>CM060248.1:41406672-42006672 GCA_030684275.1 Acipenser oxyrinchus oxyrinchus
GTCTCAAGAGGACATACTTTATAAAGTGTACTAGGAGACAGCAATCTCACTCGCTAGTATACCTCAGCTCTGTTGTCTCAAGAGGACATACTTTATAAAGTGTACTAGGAGACAGCAATCTCACTCGCTAGTATATCTCAACTCTGCAGTCTCAAGAGGACATACTTTATAAAGTGTACTTGGAGACAGCAATCTCACTCGCTAGTATATCTCAACTCTGCAGTCTCAAGAGGACATACTTTATAAAGTGTACTAGGAGACAGCAATCTCCCTCGCTAGTATATCTCAACTCTGCAGTCTCAAGAGGACATACTTTTATAAAGTGTACTAGGAGACAGCAATCTCACTCGCTAGTATACCTCAGCTCTGTTGTCTCAAGAGGACATACTTTATAAAGTGTACTAGGAGACAGCAATCTCCCTCGCTAGTATATCTCAACTCTGCGGTCTCAAGAGGACATACTTTATGGAGGCTGTGTGGTCCAGTGGTTAAAGAAACAGGCTTGTAACCAGGAGGTCCCCGGTTCAAATCCCACCTCAGCCACTGACTCATTGTGTGACCCTGAGCAAGTCACTTGACCTCCTTGTGCTCCGTCTTTCAGGTGAGACGTAATTGTAAGTGACTCTGCAGCTGATGCATAGTTCACACACCCTAGTCTCTGTAAGTCGCCTTGGATAAAGGCGTCTGCTAAATAAACAAATAATAATAATAATACTTTATAAAGTGTACTAGGAGACAGCAATCTCCCTCGCTAGTGTATCTCAACTCTGCGGTCTCAAGAGGACATACTTTATAAAGTGTACTTGGAGACAGCAATCTCCCTCGCTAGTATACCTCAGCTCTGCGGTCTCAAGAGGACATACTTTATAAAGTGTACTTGGAGACAGCAATCTCCCTCGCTAGTATACCTCAGCTCTGCGGTCTCAAGAGGACATACTTTATAAAGTGTACTAGGAGACAGCAATCTCCCTCGCTAGTATACCTCAGCTCTATACAGTAATCCGTCGTGTATCCGCTAGGGATGTGCTTTTAGTAATTTTTTATGAACATTTAAACTCTTTGCAATGTCAGCGTTTAAACGTTTAAATCATATCTACATACAGGCACTCTCTTACTAAACATAAATGTCCATTCAGTCCAAAAGCTTACAGAACAATTTCAAGTGAAAAAAGCCTTCCACCTATGGGAAGATTGGGGAATGGGTCTGTGGTAATTGTAACTTTTTCTCCCCTTTGAAAGTTTTATATTAACAGCAGCCGCATGATTTTCTTTGTTTTTCCAGCCTTGCTGTTATTGTTTTATGGGTCGGCACATTATTGGGATAATCTTACATAGATTTCAAAACTGCAGAAGTCACAATTCACACACACTGTCCACATAGGGGATAATGTGATCACTCCCAATGTTCAGAAAAATCTATAGCAGATGTTGTTCTGGGTGTTTGCTTTTTATTGCCATCAGTAGGTCCATCCACAATAATTCTGAATGTTTTCATTTCAAACTGTGAAGCATTGAACTTGTGTTTTTGTGGTACGGCAATTTTGTTTGGCATAATTATTTACATACCCCGGTTTTCTCATCCGGCTCCTCAAAATACTTCCAAACGTGGCTTCCTTTGTTTAGAGATGCCATTTTAAATATAGAACAAGCTCAGAAAAAAAAACGCTTGTCATTATTACCCCGGCGTGGAATTAATACCATACCACGCCTACTACAGGCATAAACACACACAGTGCACCAATGAAGCGCCAGATCGACCGAGAACAAAACCCGCCCCAGTGTCAATCTTTCTGTTGCACCAATTTGAAAAGCTACTTGGAGGCAATTTACAAACCCCTTCCTTTTTATAATATCCGCCCTTACTGTGGCACTAGAGCAGTCTGATACGCGACAGACTACTGATGATAAATTACTAAAATGTAGGCCTAATGCATAAAAAATATGCGTTTGGTGACATTTGTCACGTGACCGGTTATACATCTAGCATATTATTAAACGTTTTACCACTTCTTTAGAGCTTATACGTTTTAAATGTTTAAAATTCCAATCCCTAGTATCTGCCCTAACCGTTTATCTGCCATGATCAACCTCTTCAGCAACGTTAGTTTATTATTGAACAGAGAAAATTAGTTCAGATATTGTAGATCCTACCAAAGTTTTCGTACACTCTTGTATGTGCACCGTGCGCTGCCATTGCTGGTAGTGTCACATGAGCTGTTCAGTGTGTTGATATGTAAATGAATCCTGTTTGCCTGCGGGGTGTATCAGCTTCAACCTCCATCTCGATCTCCTGCTTATCACAGCAGTGAATGCACGCACCCACATGGCAGACAGCTACTTTGTCACAAACATTAATATCCTGTATCTTTCTAAACAAGGGATTTAGGGGAGCTCTCCAATAAAAGCTGGATCTCAAAACAATAATTGTGTGAATGTAGTAATTATTATATCTGTGTATAATGTTATTTAAAACAGGAATTCATCCAACTTTTTACATGTCTACCCTTACTCTGGTCCCACCGCAGTCGGATATACGATGGATTATTATAGTTATTTATTTTTTTATTTTAGTTATTTATTTTTTTATTTTGGAGTTGATTCAAAATACAGAATAGTGACCACATGTTTGCAGTCTGAAAACAATGTTCCATAGATGATGACTGAAACAAAATGTAACAAATTTTCAAGTCTGACGCGAATAGAAATAGAACATGGGTTTTGCTATTTTAAGCTCATTGGTACCTGAAGTACAATTTGTTTTGTTTTAACCTTTTATACTGTATCCCAAGAGAGGAAGGAAAGACTTTAGACCAGCCAGAAGTTTCCAGCTATTCATGCAGCCTGGATATAGGAATAGCAAAGAGTTATCTGAAGTGTCAAAGTGACTTGTGTATGTGCTGGAGAAACATAAGGAGGATGGTGATTTCTGCTGTTAACACAAACTTGTTTTGGTACTGACTTTTGAATTGTCACTGGTGCTTTCCTGTTTTGGAAGTACATTGTTATTGGTATGTGTTTATGTAAGCCATTGGAGTTTTAAAACAAACTGTTAATACATGTTGTAACTGTTAATATAATTGTAAGTCAGGCTTACCAATACTTGTGGGTTAGGTTTGTTTTCATAAACAGGAGTACAAATAAAATGTTTTTTTTTTGTTTTTGTTTTTTTTAAAAAGAGCAAGTACTGTAGCGTCAATTGATCATTTTTGTTTGTTTTCTGTTCCCTTTACTTTTGTATGTTTTCAATCTTTCTGAGGGGTTCTTTTTGAAAATACTTAAATATTGTGTTTTGTTTATTTTTTTGATAAGCCATTGTTTAAGGTGCTATGAGATCCGGAGCAACTGTAGTCTTCATATCTAGTTTCCTGCCATAGACATATGCAATGTTGGTTTGACAGTGTCTTTATAGCAAGCGTCATCACCGTCAAGTGCACAGAAGCGTAGTTGATCTTTAAACAGTAGTGCTCTTTATTTGCACTTACAGTCCAGGTTATTAAGTAGTCAGCATCTCTGGTTATAGAACATTGAAGACCTAGTTGAAACGTTTGTCTTGGCTTTCTTTTAGTATTGCTACCACCATTGAGTGTTTTACTTACAATACCTTGAACACATTGAGAAGTATAATAATAAAAAAAAAAATCTAATAATACTAACAAAAACACATGATTTCCATTACACGAGTAGGTGTTAAAACTTCATGCTGATATTGGACTCGCCGAGATAAGCACCAAGACATAGCTCCTTTTATTGTAAACTAATGTGATCCATCTACGTTTCCTTCCATCTGATGATGTAGATATCCTTAAGCCTGGTGTTGATGACTGAAGTATAATGCTGGCTCCAGGGATCAGCTTATTTTGCCTTTCTGGCGCATCAGCACACACAACGGCTGCAGTGCTGGCTCCAGGGGTCAACCACAGTGCGGCCTCCCTAGCACATCGGCATGACAACCGTCTGGACTGAGCTGAGTAGGGTACTTCTCTGGGGTCTTCAAGTGGGCACAAGAATTTAATTCAGCTTCAACCAGAGCTATGCAGCCTCGGGGGAGCACAAAGTTGACTTATGTTGCTGGATCCCTGGGAAGGAGTGACTCAAGCTGCTGGTTCATGCGGGGCACAAGGCCGCTGCAGGATGTAAAAGTTAATTAAACTTTTTTTTAACAATTAATTTTTTTTAAAAAAAGAACTATTACAGCGTAAATGTAATATTGCATAAATTGTGTAAAGCACACTAATTAGTCATAAGCAGCAAGTACTTATCTGATACCCGGCTCCCCGGTCAGTCTTGAAAGAAAAAACATGTTGCTGAGATCTGTGCGTGCAGTTTGAGTTTGAAATCCCAGACAGACAAAATTGTCTGTTGTAAGTGAAGACAGCAATGAGGGTTATGTTTTAGATGTAGAACGTTAAAGTGGAATTGTAACGGGGTATATGTGTGTGGGTCATCACTGAATAACAATGAGGTAGACGCAGAGCATTGGGTGTTGACACGGCTCACAGCTTTTATTTAACACAAAGGCTGTCACTAGGGTACCAGCAATGGTAGCGCTAGTGTCAGATTTAATAAAGAAAACAAAACAAAGCTAAAAATAAAGGTTTGCCACACAAGACGAGCGCTAGTCTTACTAAAAGAGACGTCCCACTCCCGGAACCACCTACGCTATGTAGACCCTCTGTTGCCATACTGTTTGGGATTAACATCCTCTACACTAACCTACTACTGTTGCTTCCAAGTCCCGGCCTCCCAGCGTCTCCAGGTCGTTGCGATGGTCCTGGCTCAGCAGAGCCTTTACAGGCACCGTCTTGCAGTTGAAGGTTTCTGTAGTAGTTATCCTGAATGTGAACAAAGCTCCTCTCTGTGTAGCATGGTGGTGCAGTCGCCTCGAGCTGTGGCACAGATGCCTTTTGAGCTCTTGCGCAGCCTCCCGTGCATGGCCCCCAACTAATCTGGACCTCCCGATCAGCTCAGGGCCGGGCGAGCCTAACTGCGCAATTAGTTGCCTAGCAACACGTCTCCTGTTCCATATCGCAGCTGCACACATTTGCACAAGAACCAGCGGCATGTCACATACCCTCCCCCTCAGAATGGCACCAACGGTACATTCAACTTTCTTCAGCTGGTTCCTCTTCAGTTTGGGTGGTCAATGGGTGATGGAAGGTCCAGACATGACGGTGGGGGGTCTGGAAGCACAGGCCGAGGGAGCTGACCCATAGGTGCAGGACTGGGAATGCAGGCTTCTCCCCTTCCTCGCTCTTGGGGATGGCAGCTCCTTCTCAGGCTGTCGGGACAGTAGCCCCTCCTTCTTTGGCCCTTGGGACGGCCGCTACTCCTTCTTGGACCATAAGTCCTCCTCTGGCTCTTGACAGGGAGACAGCCACTCTGGCCTTTGAGCATAGTAACTCCTTCCCCTCCAGCGTTCGGGACTCCAGCTCCTCCCCCTCTGGCTTTTTATCCGGAGTTTGAGAAGTACTCAGGCAAAATGTCAGTGGGTTGTAAGCTTGTTTGAATAATGGTTAAATGAATGAAATGCAAAAGCTGAGATGTACTAAGTGATGATGAAATTGCTGCTGTTCCTGAACCTGTCCAGAAGAAATGTGAAATAAAAATTAGAAGAGGGTATGTTTATGAGGAAGTGAATTTGTAATTCTAAAAACTTTTCTTTTTTTTTTACATTATGTTAATGTATAATTGTATTACTTTTCTTTAACAATATGAAATGCTACGCTGAAATCGTAAGCCCTTTTCTAAACACTTGCTTGGAGCAGGTTTGGATAACCCTTTTTGTATACAGTAAGGCTGCAACATCTAGAGGAAAAGGAAGTGGACGATGACAACAGTGAATACGTCACTGATTTCATTTTTCCGTTAACGGCCGGTCAGCTCTACTGCAGTGTTGTAATCACTTTAAAAAAAATAAATAAAAAAAAACGCAGAGTATACACCCTGCTCATAGCACTGCTGCTGTGGTTAATGTGGTTGAGCACAATGTGTAGGAGGAGAGCTGATGTGCTGAAGACAAAAGCACATGCACACACATTGTATGGTAAACTGCACGCAACATGCACACATTTACATTTGTACATGAAGTACACCATAATAAAGGATGTGCTTTACAAGGGCAATATGCACAATTTAATCATTTTTTTAACTGACAACACAGTCATGTGGTAGTACAGATTTTGTTATTATCATGGCACGGCAAGTACACAAACGTGCTATTTGTGTGGCATTCAAAAGCTTAAGGATGTATTATTTTTAGATTGTAGAAAGTGGATTCATACCAACCATAAACCCCATTTATTCATCATTCAAGAACCATTTTGTGTACTGTAAGTGACTCGTTAATACTTATGGTCATGTATTGTGACTAACTTCCACAGTTCCAGTCATGAATTTTATTACAACAGCAGTGCCATGATTCTGTTAACGACTGAAAAACACTGCTGCCTTTCAATTTCTTTTCACACCGGATGAAGAGAGATTTTTATCTTCAAAGAAATGTGTGTACTTTCAGTTCTAAAAGGTTATCTTGCTTTTTACATTTGACTTCGTCATTAGCCTATGCATTTCTGTTCATGATGTACTTAAAACATACTGTATGAGAATGTACAAATCATGTAATTTGAATTACATTGTATAAGCTTGGTTGTATAACCAAGTACTATGCTACAAAAAAGAGCTATTAATGAATATCAAATAAATATATTTTTTTATGAACAACAAGCATTGGGTCAAAAGAGGGACTCATCAAATGGAAAAAGTGTAATCAAGTTTTTACTTCTCGGATGGCTTCATTTTTGGAATAGTGAGTAGTAGGTTTTACGGATTTAATAATCTATTCCCTGTCAAAAGAACTACTACAGCAAACTATAGGATAGAATAGCAAACTATTGACTAGCTAATCTTATATTTGATACTGACATGTTATAGAAAATCATTGTGCTCTATGCAACATGCATTTGCATGTGACTCTAACCACATGAGCAAGACGTTACTAAGGCACATTACAATAACCTGTAAACATTAACTTATAAATTGTATTCAATAGAAAAGCACCTCATGGAGGGCCCGGTGAGTCATGTGAACGTTGTCTCTATTGCTGAAACCAAGTTGCTGAAGACAGGGAGTGCTGCGTTGGCCTTTGCATTCCCAAAGGGCTAGGAAGGGAAATGAGATGGGCCTAATTTGTTTCATCTACTGGTGTTATTACATTTCCCTTAACGTAATGGCTTACATGTGTTAAGTCAATTTCTGCAACACCCTTATACTAAGGTGTTTTATGCAGTTGGATACAGTAATTTGATAACATTTGTGGTAGAAGAAGCAATTAGTTTGACAAATCTGCCTCAACTTCATTCATTAATGTACAGAGGAAAAATGTTTACAACAGAGCTGTACTATTTCATCATGCTTTTATAGCCAAATTGCTGTTTTATTTTATTGTACATTTCCAGAGTTAAGGGTTTTCCAGTGCAGCCCCAATAAATAAGACTTGGGTGTTATTGCATGTTCACTGTTCTTTTCAGTATGAATAGCATACCTCACAGTTCATTTAAAAGAAGAAAGCTGGCCTGCAGATTGGCAGATACATTTCTCAGGCAGGAAGTGAGCTCATTAAATGAGCCAGGCAGCAGCTAGAGTGTACTTTACACCCAACACACTTTATTGCAACTGTTTGACATTCTCATTGCATCCTCTCTGAGCTTGTTTTCCCTTAGGCCTCTGTAACTTGAGATTTCCGAGATACAGCTGCTGGTTTGGTGATTACTTAGCTTTATAAGATAATGCTAGTTGTGCTTGAAATGGAGTTGCGGCAGAAAACTGGAAAGCTAAAGAAATGTGTATTATAATGTTGTGTATTTTCACTTTAAAACATGATATCTGGTACAACACTAGGTTAAAGAAATCTCGGTGTGTTGGCGTTACTTTGACTGTTTTGCACTTTTATGGTAATTTCACCTGGAGTGAGATTGTCCCCACCCCCCTTTGGGCCTTCTTTCTTATCAGTAACCAAACAACTGGTTCCCTTGATCCCAAAGACAAGGAAGTGACACAGTAACAGAATTCCTGGAAGGCAAGGGAAACAAACTGAGAACGTTCTTTTACCTATTGTAAAACCAGATGTCATGTATTAAAATGAAAACACAAGCTTGTGATATTGTGTGTTTCAAATTTCAGATCTGTAGTACTCTATATACAGTAGTGAATGCAAGTGCACAACTTACATGTAACTATTTTAAGAGTTTTTAAATAGGTGTTCAAACACAAAACAGCTTTCATAATTTCAGTGCCAGCTTATCTTTCTTTTTTTCTGAAATACTCTTCTGCCAATGCAAAACAGTGTATATGCTTTAGAGGCTACAAATTGGCTGGAAGAACTTGCTATATTGCGTCTGAGTGAATTTTTTATTTTATTTTTGTAGATATTCAAAGTAATTCACTTTTTTATACTGCAATTTTTATGTATTCTTTAAAGGAAAACTACGAAAAACACATGTACTTACTATATATGTTTTGTACACTTTGGTAAAAAGTTGATATTTGGAATCACTGTTTCCCTAGTACAGTAATATGTGTCTTTTAATTCTTTTTTTGTCCAAACATGTTGCCTGCAGCAGTTTAACTTCTCCCCAGTCTCAGTGCATCAACTGAACCAAAGAAATATAATAGAAAAATATTTGGCTCAATTCAGATGAACAAGGAGGCAGTCATGCAGAATGTCACTCATAGCAGTCAACCTGAACAAAACTCCTCACTGCATTATAATACACACTGATGTCTAGCATTACTTTACTGTATATTCTTAAACAGGGAACTTTAAAATATGAACCTAGTTTTTTTTGCCAAGATCTAACGCAACCACCCTCAGTCACGGTTTCAGAGCCTGCAGTTTGGCTGAATTTGATGGGGACTTACAGGTGCTATTGTTGCAGCCAATCCAATTGAGATTTCAATTGTATAGAGTTCTGTATAATTTCTGTTAATAGTTGAGAAATAAATAATTATGAAAAAGGCCCAGTACCTAAGTTGCCTGAAGTCCTTAACTTCCACTAATGTTGGTAAGAATTCAGCTTTAAAAGCTTTGATCTTCAGAGCCTCCCAGATCCTTATTCTAACCACTTGGCCAAGGGACCTTGTTCAGTTAATTGCAGTATTTAATTTATCCAGGCCATTTTAGAAGGAGCCTTATTTTATGTTCTTGATATTTACAGGTCCCAGTTTCCCATTGTTTCAGTCCTCTTGGCCATAAGAAGAAATTCTGTTCAGTTTGTAGAAAACAACTGGAGGAGAGCTCCGCCTTGCGTTGTGAAGGTACAGTTGATATTCATCATCAATGAGGTGTCATTCCATCTCACGTGGGGCAAACTTCAGAGAATTAATGGCTGGCAAGTCACAGATTTTGTTGACAAACTACTGCAGAAAGCAATCCGTGATTAGCCATCTCTGATTTTCAGAATCAACATTTTAGAAGACTTCATACTGTAGACTGACTATATGTAATCAGATACAACACTAAAGGGAGAATTGCAAGCAAATTCCCTTATAAGCTTATAAAAAATGTGTGGGTGATTATTTTGTAGAATTGCATGGAGACAAACAAATGAAGCCACAATTCAGAAAGTTCACCTTGATTTTCTCATATGTTAAAAATAAATATTTTTTTCTGAGAGACACCATGTAGTACACAATCATTGAGTAGGGTTGGATTCAGTCTCAAAACTGTTTTCTTCCTGTAGAGTTAGTGCAACTGCTCTTGTTTCATTTATAATGATTAACAAGTGTTCTTGAAACTGAACAAAAACTTGTCCAAAATGTGTGATTTTATAGTGCTAAATGTGTATTTATATGCACACACATATATAGATAGATAGATAGATAGATAGATAGATAGATACAGTACTGTGCAAAAGTTTTAGGCAGGTGTGAAAAAATGCTGTAAAGTAAGAATGCTTTCAAAAATAGACATGTTAATAGATTATATTTATCAATTAACTAAATGCAAAGTGAGTGAACAGAAGAAAAATCTAAATCAAATCCATATTTGGTGTGACCACCCTTTGCCTTCAAAACAGCATCAAGCATCAATTCTTCTAGGTACACTTGCACACAGTTTTTGAAGGAACTCGGCAGGTCGGTTGGCCCAAACATCTTGGAGAACTAACCACAGTTCTTCTGTGGATTTAGGCAGCCTCAGTTGCTTCTCTCTCTTCATGTAATCCCAGACAGACTTCGATGATGTTGAGATCAGGGCTCTGTGGGGGCCATACCATCACTTCCAGGACTCCTTGTTCTTCTTTACGCTGAAGATAGTTCTTAATGACTTTCGCTGTATGTTTGGGGTCGTTGTCATGCTGCAGAATAAATTTGGGGCCAATCAGATGCCTCCCTGATGGTATTGCATGATGGATAAGTATCTGCCTGTACTTCTCAGCATTGAGGAGACCATTAATTCTGACCAAATCCCCAACTCCATTTGCAGAAATGCAGCCCCAAACTTGCAAGGAACCTCCACCATGCTTCACTGTTGCCTGCAGACACTCATTCGTATGCGCTTTCCAGCCCTTCGGCTGAACAAACTGCCTTCTGCTACAGCCAAATATTTCAAATTTTGACTCATCAGTCCAGAGCACCTGCTGCCATTTTTCTGCACCCAAGTTCCTGTGTTTTCGTGCATAGTTGAGTCGCTTGGCCTTGTTTCCACGTCGGAGGTATGGCTTTTTGACCGCAAGTCTTCCATGAAGGCCACTTCTGACCAGACTTCTCCGGACAGTAGATGGGTGTACCAGGGTCCCACTGTTTTCTGCCAATTCTGAGCTGATGGCACTGCTGGACATCTTCCGATTGCGAAGGGAAGTAAGCATGATGTGTCTTTCATCTGCTGCAGTAAGTTTCCTTGGCCGACCACTGCGTCTCACGGTCCTCAGCGTTGCCCGTTTCTTTGTGCTTCTTCAAAAGAGCTTGGACAGCACATCTGGAAACCCTGTCTGCCTTGAAATTTCTGCCTGGGAGAGACCTTGCTGATGCAGTATAACTACCTTGTGTCTTGTTGCTGTGCTCAGTCTTGCCATGGTGTATGACTTTTGACAGTAAACTGTCTTCAGCAACCTCACCTTGTTAGCTGAGTTTGGCTGTTCCTCACCCAGTTTTATTCCTCCTACACAGCTGTTTCTGTTTCAGTTAATGATTGTGTTTCAACCTACATATTGAATTGATGATCATTAGCACCTGTTTGGTATAATTGTTTAATCATACACCTGACTATATGCCTACAAAATCCCTGACTTTGTGCAAGTGTACCTAGAAGATTTGATGCTGTTTTGAAGGCAAAGGGTGGTCACACCAAATATGGATTTGATTTAGATTTTTCTTCTGTTCACTCACTTTGCATTTAGTTAATTGATAAATATAATCTATTAACATGTCTATTTTTGAAAGCATTCTTACTTTACAGCATTTTTTCACACCTGCCTAAAACTTTTGCACAGTACTGTAGATATTGACAGCTTACAGGTATTTGTTAAATAAAAAGATTACTGAATGAGAAAAAACAGCTGTTTGATGTCCCTGGCCCATCGGAGACTGCTTTTCTTTGTAATTTATAATGAGAAACCAGGTTGGGCTCAGTCAAGTTGCTCACAAAGGTGGCTTTTGTTTGCTTTTTTCCTGTCATAAATCTTTAACCTGGTGAGCCGTTCATGAGTATGAAACCACCCTTTTTTTTTTTTTTGCAGTGTGTGAGTTGCATGTCCATGTCTACTGCTCTCCTTTTAGCTGTAGTGACTGTCGACAGTGTCACCATGATGGCCACCAAGATCATGTAAGTGTGTCGTCTTCGATTTAAAACTTTACATTATACATTTTACCCCAACCCTTGCTTACTACAAATTCTGGTACTGTCCAGGTTCAGGTACATTGAAAAGATTTTAATGAGCAAACAGTCAAAGTCATATGCATTTTCTGGGAATGCAGAATGACTCTGGGTGGGACATTGAAATTGTCTAATTTACAACCCTGCACACTGAATATATCTGTATGTATGAACAGATCATTATCCATTCTTTAAATTAATGCTAAATATTTTATCGAGCAATCTGTCCCACGAGTAAGTGGCACCCCAAATATACATTTTCTACTGTTGAGGAATGACAATTTCAATGGAATCTTACTGTTTAAGGCTATTGCCGCATACAAAAAGTGTTTTGTTAACTGCTTTTCCAGTTTGCCATAAAAATATCTAACAATGAAGTGAGAAGACATTGCAGGCATGTTTAAACAAGGTGTGTAAAAAAAACTTGGCAAAATGTAATGTTACTGGCATATACTGATCATAGATTACAATCTTAGATTCAGTGCTTTTTCGAATGCCAGAAAAGTTTTAGAAACAAAGGTAACTTGTAAGATTTGTGCAGTAGTGTTAAAGTCTGTTGGAAATGCAAGTCCCCGGCATCAAGGATATAGTTAGTCCTTATGACAAGCTATAGTTTTACAAAGAATCGCATAAGCAATTGCGATGAAACTTACTAAGTACACATTTGCAATAGTTATGATCAGAATCTGGGGGTATATGGAAGTGACTTCTGTCACACATTTTTTCTAGAGAACCACCACTTATCAAACATTCTTTTGGAAGTTATTGAGATAATCAGAATCATATAAGCATATGTATATTCATTTCATACCAGTTCTGATCAACTCCACACATTAACATCCAATTTCATAGCTAGCCCAGGAGAAAGAACCCAAGCTTCCCGGAAGCAGAACCGCCTCACCCCCGGATGTTATAGGTGAGAGAAAGAAGAGCATATCGCGTATATGTTTTTTTATTCTGCTGTCGCCCAGAGAAGGATTACACAGAATGAACATGGAATTTTAAAAACAACAAAATCGAAAAATAGACAATTACGAAACAGACAACGATGGGCACAGCATAGCAAGACTACAACCTACAACTCAAGGAGACTAAACAAGCCCTAAAAACCTTTAAACCCACTGCTCAGACCCAAACAAAGCAAGGTTACAAGATACCAACAATGGGGCAACTACAGGGGTTCATTCCCTTCTGGTTGCCAGGGAGTGCCTTGTTTCCCCAAACCCTCCGCTTACCAGGCAAAATCACAAGGCACGCCATTGGAAGAAAATAACCAGAAAACACTCTACACAGATGCCTCCCTGACAGTTTGGGGGGTTGTGGCAAAGTGGTAGTTAGTAGAGCAGGTGAAGTGCAGGTGCAGTAATCCCAAGAAACAAACGGACAACAAAGTACGGTTGAAAATGGGTTGTTTTATTGTAATCCAAATGTCTGTTGACCAGGCAGTAAATGATAATGTGCTTGCAGTGCACAGCAATGTGTGTTGCAATAATGAAAAAGGGTTGCAGTCCCGTAAATAATAAGCACAGTACTAAACACACAATTAGACACAAACACGGTCTAAAGTCCAAAGTGAGTGCTCTAGTGCTTGTGGTGAAGTACAATTTATTACTTGCAACAATGGTGAACAAGTAGTGCAGTGTTGTCCGGGTTTAGTGCTGGTCGTGGGCGACAGCTCCGGATCGTGGTAGCCGTCTAGTCTAGTTTTAGACAGACAGACAAAGCAAACAAAGCACTCACAGTTCTCTATAAACAAAACACAGGTCCTTCCGGTTTCAGCGTAACCATAATAAGGAACAGATCACATTACTATGTCCCCTTTATATACCATTAACCATGACCCCTTGGTTAACGAGTACACCTGCTCCTCCAATCCGCGGATGCCATCCAGTCCAGGGTACTCTGTTCCCGTTACACAGCACCCTTGTAGGTCGGATAGGAGATCTAACACCAAGAATCATTCTTTCTCTGTCACAGGGGTCCATACAAGAGACTGCCAATTACAAGGAATATGGTCACTACATCAAAGGGAGCATCACATCAACAATCTATAAACCACCAAGGAGGCATGAAATCCTCGCCGCTGTGCAACCTGGCAATGATGTGGAAGTGGTGCAGACAGCACAAAATCTCTCTTCTGCAAGTTACTTGCCTAGACCACACAACACCCTAGCAGACACCCTCAGCCAGGACCCTCGCGAGTGGCAGCTGAAAAGAAAGATGTGTTGTCAGATTTCTTCAGAAGTCTGGGAACACCGAAAATAGACCTTTTTGCCACAAAGGAAAACACAGCTTATTTAGTTCTGTTCAAGGTACTACCAGAGGGGGAGCTGGCAATCGATAGGCTCTCAATCTTGGTCACAACACCTGCGGTATGCATTTCCACCCTTGACCTTGATTCCAGCTGTCCTGAGAGAAATAAAACAAAACCAAGCTTGCATAATCCTCATCACCTCCTACTGGCCAAAGAGCTACTGGCTCCCTGAAATCATGAGCCTATCCATCTCGGGACCAAGCCTCCCCACACAGACCTACTGTCCCAGAACAACGGCCAGCAATGCCACCACAACCCGGACTACTTCCATTTAGCAGTCTGGAAATTAAAAGGAGGAAACTAGAGAACAAAGGGTTCTATCAAACAATCAAGTACTAACTGCCTCAAAGAAAAAGTTCACTCAATCATGCTACTCCATGCAAAGAATTCAGCAGGTGGTGCCAAGCCAATCACATACAGACATTCTCAATATCCCTTCAAGACTATCTTCTATATCAGAACTCTAAAAGAAGTTTTAAGAAGGCTAACAAGGGCACCCTTCTAACCCTTTACTTTTGCTCCTTAAAACATCGGTTCCTCAAAACAGCATTTTTAGTGGGCGTAGTTTTGGTAAGGCGAGTAAGTGAACTTCAAGCCCTAGTTGTGGACTGTCCATGCACACAGTTCTTTAAAGACAAAGTTACTTGCAGGCTAAATCCCAACTTCGTGCCAGAAGTCATCTCAGAATTCTATCTCTCTCAGTCCATCACCCTCCCCGAGTTCTGGGCGGGACCCAGATGCAGCACTGCACAAGAGCTTCTAAAGCTCTGGTTCTTTCTCCTGGGCTAGCAACAAGATTGTATATTAATGCGTGGAGTTGATCTCCACCCTGAAAAAATCCAATTACAGGTAATTATGACATTTTTACGTATTATAGAGAAACCATTAATCACTTGTGGTGAAATTTGGTTTGGGACATTGAGAGTATCACAATATGGAGGTATGCTGAGACTAGTTGTATATAAAGGGAAGTTATGCTAGCACAAATTTTTGTCTGTGTCAGTTTAGATCAACTTACTCACACGCATAAATGAATACAGAGCAGAGAGTCTAAATGTCATCCAAAGTAAAAAATGTACAACATTCAGGGTGAAGTTTGTTAACCTCCACAGTCTATGAACTGTGAAGACAAACTTTGATTACTGGCTGTTTCGAATAGGCCTAGTTTAACTAAATATTTTCTTTTAAATATAAATAAAAATAATAATCTACATATAAAGTTTATCCAATATGAACTCCAATATGAACTCTCCTTGTGACCATGTATGAAACAGATAAAAACAACAGCGCACTGGTTTGTAATATTATTTGAAAAGCAAAGTTATTTTAGACACTACAAATTGTCAGTGTAATACATTTGTGAATGTTTACCTTTCGCATTAGGACATCTGTCACCACCACTGGAGGGAGGGCAATCTCTCCTCTAGTGCTGCCAGAAGTGTGCAAGAGGACCCATGCTCCTCTGAAGTGCTGTCTGGGATGAGGTGTGAATGGTGCGGAATCACAGTAAGTACAATGTTGGTGTAAGAATACTTTGTATATGGAGGATCAGGTGCATTAATTAAATGTGGAAATCTCTCAGTAAAATAACAACCTTTTACAGTGCTCCTAAATGTTTTGCTACTATTGCATCAGTTTTCTAGACATTATTTTCACTTTGACTCAGGTGAACCTCATTTTCCAGAGCCAAAACACTAAATTCACAGGGATCGCAGGCCAAGGAAAAAGCCACTCTTAGGAAAATGTCACAAGGATAATTGCTTAAGGTTTCACTCAATGTGTTTCCTTGTTTATGCAAGTCAAGGTTGTTATAATAGTAGAAAACACTAGTGGAGGCTTTGAGTAAATTGTTTATGCTCATAATGCACCAGAGAAGAAAAATGCGACATGTCTAAGACTTTTGCACAACAGTGTGTGTGATTTTATATATATAACTGTGGTAAATAACACGTGGGGTGTTATTTACCACAGTACTCAGCAGGTCTTTTCACAGCGGTCCTCTAGTGTGGTGTTGCAATTACACTCAGACAACAGAAATAAGGTCTAAACAGGACGGGACGTTTATTTAGTTTTACTGTGTCCTGTCATGGGGACACAGAGTCACCAATTTTTGAACAAAAATTACAAAGCAAAATTAAACTCTATCTCCTTTTTGGAGAACTTACTAACACAACAGCCGTTTGCCCAAACTATCATCCAAGCAGGTAAGCTGCATGCTGGTTTCAAAACAAACTCAAAACAGATACACACAACCTACAGTAGCTGTCATTATTACCATGTTTAATTTTCCTCCACTCCAGTCTCCTCTGTTTTTCACAGACGTTAGCCCCAGTCTGCCAGAGAATCCCTCAGATGGGGTGTTTAAATACCCATCGTTAATTAAACAGGTGAAACCCATTCTTCTGTACTCTGGCCACTCACTACCCCTTGGGAGATGTAGTCTTTTAGCCCGCCGCCATTATCTCCCTGAACTACATTTCTTATCTCAGTGGTCAGAAAGGTTATATGCTTCTTTCCAGGCGTGGCCCTATGTACCTGCTCTCCTTACCCCACACTTTATCACAAAGTACAGTAGATGCCACTTATTAACAACCTCTCGGTTCCCAGCAAAAAGTTGTCATTAATCGAAAGTTGCCAATAAGCAAAAAGCCCCTGTTTTCAAGTGTGTTTATATGGAATGATATATGTTGTACAAATATGGCACTGAAATGCATGTGTTTTAAATGTTAGTGTTAGAAAGTTAACATGAGAAACACAAAATACCCAAACATAAAACTGTTTACTTCACGCGGCTGTAAAACAACCAAAAAAAGGAGTAGGCTTAAATAGTACTACACAATGATGTACTACAATTGTCCTTACAATGAGTAAAGCAAACATGTACGTACAATCAATTCTAAAGAAAACCATTTTAAAATAAGAAATTGTCCAATGCTGTCTGCTTTTTACAATGCACCACCTCCCACTGTAAATCCATCTCAATTTTGTGTGCCGCTTCGTAGCCAGTTTCAAAGCCACGATTCTGTCTCAGTCTGCCAGAAATATGCAGTTGCGAAATCAGTGTGTTATAAAAGCTGCATGAAGTATGTGCATAAATCATGCAAGTGCGCTCTGTAGCACTGGCAACTAGTAATAAAGTTGTCAATAAGTGGCGTGCAGTTGCTAATATCAGAATGCCATTAATATTAAAGTCTATGGGACAGGACTGGTTCCTAGGAAAATGTTGTTAATAACCAAAAGTTGTCTTTGTCAAGGTTGCTAATAACCAGCATCTACTGTGTATATATATACAGTACTGTGCAAAAGTTTTAGGCAGGTGTGAAAAAATGCTGTAAAGTAAGAATGCTTTCAAAAATAGACATGTTAATAGATTATATTTATCAATTAACTAAATGCAAAGTGAGTGAACAGAAGAAAAATCTAAATCAAATCCATATTTGGTGTGACCACCCTTTGCCTTCAAAACAGCATCAATTCTTCTAGGTACACTTGCACAAAGTCAGGGATTTTGTAGGCATATAGTCAGGTGTATGATTAAACAATTACAAACAGGTGCTAATGATCATCAATTCAATATGCTCAATATGTAGATTGAAACACAATCATTAACTGAAACAGAAACAGCTGTGTAGGAGGAATAAAACTGGGTGAGGAACAGCCAAACTCAGCTAACAAGGTGAGGTTGCTGAAGACAGTTTACTGTCAAAAGTCATACACCATGGCAAGACTGAGCACAGCAACAAGACACAAGGTAGTTATACTGCATCAGCAAGGTCTCTCCCAGGCAGAAATTTCAAGGCAGACAGGGGTTTCCAGATGTGCTGTCCAAGTTCTTTTGAAGAAGCACAAAGAAACGGGCAACGTTGAGGACCGAGACGAGTGGTCGGCCAAGGAAACTTACTGCAGCAGATGAAAGACACATCATGCTTACTTCCTTCGCAATCGAAAGATGTCCAGCAGTGCCATCAGCTCAGAATTGGCAGAAAACAGTGGGACCCTGGTACACCCATCTACTGTCCGGAGAAGTCTGGTCAGAAGTGACCTTCATGGAAGACTTGCGGCCAAAAAGCCATACCTCCAACGTGGAAACAAGGCCAGTTTACTCAACTATGCACGAAACACAGGAACTGGGGTGCAGAAAATGGCAGCAGGTGCTCTGGACTGATGAGTCAAAATTTGAAATATTTGGCTGTAGCAGAAGGCAGTTTGTTCACCAAGGGCTGGAGAGCGGTACACGAATGAGTGTCTGCAGGCAACAGTGAAGCATGGTGGAGGTTCCTTGCAAGTTTGGGGCTGCATTTCTGCAAATGGAGTTGGGGATTTGGTCAGAATTAATGGTCTCCTCAATGTTGAGAAGTACAGGCAGATACTTATCCATCATGCAATACCATCAGGGAGGCATCTGATTGGCCCCAAATTTATTCTGCAGCATGACAACTAACCCCAAACATACAGCGAAAGTCATTAAGAACTATCTTCAGCGTAAAGAAGAACAAGGAGTCCTGAAGTGATGGTATGGCCCCCACAGAGCCCTGATCTCAACATCATCGAAGTCTGTCTGGGATTACATGAAGAGAGAGAAGCAACTGAGGCTGCCTAAATCCACAGAAGAACTGTGGTTAGTTCTCCAAGATGTTTGGGCCAACCGACCTGCCGAAGTTCCTTCAAAAACTGTGTGCAAGTGTACCTAGAAGAATTGATACTGTTTTGAAGGCAAGGGTGGTCACACCAAATATTGATTTGATGTAGATTTTTCTTCTGTTCACTCACTTTGCATTTTGTTAATTGATAAATATAAACAATTAACATGTCTATTTTTGAAAGCATTCTTACTTTACAGCATTTTTTCACACCTGCCTAAAACTTTTTGTATTGTATATATATATATATATATATATATATATATATATATATATATATATATATATATATATATATATAGAGAGAGAGAGAGAGAGAGAGAGAGAGAGAGATATAGATAGATAGATACATATTTCATTTATTTATTAAAGAAAGTTTTGCAACACCCAATGCTCCTGTGTGAAAAAGTAATCGCCCCCTTACACTCAGTAATTGGTTACGCCACCTTTAGCAGCAATAACTGCAACCAAACGCTTCCTGTAGTTATTAATTAGTCTTGCTCAGCGCCGTGGAGGAATTTTGGCTCACTCCTCCATGCAGAACTGCCTGACATTCTCCTGTAGAATTCTCTGATACAGAGCAGAATTCATGGTTCCTTCAATGATGGCAAGGCGTCCAGGTCCTGATGCAGCAAAGCATCCCCAAACCATGACACTGCCACCACCATGCTTAACCGTTGGTATGAGGTTCTTACTGTGGAATGCAGTGTTTGGTTTTCGCCAGACATAACGGGGCCAATGTTAGCCAAAAAGTTCCACTTTTGACTCATGTGTCCAAAGAACATTGTACCAGAACTCTTGAGGATCATCCAGGTGCTTTTTGGCAAACTTGAGACTAGCATTCGTGTTCTTCTTAGTGAGCAATGGTTTCCGCCTTGCTACTCTGCCATGAATTCCAGTTTTGCCCAGTGTCTTTCTGATGGTCATGAACACTGACCTTAGCCGAGGCGAGAGAGGCCTGCAGATCCCTGGATGTTGTTCTAGGGTTCTTTGTGACTTCCTGGACGATTTTACACATTGCTCTTGGAGAGATTTTGGCAGGACGGCCACTCCTGGGAAGATTCACTACTGTCCCAAACTTTCTCCATTTGGACAATATGGCTCTGACAGTGGTTCGTTCGGTGAAGCCCCAGAGCCTTAGAAATGGCTTTGTAACCCTTTCCAGATTGATAGGCATCAACAACTTTTTTCCGGAGGTCTTCAGGAATTTGATTATTTGTTTATTTAGCAGACGCCTTTATCCAAGGCGACTTACAGAGACTAGGGTGTGTGAACTATGCATCAGCTGCAGAGTCACTTACAATTATGTCTCACCCGAAAGACGGAGCACAAGGAGGTTAAGTGACTTGCTCAGGGTCACACAATGAGTCAGTGGCTGAGGTGGGATTTGAACCGGGGACCTCCTGGTTATTAGCCCTTTTCTGTAACCACTGGACCACACAGCCCCCTATTCTAATTAATTTCTTTTGTTCGTGGCATGATGTGCCTCTAGAACCTGTGTGCTGACAACTTCACTGTGATGGTAAGGGCCAAAGTTAGTCAGATTTATATTGGGCAGGACTGGCCCAAATCAGGCCTGGTTGTTAACCAAAGTTCTCAAACAGCTGACCCTAATTATCCCTTTAATTGGGTTGCGTTAACTAGGTGGGGGGCAATAACTTTTTCACACCTGAAGATTGCATGTTTGATTACCTTGCACACCAAACAAATGAAAGAAGCACCAAACTTTGGTGTCATTTTTTCTATCAGACTCCATCTAGATACTACTACAACCCACAAAAAAATCTGACCAAATACAATGTGAAAAATGTGCAAAAATGCAGAAAACCAGACAGAGGGCAAATACTTTTTCACGGCACTGTATATTGTTCTTTGAAAGAACAACTTAATTAAACTTGAAAAAAAAAAGTATTTGAAACAAACAATACAATTTACATTCCACTCGTACGCCTCTGAGTGTTCATTTGCAGGAGGATTTATCTGGTCAAGTTGCACTGTGAAGTTTCTTAACAGCCATTTGTATACTGAGGCTGGCATGCAAGTATGTAAATATGATACTGGTCTACCATGCAGTGAAAGCTCAGCTAAAGAGAGATCTTGATGTGTTGCAGTTGTCTGTGGTTGTTGGCTGACGGTGCCCCCTGGAGGACAGTTGCTAGAAATTTGGGGCTGATTCAATTTCTGGTCAAAATTTATTATTGAAAAGGAAGATTAGTTATAAAAGAAGACAAACAATTATGTTCAATTTTACACATTGTAAAAATATATATATATATATATATATTTATTTTTGACAATTTAGAATCATCTGAGAAACACTGTTGGTTGCAGAAACAGAACAAACAGCTCCTGGTTCTTCACTGACACCTGCTTGCAAAACTGCATGGGGCATTACACCTGAAAGCACATAACCACATTGAATGCTTGAATAATTTGTATGAAAAGGCAACATGACTAACAAGAATTATGCCATATTTTATTTGACAGAATTATTATTATTGTTATTTTTAAATAGGCACATGCATCCTGTTATATCATTCTTCTGCCAGAATGTAAGTTTGGAAGACTGAAGAAAATGATTCTTCCCCCAAACTGTGTGCGGGTCAACTCCCGAAACTTCAGCAAAATGCACTGTTTCCGGATCTCTGAAAGTTCTCAAAAAGAACCAGGTAACAAGAAAAAAAAAATGTTACTGTATTCATCACATGTATATCTTGTGGAACACACCAACATATTTAAAAAAAAAAAAGAAAAACATTCCAAATGGATTTTAGGACATTAGATGATAGGCTTTGAGGTAAAACTATAGAACAGGGGTACTCAATTATTTTAGTGAAGGTCCAAAATTCTTGGTTACAGCAAGGCCAAGGTCCGGAGCACATTGTCACAAACAAACACAGAGCTACACAAATATAGTTTTTACACATGTTGTTGATTTGAGAGTTTTTGGGGGGAATCAAAATCATGTCTAATTTCTACTAGTCTGCCTTCTTTACTGACTTGTTACTGCATGAGTTCTTTCCCTGCCATAACCATGGAATTGTATAACTACTGTATTCTTATGTGTCTGTGTTAGCAGAGCCAAACATTGTGTTTCACTATTGCAAAAACGAAGCAAATTGTAGCAAACAAAACTGAAGCGTAAGAAGAAAAAAATCACTGTGCTTTCTCTTTCGTGAATTTAAAACACCTTACAAATAATAAAAAAATACAGTAATTCTACATTCATTTATAATCGGCTAATACTCACAGTAAGTGGGAGAAATGGCAAGTCCTTGAGTTCTAGGTGAGCTCAGCAAGAGCAATACAGACACAAATATGTGCATCAGTCAGAACAGAACACTGATATTAATATAAATAATGTTAATATTGATAACGAATATCCGCACACAATGTCATCTGCAGATACTTAAGACAGTAAACATTTTAACTGCATGTGTTGTAAGCCTGACTTGGATCGCAAAATTTGGCAATTTTAATCACCTATACAATCAGCATACGCATTGCTAATCTTTGCACACACAGCACATTTTGGTGGATGGTGGAATGATGAGATATCTGTCGTGGCTTGGGTTCTGTCCATTGTGCTACCATTGCTTGCAAAGTGAAGTTTCGTACACACGAGTAGTATTGTGTGCTTTCCCCAAGTCAGGAGTACCAGCAGTAACACAAATATGCGTTGACTCGTATGTGTTTTTAAAAAGAGCATTATATTGTGTGTTTTACCATTAATATTTTTTAATCAGCTTTGAAAAGCCACTTTACAAAAATGGGCTTTGTAGCACCAGCACTTGTCATTGTTTTCTTGGTCTTTATGAAGTGCAATTCTCGGAACTCATACCATAAGGTATGAAAATTGTATCTTAAATATGTATTTTCAAAAAAACGTACTAATGACGGACGGTTGTTTTATTAGCCAGAGAGAGGGGATATGTTGACGCTTACAAAACAGGCCACAGCAGCCACTGCACTTCATTTGAGCTGCTAATACTGTTGACTTGTTGTACATTTGGTTTCATTCATAGCTCTCACTGAGTATCTGCCACTTACATCACAGCGACACACTTACTGTACCCTCGCCTGCCACACTCTCATAAGAACTATGTTGTCTGAAAAATTCACAGCATTTCCAACGTGAATGCAAGCAAAAACATAGACTGGCATATGACTTGGTGGTCCGGGCAAAATGTACTTGTGGTCCGGATTCGGACCAGAGTCTGACTATTGAGTACCCCTGCTATAGAATAATAATAATAATAATTTTATATACAGTACTGTGCAAAAGTTTTAGGCAGGTGTGAAAAAATGCTGTAAAGTAAGAATGCTTTCAAAAATAGACATGTTAATAGATTATATTTATCAATTAACTAAATGCAAAGTGAGTGAACAGAAGAAAAATCTAAATCAAATCCATATTTGGTGTGACAACCCTTTGCCTTCAAAACAGCATCAAGCATCAATTCTTGCACTTGCACACAGTTTTTGAAGGAACTCGGCAGGTAGGTTGGCCCAAACATCTTGGAGAACTAACCACAGTTCTTCTGTGGATTTAGGCAGCCTCAGTTGCTTCTCTCTCTTCATGTAATCCCAGACAGACTCGATGATGTTGAGATCAGGGCTCTGTGGGGCCATACCATCACTTCCAGGACTCCTTGTTCTTCTTTACGCTGAAGATAGTTCTTAATGACTTTCGCTGTATGTTTGGGGTCGCTGTCATGCTGCAGAATAAATTTGGGGCCAATCAGATGCCTCCTGATGGTATTGCATGATGGATAAGTATCTGCCTGTACTTCTCAGCATTGAGGAGACCATTAATTCTGACCAAATCCCCAACTCCATTTGCAGAAATGCAGCCCCAAACTTGCAAGGAACCTCCACCATGCTTCACTGTTGCCTGCAGACACTCATTCGTGTACGCCTCCAGCCCTTCGCTAACAAACTACAGCCAAACTTTGACTCATCAGTCCAGAGCACCTGCTGCCATTTTTCTGCACCCCAGTTCCTGTGTTTTCGCAGCATAGTTGAGTCGCTTGGCCTTGTTTCCATGTCGGAGGTATGGCTTTTGGCCGCAAGTCTTCCATGAAGGCCACTTCTGACCAGACTTCTCCGGACAGTAGATGGGTGTACCAGGGTCCCACTGTTTTCTGCCAGTTCTGAGCTGATGGCACTGCTGGACATCTTCCGATTGCATGGGAAGTAAGCATGATGTGTCTTTCATCTGCTGCAGTAAGTTTCCTTGGCCGACCACTGCGCCTCACGGTCGCTCAACGCGTCTGCTTCTTTGTGCTTCTTCAAAAGAGCTTGGACAGCACATCTGGAAACCCCTGTCTGCCTTGGAAATTTCTGCCTGGAGAGACCTTGCTGATGCAGTATAACTACCTTGTGTCTTGTTGCTGTGCTCAGTCTTGCCATGGTGTATGACTTTTGACAGTAACTGTCTTCAGCAACCTCACCTTGTTAGCTGAGTTTGGCTGTTCCTCACCCAGTTTTATTCCTCCTACACAGCTGTTTCTGTTTCAGTTAATGATTGTGTTTCAACCCACATATTGAATTGATGATCATTAGCACCTGTTTGGTATAATTGTTTAATCATACACCTGACTATATGCCTACAAAATCCCTGACTTTGTGCAAGTGTACCTAGAAGAATTGATGCTGTTTTGAAGGCAAAGGGTTGTCACACCAAATATGGATTTGATTTAGATTTTTCTTCTGTTCACTCACTTTGCATTTAGTTAATTGATAAATATAATCTATTAACATGTCTATTTTTGAAAGCATTCTTACTTTACAGCATTTTTTCACACCTGCCTAAAACTTTTGCACAGTACTGTATTTTATAAAACGCCTAAATGCACGCATCTCAAAGCGCTGTACAAGCACAAAAAACACAGAGAACCATATATACATACAGCATATTAAGAGTATACATAATATAAAAAGAAATTACACAAATCAAAAACCAAACCCAGTTTAGTGCCAGTTAAAATGCGAGCAGCAGAGTTCTAAATATATTGTAGCCTGCTAATAGCAGCCTTGGAGACAACTGCAAACAACGCGTTGCAATAATCGAGTCTGGAAGAAACAAAGGCATGAACTACCCACTCTGCATCAGGCACAGACAACGTAGGGTGCAGACGAGCAATGTTACGAAGGTGAAAAAAGGACACCTTGGTGACATTGTAGATTTGTGACTCGAAAGTAAGACTAGGGTCAAAGACCACACCAAAATTCCTAACTACAGAGCTAGATTTAACTTCAAGCCCATCGATCACTATGCTAAAAGAGTCAACATTTCTAAGTTGTTGAAGAGAGCCGAGTAGCATTACTTCGGTTTTATCGCTATTTAATTGTAGGAAATTTTGCAGTATCCAAGTTTTAATCTCAGTCAGACAATTATCAAGAGCCGAAACTGACACATTTGTATCAGGTGTGGTCAGAAAAATATAATTGTGTGTCATCTGCATATGAGTGAAAACTCACACCATGACAACGTATGATCTGTCCAACTGGCAGCATATAGATATTAAAAAGTAAACACTTAGGCTAATGCCTTAATCAGTGTTAACACTGATACTGTACATAAACTAAAACGCGAGGCTTCATAGATCAGTGCCACAATTTATGACTGACTGTGTAAAAGTTGTGTTTGGTTAACAGGAAGAAACTGTTTTTACTGTTGTGAGCATTCAAAGTGGTAAAATTGACCTACAGTAGTTCTATATTCTACTGCTCCTAAATATTGAGGAACACACAATAAAACAAAACAGGTTGTGTTTCAGCGAGTTGTGTTCCCATAAGATCAATTACAGAGTTAATCCCATCCTGTAATTTTATATAATGTAAACAAGACAGTTTATTTTACTTTAAGTTTGAAGAGGAGGAAGATTTTACTTAGTGTGTATTTTTTCTGTTATGTATTTCTCAGAATATCTACAACATCGGTTTTGGGATAGACTAAAATTACTAAAATTCGGTAGCACACTTACTGCATGTCTTTTTTGTACTACTAGTTTAACTGCAAGTCCATTGTTTCCCTGTGAACACACACACACCAGTCTAAGGGATTTAAGCATTTATTTTTTTATTTTTTTAGCCAGAGGTATAATATATCAGTTTCCTTACCCTTGTCAGCAGAGTTAGTTCTTCCAGGACATTTCATCATATTACTTCCAGCTTTCCTTAACTGGTAGGGTGAGATTTCTGAATGCTAGGTTTAGGGATGTTCTCATTATAGTACGCATTTATTTAAATATTCTTGAAAAATGCAGTTGTATTCATTTCAGATTTTATTATGTAGCAATGTTGGTACCAAGTGAAAACACAAATTGACAAAACAGTTTTTTTTTTTATTATCTGGAGATGAGAAACAAATGGAAATAAAACCAAGGCAATTAAATAAAACTATAATATGTTATGACACAGAACAGTTTATTTACATGGTGTGTGCATGCTACAAACAAGTTTTACACATTTGGGATTCATTTTCAAACACATGCTCAGGTTTTGAGTCTAGATACCACCAGTTCTCCCTTTTGATATGTAACTACTTATTTCACAATGTGAATATAAAGAACATTCAAATACAGATTTATCAAATCACAGAGTAGGAGCACAGAGTAGTAGTCGTAGTTAGTATACTAGCTGTGCAAATTAAAGACTTAGCCTGCTGTTCAATGACCTTCTGTTTAGTTACCAAACATGTCCAATTTAATGAGGGGGTACCCGCTGATGGAATTTAGGCCTATCTGTGATGGAGCAGATTCCATTGTCCATCACTACCGCGGAACACTGACTGTTTAAAACCTGCCCTGCACTTTGCTATGTATACCGTCCTTTTTAAAATGCGTATTGATAACATCAACGTTATTATAAAATGTGTGCTGCTGTTTGTCAATAGAAAAAAACATTATGTACAAAGGTTGTGAGAAACGTGAATAATAATTATACCTGTTTATTTACTTACTTGAGTCGGGGAGGTCGGGAAGCTGGCGGCCTGTAAAAGAAATATAATGTTATTGACACAGTTGGCATGGTATGCTGGAAACTATTTCTCATTATAGGTGCACATATGGTGTAAAATAATGCCCAGTACTGCCAGCAGTGAAACTCTGTTTTAAAATAATTAATTTAATTCGAAAATACTTACCATTCTCTTTGGATTAGGAGCAGGGGGGGGCGGCCATTAAGGGGGTGCGTGCACTGACGGCCGCGCTCAAATACACAGGCATTATTTAACCTTGTCTCCTGAAGCCTTTCTGCTCCCGAACACCAGCCGCCCGATCACACAACCTTACACTATCACATTGTCTCACTGTGAAATTCAGCATATCTACCATAGTATTGTTTGAGTGGGATTTTGTAGTATTTTAGCAGTAGTTAGGAGCCGTATGTAACATACGTGTTCCGTCTTGAGCATGGAGCTTGCAAGTGAATAGTCATATGTGGAAAATGGTAGCCACTAAAATACTGCCAAATAACTGGCACCATGTTATAAGGGGCTGCATTGTAATGGTTTAGTAATTCTTTCTTTTTTTCAATCCAGATGACAGTGATGATGTTGATCGCTCAGTTGCAGGGAACTTGAAAGAAACACAATCCACCTCATCATCAGATTCAAGTATGAATATTTCATTGCTCTTAAGCCATTTAGAGATTTCAGTGATACATGTGCTGTAGGCAATCTTGTTGATAAAAAGGATCTAATTAGAAATGAAAGGAAATTATTCCTCCTATCTCTTATGTATTACCATAACTTCTTGGGTTCACATTTTCCTATGAAATGCACACATTATGGTAAGCATGTATTTGGCTTTTATTGTTATTCTTTCGTAGCAATTGGTGAAGATTACTGTACCACTTAAGTGATTGAATTTCCTTCCTGAGACTGGGTTATAAAAGTGAACATGGTAGTATACGTCAATGTGAGACCTAAAAAGTGATGGCGATATTTAAGATTTCTTGGAATATTTCATTAACTTCACCTGTTTTATTTTACTTATTCTGCTCCTGCAGAACAACTTTAATGCATGTTGATTATATCGTGTGTGTTCAACTTGTGTTCTATATCTCCGTGATTTGTTGCCTTTGATCTAACGTGTTGTTCTCAGGCAAACAGACCCTAAAGATATTTGATGGCAATGATGCAGTAAAGCTTAAACCAGTTTCTCGCTTTAATATCGGTTCCACGGATCGCCAAAAACGAAGAAGTTGTGGTGAGTCTTCATTTTTTCTCCTGTAGAAATATGTTCCCATTTATTTGATGGCTGCAAATTAAAATCATCCTTTTTTAGTACCAGAAGCATATTTGTAAAACCTCAAAGTTTTGTCTGGAATATCAAAGTTTACAACCGTTTATTCAGATTTGAGTAAATTAGAGTTGGAGGCAGAGGTGCAGAATGACAAAATTAAAAGTCAAACATTGATGCATACATTAATTTCTGCCTGTGGCAAAGTGCCCGCCCCTGTGTGTATTTTGTGTTACGTGTTGTGTGTAAATGTTGGTGTATAGTCATTGGTACACGGGGTATAAACGGGTCTGTGTTTCACGTGTATTTAAAAATGTAGATTTGTATTTAGGCACGAGGATGGCACAAATCACTTCACGTGCTGGTTAAAATGTAATGTGTGGTCACGGAGTAGACTTAATGATTCATGTGCAGTTGTACCGAGATTCCAATTGAATGATTGACTAGCAATCGAAGTCTCGCACAACTGCATAAAAGCAGTGATGTTTTCACTCACTCGGGTTGGGTGTTCGTGGAGTGGAGAACGGGTGAGAGAGAGAGAGGAGAAAGAAAGAAAGAAAGAAAGAAAGAAAGAAAGAAAGAAAGATCGTAACGTTTGTTTTGCTTCACTCACCGTTTGTCTGTCTGTTTACTGTTTAGTCCGTTTTGTTTATATATTTATTTTTGGCGTAAGTGCCGTGTCCTGTGTGTTTTTTGTCTTACAACCTTTTTATTTTCTGTTCTGTTTATTTATTAAATGCTCAGCTCCACCAAACTCCACCTCTCGTTTTGTTTATTTATTTCCTGGCTCTGGTCTGACGTCACCCACTCTGGCCGTCTTTGTGACATGTGGTGTCATCGTGGGATTACCAGCGCCACCTAGACGCCGACCAGAGCAGGCACCGCAATTTGTTGTTTAAAAAAAAAAAAAAAACCCAAACAACAACAAACAACAACAACAACAAAAAAAAAAAAATAAAAAAATGGAAGGCTGGAACTGGAGAGATGGCTGCCAGGATCTGGAGGTCCTCCTCGGTGGTCTAGAGGACCAAGGCTGGTGCCTTGCCTGTGGGGAGTTCGGGCACCCGGTGGTGCGCTGCCCTACCAAGAGGGAGAGGAGGAACTGGCCCAGGAGAGGAAGGTGAGGAGGAGGCAGAGAAGGGAAAGGGGAAGAGGAAGGCTGAGTGTCCACAGCCCAAGTGGGAGGAGCCTGAGTGTCCACAGCCCAAGTGGGAGGAGCCAGAGCGCCCAGAGCCCAGGAGGGAGGAAACAGAGCCTTTCCTGTCCTCTGAGGAGATGCTAGACTGGGTGTTGGACCCGAGTGGAGCGGGAGGACCTCCCACTGGTTGTTGACCTGCTGTGGGCCAGAGATGGGGAACGTTGGGAACGCTGGGAACAACATTTCTACCCAGTGCCCTCAGGAACCCGCAGCCATGGTGATTAACTACTTGGCTGCCGATATGGGACTGCCCCAGCAGGTTGCATTCCAAGTGGGAAGAGCCACGCCTACCTGCATCCTCAATGGGCTGAAGGGAGACGACATGCAGCTCCCATCTCCACCAGCAGAGGAAGAATGCCTGCTGGTTTCGGCCCAGAGCCAGAGGGAGAGGAGCCGCCTCCAGCCAGAGGGAAAGGAGCCGCTGCTGCCGCCTCCAGCGCCAGAGGGAGAGGTCCCACCGCTGTCTCCAGAGCATGAGGGAGAGCCGCACCAGTCCCCTGCAAGTGAGGGAGAGCCGCACCAGTCCCCTGCAAGTGACGGAGAGCCGCACCAGTCCCCTGCAAGTGAGGGAGAGCCGCACCAGTCCCCTGTAATAAGGGTAGACTACACGCCGCTCCCACCTCCGCCGCCAGGAGACTACACGCCGCTCCCACCTCCGCCGCCAGGAGACTACACGCCGCTCCCACCTCCGCCATCAGGAGACTACACGCCTCCGCCACCTCCATCGGCAGGAGCAGAGCAGCAGGAGCTGCCTCTGCCTCCTCCACCATTAGAGGGTGAATGCCTGCTGGGTCCCTGTCCACCAGCAGAGGGTGAATGCCTGCTGGGTCCCTGTCCACCAGCAGAGGGTGAATGCCTGCTGGTAACACTTCCCCCACCAGCAGAGGGTGAATGCCTGCTGGTAACACTTCCCCCACCAGCAGAGGATGAATGCCTGCTGGTATCACTTCCCCCACCATCACAAGGAGAGCAGCAGGAGCTGCCTCTGCCTCCGCCACCTCCACCGCCAGGAGCAGAGCAGCAGGAGCTTCCTCTGCCTCCGCCACCTCCACCAGCAGAGGGTGAATGCCTGCTGGGTCCCCGTCCACCAGCAGAGGATGAATGCCTGCTGGTATCACTTCCCCCACCAGCAGAGGAGGAATGCCTGCTGGTATCACTTCCCCCACCGTCACGAGGAGAGGAGCAGGAGCTGCCTCTCCCTTCACCAGAAGGACCAGGACTAGATGCTGGCGGTCCTCAGCAGCCCTTGCATAGGCTGCTGAGGGAAGCACGGGGAAGAACCGCCCAGCCGCAGTGGCCGAGAAGAGGGCCAACACCAGCACCACGACTGGTCCTGACTCCGCACCGCCAAGGATGCCTGCCTCGCCGCCCAAGGATGCCTGCCTCGCCGCCCAAGGATGCCTGCCTCACTGCCCAAGGATGCCAGCCTCGCCGCCTAAGGATGCTTGCCTTGCATCGCCTGGGCTGCCTGTTGCTCCGCACGCCTGGGCTGCCTGTTGCTCCGCATCGCCTGGGGCTGCCTGTTGCTCCGCAGACGCCTGGGGCTGCCTTTGCTCCACACAGGTACAGGGTACGAGGGAGAAGTGGAGCTCCCGCTGCCGCCTCTATGGCCAGGGGCTCCCTCCCGAGTTCGCCTCCCGAGGGTCCGCTGCTGCTGCCGCCTCCCGAGGGTCCGCTGCTGCTGCCGCCGCCTCCCGAGGGTCCGCTGCTGCTGCCGCCGCCCGATGGTCCGCTGCTGCCGCCGCCTCCCGAGGGTCCGCTGCTGCCGCCGCCTCCCTAGGGTCCGCTGCTACTGCCGCCGCCTCCCGAGGGTCCGCTGCTGCTGCCGCCGCCTGGGGTCGCCAGGGATCCTGCTTCGCCTGGGGTCGCCGAGGGTCCTGCTTCGCCTGGGGTCGCTACACTGTGGCCAGAGCCCCATGAAGGGAGCTGCCGGCCATGAAGAAAGGGGGAGGTCAGGAGACCAGCTCCCCAGCCGCATTTCCGTGGCAGGAAACACGGTGGCCAGAGCCCCACGGAGGGAGCTGGCAGCCACGAAGAAGGGGAGGTCAAGAGACCAGCTCCCTCGCAGCAGTTTTGCTGCCGGAGATCGTGGTCGGAGCCCCACGGAGGGGAAATGCCGCCATGAAGAAGGGGGAGGTCAGGAGACCAGCTCCCCAGCCGCACTTTCGGGCAGGATAGTGTGGCGGGAGCCCCGAAGAGGGAGCTGATAGCCACGAAGAAGTGGGGGTGGAGGACATTCCACCATGGCCACCCCCAGAAACACCTTTGCTTCTCCCTCTTCCGGGACTTTAAGACTGAGGGGAGGTGGCCTTGAGGCCATGTGTGCTTTGCACAAGGGGGTATATGTGGCAAAGTGCCCCCCTGTGTGTATTTTGTGTTACGTGTTGTGTGTAAATGTTGGTGTATAGTCATTGGTACACGGGTATAAACGGGTCTGTGTTTCACGGTATTTAAAAATGTAGATTTGTATTTAGGCACAAGGATGGCACAAATCACTTCACATGCTGGTTAAAATGTAATGTGTGGTTACGGGAGTACACTTAATTAATTCACGTGCAGTTGTACCAAGATTCCAATTGAATGATTGATTAGCAATCGAGTCTCGGTACAACTGCATAAAAGCAGCATGTTTTCACTCACTCGGGGTTGGGTGTTCGTGGAGTGGAGAACGGTGAGAGAGAGAGGAGAAAGAAAGAAAGAAAGATTGTAACGTTTGTTTTGCTTCACTCACCGTTTGTCTGTCTGTTTACTGTTTAGTCCGTTTTGTTTATATATTTATTTTTGGCGAAGTGCCGTGTCCTGTGTGTTTTTGTCTTACAACCTTTTTATTTTCTGTTCTGTTTATTTATTAAATGCTGAGCGAAAGCATTCGCTCAGCTCCACCAAACTCCACCTCTCGTTTTGTTTATTTATTTCCTGGCTCTGGTCTGACGTCACCCACTCTGGCCGTCTTTGTGACACTGCCTAATGAACTAAATGGATTCTCACACTTTGGAACTTAAATATTCTATAGTTTATGTGTTTATTTTTCCCCTGATTTGTTTTCTTCCCTCCCAATTTGGTATGCCCAATCACTTTCCCCCTCACCGCAGCAAATCCCCATGTCGGTTCAGTGGGCGACCTCTGATCCCACAACCAAGGAGGACAAAGGCTCGATGAGGAGAAACATTCCCTGACGGTTTTGTCTCCCTAACCCACTGGCGCGCCAGAGCCAATGCGACGCTCCCTTCATAGTCCCTGAATATTCCATAGTTTTTACAATAAGTTTACAAGACTTTTGGTATATCGCCTTATCCTCACTTTCCTTTTTATGACCATACAATCCAAACTTAAAGCACTAAAGCTTGTTATACGTAACAGAAGCTCTCTGTTTGGCTGGACAGGAAGCAGCGCTGAGAGTTTACTACATCCCAGATGAGCCTCAAGACTACGAGCTCCAGATATACTGCCAACAGGTCCTGGTTAACGAGGATATCACCAACTGCAATGGGGCCATGCAAAACCCCAAGTCGCAGTCCATGTTTAAGGAGTCTGTGCCTGAGGCCTGGGTGCTCCAAGCCAAGCCAAAGGAGAGCGAAGTCCTCAAGATATATGCTGGGTGGTTAAAGTAAGTCACAATTGTAGGGATAATACACTGGGGCACCATTTCTGGGCTCTGCTTGAGAAAGGCCCAGGACTGAATGGGATGCTCATTCCAGGATTGCCCTTTGAAGGGAAGCTATCATGCTGCCTTCCAGGAGCCAGTGCTTGATTTGTATCCCCTTTTCCAATTTAGGGCTAATACCAAAACTGAGAAGGGTCCGAGATGATTTTTGCCCATTGTGGCTTTCAGTCAGCGATAGTGCCAGGTTTTTGTTTTTTTTGTATGCACTGGTCTTACCCTGTACCCTGTATCTGCAGGTGCTGAGAATACACATGATGACCAGCTGCTTAGAAATTTGGTATGGAAATAAATCCTATTTTCAGTCATGTTTCTGATTTTTTTTTATTTTATTGGAAACCGAGTTCCTGTGTGACAGTTGTAGTTTGACCCCGCCCCTCCCCATTTTAGGTTGTGGGTAACATGCACCTACTAATTGAAGACATGTCAATGTTATTTTTCTTGTTTTAGACTGGGAGTGGCATACATCTCCATCTTGATCACCAAGAAAACCACTGTCGAGTCTGTCATTCAAGAAGTTCTTCAGCAGCTAGCAAGATCGGTAATTAAGTACAATGCTTTAAATTAATGATTCGATTGTGGCTCTTCAGTGACAGTTAGAAGGAAGTACATTGAATTGCATATCTTTAAAAAAAAATAAAAGTAAATAAAAAAATGCTGAACAGCAAGTATTCTATGTTTTATACCTGCATATCTTTCTATTGACACAATTTCCTATTCAATTAATGTTTATTAAACAGGACGAAGACCCAGAGGGTTTAAGACTTGTAGAAGTACACATGGGGAGCAAGCAAGGTAAGGAGTAGAGGAAATGAAAATGAATGAGAAATGGAATAATTTAAGTCAGGCAGAGTATGGGGATTTGAGGGAAGGGGGCAGAGGGCAAAAAGTCTGGATTTATGCCCCTGGTCATCAACAATATTTTTAATGTGTTATTTAGTGCTTTTAGTTCGGATTGCAATTTTTATTTTTATTAAAATGGAAGATACTGTTTGCATTGATTTAAAATGCTAATTTATATATCTTCTTTTTTTTTTTTAGTTCAACGGCAAGTGCTGATGAACCAGGAACTTTTGCTGGAGAAACTTCAGGCCATCAGAAAGGTATCTTAAACTTGACCAGAGTTAAAGAGGAGCACAAACCCCTTCCATGTAACAGTCTCCTTATCTGTTATTCATTTAGTATAGCTGAGCTGATTTCTACAAAACTGGAAATATTGTTTTGTGGAACAGCATCAATTAAGGTAGCTTGCTAGCGTGCAAACTGATAATCGCTTGCACTGGCTGGAAGATGCAGTGGGTGAACCTGCAGATACTATGAAACGGGCCCCAGATAAGCTAGATAAGTGAAAACATGTTCAACTGATCTTAACAGGTGGCAGATCTATATACTGCTGTTGAGATTATCAAAATAGGACCGGAAATATACTGTTTAGATGAGGGGTTCTCAAGCTACACAGGAACACACTAAGGGGAGATTTTATCACACAGGATTATATTTTTTTCCACTGGAAGCAAAGCTTCCTCGAAACCCAACTTTTCATGGCTTCTATTTGTACTCTCCCAGCGGGAGGCACCAAATACATGTAGACTCAGTTCATTGCTCAGAAATATATTTTGATAAGGCCTTGTGGTAGGGCAGAAGAAAAGCCCTCACTTAATTAGAGGGGGCAGGGCAAAGTCCTGCTGAGAAAATGGATTGTTTGTTTATTTTAGAATGGGTGTGTTTAATGAATGGTTTGTGGTGTATTGTATTATTATTTAAAATAAATGTATTGTCTGGTGGTTATTTAAATGGGGGGTGTTAGTGTGTTATGATTTAAAATGTATTTTGTGTTTATTTAAAATACGATAATTTTCTTTGTTAGTGTTGGCAGCATGTATGGGGTTAAAGCCCCATCCCACTAAACCCATGCAGAATGTGGTTGTCTCCAAATTAATTAATTGGTTGTTAATTTGGAGATGGTCACGTCTGTATATAAGCATGCCTGTTTCTGTGTTTGGGGTGGGTGTACAGAGAGGAGGTACGTGGGAGAGAGACAGGAGAAAGAAAGGAAAAAATGAAACAAAGAAAGCAATTGCAACTTGTGCTGAGCAGACCAGCACATTATTTTTTTGGTGTCAAGATTTATTTTTGTTTGAACTTTTTATTTTGCTCTGTGAGCAGTGTTTTTGTATATCCTTTTCATTTGTTTTTGTTGCAATAAAAACAGCGCACCAGTGTTTTTTCACCTGCAAGTACCTGTCTGTCTCTGTGTTAGCTTCCGAGTCGGGTCTGGGTACGTCACCACTCAGCCGTCCTGCCACAGGCCTACTGATGCTTTTTAAGTACATTATTTCATAATGGATACATTTGTTACCAGAGTTACTCTGGGTCAGCCTAAAGCACCTTCTGACAATTGTAAAAATTAGTTTTTGTTTTTACATTTATTACTAACAGCATCCTTTTTATAGCTGTGCAGTGTTTATCCATTCTTAATTGATGCATTGAGTATGTAATATAAAAATATATAGAGTGCTGTGTGAACTGAAAAGAACTGACTTGCACCTACTGCAGCCCCATTTTTAAAATTAATGTTTGAGAACCACTGGTTTCGATCAATTGAATTGATTGCAGTGTCCACAGAGCATTGTTGTTTAGAACATTCAGAGTTATTAATGCCAATACAGCATCACAAAACTGCAAATACACCAAGAGGCCTTGAATAGTGTTAATTATTGAAGTTTGAAGTTCCGTCTTAAAGGTGCTCTTCGTGGTGGTCCACAGAAACTGGCTGTGCTGTCAGCAAAGGCCTGTGCTAAATGCAGGAAAATGACATTCAAAACAAGAAAAAACAGATTTAATTGCATTCAGTTTCGTCTCCTTGCAGAACTCTATTCGGCAAATGAACCAGACCCGGTTCTACATTGTGGAGAACAGGAACTCCGTGGTGCAGGTGAACCTGTTGGTGAGCGGACTACCAGTACAGCTGAGTGAAAAAGAATACACTGAAGTTCTTCAGGAACACCTTGCCATTAAAAGTAAGCCATCAGTTCCATTTTTCATCACAGTGTAAAATCGAGAATGTGCCACTACAGTATATATACTGAGCATCAAAAGAAACTGATCACTTATATTTGAGCACCAAAAGAAACTTATCACTTATATTTGGATAAAATTCACTAGATGTGATCGGAAAATGACAAACTCTGTTTTAGAGTAGGTGCAGTGACTTTTTATTGTGCTGATTAACAATTGATATCACAAAGGTGCTGCAAAATGATCTGTCGATCTTAGGCAGGTGTTGTGACTCTTGGTCTCCCAGTTCATGGCCTGTCATTGACAGAGTGTGTCTGGTTATACCGTCTCGCAAGGTTTGAAATTGCTAGCTGTGAGCACCCGAGACGGCGAGCCACAGTACACTGCCCTAGTCCAGCCTCCAACATGCCGATTGCACGAAGGCGCTGCTCTCATGACAGACGTGGTATATTTTTTTTTCTGTGATTTTTCTTTATTGCAACAGCCGAAATCACTCCATGTCCAGTGTCCAATCAACTCTAATTAGGTGATTAAGTGCATATGCTTCAGTGATAGTCACTCAAGCGTGTCATGGTCAAGGATGAATGATCGAGTGATTAAAAATAAACCAAAAACATTTTGTCAATGTTCATCATTTATATACCTTATTTTTTCTCGAAAATAAAAGTGTTATAATAGTGATCTTTTGACGTTTCTTTTGATGCTCGGTATGTGTAAACCTAGGATTGTTTTTACAGTGTTGTTGCTAGTTTTATTTTGTTTGTTAAAGGTATGTTTTAAAATCTATTTTCATATCTTATTAGCATTAACAACAATTCCTCTCATCCTTTTTATTGAAAAAATGCATGGAGCTGAAATCTGTCAAATGTAATTTACTGTATGTACTTGTTATATGTATATGTATGTTATTGACATACCTTTTTATTTCTTTACAGCTCATCTAGTTTCTGTCACTCATGTTTACACAGGGCAAGGTAAGATTGCTTTTGTAAATGCTTGTATTATGACAAACTAAACCCTTACCTGTGAGATGCCTGGGGTAGTTTTATATGCCAGTTTTAGTATTAGCTCTGACTGACCTTTTTAAAACAATGGACTCTGACATTGGAATTATTTTCGAAGCATTAAACTTAAGCAGCTGCCAAACATATTCTCTGAGACTGGAACATATTTGAAGAGTCTGTACACATGTATTAGTTTTATTGATGGAAATATATAACTGCTTATCCATCTGTTATGAAACTGAGTTAGGACATTATTTAGCAGAAGTTATTGAGGGAGTCTGGACATACAGTATATCATGCCGCTATCCAAGTATGGCAAACTCATATTTTTACATGTGTACTGTAGATGTAGGTTATGGCGGTATACATTTTTATTATATTTGAAGTTCTAATTTTTACGTCCTGCAGGAGATGTTATTGACATACTGGTTTGTTTGTTTTTTAGGGGCTGTGGTACTGGAAATATCTTGCTTTTCTGAGGCAGAAAGAATATATATGCTAGCAAAAGATACTACAATTAACAGCAAGCAGATATCTGCAGTTATCATTCCTGAAATAATGGTAAGAAACCTAAAGTCCTTTCAAGTAGGGAATATTAACCATTACAGGGTTTACCATTACCATTAACCAAAATGGGTGTTCCCCTTTAAGACACCAGAATCTGAAAACTTTATACCAAAGATACTCGTCAGAGGAGGTTGACGTAGTGCTGCTCCGCCCCTGCGAGCATAAACATTAACATCAGAGAGTTGATAAGTAAATCCTCCTAATTTATTTTCGCGCTCCTTTTTTAGCAGTTGCTTTAAAAAAGTGCAGTATTATTACAGAATCGCTATAATAATTGTATTCATAGCGTGTTTTCTGTATATTTTCTGTATATTCTGTGTTTTCATTTAGCGCTGGTTAAGTCCCACTGTGGCCTTGTGTGCCGTGGGAAGCCTCGGCTCTACTGCCGTCCCTCCCGGGATCCTGGCACACCAAGTCAATAACTTCTTCAGCTGAAATGAATATATTTAGAATATTATTGAAAGTACATTATTTAATAATTGTCTAATTATTAATTTTACAGTATTGTTTACCATGTGTTTCACTTTGCGTTTCCTTTCAGTTGTGTGTGTGTATGTGTGTGTGTGTATATACAGTGCCTTGCAAAAGTATTTAGACCCCTGACCAATTCTCTCATATTACTGAATTACAAATGGTACATTGAAATTTCGTTCTGTTTGATATTTTATTTTAAAACACTGAAACTCAAAATCAATTATTGTAAGGTGACATTGGTTTTATGTTGGGAAATATTTTTAAGAAAAATAAAAAACTGAAATATCTTGCTTGCATAAGTATTGAACCCACACACATTAATATTTGGTAGAGCCACCTTTCACTGCAATAACAGCTTTAAGTCTTTTGGGGTAAGTATGTACCAGCTTTGCACACCGTGTCGGAGTGATTTTGGCCCATTCTTCTTGGCAGATTTGCTCCAGGTTGTTCAGGTTGGTTGGACGACGCTTGTGTACCGCAATTTTCAAATAGTGCCACAGATTCTCAATGGGAATGAGATGAGGACTTTGACTGGGCCACTGTAGGACATTCACCTTTTTGTTCTTGAGCCACTCCAATGTTGCTTTGGCCTTGTGCTTGGGATCATTGTCCTGCTGAAAGGTGAATTTCCTCCCAAGCTTCAGTTTTTTAGCGGACTGAAGCAGGTTCTCTTGCAGTATTTCCCTGTATTTTGCTCCATCCATTCTTCCTTCAATTTTAACAAGATGCCCAGTCCCTGCTGATGAGAAGCATCCCCACAGCATGATGCTGCCACCACCATTCTTCACTGTAGGGATGGTGTGTCTTGAGGCATGGGCAGTGTTAGGTTTTGCCACACATAGCTTTGAGTTTTGGCCAAAAGCTCTACCTTGGTCTCATCTGACCACAAAACCTTTTCCCACATCGCAGCTGGGTCACTCTCATGCTTTCTGGCAAACTCCAGACGTGCTTTCAGATGGTACTTTTTGAGTAAAGGCTCCTTTCTTGCCACCCTCCCATACAGGCCAGTGTTATGCACAGATCTTGATATGGTTGACCGGTGCACCATTACTCCACTCCACTATATATATATATATATATATATATATATATATATATATATATATATATATATATATATATATGTTGTACATATCTTTCTCAAGGGAGCCTGTGTTTGAATCAAAACATTGGAGGTATTTATAGGTTTTTGACGGCATGACAACTACTTGTTATTGTTTACATTCAAATCCATGATTTATTCTTACATGATGTAATGCTGTTCTATATATTGTGACATAATTTTTACTTCTATCTTTGAATCTGTATTAATTCTTATTAACATTACTTTATATAAATTTATATTTTTATTGTATCATGCAATGCTGGCTCTCAGGATCAGTCTAGATTTGGCCTCCCCAGCGCATCAACATGAACAACTTTTGAATGAATTTTGTTTATTTATTTAAATGTTATATATTTGTTGAAGTTAATTAGTTCATTCATTTCTGTTGAGTCCCACTGGCATAATCGTGTTCAGTCTATTTATCCATTTACTTTCTTTTATTCTTCTATATGTCGCATTGTCTAATTTTAGCTGTTCTAAGACTACAAACTTTACATCATTTATGTCATGTCCTTGACTGGTGAAGTGCTGTACTATTGGTTCATTCATTTTTTTTATTTCTAATTAATGAAAGGTGGTTCTGAATTCTTTTATATAAAGTAGTTCCAGTCTCTCCAACATATTAGATTTCATCACATTTTCACAGGCTATATATATATATATATATATATATATATATATATATATATATATATATATATATATATATATATATATATATATATATATACTGTGTTTCATTTCTTACAGGAAAAGGTAAGTATTGAAACCCGAGCAGCTACTGTGGACCTACCTACTTTAGCAGCTTGTTGCTGTTTTAGTGCAGCTATCCAGCAGCACTATTACAAAGGCTTGTTCACAAGCTGGCCGTTTCTAGTCTGACTAAGAAATTAGCCAGTGGCTTGTGCAGGTGGGCATCCCTGCTACTCACTACAAAAAAGTAACTAGCCACCTGTCGCCCCTGATCCTAAGGGACTGAGGTTACTGTTCCGGTGCAGGCTACTGCTAGTCTCGTGTTTCTACTGACAAGCAGTTTAGCCAGTGGCTGACTTGCAGGTGGGCATACCTGCTAACATGCCACTAGCAGTAACTGCGTTTATCTCCCCTGTTCTCGCTTGCGAGTTTGAGGTTACTGCTTCGGTACCGAGTGCATCAAGTCGGTACCGAGGCTCTGTGTCGGTGCTGAGTGAACCGGGTCAGTATTGAATCGGTACAGAGTGCAACCGGGTCGGTTCCGAGCCCCATGTTGGTACCGAGTGCACTCAGTGTCAGAGTGTCGGTTCTGAGCACATAGTGTCAATACTCCACTGTGTGGTCTATACACTGTTTGTTGTGAACACAGCACTATTACCATGTTTGGGTTCCATACGTGTGTCTCTTGCAAGGCTAAACTGCCTGCAAATGATGGACATGAAAAATGCATCGTCTGTCTGGGCCCCGAGCATGCGCATAGGGCCTTGACTGACATCACTTTTTGTGAATTGTGTGCTCTTACCAACTTTCCGCCAGTAGAAGCCCCATTGCTGAGCTTGTTCAGCCTACCAACCTGTCTTTGCTAGCCAAGGATGCAGTGTGCCCGAATAAGCACTGCAGAGTGACGGAAGTCATTTTAAAGAAAGCATACACGGCTAGTGTGTTTACCGTCCGCATGGCTAACTACAATAGCATACTTGTAGCTTACCAGGCTCAACTTATGGGGTCCCTCTCTGAGAACCATAGGCACTCGTCTCAGCAACTGGACGAGCTGCACCTGATTTGCAGGAACCTGCTCCGGCTGTCCAAACTTAGAGGACAAGCAATAGGCAGAAACCTGGCAGCATTGGTGGCTGCGTGCAGACAAGACGGTACTGCTGGATGCTCCGTTCACTCCAAGCCACACATTTGGTCCCATGGTAGATGAGATGCTACAGCAATCTCACCGCGCAAGGGAAGCCACCAAGGAATTGGTGCGCCTTCTTCCTAAGAGACCGCCTCCACCACGTAAACCTGCAGCTCAGTGGCATCCAAAGCCCCAGTTTCAGAGGAATCCGGTACAACAGGGTGCTCCCACCTCAGGTGGTACCGCCAGGAGGCAGCCCGCAACCACGTTCTGTGGAGGCAAGCATCCTTTCAAGTGCCTTGTGCCTAGGCAACAGGCACATTCTGCGCCTCAGGCAAAGCAGTAGGACATTGCTGCCACAAGCCCAGGGCTCATTCTCCAGAAGCCATTTGGACTACTGAGAACAGTGCATCACAGACCCCTCGGTGCTCAATACTGTGCAAACTTGTTACTCTCTCCAGTTCCAACACCTCCTTTCCGGGGTGTGACAATAACATCTGTCATGAACCCGCAAGCGGTTGCTCAGGTGGCTCAGGAGGTAGCAGCTCTGCTGCAAAGCGGTCCATTTGCATAGTAGACCCCCCCCAGCAAGAACGGGGGGTTCTATGCCAGGTATTTTCTGGTGCCAAAACGGGGTGGCGGCCTCAGACTAATCTTCGATCTCAGGCAGGTGAACCTGTATCTGAGTCACATACGGTTCAAGATGCTGACGTCGCAACGGCTGTTGCAGTCCATCAGGCTAGGCGACTGGTTCACCACAGTGGACCTGAAGGACGCCTATTTCCACATCCCAGTAAAACCAGCGCACAGGAAGTACCTGAGGTTAGCCTTTCAGGGAACAGTGTACCAGTTCTCCTGTTCGACGTTCTTTGGCCCCACATGTTTTGTACAAAATGCATGGAGGCTATACTAGCCCCGTTGAGACCCAGAGTACTCAATTATCTGGACGACTGACTCATTTGCGACGAGTTTCCAGCAAGGGTGCACAAACACACAGAGCTCGTCACCAACCATCTACATCGGTTGGGCTTGAAGGTAAACCATGCAAAGATCCAGCTAGCACCCACCCAGATAGTGACCTATCTGGGGGTGTGCCTGGATTCAGGACGCATGTTGGCTACTCTGTCGGATGACAGAGTTCTGAGAGTAACCTCCTGCTTAGAGCTGTTTCAGCTCGGCAAGGTACTACCAGTAGTATTCTTCCAGAGGCTTCTGCGCTTGATGACAGCAGCATCAAACACCCTCCCACTTGGTCTTTTGCATATGCACTCATGGGAGGGTCCCACATCAATATTTTGGAACTGCATGCAGTGTACCTGTCCTTGCAGGAATTTTTGGAGCAGGTTCGGGGGAGACATGTGCTCGTCCGACATAAACCACCAGGGTGGTTTACGGTCACCCAGTCTCCACTGTGTGGCCCACAAGCTTCTGCTGTGGGCCCCACAAGCTTCTGCTGTGGGTCCAAGTGAACCTCCTCTCACTTCGCGAAGTTCACCTGCCGAGACTGACCAACAGTACTCTGGACCTCCGCTCGAGGGGGGTCCCCAGCGGAGCATGGTGGTTCTCCATAAAAGGAGAAAGGGGTCCTCTAGGGATGGACGCACTGGCACACCTATGGCCAGTACGTCTACTCTATGCGTTTCTGCCGCTTGTGCTGCCACCGCTTATGTTTGGAGAAGGTCAGACAGGGTGGTCAGATAGGTCAGGGTGCTCTTAATATTTTCATACTGGCCCAGGAGAGTTTGATTCTCCCCTCTGACACAGCTCCTGAGCAGCCAGTTGTGAGAGCTGCCCATGCGCCACGGCCTGCTCAGTCAGTCGCAGGGTACCCAGTGGCACCCTAACCCATCGAGCCTACAGCTCTGGGTCTGGCCCCTGAACGGCTGCATTTGAGCCGTCTGGGGTTATCAAACAGGGTGATTGACACCCTACAAAACACCATGGCAGCCTCTACTCGTTTCCAGTATGGTTACAAGTGGGGCATGTTTCAGACATGGTGTTTGGCTCGTGGGTTCGAACCCACTACATGCCCTATGGCAGTTATACTTTTTGATGAGGGGAAATCTCCCTTTACTCAAAATCTGTTTGGCAGCCATTTTGGTGTGCCATATAAAAATTGATTCAGTCTCCCCAGGAGCTCATTTCCTGGCGGAGCAGTTTTTGAAAGGCACCCGGTGGCTTAGGCTTAGGCCACCATTGAAGGATAGATAACAGGCGCAATACAGACTGCGTATGAACTGGCCAATCTGCCCCCGCTCAAGAAGCTCACCGGCCATTCCACCAGGGGTCAGGTGACTTTGTGGACTTTATTTCAAAGTGCATCGATCCATGAGATATGCAGTGCAGCGGTGTGGGCTTCCTCCCATACGTTTGCCAGGTTCTATTCTGAATGTCGTGGACCTGCAGAACCCTGGATTTGGCACGAGAGTACTGAGGGCGGCTTCCCAGTCCACCCTCACGACAGAAAATTAGAGGCGAGTCCATTCTAATGTTTCAGTTACTGGAAGATTGTTGTAGCACAAGCGGTTTGCTTAGCTTGTAGCTCAGTGTTGTATACCATGTCCTTGCGACAGATTGGGTATACTCATATAGCATTAAGGTGGGTCCTTACTAATGTCTTTATTCCAGCTACGCTGGTATTTGATTCAGACAAAAGGCAGCTTCAGCTTGTTCTCTGTAGTGACAGCTTGGGTATACTGACCCATTTTGTAATGGTTAATATTCCCTACTTGAAAGGGAACGTTAGGTTATTATCATAACTCTGGTTCCCTGAAATAGGAATATTAACCATTAACTTTGAGGTCGCAGCGTCCTTGGTCGCAGTTCTGGAAGGAAAATGGCGATACTGTCAGAGCAGCACTACGTCACCCTCCTCTGACGAGTGTTTTTCGTATAAAGTTTTCAGGTTCTGGTGTCTTAAAAGGGAACCCCCATTTTGTAAAGGTTAATATTCCTATTTCAGGGAACCAAGGTTATGATAATAACCTAACGCTTTCTTTTTTCCTTCATTATTTCTTCAGGTTGGTCCTCTGAGCTCCAACATTACATTTATAAACCGTAATCTGTTTTTCATAGATTTACGAAAGAAATGCATGAAGTTAGGAAGAATATATAACACACAAGGAATGCAGTTTTTTATATGGAAATAAACAACACTGTTTATTTTAGGAGCCATGTGCTGCAAATTATTTTTTATTTATTTTATTTTATTTTATTTTTTTTTAATTCAGACCAGGTGCATAAGCTACATCATTATAAAAAACCACAACCTGTAAACAAATCAAAATAAAATATGCTAATATTCTAAAAGCATGGCATTCTCTTGTACAGTAGTACTATTTGCTAGCCGAAAGGCTAGTTGCACAGCATGTGTTACAGACTAATACAATCTTCTGCAAATATTGAAATAATAAATCCTGGATACTAATGGTAATTTTGATAAAGAAGCTTGGCAGGCGTGCAAGGCGATGAAACAAAAATACAATCCCAATACTAGCCACTAGACAATTCTAGATTTTTTACATTTTTTTAATTTTTCATTTTTTTCTGAAAATTGGCTGTTGAATTGTGTTGGAATTCTTATTTAATGATTTGTTTTTGCAGCATAAGAAGCTGCCACATGAATGCTGTCCTCTTCTAGTGTTTGTAAATCCCAAGAGTGGAGGACTGAAAGGGAGAGATCTCATTTACAGTTTCCGGAAACTTCTAAATCCTCACCAAGTCTTTGAACTGACCAGTGCGGGGCCTCTGCCAGGGTAAGGACATTCTTAGTGTTTTAGACTGTCTCCTGTGAGACTTTGGTGACAATTCAGTCAGATTTATATGTGAACTATATTGGTTTCCTTCTCTGCTTTTGGAAAGCACCCAACTTTTCGAGAATTCTAGTTTTAAACCTGGTATGATTTAGGTAAATGGAATTTAAAAATCCTTTCCTCTGTGTCCAGGCTGCATACTTTCCGGCAGATGCCGCATTTCCGGATCCTGGTGTGTGGAGGTGATGGGACAGTTGGCTGGGTCCTGGGTGTACTGGAAGAGATGCGACACAACCTAGCCTGTTTAGAACCAGCCATTGGGATAGTGCCTCTAGGAACAGGTAAATGGCTGATCTTTACCATGAAAATGAAAACCTGATTTTTTTTTTTTGCAACACCTCTGTTACTACAGCTCTTGGTAACGTGTTGTGTTGAATGCAAATCTCTTCTGTTATGTTATATTATAAATAGCTTTCTAGTTAAACTATACTGTGAAAGGGTGACTGAGCAGTGACGTCACGGCAGAAGCAGGGACGGACAAACACTGACACCAGGGCAAGTACTGCAGTTACAAAGTAACTATGCCGTTTATTTTTAAATAACAAAAATAAATCAAAGGTTTAAACAAAACAAACTGTGCTCACAGAGCAAAATAAAAGGTTAAACAAAACAAATCTTGAACACAAAAATACGAACAAAGGTCAGGCTGGGCAGATTGCCTTCCCTGTTCCTATGTTCTTTCCACGTTAACTCTCGCTCTGCTCTCACAACAACCACCCCGAGCTAGAGAGCTGCAGCCTTTTATATCGTGGCCGAGGGGTTTAACTAGCTTGCAAGTAATTATTCCATTACCCCTCGGCCACAATCTACGAAGTTTATTAATCACTTCGTGGATGGGGCTGCCCATCCACGTTACCAAACTAATAACAAAGCGTTATGGCTCGCCCGTCATATAAACAAAACAACCGGCCGCCGTCATAAATACAATACAATACAATAAATAAACAATACAAAATAAACACGGGCAGGAGGGGGACCCCGCTCTAAAATAAAATAAACAAAACAATGTACAGGGCTGCTTCGCCCTGTTACATATACCAAATCACATTTTATTTACAACGAAGGGAAAGCATGTTTTTGCTGACTTTATAACCATTTGGGTGACACAGTATCGGTTACCTTCATTTTAAATAAAAAAAAAAAAGTGATTTGGTATAATTTAATGATAACGCTATTAATAAGGTTATCAAGGTTTCACAGCAAGTTTATTTTCCTTGATTTCAATGAATTTGAACTTAGACATTTAAGAAAGATGATACTTTATATACATCTCCACCATGCATGAATGTATCTGTGGTGTAAATGATGTAGTAATTTTTTCTCACAATATGTTCAGGTAATGACTTGGCCAGGGTGCTGCGCTGGGGTGCAGGTTACAGTGGGGAGGACCCCCACTCTGTGCTCATGTTCTTGGATGAAGCAGAAGAGGTGCTGATGGACCGCTGGACTATCTTGCTGGACGCCCAAGAGGTTGTTGACGAGGATAAGGAGAATGGCATCACGGAGCCAGAGCCACCAAAGGTAGCCCACACTTAACTTGCTGCAGTGCCTTTTGCAATCAGTATCTACATGATGCCTATGTGGTCACCTTCAAAAATGCACATCCAAATCCTGCTTGGAAAATAAACATGGCACCTCATGGGAATTGTGAAGGGGGTGTTGTGTTGATTAATAAAACCAAAATCTTTGTTTGGGAGATGGGTTGTTCCTTTCCTTACAGAAGCGCTAGGCTTTAAGTCGGCTTGTTTTGGAAAAGACCACTTCATACAAATGTTCCAAGAATACTGTGTCTTGTGATACTGTAGAACACTTAAGTAGCTTAAAATGTATGTTGTTCCCAAATAGTTATTATAATTGTTCTATGAATCATACTTTCCCTGCTTTGAGCTTACTTTGAGTTTGTCTGAAGTATCCTAAGTGCTGGGACTGAACCTACCTTATTCCATGCAAATAAGAACATAAGAAAGTTTACAAACGAGAGGAGGCCATTCGGCCCATCTTGCTCGTTTGGTTGTTAGTAGCTTATTGATCCCAGAATCTCATCAAGCAGCTTCTTGAAGGATCCCAGGGTGTCGGCTTCAACAGCATTACTGGGGAGTTGGTTCCAGACCCTCACAATTCTCTGTGTAAAAAAAGTGCCTCCTATTTTCTGTTCTGAATGCCCCTTTATCTAATCTCCATTTGTGACCCCTGGTCCTTGTTTCTTTTTTCAGGTCGAAAAATTCCCCCGGGTCGACATTGTCAATACCTTTTAGAATTTTGAATGCTTTAATCAGATCACTGCGTAGTCTTCTTTGTTGAAGACTGAATAGATTCAATTCTTTTAGCCTGTCTGCATACGACATGCCTTTTAAACCCGGGATAATTCTGGTCGCTCTTCTTTGACTCTTTCTAGAGCAGCAATATATCCTTTTTGTAACGAGGTGACCAGAACTGAACACAATATTCTAGGTGAGGTCTTACTAATGCATTGTAAAGTTTTAACATTACTTCCCTTGATTTAAATTCAACACTTCTCACAATATATCCAAGCATCTTGTTGGCCTTTTTTATAGCTTCCCCACATTGTCTAGATGAAGACATTTCTGAGTCAACATAAACTCCTAGGTCTTTTTCATAGATTCCTTCTTCAATTTCAGTATCTCCCATATGATATTTATAATGCAAATTTTTATTTCCTGCATGTAGTACCAAACACTTTTCTCTATTAAATGTAATTTGCCATGTGTCTGCCCAGTTCTGAATGTTGTCATTTTGAATGACCTTTGCTGCTGCAACAGTGTTTGCTACTCCTCCTATTTTTGTGTCATCTGCAAATTTGCTTACTATACCAGAATCTAAATCATTAATGTAGATTAGGAATAGCAGAGGACCTAATACTGATCCCTGTGGTACACCACTGGTTACCTCGCTCCATGTTGAGGTTTAATCTCTAATCAGTACTTTCTGTTTTCTACATGTAACCACTCCCTAATCCATGTGCATGCATTTCCTTGAATCCCTACTGCGTTCAGTTTCAGCATTAATCTTTTATGCGGGACTTTGTCAAAAGCTTTCTGGAAGTCTAAATAAACCATGTTGTATGCTTTGCAATTATCCATTATCAATGTTGCATCCTCAAAAAAATCAAGCAGGTTAGTTAGACACGATCTCCCTTTCCTAAATCCATGCTGACTGTCTCCCAGGATACTGTTACCATATAGGTAATTTTCCATTTCGGATCTTATTATAGTTTACATAAGTTTACATATAATAGAAGTCAGGCTTATTGGTCTGTAGTTACTTGGTTCGGTTTTGTCTCCCTTTTTGTGGATCGGTATTACATATGCAATTCTCCAGTCTGTCGGTACAACCCCTGTGTCAAGAGATTGTTGCATGAACTTGGTTAGCGGTTTGTAAATAACTTCTTTCATTTCTTTGAGTACTATTGGGAGGATCTCATCCGGCCCAGGGGATTTGTTTATTTTAAGAGCTCCTAGTCCCTTTAACACTTCTGCCTCTGTTATGCTAAAGTTATTTAAAACTGGATAGGAACAGGTCAACATGTGGGGCATGTTGTCCGTATCCTCCTTTGTAAAAACCTGTGAAAATGAATCATTTAATATATTTGCTATTTTTTATTTATTTTTCTTCGTCTATGATTTTGCCATTTGTGTCTCAGACATTTAACCTCCTCTTTGAATGTTCTCCTGCTGTTATAATATTGGAAAAACATTTTGGTTTTAGTCCCCTTAGCAATGTTCATTTCTTTCTCTCTCGATCTTTCTAACTTCCTTTTTGACTTATGCTTTGCAGTTCCAAGTACTCTTTCTGTGTACTTTGTTTTTGGTCCCTTTTAAACGCTCTGTAAAGTGCCTTTTTTCGCTGAATTTTTTTTTTACTTTATCTATTAACCTTTTGCAGTCCATTTATTAAGTGCGTGTCAGGCGCGTCAGGTCCAATTTATTTTCACGCGAGCAGTTAATTTTAGACGCGCTGTTTAAAAGTATTTTTTTCCCCACAGTCAAAGGGGTTTAAATGGCCCTGCATATCAACAAAGCACTCACTAGGCATCTCCAGCCCCGCCCCACCCTTTCGTTTGCTATCGCTTTCACATATGCTAACAAATAAATAATAATAATAATAATAGTCGTAAATACCGATCAATCATCTCCTGATCACTCGTTTTATCACCAAACGCCTCAATAATGCGATCCAAGTCATTATTTTATTACAATAACATCTCAAAAAAGCTCTGCAAATGTCTGTGATATTCTCTGAGCGCTGATTCAGCAGCAGCCAGCTTGTTAAAATCATATTTTAAAAGTACTATTTGGTCTTCAATCTTATACTGTATGGGGCAGGATTTTCACAACATCAAACTTGTGGTATAGTAATGAGAGCTTTAGTAGCAAGTCATTTTCAAATGAAGTGTGTTAATTAAATCAATCCGTTAATGCTTTGAAATTGAGTCGATGAGGTTGTGAATGAATGCATTTCTCGTTAAAGCTTAATTGTCACAGGTCACATACATCACTTCCTGTCTCAACGACTAAATAAGGGGAACTCGTTAATCAAAATACATGTTAACGAGATCAAGAAAAATGAATGGAAGCATAATTTGCTGTTATGGAAACTACTAGTGTACAGCGAGATGGCTCTCTCACCTGCAAGGAGCAGCCAAATGGAAATGAAATACAAAAAATGATGGGAGTATCTATTTTGTGTATAAGGTGAGAGTGTACACAAAATCCATGTCAGTGATCTCGATCACATTAGGTATTCCATTTATGTCCGTGGCGATATCTTTTGAAAGAAGACCCATATTGCACTTTTTAACTATTAGACGAAATGTTTACAGAATACTTAACAACTGCTATTAGGACCATGCTGCATGACTTGTTTATTATTAATAGCGATATAATGAAACTCTACCAAATCACGTTTTTGTTTACAACGAAGGGAAAACATGTTTTTACTAACTTTATAAGCATTTGGGCGACACAGTATAGGTTACCTTCATTGTAAATAAAAAACGTGGTTTGGTATAATTTAATGATAACGCTATTAATATTTGTTTATTTATTTAGCAGACGCCTTTATCCAAGGTGACTTACAGAGACTAGGGTGTGTGAACTATGCATCAGCTGCAGAGTCACTTACAATTACGTCTCACCCGAAAGACGGAGCACAAGGAGGTTAAGTGACTTGCTCAGGGTCACACAATGAGTCAGTGGCTGAGGTGGGATTTGAACCAGGGACCTCCTGGTTACAAGCCTGTTTCTTTAACCACTGGACCACACAGCCTCCTAATAATAAATAAATCATGATTATAGCAGCAGTATTCTGTAAATATTTTGTCTAATAGTTAAAAAGTACAATGTGAGTCTGTTGGGTCTTGTTTTCCAAAAATATCGGCACGAACATTATATACAAACCAATGGAATATCGTTTGTGTGTGTATGTATGTGTGTGTGTTGGAAGTTTTATAGTGTTTGCTGGGTCAAAAAGTCTCCACAAGGAAGGAAAGTCTGACAAACCCTACCTTATGAGGACACAGTCCTTGTAGTATTTAAACAGATATTAAACAGTCATTACTGTTTTTTAAAACAAATGATAAAAATGTTTTGTTTGTTGTTGACTTTCACCCTTTGTGGAGTTTTGTTTGACTGGAGTTAGGAGTAGTAAATACTAATAAACAGTCAACCCTGTATTAAGAGACCACTCAAGGGACAGTCTAATAGTGGTCTCTTAACACAGGTGGTCTCTTAAAAGAGGGCCCATAACTTAAGAATGTTCTATTTGTCTCTGACATGCTTTCCTGTAATTATGTCTCACATACACTGTAAAAGCCAACAGATGTAATATGAACAAAAGGAAGTATGTAATTTAATAACATTCATTTAGAGAATGCATTTACAAAACAAATTATTTTGTGAAAGTAATGAATTCTTATCTGTCTCAGGTCACACAAAATGTTTTAAATCCTTGCAAATTTCAATGCCTGTGTCTGCCTTTCAGGTAGGTGTTGATTTATTGCATCCTGAAACCAACGCCAGCATAACCATAAGATATTTTTCAATTACCGCATACATTGTTTTCATACTCTTATAAGTATGGCTTAAATTTTTCAGTGTTTATTTTCCTTTCATTGGTTTGCCTTTTAAGTCTTAAGCCACTACATCTTAATTATGAGAACATTCTGTTAAATTAGCGGGAAAGAACAACACAATACAAAATGGACACATTGGAACCTACCTAGTTCCTGGCAAGTGCGAGAACGAAATGCAAGTTAAAGTAGTGATTTAATGTCATTGCTTGCTCTTGTGTATAATGAAGAAGGTGAAACAGAATCAGCAAATCAATCAGAACATCAAGGTAAAAAATAGCGACTTTGTTTAGTAATTAACAGTTTAATTAAGATGTTGAATCAGCTGAAAACACGGTCACATGAACAAAAATAAAAACCTAAAACTTCAAGCCCTATTTCTTTCTGTTTCAAAATGCTGTATCTGCGTCTTTCTAGTGCTGAATTTTTCAGCAGTTGTTCTGGCACTTGCTGCCTTTACAAGTTTAATAACATTAATTCTGTCATCTAGGGAGGACCTTTTGTTTCTCCACGTTTTCTCTCTTCCTTTACAAGAGAGCGCTGTTGTTTTATTGATTATGGATAAAAGACCGCTGGTCGCGTTAGACAGGTGGTCGCTTAATACAGTTCAATAAAAGCACAAATATCATTGGGAGGAATTTAAAGTGGTCGCTTAGACCAGGTGGTCGCTAAATAAAGGTGGTCGCAGGAGCAGTAGTCGCATGTAGTGAGAGTCAATGCAAAGTCCTTATAAACACCATAAACAAACGTGTGTTAAATAGAGAGAGTCATGTGGTTTTCACGATCACGTTGAATTAAGTTCTAGCCATAATTGTAGATATTTATTACTGCCATAGCCTTTTATCTTTTCACCTATTGAATCGCCCCATTGCCACTGTACTTTATGCATCCATGCATCCCTTCCTGCAATGTCATCGGGCAGTGTGTTTCAGACTTAAGGTTACAAATTGTTAAAACAAGTGAACAAATCTCATTCATAACCACAAGTATATAAAAGTCTAAAATATTTTAATTACTACAAATACTGAATTATCTAGGTAGTCTCTGTCTGTTGAAGCCATTTCTGTTTCAAGGTGAGTTATAGTCTTTCGTTAATTAAAACCCCCTTTTCCAAGTGCAAATTAACTCCTGATAATTTATATATTTTATAAACTTAGTAGTCGCCAATTGATTTTACCCTGTTTTTCTCCCAATTTGAAATATCCAACTGTATTTAGGCTCAGCTCACCGCTACCACCCCTGCGCTGACTCAGGAGCGGGGAAGCCGAGGACACCTTGGCCGACCTAAGCCCTCCCACCCCGGGCGGTGCTCTGCCAGTTGTGAGCCGTCCCCTGGAAACTCCTGTCCATGGTTGGCAGTGGAATAACCTGGACTCGAACCGGCGACCTCCAGGCTGTAGGGCGCATCCTGCACTCCAAGCGGAGTGCCTTTACCGGATGCGCCACTGGGGAGCAACTCCTGATAAATGATGACAATTTTAAATTCCCACGCAAACAAAATAAATAGTCGCAAGAAGCACTGCTTGTTAAGATATTAATATTATTTCGTATATCAAAATAATTTCGGAAATCACATTTGCATGATTATTTAAATAACGAGATAGGCATAACAACCACTTGAGAATGCCAAAATCCATGCTACATAACAATTTGTTGATGAACACTGGAGTTATCATTTACGAACTTTTGAAAATCCTGCCCATGGTGTCTTATGTTGAGGCATCTCAAGGTGCTTTGCAATACAATACTTCCAAGCCTTACTGGTATCCAGTGAAGCTTTGTCTCCTCTATGCTGATCCTATGTTGCAGTGTTGAAAAACAAGACAACCTTCTCACTTATGTTTGTTCAGCTGTTTTTAATGCTGATTTTACACAATGGAGAAGAAATTAAAACTGTGCTGAGACACTCAAACTTCTCACAAGCTGCATGAGTGCTAGCTTGGTTATAAACATCTCCACTGCAGTGTTATTTGCTGCGGTTTTATTAAGGCCTTTTAATGATGGTGTAATGTTATTTCAGAATTGGTGTTCTTTTAAATCAAGGGGAAAGTCGCCTTGATATAAAAATGTGCAATAAGTAAAGCAGAACCTTGTAAGTACCGATATAAGTTGGAGCCTCACTTGGTTGCCATTATTATGTTTGCACCGGATATGGCGAGAGTGCAGTATAAAAAACATCAATATTTTGTAATCATGTTATGGGTTTGTATTTTAATCTGCCCATTCTTTCAGATTGTGCATATGAACAATTACTGTGGACTGGGAATTGATGCAGAGCTGAGTCTTGATTTTCACCATGCCAGGGAAGAGGAGCCCGGCAAATTTAACAGCAGGTACTGCTCTACTTATTCTGTTAATAATACGTGAAAGATGGCATGATGGAATTGCATTTGCTTTGCTCAGCAAGTTCTGCATGGTGTTTTGTTTTGGAGCATGGTTAATGACCAGGCTTTTTGTCTTTAAAAAATGAATTTTTTTTTATTTTTTTATTATTATTAACATAAGTTATTAACATTTATTAGAATTAACATAAGTTGTTAGAAATGAGGCAGTTACAGTTTGCTGGAATTTCTCTAGTGCATTAAGAATGTTACACAAATTGACTCATCTGCATTTCAGCCCACTACCTTCAAAGTTATGTATAACCAAAAAAGGGCTCAAATTGATTCAAAGAATAATCAAGTTATTAACACATTTATATCCATTCGCTATGCTGGTCTCAAATGTGTAGTTTTGAAAGAAATCAGTGTTTCAAAACATGACATGTGGAACATGACTACACTAGGTTAAAGAAACGTCTGTATGCAGGCCTTGCTTTCTTGTATTCCTGCACTTTCCTGGTAATTTCACTTGAAGAGTGAAATTGTTCCCACCCCTTAGGGCAGCGTTTCCTACTTGTAACTAACTAGCTGCTGCCGTTAATGACACGATTTGCATCCAGTAAGAGGTTTTGACCCAAAGACACTGCTGAGGTGAAAAGGCCCAGAAAGTGTAAGTGCAGCAGTTATCCTGGAAAGGAAGGCAAGCAAACTGAGAACTTTCTTTTACCTTAGTAGTACCAGATCAGCCCTGTTTATTTTATTTTTTATTTTATTTTATGTATATATATATTTTTTTTTAATACATATTTGAACTCCCCAATCAACTCAGCACATTTCTACCCGGACGGGGCACTTAATTAAAACTTAATGACACACAACCATATGTCACAGAAATACTGTACAGCTATGGCCAAAAGTTTTGCATTACCTAGAATTTTAGGATTGAGACATTTAAAAAAAAAAAAAGAAAAGAAAAGAAAAAAAAAAACTAATTTTGATATTTTATTTACCATCATGTAATCAAAGAAACTACAAAATGATATTGCGAAAGTCTACTGGAAGCCATAATAGAAGTACAGTATTTCATGCTAGATTTCAGAATGTTAGATTTTTCAATTTGTCAGTTTTTCGTTAAGTGTAAGGAAAACTATAAAGCGGAAGGTAAATCAATATGTTAACGGTACATTATTCAGCAGGTTTCATGTGACTTTATGAAGCAAAATGAGTGAATTCTATACAGTGATTCGAAACTTTTGACCATAGCTGTTATTGACCCCAATAATTATTCTTGAATCACCTATGTTTTTTTTTTAGCAGGTATGTATGTTGTTTAAGTTGAATGAACTGCTCCGGCCGGGCCGGTCCGGAGTGTATCTGATACTGCTCGCGGCCCAAACATCAAACTGCTTCTGTTTGAAAACCGTTTAACCAACTAACTCTGAACTTGTAGGCATCATCCTGGGAACAATGGAATTCAAATAGGGAAAAATGGTGTTCTTCTGTAAAACAAGATGGTGGCCAGACCTACGTTTTGTTCTTAAATTTAAAACTGCTTCAGTTGAAAAATGGTTTATTTGATTAACTCCAAAGTTGACAAGTATCATCTTGTGTCAATCCAATATGGCCACCTGACACATTTCTTTAAAAGCCCATATTTGCTCTATCCAAAAATCACCTTCCCTGTGACCTTTGACCTCTCTAAGGTCAAATGTAAAATTAGCTTATAACTCCTTACAGTGTGTAGATAGGGTCATGGTTACTATGGTGTTTAAAGTTATAAAGCATTGTGAGATAATGAACTAATGCAGTATTTTGAATTGAAACTGCTCCATAAAACTGATCTGTGACACTTGTGCTGCAATGCTACAGCTTGCCAAAATTTACAACTGGTGCTGAGCTTGGAAGCCGTAAAACTGCCTGGCAGTTCAAGTTATTATTATTATTATTATTATTATTATTATTATTATTATTATTATTATTACTACTACTACAATTACTTAAATTACATATGAGGGGCACAGAGACAGTAAAGCTCAATTCTCTTGCATTACTCCAGTTGTTTCCTATTTCGTATCTGCCGGCTCGGTCTGTTAGATTTTGTTGATATGCGGAGCTGTTCATTCAGCACCAAGAAACGGAGCTAGGGAAAGTGATAACTAGTATTGTTTCCTGAACCATTAAAATGTATTAAAAAAAATAGGAAAACTGCTATAATGATATAGATGCCTAATTAAAGCACAAAGTGGTCTAACATTTTCACACAAGAGCCTATTGTTTCTATAGCACTGATTGCTGACCGAAAATTGACACTCACACCCAGAGGTTTTCATGCAGATCGGTGTATATATATATATATATATATATATATATATATATATATATATATATATATATATATATATATATATATATATATTATATGTATTTGCTTACGATTGTAAGTTGCCCTGGATAAGGGCGTCTGCTAAGAAATAAATCATAATAATAATAATAATAATAATAATAAAGGGGCCGCATAATTTCTCCACAAATGTTTCAATAAATTATGTAGATGTCAATTTTCTTATATTGGTCAAAGTGTTTTTGACATGAAAATATGTATATAAAAAATAAAGTATGTCAATAGTATTATTTACCCTTAATGTTGTATATTTTCTGGTTGGTAAGTTGTAAGCCAACTTGCTATCTTAGTGTTCCCTTATTAAGATTCCTTTCTCATTCATGTGAATGTGTTTAATCTTATTTGGTTTGAAATGTTCAGCTAACAGTTTAAAACTCTCATTCTTGTCTTTTTGCCCCCTATGCACGTTTTCAGTACGTTTGTTGTTTTATGGAAAAAACAGTCCTTTTCTCTACCGGTGCTGATGATGTTATTATTATTATTATTATTATTATTATTATTATTATTATTATTATTATTATTATTATTATTATTTCTTAGCAGACTAAGAAATAATAAAAAAGATCAAATTTAAATAAGAGCAAAATAAAGAATTCAGTAAATCATTACATATGAGAGTGAATTCGACTAAGAGCAGTAAAATAAAGATATTTGCTTATAAGAGTAAATTCCATTAAGAGCACAGGAGTGGGAGTGTTCCGACTATAGACGATTTTCCGTCTTTAAAAATATTTTGGGAACTGAAAAATGAGTGTGTGTTTGGAATGTGTACTGTAGCAATGGCGGGTGTTGGCAAGCCGAGCTGATTTCGTAAGCAAAAACGAAAAGTTTTCAGCTTCTTGCAATGAGCCGTGAAAAATATGCATTTTATTTTCCTTACAGTATTTTACACTGTCATACTTTACAAGTCATACTTTTATCAGAGACGTGCATTTGGTTACTATGGCGACGGGGTCAAACAAATACCAACTTCATGATTGCTGTTCGAGTTATACTTCTACTAGTCTGTACATTGACTTAGAGAGTCAGTGGCATATATGATGTGACAATTTACTAATAATTTGAAGATATCTGTGGTTTTAAAATTATTTCTACGTAGTATTAGAAATGTAAAGAAAAATACAAGTTCTTTGTCATTTTAAGGTTTGCCTCCCATGTATGTATACTGTAGCGACCCAGACAACTGGGGGCTCAGAAGACCTGCTGCTGTTGGTGTTATGTGTTGTACGTGTGTGTATTGTTAAGCTGGTATGCATACGAGTGTGTATGTGCAGCTGGGAGTGAATCGGGTTAGTTAGATTGCACGGCTGCAGAGGATCATGTGTGTGCTGGCCGGTGGTGCGCTTGTGAGTGGTGGACGTTGGGTTTTAAAAAAAAGCATGTGACAGTTACAATTCTGTTTGGTAGTCAATAAATAAAGTCGCCTTGTCAGCGACTTTATTGCTGACGCCGTAAAGAAAAGGTACATTGGTGTTCAGAAGCGGGATATGGAGATGGAGCTGAAGGAGGAAACTGCACACCAGGAGGTATGGGAGTCCTGTTCAGTTACACGGAGCCAAGATGGCGGAGCAGCATCACTGGAGGATTTAGGAGGAGTTTGCAGAGCCAGAAGGCGGGCCAGAAATTAACCAAAATGTAAATGGAGGGCAAGGCAACCAGCTAACCCATAGAGGGCAGGGCTACACTCCAACCTTGAAATATGACAGGAAGGTAAGCTGGAAAGCATTTATATTACAGTTTGAAGCTATGGCAAACAACTGTGGATTAAATGAATGGGAGAAGGCATCACATCAATTTGACTGCATAACTGATCAGGTACTTGAAAACCTGCAATCTGACATAACAGGGATAAGCCACAATTATGCATTGCTTGTGTCTACATTGGCTATGGAGGTTGGGTGAGGCAATTTAGATTGTTTCGTGCACAGCAGGGACAAGGATGGAAGTGCTTATGCTGAGCCGACCCAGATAGATGTGCAGTGTCAACCCAGATTGCGATGCCAGCCCCAATTAGTGTGCCAAACCGGATTGAGTCACTGACCTGAGTGGAAATGCCGGAATGAGGAGAGCTAATGCCGCCAAAGTAAGGCCTTACCACAGCACAGTCAAAGCAGGTCGTTACAATGGAACTACTAACTGGAAAGCCTATTTAACCCTTTGCGGTCCTATGTCGGACCTGGTCCAACATTGCAATTTTCCCTTTCCGGTCCAATGTCGGACCCTGTCCGACATCATCAAAAGACGTAAAAACAGGTCTCTCGTTGTTTTTCTCCGGAAAAGCCGAGAAAACCATTCAATGGCCGAGTGAGAAAAAAAAGGGCGTATCTCATGAATACACTTAGCCCGACACCACATAGATTATTATTATTATTATTATTATTTATTTCTTAGCAGATGCCCTTATCCAGGGCGACTTACAATTGTTACAATATATCACATTATTTTTTACATACAATTACATTATTTTTTTTAACTTTTTTTTTTTTTTTTTTTTACATACAGTTACCCATTTATACAGTTGGGTTTTTACTGGAGCAATCTAGGTAAAGTACTTTGCTCAAGGGTACAGCAGCAGTGTCCCCCACCCTGGGATTGAACCCACGACCCTCCGGTCAAGAGTCCAGAGCCGTAACCACTACTCCACACTGCTGACACGGAAATAAACAAACAAGATAGCTGCTTCTGCATCCAGCGCTCAAAGAATATCACAGACTTTTTTTAGATGTTATAGTAATAAAATAATGACTTGGATCGCATTTGGTGATAAAACGAGTGATCAGGAGATGATTTATCGGTATGCACTACTATTACGAGGTATGTAAAAAATATAGCGAACAAGGGGCTGTACTGAGTGTCCTGTTGATATGCAGTGCCTTTTAAACCTGTTTTACTGTGAAAAAACAAAGGGTTAATACAATTTAAAATGACTGCTCTGATTAATCAATGGAGTCCCAGCGAGAAGGCAGGGCAGCTGGCGGCTGCATTAGCAGGGGAAGACACGCAGGCGCTGTTGGATCTCAGCACAACAGAGATAAAGGACTATGAAGCCTTGCTCACAGCCCTGGACCTCCGGTTCGGTAGAAGTGAACCTGCTGTAGGGTTTAGATAACAGCTGGCTGTTAGGACGCGAAGACCAGAAGAGAGACTAGGTGTCCTTGCCGCAGACATGCTGTACCTGGCCCGCAGAGGGTACCCAGATCAACCACCCGCCATGCCTCAGCAGCTTGCCACTGAAGCCTTCATACGCGGGTTAACCACTTCGGCCCTGCGCCAGCAGGTCAGGATGGCTGCCCCTGCCTCACTGGAAAAGGCTGTGTCCCAGGCAGAACGAGTTGAAGCTGCGCTTAAGGAAGACCCGGCTGGCTCTGCTGCCCCCGGAAGCAAGCCTCAAGCTGGCACAGCTCCCCCGACTGCCAGGCAGACCCAACATGAAGGTCCAGAGAGCTATAGCGACCCCGGCAACCCGCCATGGATGCCCAATCTGATTGATTGCCATGATCATATCTACTACCACACAGGCCCCCCGTGCACCTCCGTCTTGCCCACGCCTGTGTTGGTCGCTCTGGCCCCAGCCTACAATATGCCACCCGGCCACGACAGTTCAGCTCTGGCCCCCGCCAGCATATGCCTGGCACCCCGCCACTGCTGCAAAATACAAACCGTCTGGGGCAACACGCCACCGTGCTCCCACAACCGGCTAACCCAGGCCAATGCTTGCCACCTGTCGCCGCACCCCAACTAAACCCATACCATTACCTCAGCACAGCACCCCGATCTCAACAATACTCGCTGCAGCCGCCTGGAAACGAGATGGGGCCAGCATAGACGGGACAGCATGGGCCCCTTGCTCCGTCCCTCAGAAATACCACCCCACACCCCCAGTGAAGACCCAGCCCTGTGTCCAGAAGGGCAGGGCTCCACTCTCCAGACCAGCAGCCAGTGACTGGCCTGTCCGGCCAGCAGTCGTCGTGGAACATACGTGGACCGGGGACTTCTGTCCCTGCACCACACTTATTGACACTGGGTTCACTGTGACCCTGGTCCACATGGATGTCGTGCTGGAGAGGGTCCATCTGCAGGCAACCACAGTACAGCTAAGGATGGTGACCGAGGAGACATTGAGGGAGATGCTGGACGCAGGCATTATATAGCGTCAGACAGCCCCTGGGCGCACCGTCGTTATGGTCCGTAAAAATATGGGAAATGGCGGTTCTGTGTCGACTTCTGGCGCTCAACAAGTGACACTTAAGTATTCGTACCCCTTGCCCCGTATCGATCAGTCCTTGGACCTGGTTGCAGGATCCCAGTGGTTTTCATCGCTGGATCTGCGAAATGGGTATTGGCAAGTCGCCCTCGTCCCAGAAGCCCGCCCCAAGACCACTATTCTTGGACTCACGGTGATGCCCTTCGGACTCTGCAATGCACCTGCGACGTTCGAGCATCTTATGGAGAAGGTGCTGACTGGAGTGCCCCCGACAGAGTGCCTGGTCTACCTAGACAACCTTTTTATCCACGGTGGTACACTTGACACTGCTCTAACATCTTTGAACCAGGTACTCCACGGCGTCACAGAGGCTGGGCTGAAGCAGCAAGAGGTAAGCTTCCTGGGTGATCGCGTGGACGCTGACAGTATCAAGACAGAGCCAGGCAAGATTGACGCTGTGAGGTACTGGCCAGTGCCCACTGATCCCCGACAGCTACGAGGATTCCTGGGCCTGGCATTCTATTACAGACAATTCGTTCCCGGGTTCGACCCGACAGAGGCCTCACTCCACAGCCTGCTAAAGAAAGAAGAACCGTTCGTCTGGACCGAGTACTGGCAATGCGCTTTTGATGACCTTAAATCAGCCCCGTCCTGATACCCCCCAGATCCTACGGCTCACTTCCTCCAGGACACAGATGCCAGGAGCAGTGCTATCCCAGGTCAGCCCGCATGGTGAGCCAGTCATTCCCTACTACAGCTGGGCACTGAACAAAGCCGATCGCCAGTACTGTCACCCGTAAGGAGTTCTCAGCAGTCATTGAAGCCACTTCCTTCACTACCTCTGCGGCCTCCACTTCACGATCAGGGCAGACCACGCAGCGCTTCAGTGGCTGATCTTCTTTAAGGAGCCGGAGGGACAAGTAGCGAGGTGGATTGAACAACTGCAGGTGTTTGACTATGTCATCAAGCACCGCGCAGGGGAGAAACATGCGAATGCTGATGCCTTGTGCAGAAGGCCCTGCGAGGCCGATGACTGCAGGCATTGTGCAAGGCAAGAGCAGAGAGAGCAGGCACTTGGCACTGGGAGGCGGGACTGGACGGGGGATGAGGGGAACCAAGAGCTGGCGTGCTGCATCGAGCTGACCCCGGTCAATGACAGGGATGGGAGAAGAGGGCAGGAGGCTGACAAGAGCCTGGAGCTGATTCTCTGCTGGCAAGAGTGGCAGCGGCAACACGTCTGGCCAGATGTCGCTCCCCTCTCCGCCACCACTAAGGGCCTATGGTTGCAATGGGTCGGCCTGGCCATCCGGGACGGAGTCCTGCAGCACCGTTGGGTAGAGCCAGCCACAGGTAAAGCAGTGTGGCAGGTGGTGGTTCAGAAGAATATGCAGGTACAGGTGCTAGCTACCCACCATGGTGCCCCCGAGTCAGGGCACTTTGGTGACCAAAACCCTGAAGCGTATTTGTCGCGGCTTCTATTGGGGACGCTGCAGCCAGGATGTGGAGGACTACTGCCGGTGGTGCAACGTCTGCATTGCCAGGAAGGGCCCCCAGGGCTGTTCGCAGTCCCCTCTCCAGCAGTACCAGGTCGGCGGTCCCATGGTGAGGGTTGCCGTGGATGTCATGGGTCCGTTTCCGCGGTCCAAGAAGGGGAACCGCTTTGTGCTGGTGGCCCTCAATTTATTTTACCAAGTGGCCAGAGGCTTACGCCATTCCGGACCAGGAGGCGGAGACCGTTGCAGGAGCACTGCTGGAGGGTTTCTTCAGCTGGTTCGGGGTACCTCAGGAACTACACTCAGACCAGGGTCGGAACTTTGAGGCCAGAGTGTTTGCAAAGACGTGCCGCCGGCTGGGCATCCGGAAGACCAGAACGACGCCCCTACACCCTCAGAGCGATGGCCTCGTGGAGAGTTTCAACCAAACCCTGGCGACCCAACTCACAGTGACTACCTCTGACCGCCAACGTGACTAGGACCAACACCTGCCCTTGGTGCTCATGGCCTGCCGATCCGTGGTCCAGCACCTGCACCCTGGTCCTACTTATGCTGGGACGAGAGATCCGGACACCTTCTGAGTTGATGTATGCACCCCTAGGCCCAGAGTATGCCTGCCGACAGCAAGACCGGATGAAGGCTCATGAGTTCGCCCAGCACCACCTCCAGGCTGCTGGTGTACGACAAAGGTACTATGACCAGAGGACTCAAGGACGCTACTTCACTGCCGGGGAGGCCGTCTGGGTGTTCATCCCCAAGAGACCGTGCGGGAGGTGTCTGAAGCTGGACAGTAAATGGGTGGGGCCGTGTGAGATGCTGGGTTGAGGAGGTAGTCTACAGGGTACAGTTGCCACCGAGGAGCCGAAAGGTCATCATACACCGGGACTGCATGGCACCATACCCGGAACACTGGGCCCACCACCATCATCACCCCCGGATCTCAACCTGCTGCAAGAGACCCCCACAGTCTGCAGCCCAGACATAGACGGGCTGACCTGGAGCCCGACCCCCCACAACCAGTGACCCTGTTGCCCCAAAACAGGAGGGGGCACAACGGAGCCCCCAGTCGCGCCCAACAAGAAACAGAAGGATGCCAGGTCGCTTTCGGGACTTTGTGATTCCCTCGGGGACAAGGAACTAAGGAGGGGACTGTGTAGCGACCCGGAAAACTGGGGGCTCAGAGATCCGCTGCTGTGAGTGTTATGTTGTACGTGTTGTGTGTATTGTTAAGCTGGTATGCATGTGAGTGTATGCGCAGCCGGAAGTGAATGTAGTTAGTTAGATTGCACGGTGCGGAGGACTGCGTGTGTGTGCGGGTCGGTGGTGCGCATGTGAGTGGTGGATGTTAGGTTTTAAAACAATGTGTGTGACACTTACAACTCTGTTTGGAAGTGAATAAATAAAAAGACTAAACCACTCACCTTGTCAGCGACTTTATTGCTGGCGCCGTAAAGAAAAGGGACGGCGGTACAATACGATTTATTGATTTAAAGGCAGCAAAATATGGAAATTGCACGTTCCTTTTGAGTAGTATGTCAACATAAGTTTACAAAACTTGAAAATGCTGCTGAATTTGTCTCTCAAGGTTGTTTTAAAAAAATCTATTTTTGTCTGCTTGTTACGTTTCTTTGCAGCCAACACATTTACAGAACATTGATACATTTTTAAAGATTGTTTCATAGTGACTTGAGTTTCAATGTTTGAATGTCGTTTGACCTTTGATGTAGCGCAAATACTTCCAAGGTTAGCTCAAAGATATTCTATTTAACAGAATATAAATAAATAGAATGTCTTTGGTTAGCTGTACCTGAGAAAATGCAGTGAAAATGAGCAGACGTATTTAGCTGGAAACTACGTATGCTCAGCACAGTAATAAGCTTTTAGTTTTGGTTTGAAGGGAGCAGGAGCATAGCCTGTGTTGTGGTGTTTTTGTTTTTTGTTTTTGTTTTTAATAAGCTAAGAAACAAGCAATACAGCTTTTTTGTTTGGGTTTATTTTTTTAGTTTCTGTTTGCACTTTGTTTTGTAAAATGAAACGTTTTTTGCAATTATTGTGCACAGTGTGTTTGTTTCTGTAGGTTGTATATGCATATTTACTTTGTATTTGTAGTGTATAGGCTACGTGCAACTCGGCACCATACATTTTCAGTCTTGGCTACTTTGCTCTGCTCCCACCCCTGAGAGCACGTAGTAAGTACGATAAATGGATAAGAACGATTTCAAATAAGAGCAATTACAAAAAACGTGAATACCGGATACCTTTAAGAGTAAAATCAAGTACAAGATACAGAATATAGTTATAATTAAGAGCAGTAGTAGAATACGGCAAAATATGTAGCAGTTCAGTGCAAGTACAAGCTGATGCAAGTACTGGTACAATTGGGTGCCATATAGTCCAGTATAGTCGAGAGCTGTGAGGTTTACAGATGCTGTCTGAACAGGTGTGTCTTGAGGAGGCGCCGGAAGGCACTCTCCAATAGCTAGTATTTCTGAAATCACATTTAAACATAAAAAATGTGTGTGTGTGTATTTTGCATGCTTCTGTGGAATGTTAAATTGCCTTTTTTGCAGTTTAACATATCCTAGCTTCTGGTGGATGGCTGTGATTCTCATACTAGCTATTGTTGAGTGCCTGCAGTATAATTCTCACAGTATAAAGGAAGCCAAAAAGAGTGTTGTGTTTTAGACTCACTACAAAGATAAAAGTATTTCTAAAGTTAGCCCATTTGATTGGTATGTTTGAATTAAAGGTAGCATAGTTTTGTACTTAATAATAATTTATGGCACTTTTCTTAGAACTCATAATCTAAATTTGTCAAAGCAGGCAGTAGGTTCTTCAGTTTCCCAGAAATTTTCCAACCACATGTTGAGGAAATGAGAGCATGCAATGACGTGAACCTAATTAATTTGAAATGTTTATGAAGGTAGAAATTCATATTGAGAATTAAGTTAAAATTCAATACAAAAATAGTAATGGTTTAAGCTTAAAGCCACAAAAGTCAGATAATGTCTTCCAAAAAAATAACAATTAAATTCAGTAGTGCAGCTTTAAGCCACGAAAGTCAGAACATGCCATAACTCAGCTGCAACCATGTTAGACTTTCAGCATAGATACTGAGATGTGATGGGCAGGGTAGCATTCAATGATAAGGGGAGCAGTGAAATAAGACATGTTACCACATACCTGGCGAGGCGATGTGATGTGTCTTAAGCCCTGGACGCACTGCCTGATGCGATCAATAGCGACGTGATTTTTCACTCGCATAGGGCAGTGTGTTATGCTTTGCGATGGGGTTTTACAGGATTGGCCGATCGATTTCAATCGGCTCGCAAAGTTTAAACATGTTTAATATTTTGCGATACGATCCCCTCGCATCGGGCAGTGTGTCACACCCACTCACAAGTCTCAAAGTCAGCAACCAATGAGTTCACCGCGTTCAGTCATATGACTGGAGACAGACACGCATGTATTCTCTCTCTATTAATACACACACACACACACACACACACAAGGTATTCCATTGGTTTGTATTTGATGTATACTATGATAACTATTAGATGAAATATTTACAGAATACAGTGATTGATTAAACACTGGTGCTATAACTATGATGTATTTATTATTAATAGCGTTTTAATTAAATTATACCAAATAACATTTTTATTTACAATAAAGGGAAAGCATAATAGATGTTTTCATTATAAGCATTTGTTCGACACAGTATGTTCCATACATTGTAAATAAAAAACGTGATTCGGCATGTGGCAAAGTGGCTGCTGATTAAGACCGGATGCAGAGGTGATGCAGTGCAGAAACAATCACACATGAAAACTGTAATCCAATTTGGAAATGTTCTTTTTATTTTTACACAAATCCTGGTCTGGCGACCAAACAATAATCCTCCGACAATACACCCCTGGTGTAAAGCTCGGCAGGAAAATAATAACGATTTGTAAACAAAACAAATAATAACACGTTATCCGCTCCCACAATACTACTAACACAAATCACCAGTCCGGGTGCGTGCAGTAGTGCTCAAGGTGGGTGATAACAAATAACAGTGACTGTGGAATTCCGGGTAGTTGTGGTGTTACCGGGTAATCATGGTTGTAGCAGCGTTTTTGAAGTATTGTGTAAATATTTAGTCTAATAGTTAAAAAGTACAATGCTTATGGGCCTGTCAGGGCTTGTTTTCAAAAGATATCGGCACGGACATTGTATACAAACCAATGGAAAACCTTGTTTGTAGGTAGGTGGTATGTATGAATGTATGTATGTATGTTGTGTGTATGTGTGTATTAATAGTGAGAGAGAGAATATATGCATGTCTCCAGTCATATGTGGGTTTCACGATCACGCCGTCTGTAGATAGTATTGTCATTGACTTGCCCCATTGCCACTGTACTTTAATGCATCCAGGGTAGGTCAAACATCAGGAAAAAATCACACATTCTCTTCCTGCGATTTCAATCGGGCAGTGTGTGATGCCCACTCTCAGAGGTGTTTTTTGCGACGCAACCTCCACCAGAGAGATGCAACGATCGCATCAGGCAGTGTGTCCCCGGCTTTACCGCACACCCGGGGGGATGTTGTACCAAAAATATTATTTAAATTATTATTATTATTGAATATCCTTCCACAAGTGCATGAGGTATTTTTGTAGCTATGCACATTTACACTGCACTTGAATGTATTATTTTTCTGTAAAATAAAGCTACAGATTTGGAATAAAATTCCTTGCCTGCATGTTTTCCTACGCATTGGCTTTAAATTTGAAATGCCAGGTCTTTGTTTGCTCTCACCACCAGTTACGCTGAGAGATGGATAGGCTTGCTTATGTGCGTGCTGGGTGTCACTCAACACAAACAAAACTGTTTACTGTATTTTAATACACACTGAAGTCTGCAATTGCTTTGTACCAAAGACCGGGGCACTCAAAGGCGCTCAGTGTAGCCGACCAGATAAAAACATCAAAGGAAATTAATTACCATTTTTAATTTATACGATTCCATTTACTTTCTGACAGTGTTAGACTAATGTGTAATTATGAAAAAGTGGCATATTTAAGTAACCACTTGTAATGTCAGTGAAATTCACTTTTTAAAAGATGTTGACACATACACTATTTTATCTTTATGAAGTTAATCTAAGTGCGTAATGGTATAACCTACAATTCTACATTGTCTTAATGTAATTTAACTTTAATGATATTTTTAGAAACTCATGATTTGAAGTGAATAGTCTTTACAAAGAATGACAAACATCAAAGCATCACAAATACAAAATATTTCAATTGTACTGTAAAAATAGTTACTCATCATTACATAAATCTGAATGGTATTGTCAGTAGCAGACAAATTGCATATAATTGTAGCAATTGATGAACCATTGCATTAAAATAACAACGACGACTGGGTTTGGAAAATCAGGAAATTAATTAATAGGAAATTAATGGGAACGGAAGCCTGCACCGGGAGGCCCACGGCCCACAATGAGCTGCAGGAGGTCGCAGAGATCCGATATCCCACTGCAGACAGGGAATTGTTCAGAGAATTTAAACCTAATGCTCTGAAAACCTATTTCCAAAACACCATGCAGAACAAAATACCATTGACGTTCTTTCATGTGACTGGCTTAATATTTTCTCAAACACTAAAATCAAGCCACAAAAATCAATCACATTCTAACCACCGTAGGAAATTAAATCAGCAGAGACCGCCTACCTCCATGCCAAGTACTATAGTTGTGGCTATTAGTTTTTTTTTTCTCCAGATCTATATACACTATAGTATATAGGGCTCTGGACTCTTGACCAGAGGGTCATGGGTTCAATCCCAGGTGGGGGACACTGCTGCTGTACCCTTGAGCAAAGTACTTTACCTAGATTGCTCCAGTAAAAACCCAACTGTATAAATGGGTAATTGTATGCAAAAATAATGTGATATCTTGTAACAATTGTAAGTCGCCCTGGATAAGGACGTCTGCTAAGATGATGATAATAATAATAATAATAATAATAATAATAATAATAATAATCATAATAATCATAATAATCATAATAATCATAGCTGTATTTTTTTTTTTTTTAAAGCATGAAAGTAGTCCTAAAGATTGCTTTCGATAGCCCATCAATTAAATCAAGCCCCAATATTTTTCAGTTTGAGTACTACTGCCAGAAATTATAAACTTACTACACCTCAGATCTAAACGGAATAATGTACTGATGATGGTTTTACTGTTTTGTTTTTTCATTATCCAATTAAAATCATTGGATAATGAAAAATGGTGACTGCAATTAACATTTGCTCATGTTAATAACACTTTGCATTCTAGCAAAGATTTAATAGATTGAAGTATTCTTGCGAAAAGTACTTCTGCGAGGAGCTGAATATCATTTTGGTTTTAAAAGTAAAGTTTTGCCATTGCTTGATGTGTGTAAGACCTTGTAATTGGGGGAATAAAATCAGGCAAGCACGGCTGAGGAAGACAGTCAGCGTTAAATAAACTATTTATTAAACTATCCAGTTATGTACCCAAGGGGACATGTGTAGTGAGAGGGGAACCTTGGCCACCCCAATGTATACTGCACAGCGAAGCATAGGATGGAGACCCGAGCTGACCGGCATAGCGGCAGTGGGGGCACTGCGTAAGCAGCACTTTTATTATTATTATTATTATTATTATTATTATTATTATTATTATTATTATTATTATTTGTTTCTTAGCAGACACCCTTATCCAGGGCGACTTACAATTGTTACAAGATATCACATTATTTTTACATACAATTACATTATTTTGCATACAATGACACTTTTGTTTTGTAGTTTTATTACTGTGTTTTATTTTCCCTTTTTCATTTTGCCTTTGGTTTTCATTATTATTTTTGAGCACCTGTGAGTGCGCCTGCATTTACCTGTGTTGGAAACCTGTGGTCCTGATTACCATTGCCAGTATACAGGCCACAGACAACAGCACCCTCTGCAGGCTAAAGAGAAAATAAAGCCAAAAAGAAAATAATAAAACTGGGCACCAGTGCTGTGTTGCAAATAAACCTTCCGTCTCGCGTGTGTGTCAGTGAATTGCTCACCACCCTCCCTCCCACAGACCTATTAAGTCCTCGGTTAAATATCTCCCTTTTCCTGTTTTCCAGGTTTCACAACAAAGGGGTGTATGTTAAAGTGGGGTTGCAGAAGATCAGCCACACCAGAAATCTGCACCAACACCTGCAGCTGCAGGTGGACCAGCATGAGGTGGAGCTGCCCAGTATTGAAGGGCTCATCTTCCTCAACATTCCCAGGTCAGTACCAATGCAACGAGACAAGAACAGGGACGGCGAACAGATGGCATTTTGAAATCCTAAAAAAAAGAAAAAGGAAAAAATGTCCAGTAGCCCAAGTGAGGAGGATCACCAAGTCCCTCAAGCAAGGCTACAATTTTTTTTTTTAGCAGCCTGCAGGTGGAGAGTTAATACTTGCAAAATAAAAAAGTAATCTATAAGGCTTTGTCTGACCGGCCTGGCACTTGCTGCATCTGCAACCTCCACCACTGGGGCCTCAAGTTCAGCATCTGCTTCCCTCAAACCCTGTAATCTTTCCTCTGTAAGTTCAACATCACATCCATTACAGATAGGTATGTTATGTAAAACACAACCAGCCAGGATGATATTGATAAACTTCTGAGGAGTGTACTGTAGTGTTCCCCCAGAGACATCCAAACATTGGAATCGCATTTGGAAGATTCCAAATGTTCGCTCAATTACAGTACGAGCAGGGATCATGGGGTTGAGCAGCAGTTTCAGTAGCCACCGCTTCAGTGAATACCCGTTGTCCCCTATCAACCAGCCTCTCAGACTCACCCCGCTGAAACGCAGCTGCCACCTGCAAATTAGCAAGGATGTGTGCAATCAATGGCTCCCAGGACACCAGGAAACTCATACCTCCCAAGAAAACCCTGCTTTGTATTTTGTAGCAACTCGTGAGAGACCAGGAAATGGATGAATTCTCCTGCCCGCTTTACTAAAGATGCTTTACTGCACAGCTGACTGGCTCATGTCTGCAGTGTACTGTAAAAACATAAATATTTGCGAGCCTTTTATTATGCATTTTTCCAGAATGAAAAAAAAAAACTGCAAACATTTTTGGCACAAAATCAAATTCCACTAACAATACTTTGTATATTGCAACAGGTCAGCAACATTCCTGGAGCAAAATAGGTTTTATGGGTGTGATTCGACAAATATTTTGGTTGTAAATATTTATGGCTTTACAGTAACCCATAGTACGTTGGAACAAGCCAGTGGCATAAAATGTTAGTGCAGCGGGTACCCTTAATGCTACAGGCAAACAGTGTGCTCTCCATGTCTCCTTCCAGGACAGACTGAAGCAGTTGGCAGACGTCAGTGATTGTTTGGGTGTTGAGGAAAAATTGCTGCATACATTGTGTGTCATACAGGCTGAGAAAAGGCAGATGACTTCTAAATATTTGGGGACATCTCCTCCTCCTCCTCCTCTCTCTTTGTCTGGCCACGTAGAAATCTAGTGCGCACTGGTTTTCACATGTAATGATTTCCATTAAACAAGAGTAGATGTTAAAACTTCATGCTGATTTGAACTCGGCTCTTACCAAGATAAGCACCAACTAAGGCGTAGCTTTACAGTAAACTAATGTGATCCATCTGTGTCTCCATCCATTTGCGTTTCTTTCCATATGATGATGTAGATATCCTTCTGCCTGGTGTTGATTGCTGAAGTGTAATGCTGGCCCCAGGGATCAGCTTATTGCCTCCATAGCGCATCAGCACACACAACGGCTGCGATGCTGGCTCCGGGGATCAACCACAGTTCAGTCTCCCCAGCGTATCAGCATGACAACCGTCTGGATTGAGCTAAGTAGGGTACATCTCTGGGGTCTTCAAGTGGGCACCTTCCATCCTCGGTGTTTCGTTGACAAGCTCACGACACCTCAAGAGGGCTCGATGGTGATTCTGGCGTCCCAGCATCATCCTCCTCCTTCCCCCACTCAACTCAGCCCAGCTTACTTTCCCATACATCAGCATTTCTTTCTTTCTATTGTGCTTGAGATCCCAAGCCAGAATCTTTCTGTCTCAACTGCAGCCAGTTGCTGCTCCTCTCTGCTGCTTCAGATAAGGTCTTCACTGTGCAACGCATCTCTTGGCCAGTGAATCCAACGTCTCTGAGAAACCGGGTTGTAGAGTGTGCCACAAATCCTCGACAACCCACCTCCACTGGGTAAACCTGGACTCTCCATCCTCGCTGATCCGCTTCAGAGGCTAGTGGAGCATTTCTTCCTCTCATATGCCTCATCTACAGCATCCTCCCATGGCACTGTTAACTCTACCAGGTGAACAAGGCGTGCTGATCCAGTCCACAAGACACTATCTGGTTGAAGGTTAGTGGCGGCAATCTCAGGTGGAAAAATAAGCCGTTGACCAACATCTGCCAGCATTTTCCAGTCTTTAGCAGCTTCCAGTTGTCCTGGGCGAGGATTGGTTTTAACACCTTTTGTTGGTGGTTGCTCTCCTGGGCGGAGGAATGTTGTCTTTTGTGTGTAATGTTTTGATGGAACAGGTGGCAACTTATTGGTCATGTTACGCTTGTCTTCCAATGCTAAGGCCAAACATCGCAGCACCTGGTCATGGCGCCAAGTAAACCGTCCTTGGCTAAGAGCCACCTTACATCCTGTCAAAATGTGCCTTAATGTTGCAGGTGATGAACACAAAGGACATGAGGGATCCTCTCCTACCCAGGTTTAGGTTCTGTGGTGATGGGAGAACATCATATGTTGACCTGATGAGGAAACTGATCCTGCTCTGTTCCATTGACCATAGGTCTTGCCAGCTAATCTTGCGTTGTTCCACACTTTCCCATCTCATCCATTCTCCCTGCTTGGCCTGGGAAACGGCCTTTACGCACCTCACCCTCTCCTCCTGCTTTTGCACCTCGTTGACTACCAGCTTCCTCCGTTGAGCTGGGGCTGCCTTGTGCCATGTAGGAGGAGCTGAACTGAGACCAAGACCCCCTCTTCCATGCTGAACTTGCCCCATGATATAACCAATTCGAAGGGCAGCCTTTGCATCCTCCACAGCTTTCTTTGCCGCCCACTTTCTTCCAGTTTTCAACACAGGTGCTGCCTCCCTCATGCATCTGTTGCGTGACTCTACTAATGTCATTTCCAGTCGTACCTTGGCGCACATAAACTCCTCGGTTAGAGCGGAGACTGGTAGCTGCAGTATTCCTTTACCATAGAGGCCCACTCTGCTGAGGCAGCATGGAACTCCCAACCATTTCCTGATGTATGAACTTATTAAAGCTTCCAGCTTCTCTACTGTTGTCAAAGAAACCTCGTACACAGTCAGTGGCCACAGCAACCTCGGCAGTAGACCAAACTGAAAGCACCAGAGTTTTAGTTTGCCTGGTAAAGCGCTGCTGTCTATGCTCTTCAACCCTTCCACTGCTTGTTGTCTAACTTCTCCCACATGAACTGTGTCCTTTAGATCCCCGTCGTACCATGTCCCAAAACTTTTCACTGGCTTCTCAGACACTGTTGGTATTGCCTCACCATTAATGAAGAACGTTTTATCTACTGCTTTACCTTTAATTATCAAGATGCTCCTTGATTAGTGGGCTTGAATTGCATTCGTGCCCATTCAATGTTATTGGTTAATTTGCCCAATAACCGATTAGTGATGGCTACTGTTGTAGTCATGGTTGTCATGTCATCCATGTTATCTCAAGTTGGTGGTAGTCGCATTCTAGAAGCCAAGCGCTCTCCTCCCACTACCCATTTTGATGCCCTAATGATTACTTCCATTGCCATGGTAAAAGCCAGTGGAGAAATGGTGCATCCTGCCATTATTCCAACTTCTAGGCATTGCCATGTAGTGCTGAATTCTGAAGTTGAAAAACTAAATTGCAAATCTCCAAAGTAGGCTTTTTGTTTTTTGTGTTGACTTTGGGCATGTTAATTAAGTGAGCCGCTCAGTTACTTAATGCAGGGTTTCCCAATCCTGGTCCTGGGGGACCCCTGTGTCCTGCTGGTTTTCATTCCAACTGAGTTCTCAATTACTTAATTCAACCCTTAATTGAACTATTAATTAGCTTAATTAAGCCTTTTTAATTGTTTTCAGCTTTTAAACAGTTGGAGATTTCAAGTTAACTATACAATTTTATAAGTAACATGAAATTGGCAATTTTTTTGGAGCTGAACAATTAAAAAGGTCTAATTAATCACATTATTACTTCAATTAAGGGTTTGATTAAGTAATTGAGAACTCAATTGGAATGAAAACCAGCAGACACAAGGGCCTACCGGTATATTGCGATATTCATCAACACAATAACCGGTATTTGAACAACAATACCGGTATTTTTGGTTGAACTGATTCAGGGAAACGTTTACTGGAAAATGTCTGATATTATCTCGTGAGATAATCACTTCATAATGCGATCAGTGCTAACACAAAAGAAAATATGGCAGAAGCACACAGATTTTGAACTGCTGATATTTCTGCAAAGCAAAGTTATATGTGTGGAGTAATTTCCTAATAAAACCATCTAAAAAGGATGGCTGTATAGCATCAAACAAGGCTGAAGTAAAATACACTGGCGGTACCACCAACCTTACATACAGTGGTGTAGACCTACATCTTAAAGTACTGGAACGGCAATTCAAATATTGTTGTTTTTTAAAACAAATAATACAAATTAATATTTTATTTGTACATGTGAACTTGAGGTAACATTTAATAGGTAATGCATGCGACTTTAGGCTACTCCCCCTTGGTCAGTGCTGTCAGATTGGTGTTTTTCCAGCCAAATTTGGCTTGTTTTGAAAGCATCTAGTGGGTAAATTTGTTATTTTTTTGGCTATTTTTATCATGCATGTTTTTTTCTATTCCTTTTGATTCATGAGGTAATCTCCAGCTCTGTATCCAATAAAATTACAAATTACAAACGCTCAGTTATTTTTTATTCGTCACCAATTTAAGAACTGTATCAGTGCAATTAATAGTCTTAAAAAATAAATGTAAAAACAATCTGACGACAGTTCTGGACAATGTAATTTTACACTATATTCTGAATATCTTTATTTTCCTGGATCTACCGCATTTGATATCGTCAGATAAGAAAAAAAAAACAGCGGTTCTGGTACTGTTAAGTTGAGGGGAAAAAAAACAGGCAAAGCAGATACATAAATAAATAGTTTATAACATTACTTACCAGTATTTTTTTTAAATTTATTTTAAATACATGTGTAGCACTTATTTATGCTTTTGTAATAATATATTAAATCTTACAAGCAAGGTCAGTTTTTATTCCAAACCCTGGGTCTCTGCACTGATCGATACATAAAGCAGCTTTAAACCCGTGTTTATGGCCACTGTCATAGGATGTGCTTTTAAAAAACATGTTTAATATAAAATGAAAATAAAGATGTTAGTTTTAATTTTTTTTTTTTAAATAACATTTAAAATGAATGTTTATAGAGAATTGTAATAGCTTTCAAACCAGCACTGTTTTTCTATTTTTCAAATTGGAAGCACATGCATTTACTTTGAGAATCCAACAAAAATTGTTACTGGGCATTTCATATCAGAGTTTAATTTGTCATATTACATTCTAATACTTTAAATTCCATAAAAATGACAGAAAAGCACAGTTTACATATGTAGATTTATTTTGGTAACAAAAAATCAACATCAGCATCATTCAGCATTGAATTCCAATATGTATCGCAATACATATCACAATATTGTCTTCAGTATTGCAGTATATTGCAGTACAGATCCTCAGTCCCAATACACACCCCTAGTAATTAGACTGACAGTTTTGGTGAAGGTAGTAGTTGGTGTGACATCTGTGGTGCTCTCTGCTAAGTTTTTGTACAAGTTTATATTTTCAAAACATACACTGGGAGTGTGTTCTTTTTAATATTGTCATGTAAATTTGAAAAACTTTCCCAATGCGCTAGATCATTTGACTGCTCAGATTATTGTTAAATTGTGATAAAAAAATGTGTTGGTTAAGGTAAAAAGTTCTATCTTTTCGGTCTGCTTAGCTTATTCTAACATTAGTATCTGCCTTCTGCCGCACAACCTACCCTGTTAATTGGTTCCCTATAATGTTCTTCTGTAGACTAACAAGAAGCTGATTTGCAATATCAAAGGTTGACGTTATTGAAGTTATGAAACAGTCATTTCAAAATCCCATATACAGAGGGAAACCAGTTCAAAATCTGTACATGGTCTGTACAATTTGAAAACAGAAACCAGGAGCACAATACAAGCTGATTAAAAACCCTGTTGATTTTAAAAATCAGTAAAATAATCTTTACCTGACTGATTTAAGGGTGCCATGCTTGGGCTGCAAGTTACCAAGCACCGGCCCTGGTAACACTATTAAAGTTGAAAAATATCCCAGAAGAAAGAAAGGCCTGACTTTATTAATTACAAAACAAAGGATGTCATACAGTAGTTATGGTTTAAAAATAATAATAATAATAATAATAATAATAATAATAATAATAATAATAATAATAATAATCTTGTGCATTTCAGGTAAAAACATAAAGCAGACAATAAAGTTGTGTGTTTTTTTTACTAATCCCTGCCATTGTAACTTCACATGTGTAGAGAACACGGTTTGGTAGCTAGTGTTGCGTGCACAGCCTAATTTGGACTTGTTTTATTGACAGCCAAAAGTAAATAGGGGAACAAGAGTTTGTGTTGATCTCGAGTGTCTGTGTTGATCTCGAGAGTGTCTGTGTTGATCTCGAGAGTGTCTGTGTTGATCTTCTGTTTTTTATTTGTACAGTCAACCTCGGTTAACTTGACACCCCACGGGGATGCCATTTAGTGTTGACTTATCCAAGGTGTCGAGTTAACCACGGGTGCACAGGAGCCATGCCATTAACATGCATATAAGTAACAGAACTTATACGTTTACAGTATTACAGTATTTACAAGCTTATTTTTAGTTAAATGTCCTTATGAAAATGGTTGAAAGAACTGCAGTGAATGATTGAATTGCATTATACAGTACTGTACAAACATGTGTAGTTCGATTTAAATAAGAATTAATAAAGTAACTACATTGTTATTTTTATGAAAACAATCCAGCCACAATCTGTGCTCAAACTGTTGACTATACTTTTAGTTATTGGCTTGTACTGTCTAATTTGACGGCTTAAATAGCAAAAGTTAACAAATGTATATTATACAGAATTAACTTGGCAAACAAAAACAATAATAAACAACTATCAGTGTCACACAGAAATCAAACATTGTCGATTTGCTTTGAAAGTTCTGCTGACAAGCTTGTTATCCCGAATAGCTTGAGCTTTTAAAGCCAATTGAACGAGAACTAATTTTTCGCTTCTCGCTTATTGTGAACTGATACTGTAACCAGCTGCACTTGGTAGTTGGGAATGAATGAATGATCCGTTTCCAGTGTTTATCCACTAGTCTTTTTAATAGTTTTTATCCCTTCAGCACCAGTAATAAGTGTCGAGTTATGAGAGGTCAAAGGTCACGATCAAGGTAATTTTCAATAGCGCCCATATGGGTTCCTATCTGTGTTCCATAGTAAACATGACCCTATTTACACTCTGTAATGAGTTAAGCTAGTTTTACATTTTACCTTAAGGAGAGGATCAAGGTCAATATCAAAGGATTTTTTAATAGAGCATACATTAATTCCTATAGGCCTCCACTCCTCTGTGAAGTTTCAAGAGTTTTTGTTCAACGGTGTTCATTTAATGCTCAATATATGCAACTAGAGCAATGCTGAAATTTGATTGGCCCACGGCAGCCATGTTTTTTACAGTATCAACTTCATTTGGGCAAAGTTTAAAGAAAACCATACTTGGATCATGTATGCCAAGTTTTGCTTCGATCAGATTAGCAGTTTTGGAGAAGACATTTGTATGTTAATTAGGTTATCCAACATGGCCGCCATACCACTGAACCAATCGGCTTCATTTCGAGCACCGTGCATCTTGGACAATCCCTAACCATGTACACCAAGTTTCAGAACTCTGCGATAAGTGGTTTCCAAAAAGAAGATGTTTGTAAATTGTCCAAAACTTGTCGTAAAATCCAATATGGCTGCCAAACCACGTGACCAATCGCGTTTATTCAGCTGTCGACATTAGTTCCCATTGGTGTCTACAACTCTGGTAAATTTCAAGAGTTTTCATGCAACTGTTTTCATTTTATGCAACTTTTAAGGTTTTGTTGGCGGAAAGAAAAATGATAATAATAATCTTAACAAAAACAATAGGCTTACCAGCCAAGGGCTTGGAAGCCTAATAAAAATAATAATAATAAAAATAATAAAGACTACAGGTCACAAAATGTTACAATACTCCTAGAATTATTTGGCATATTATATCAACATATGTAAGCAATCAATTACTTTTTTTAAATGGCTATTTTGACCATACCAGCACATGCTTTAAGGAGGCTGTGTGGTCCAGTGGTTAAAGAAAAGGGCTTGTAACCAGGAGGTCCCCGGTTCAAATCCCACCTCAGCCACTGACTCATTGTGTGACCCTGAGCAAGTCACTTAACCTCCTTGTGCTCCGTCTTTCGGGTGAGACGTAATTGTAAGTGACTCTGCAGCTGATGCATAGTTCACACACCCTAGTCTCTTAGGTGTCTGCTAAATAAACTAATAATAATAATAATGCTTTGAGGCTTTCAGAAAATGTCTCATTTTGAATGGCTCCTAATATACAAGAGGAATGAATTTGATGCCCCTATTACACCAGGGCATACGTTTGGTCCCGCGGTGGACGAGATGCTGCAGCGGTCTCACCTCGTGTGGGAATCAATGAAGGAGCTGGTTCACCTGCTGCCAAAGCGACCACCCCCAGTGCGCAAAGCAGCGGCAAACTGGCATCCTGGCCTCAAAGACCAGCTGCGCCTGCTGCCAGAGGTGGTCTTCAGAGCCGGCCCATGTCTGCTCGCTGCAGAGGTTTTAATAGCTTCCGCCGCAGAGACAGAAGCCTCAGGCTAAGCAACAAGCCGTGCAGCAGCTCTAGGAGTTTGTTGCTCAGGCCCAGGGCCCCTTTTCAGGGAGCCATCTGGAGTATTGGTGTCAGTGCACCACTTACATCTGGGTTTAACTGTTCAGACCGGCTACTATATTTTAGTAACACTCCTGTCAAATGCTAAACTTGCTTTAGGCTAGTTGCAAACTTCACAGTGTTTTTTTTTTCTTTCTTTCTCCTGACACTACCAATGAGTAATTATCCCTCACATCCAGTTGATGTGCACAAGCTTTTACTTAACTGACATGATATTAATATAATAACATTGTGGGGAGAGGAATTGAGCGAAAATGTATGTGGGCGGTACAATCATCGATATTTACTCGAACGATTATAATTTGTGTGCCCAATTAATTAATTGCTATGAGGCTTAACTGACAAGGCCTAGTGTGTTTTTCTTTAGCTGGGGATCTGGAGCTGACTTGTGGGGGTCTGACAGCGACGGCCGATACGGGAAGCCACGGCTTGATGACGGCTTACTGGAGGTGGTGGGAGTCACTGGTGTGGTGCACATGGTAAGACCATCTCTGCCATCCCTAAGTTAATGTATTATTTTGCACAGAGGTAATTGAATAGTGATATTATGTTCTAAATCTATTATTTATACTACTTCTATCAATGCGTAAAACCCACTGGTTTTGTAAATCTGTCCATCTTATTTTTTTTCTACTGTGTCAGTTTAAATTGATTTACCATCAAATATAAAAATTACATATATATATATATATATATATATATATATATATATATATATATATATATATATATATATATATATATAATCAATTTTAGAATAAGATCATTTCAATTTTTTATCCTATTTTGTATCTGGTAAAAGTATAGTTGTACTATAATTAAGATGAGATTTCAGTTTAAGCAAAAGTTTATACAAGAGTTGAATGATCTAACATTTGAATAACTTTTTCAAATTCTATGCTGCTTCGTGAATATCTTGAACAGATCTTATTTTGGAATCTATCTTGGATTCATTCAAATCTAACAACAGAATAATCGGTCAAATTGCACTGTTCCAAGCTATGCTGTGTTGCTAAGCAGATGTTGAACTTGACCTAAGGAGGGACATTCTGACAATTCAGCTGTTAAATATAGGTTTAAAATGCTTTCTTTTCATGTTCACTAAGGGCCAAGTCCAGGGTGGTTTGCGTTCTGGAATCCGGATTGCTCAGGGGGCCTACGTGCGTGTCACAATTACAAAGCCTATTCCTGTCCAGGTTGATGGAGAGCCTTGGATTCAGCCACCGGGGGAAATTATAATCTCTGCAGCAGGACCTAAGGTAAGGAGGAAATTGCCTTGGCAAAATCAGATGTCTTAAGAAGAGACTGATGTCGGCAGTCCAGAGACCATCTAGACCCCAATATGAGTTTTACAAAGCATATTTAGAAGAAAAGCATATGAGATTTACTTTTAACAGTACATTATCTTTAAAGGGACCCCTCTGATAGCCAGTATCCCTCAGAGAAAAAAAAAATTGATAATCTGAAATTAAGCCACCTTTAAACATGTAAACTCCTCTATTTCGTGTACTAGCAATGCATGTTTTAGAAAATCCATAAACTATAAATGAACATTAAGCATTTTATTCCCAATGTATGTTTCTATTGCTTTGCAATCGCTTTCTGACTCAGTGAATGGCATTCCACTCCATTATTAAACATCCTAGCTTTTTTTTCACACAAAGACTGGCTGTAGATTTATTTTGCATACCATATTTGCTTGCCAGCACTTGTATACAAGTGCTTGTTAAGAAACTACAGAGACCACAGTGCACCTGGCCAGACTCCCTGCCAAAAGAATACTCAGAGGCTGGCTGTGGCATGTTAATAGCCTAGCTTGTTTATCATGATGCAGTGTCAACATTTTAAAATGCATTTTCCACTCTATGTGGAACGGGCTGGTTGTTCTAAGGAGATCAAAAAATGTAATCAGATTTGTGACCACTGGAGCCGGATCATGAGAAGGTGTTGTACTATGTGGATTTGGAGTCGGATCATGAGAAGGTGTTGTACTATGTGGATTTGGAGTCGGATCATGAGAAGGTGTTGTACTATGTGGATCTGGAGTCGGATCATGAGAAGGTGTTGTACTATGTGGATCTGGAGTCGGATCATGAGAAGGTGTTGTACTATGTGGATCTGGAGCCGGATCATGAGAAGGTGTTGTACTATGTGGATCTGGATCCAGATCATGAGAAGGTGTTGTACTATGTGGATCTGGAGCCGGATCATGAGAAGGTGTTGTACTATGTGGATCTGGAGCCGGATCATGAGAAGGTGTTGTACTATGTGGATCTGGAGCCGGATCATGAGAAGGTGTTGTACTATGTGGATCTGGAGCCGGATCATGAGAAGGTGTTGTACTATGTGGATCTGGATCCGGATCATGAGAAGGTGTTGTACTATGTGGATCTGGATCCGGTGCAATGAGAAGTGAACATACGTGGCGCGTAGTTTAAAAACCCTGGCTGTCAAATTTGTATACAGCCTGAGAGCACAGTAATGTAATGAAGAAATGGCAAACGGATCTAAACACTATTCGACAGACTCAATGAAAAACAGCATTTACTCCACAACAGGCACTGGCTCCCTCATCAATCCTTCGTTCCTAGCAAGATTTCTCGATTTGCTGAAAATAATTGTGAAACCATATAATACAAAACGAAAGTTATTTAATATCATATCAGTGTTTACAAAGACACTGCACACCCATTTTTACTAGGCTATAATATAAAGCCTTCCGTTCTTTATTTTCTTGCACACATTTTGTTGTGTTATTTTTTATTTGTGACCTGCTATTTTGTCGGTTTTTTTATGTGTTTAAAATATATATATATATATATATTTATGCATTTGGTTTGCTTGTTTCTTATTTCTGTGATCTGCATGGTCTTTATAGTTATTGTAAAAGCGCTTTGGGATACTATATGGTATGTAAAAAGGGCACAAGTGTTTGGCTATTGTCATATTTTTTAAGCTTTAGTTTTTATTTGCGACCTGCAGTGCACAATCTTTTTTTTACAGCTTTTTATTTGTAAAGATGCTATCTAGCATAAAGATTATGGTGGCCGTTGTTGTTGTTGTTGTTAATTGAGAGGAACGGTAGTTCCTCGTACCAAGTTATCAGCGTGAGACCTGCCAGACTCTCTATACAGCAAGGATAGTTTAAATGTTTTTCAGGGTATTGGCGCAGCAAAAGTAAATCAGCCAAACGCACCATTTAACTTTTCATTTGTAGTTCCCAACACTCTTAGGGGAAATGCAGATTTTTGCAGACCCAAGGCACTTTTATCCACACATATGTATATTACAGGATATCCGCGTTTAATAACAATTAACTTGTTTTGTCAACATGGAAATATACTAGGGAACGCATTTATTTTGACGTCTATCATTTATATTAAATGATTTATTGTTATTTTAAAATGGAACATTTCCCTGCAAAAAGATCTGGCATGCGTGGGATTTTAAACTATAACCTTCAGTTTGCAACCATGTTGTGTTACACGATTAGTTGAGACAAGCAGTATTTTCTATCAGTCAGTCAATCAATCAATCAATCTTTATTTTATATAGCGCCTTTCATTGTGGACCACCATCACAAAGCACTTTACAAGATGCAGTAACAACAAGAAAGCCCATAATACTTTAAATACAGAGAAATGCATAATACATGCTATACAGTAAAAAACAATGCATAATACATTAAATACAGTGAAAAGTGCATAATACATTATAGTATCATAATACATGAAATAGTCGCAGCAAACAGCAGATAATAGCAAATATCAGTCTTAAAGAGCATGGAAAGAGAACAGCTGGGTCTTGAGAGTTGATTTAAAGAGAGTGATGGTGGGGGCATCACACACCAAAGCTGGGAGAGAGTTCCAGAGAGTCGGATCCATGAAGCTAAACGAGCGTTCTCCAAGTGTGGTGCACTTTTGCTTGGGGATAACAAGCAGGTCAGAGTTGGAGGACCTCAGCTTGCAGGCAGGGACATAGCGGGTCAGCAAGTTGAGGAGGTACTCGGGACCTGTGTGATGAAGGGTACTGTATGTGAGCAGGAGAGTTTTGAAAATAATCCTGAACTTTACAGGTAGCCAGTGCAGCTGGGCAAGATGGGGGGTGATGTAATCACATTTTTTACATCTGGTAAGATCCTGGCAGCGGCATTCTGAACTAGCTGCAGTCAGTTTATGGTGCGTGCCGGGAGACCACCATATAGAGTTGCAGTAGTCGAGTCGAGAGGCGACAAATGCATGACAGTGTATCTATGCATCTGGGGGGGAAAGGTAGAGACAGACTTTGGAGATGTTTCGAAGATGGTAGAAGAAGATTTGACCACGGAGGAGATGTGGACATCAAAGGAGAGGTTGCTGTCAAGAAGTACACCAAGGCTTCGTACTGTGGGGGAAGGCAGCAGCAGACAGTTTCCGAGGTTCAGGGCAGCTGTATTGAGATTCTTAAGTTGAGTCTTACCTACTACAAGGAGTTCAGATTTGCTAGTGTTCAGCTGAAGAAAGTGGCAGGCATCCAGGCCTCGATGTCTTGAATGCAAACCAAGAGCCAGGCCATGGCAGAGGGGCTTCCAGGGTCGAGTTTTAAGTAGAGCGGCATAGGAGTGAAACATGAGGCGAGGTGAAGGGAAGCATGTAGATGGCTGTGTGGTCCAGTGGTCCAGTGGTTAAAGAAAAGGGCTTGTAACCAGGAGGTCCCCGGTTCAAATCCCACCTCAGCCACTGACTCATTGTGTGACCCTGAGCAAGTCACTTAACCTCCTTGTGCTCCGTCTTTTGGGTGAGACGTAATTGTAAGTGACTCTGCAGCTGATGCATAGTTCACACACCCTAGTCTATGTAAGTCGCCTTGGATAAAGGCGTCTGCTAAATAAACAAATAATAGATATTGAAGAGAAGGGGCCCAAGAACAGATCCTTGGGGGACACCACAAGTGACTGGGTTTGCAAGACCCATCTCAAACATCTCAAAAAACATCTAAAAAAACTGCAAATAGTCGTACATACCGATCAATCATCTCCTGATCACTCCTTTTATCACCAAACTCCTCAATAATGCGAACCAAGTCATTATTTTATTACTATAACATCTCAAAAAAGCTCTGCAAGTGTCCGTGATATTCTCTGTGCGCTGATTCAGTAACAGTCAGCTTGTTTCCTTATGACCGCCCCTATCTGATGCCAGGGGCAAGTATGACTATTCATGAGATACGCCTTTTTTTTTTTTTTTTTTATCGGCTTGTCTCGGCTCCTGTCGTTCCTACTCGGCCATTGAATTGTTTTTCTCAGCTTTTTCCGGAGAAAAACGACTAGAAACCCGTTTTTGCGTTTTTTGATGATGTCGGCCAGGGTCCGACATTGGACCGGATAGGAACAATTGCAATGTCGACATAGGACCGCAAAAGGTTAAGGGCAGCAGGAACCGAGCCAGAGTCCAGGGACAGGTTGAGAGTGTGCATAATGGAGGGAGCAAGATCAGAAGCACAGAGACGGACAAAGTTAGTCTGCCAGGGATCCAGGGGGCATGTGGCAGTAGTTGATTTCAACAGTAAGCCGGAAACATCAGCAATGAAGAGAGGAGAGAAGGAGGAGAGGGCAGGAGGGGCAACCGAAGGAGAGTCAAGGTGGTCAAGTAGTAGATTGGGTTTGTGGCGGAAGAGCGTAGAATAGATGTTGTCGATTTTGTTCCGAAAGAAAGAGGAGAAATCATGACAGGTAAGAGAGGAGGATGAACAGGAGATCTGTCGGTGGTTGGATATAGGATTTTGTCAATGGTCTTAAAGAGAACATTGGGTTTACCGTGTCCCATATTTATGATTTTAGAGAAGTACTCCATCCTGGCTGTTATTATTTTGGTGCTGTGAATTCTGGTCCCTGACAGGAATTCTCTGTAGTTTCAAATGAAACAAACATTTTGAGAATTCAACACTGTCTCCCTGAGTACTACTTCCTAGACATGAAAACTACAATATACTAAACAGATCAATATACTAAACAGATCAAGCTTATAATGATAGTTTGCAAAACCAGATGAAAGCTTTCAATACAATCCATTTGCGTTTCTTTCCATCTGATGATGTAGACATCCATCTGCCTGGTGTTGATGGCTGAAGTGTAATGCTGGCTCCAGGGATCAGCTTATTTTGCCTCCCCAGCGCATAAGCACACACAACGGCTGCAATGTTGGCTCTGGGGATCAACCACAGTGCGGTCTCCCCAGTGCATCAGCATGACAACTGTCTGGATTGAGCTAAGTAGGTTACATCTCTGGGGTCTTCAAGTGGGCAACTTCCATCCTCGGTGTTTCGTCGACTAGCCCACGACACCTCAAGAGGGCTCGACAGTGATTCTGGTGTCCCAGCATCACCCCCCTCCATCCCCTACTCAACTCAGCCCAGCTTACTTACCCGTACATCAGCACTGCTTTCTTTCTATTGTGCTTGAGATCCCCAGCCAGAATCTTTCCATCTCAACCACAGCCAGTTGCTGCTCCTTTCTGCTGCTTCAGATAAGTTCTTCACTGTGCGACGCAACTCTTGACCACTGAACCCGACATCTCTGAGAAACAGGGTTGTAGAGTGTGCCACAAATCCTTGACAACCCACCTCCACTGGGTAAACCCAGACTCTCCATCCACACTGTTCCGCTTCAGCAGCTATTTGAGCATACCGCAGTTTCTTCCTCTCATACGCCTCATCCACAGCATCCTCCTATGGCACTGTTAACTCTACCAGATGAACAAGGCGTGCTGATCAAGACCACAAGACAATGTCTGGTCGAAGGTTAGTGGTGGCAATCTCAGGTGGAAAAATAAGCCGTTGACCAACATCTGCCAGCATTTTCCAGTCTAGTAGCTTCCAGTTGTCCTGGGCGAGGCTTGGTTTTAACACCTTTTCTTGGTGGTTGCTCTCCTAGATGGAGGAATATTGTCTTTTGTGTGTAATGCTTTGATGGAACTGGTGTCAACTTATTGGTCATATTATGCTTGTCTTCCAATGCTAAGGCCAAAAATCGCAGCACCAGGTCATGTGCGCCAAGTAAACCGTCCTTGGCTAAGAGCCACCTTACATCCTGTCAAAATGTGCCTTAATGATGCAGGTGATGAACACAAAGGACATGAGGGATCCTCACCCACCCAGAGGTTTAGGTTCTGTGGTGATGGGAGAACATTTTATGTTCATCTGATGAGGAAACTGCTACACTACTTGCAAATGTTGTGAAATGGAAGTACAAACTTTGTGGCATGAAAGCTAGGGCGTCTGCATTGGAAGCATGTCTTGGGTTCAATTCCCATACAGGGTTTAAATTGCAAACTTTAAATGTATTTTATTTATATGTAACAAACACATTTTTATGTGAAAAAAATGTAGTTGATATGAATGACACTTTCATTGCACATACATACTTTTGCACACATAACTTTTAACGTGCATCCCTCGCTATAACAAGGGGTCTCGGGGGACACACAATATGAGCGTTATAACTGAACAGCGTTATAAACGGAGGAGGGGGTGGGGGGTGCTGTGGGACACATAACACACATATGACTAAAATAAAAAATAAAATAACTCCCTCTCTATAATGCACATATAGTGAAGCACAAATGTAGCTTTCCGTTAATTAACCATGCACAAGCACCATGTAATCAAAGCTATATTTTTTACAAAAAAAAAGGTAATATTCCCACTTGTGGATCATTTTAAGCAGTTTTTAAACTATAAATAGCCTGGCTAAACGGCAGTCAGGAGCTCAGTTCGAAGCGACAGACAAGCAAACCAAGTGTGAGAAGGAGAGCAGGTTGGGAGAGGGGATGAGGGAATGGGCTCGCCCCAGGTTCGCTGCCGAAGCGGGGCTGAAGCATCTTGTCTCCCGTAGAAAGCCGCAGCTCCTCCCGCAGCAAAAAAGTAAAAACATTAGGAAAGAGAGCCACGTAATAAGCCTAGTATTTATTAAGTTATAAAACAAATGCTGAATAAGATGTCTGTGTTATCAAGTGCCAGCGCAGCTTTTCTTCAGTTCAGATACAGAAACAGAAGTTAGACGGAGAAGTTTTTTTTTATAGTTTGAACAACACCGGTACTGTATTTACTGTAGAAATATTGCATGAGTCTCTAGTATAGGGACTTGGGGGACATGCTGTAGCAGCTTTATATACAAGGTGTGTTATAACCGAGAGCCTTATAGCGAGGGAGCACTGTGTGTGTGTGTGTGTGTGTGTGTGTGTGTGTGTGTGTGTGTATATATATATATATATATGTATATATATATATATATATATATATATACAGTACTGTGCAAAAGTTTTAGGCAGGTGTGAAAAAATGCTGTAAAGTAAGAATGCTTTCAAAAATAGACATGTTAATAGATTATATTTATCAATTAACTAAATGCAAAGTGAGTGAACAGAAGAAAAATCTAAATCAAATCCATATTTGGTGTGACCACCCTTGCCTTCAAAACAGCATCAAGCATCAATTCTTCTAGGTACACTTGCACACAGTTTTTGAAGGAACTCGGCAGGTAGGTTGGCCCAAACATCTTGGAGAACTAACCACAGTTCTTCTGTGGATTTAGGCAGCCTCAGTTGCTTCTCTCTCTTCATGTAATCCCAGACAGACTCGATGATGTTGAGATCAGGGCTCTGTGGGGCCATACCATCACTTCCAGGACTCCTTGTTCTTCTTTACGCTGAAGATAGTTCTTAATGACTTTTGCTGTATGTTTGGGGTCGTTGTCATGCTGCAGAATAAATTTGGGGCCAATCAGATGCCTCCCTGATGGTATTGCATGATGGATAAGTATCTGCCTGTACTTCTCAGCATTGAGGAGACCATTAATTCTGACCAAATCCCCAACTCCATTTGCAGAAATGCAGCCCCAAACTTGCAAGGAACCTCCACCATGCTTCACTGTTGTCTGCAGACACTCATTCGTGTATGCTCTCCAGCCCTTCGGCTAACAAACTGCCTTCTGCTACAGCCAAATATTTCAAATTTTGACTCATCAGTCCAGAGCACCTGCTGCCATTTTTCTGCACCCCAGTTCCTGTGTTTTGTGCATAGTTGAGTCGCTTGGCCTTGTTTCCACGCCGGAGGTATGGCTTTTTGGCCGCAAGTCTTCCATGAAGGCCACTTCTGACCAGACTTCTCGGACAGTAGATGGGTGTACCAGGGTCCCACTGTTTTCTGCCAGTTCTGAGCTGATGGCACTGCTGGACATCTTCCGATTGCGAGGGAAGTAAGCATGATGTGTCTTTCATCTGCTGCAGTAAGTTTCTTGGCCGACCACTGCGCTCACGGTCCTCAACGCTGCCCGTTTCTTTGTGCTTCTTCAAAAGAGCTTGGACAGCACATCTGGAAACCCCTGTCTGCCTTGAAATTTCTGCCTGGGAGAGACCTTGCTGATGCAGTATAACTACCTTGTGTCTTGTTGCTGTGCTCAGTCTTGCCATGGTGTATGACTTTTGACAGTAAACTGTCTTCAGCAACCTCACCTTGTTAGCTGAGTTTGGCTGTTCCTCACCCAGTTTTATTCCTCCTACACAGCTGTTTCTGTTTCAGTTAATGATTGTGTTTCAACCTACATATTGAATTGATGATCATTAGCACCTGTTTGGTATAATTGTTTAATCATACACCTGACTATATGCCTACAAAATCCCTGACTTTGTGCAAGTGTACCTAGAAGAATTGATGCTGTTTTGAAGGCAAAGGGTTGTCACACCAAATATGGATTTGATTTAGATTTTTCTTCTGTTCACTCACTTTGCATTTAGTTAATTGATAAATATCATCTATTAACATGTTTATTTTTGAAAGCATTCTTACTTTACAGCATTTTTTCACACCTGCCTAAAACTTTTGCACAGTACTGTGTATATATGTATATATATATATATATATATATATATATATATATATATATATATATATATATATATATATATATATATATATAAAGTTTTAGAACACCCCATTTTTCCAGTTTTTATTGAAATTTAAGCAGTTCAAGTCCAGTGAATAACCTGAAATGGTACAAAGGTAAGCTGTAAACTGCCAGAGGTTAAAAAAAGTTTAGGTTACCAAAAACTGAAAAATAATGTACATTTCAGAGTTATACAAAAGGCCTTTTTCAGGGAACAAGTAATGGGTTAACAACTTACAGCTGTTTTGCAGCAATGGAAGTAAATTAAGCCTTGAAAGTTGATGCTAACAATTCCTACAGGTGTCCCAACTTTTGTTGATTACTTACAAACCCTCTGTCTGTATAAAAGCAGTGTTGGAACAGACTGTGTTACTACACCCTCTTAAGCATTATTTGGACAGTATTGTACTGCAGGAAGTAGTATATTGCTATCATAATGGCGAGAAAAAGGCAATTAACAAAGGAAGACAGACAGACCATTATAACCCTTAAAAGTGTAGGTCTTTCCTTTAGAGAAATTGCAAAGAAATCCAAGGTGTCAGTGAGTACAGTTTCCTACACCATCAAAAGGCATTTGGAAACTGGAGGAAACTCTGACAGGAAGAGGTCTGGCAGACCCAAAGCCACAACAGAATCAGAAGACAAGTTTCTGAGAGTCAACAGCTTGCGTGATAAGCGGCTCACAGGACAACAGCTTCAAGCACAGCTTAACACTGGTCGAAGTAAGCAAGTCTCAGTTTCAACTGTGAAGAGAAGACTTCGAGCTGCAGGTTTGACAGGTCGAGTGGCAGTAAGAAAGCCATTGCTAAGATGGCAAAATAAGAAAAAGAGGCTTGCCTGGGCCATGAAGCACCACCAGTGGACTACTGAAGACTGGAAGAAGGTCTTATGGACCGATGAATCAAAATTTGAAATCTTCGGTTCATCACGCAGGGTTTTTGTATGCCGTCGAGTAGGCAAAAGGATGGTTCCTCAGTGTGTGACACCAACTGTCAAACATGGAGGAGGAAGCGTGATGGTCTGGGGTTCTTTTGCTGGATCCAGAGTCGGCGACTTGCACAGAGTGAGTGGCACCCTGAACCAAAACAGCTACCACAGCATTTTGCAGCGCCATGCAATACCCTCTGGTATACGCCTAGTTGGTCAGAGGTTCATCCTACAGCAAGATAATGACCCAAAACATACCTCCAGGCTATGTCAGAACTACCTTAGAAGAAAAGAACAAGACGGTAGGCTTCAAATCATGGAATGGCCAGGACAGTCTCCAGAATTAAACCCAATCGAGCTGGTTTGGGATGAACTGGACAGAAGGGTGAAAGCAAAGCAACCTACAACTGCAACATATTTGTGGGAACTTCTGCAACAGTGTTGGGAAGAACTTTCCGAACAATATTTGATTTCCATTGTAGAAAGAATGCCACGAGTGTGTTCGGCTGTTATATCTGCAAAAGGTGGCTACTTTGATGAGTCAAAAATTTAGATTAAATTTTGTTAAACAAAACGATTCCATGATTTCTTTTTTATCTCCAATTGTTTATTTGTTCTATGCTTTAATTTCAGAGTACATTGAGACATTAAACTGCGTAAATTTCAATAAAAACTGGAAAAATGGAGGTGTTCTAAAACTTTTGACCGGTAGTGCATATATATATGGCAGGATTCAAACCCTTCATGAAAAACATAAGCCAAGTTAATAGAAACAATTGGGGCAACCTTGAACCCCAGCGCTTTTACAGTTGTGCCTATTTGCTTGGTGCTGGCCAAGGTTGCTCCAATTTTTTCTTCTAATTTAGCTTGTGTTTTTGATACAAGATAGAAGAAACAATTGGGGCAATTTTTGTGGACGATATATCTTTGTTCTCCGGTTTTAAATAGTCATTGTCTAATCCTAAAAAAATTAAAATTGTGTGGAAAACATCAACGTTTCTAGAAATACAGTACTGTGCAAAAGTTTTAGGCAGGTGTGAAAAAATGCTGTAAAGTAAGAATGCTTTCAAAAATAGACATGTTAATAGATTATATTTATCAATTAACTAAATGCAAAGTGAGTGAACAGAAGAAAAATCTAAATCAAATCCATATTTGGTGTGACCACCCTTTGCCTTCAAAACAGCATCAAATCTTCTAGGTACACTTGCACAAAGTCAGGGATTTTGTAGGCATATAGTCAGGTGTATGATTAAACAATTATACCAAACAGGTGCTAATGATCATCAATTCAATATGTAGGTTGAAACACAATCATTAACTGAAACAGAAACAGCTGTGTAGGAGGAATAAAACTGGGTGAGGAACAGCCAAACTCAGCTAACAAGGTGAGGTTGCTGAAGACAGTTTACTGTCAAAAGTCATACACCATGGCAAGACTGAGCACAGCAACAAGACACAAGGTAGTTATACTGCATCAGCAAGGTCTCTCCCAGGCAGAAATTTCAAGGCAGACAGGGGTTTCCAGATGTGCTGTCCAAGCTCTTTTGAAGAAGCACAAAGAAACGGGCAACGTTGAGGAACGTAGACGTAGTGGTCGGCCAAGGAAACTTACTGCAGCAGATGAAAGACACATCATGCTTACTTCCCTTCGCAATCGGAAGATGTCCAGCAGTGCCATCAGCTCAGAACTGGCAGAAAACAGTGGGACCCTGGTACACCCATCTACTGTCCGGAGAAGTCTGGTCAGAAGTGGCCTTCATGGAAGACTTGCGGCCAAAAAGCCATACCTCCAACGTGGAAACAAGGCCAAGCGACTCAACTATGCAGGAAAACACAGGAACTGGGTTGCAGAAAAATGGCAGCAGGTGCTCTGGACTGATGAGTCAAAATTTGAAATATTTGGCTGTAGCAGAAGGCAGTTTGTTCGCCGAAGGGCTGGAGAGCGTACACGAATGAGTGTCTGCAGGGAACAGTGAAGCATGGTGGAGGTTCCTTGCAAGTTTGGGGCTCCATTTCTGCAAATGGAGTTGGGGATTTGGTCAGAATTAATGGTCTCCTCAATGCTGAGAAGTACAGGCAGATACTTATCCATCATGCAATACCATCAGGGAGGCATCTGATTGGCCCCAAATTTATTCTGCAGCATGACAACGACCCCAAACATACAGCCGAAAGTCATTAAGAACTATCTTCAGCGTAAAGAAGAACAAGGAGTCCTGGAAGTGATGGTATGGCCCCACAGAACCCTGATCTCAACATCATCGAGTCTGTCTGGGATTACATGAAGAGAGAGAAGCAACTGAGGCTGCCTAAATCCACAGAAGAACTGTGGTTAGTTCTCCAAGATGTTTGGGCCAACCTACCTGCCGAAGTTTCTTCAAAAACTGTGTGCAAGTGTACCTAGAAGAATTGATGCTTGATGCTGTTTTGAAGGCAAAGGGTGGTCACACCAAATATGGATTTGATTTAGATTTTTCTTCTGTTCACTCACTTTGCATTTAGTTAATTGATAAATATAATCTATTAACATGTCTATTTTTGAAAGCATTCTTACTTTACAGCATTTTTTCACACCTGCCTAAAACTTTTGCACAGTACTGTATATATTGAGTGCAATTCTCATACCTCCCATTTAGATTAGCATTATGCAGTATTTGAGTTTATTTTGTTTGCTTGTGTAAGTTACCTGTAGATTTGAAGACTGTCTGATACAAGTTCAATTAACCAGCAGTTGGGGTGTACTTAATGTTGTGCTTTAGGTTAATTACCCATGAGGCTTTCAGAATGCTCTCTATTCACCCACAGAAGCAGGTGTGTGCAAATAACTTCTCCTTATGTATATTTATTTTTCCCTTACAAACATATGTTGTGTACTACTTAGTATTGTAGTAAATGTGTTGAATATCCAATTAAAAGGAAACATCTTTATTTTCATTTAATATCAATATTATTTTCTCGCCGAAGCCCTGCTCATTGTTTAAACTGTGCCGCTTCAAAAGTGTCAGCCTTATCAGAATCAGAGTGTTGAAATTTAGCCCAGTGGAATTCACAGAGGTGTATAGAATGTCAAGATGTTTTTTGAGAGATATTGAGATTTTAATAAACAGTTTCTTCTTTCCAGCTAGCGCTACTTCACAGGTGCCTTGAAGTGCTAGTAAAAACAAAAATGTAAAAAAAAATACTGGAAATGCTTCGTAAAAATGCTTGAATTCCGTTAAGTAATGCTACGTAACGGAATTCAAATAGTATATATTATACTAAACTAGAAAATGTGTGGGGGGTTAAAAGCAAAACCATGCCTGGGGACATTGTGTTATCAAGAAAATGGCATTTCTGATAGAATGGTTTGTAAGCATGAAGTAAAATGGATGTGTAAAGAAATATCTGTATAATTTGATATAGCCAGAAGTTAAAACAATGCGGTAAAATGTATGTGTTCATAGTTAGTTTATTAAACCTAAGCTCTTTCTCAAATGTAAATGCTGACCTAGTTTTTCTCCTTTGCTGTTGTATTTCACTGACAAGGTTCACATGCTAAGGAAGTCCAAAGTGAAGCAGAAGAAGCAGTCAGGGAGTTTGAAAGAGTCGAGAACGGACAGCCTAACACTTTCCGAAGGAGTACACTGAACACTAGCGGAGTCTTTCAACCCCACTGGTTTGAGAAAAAAAATTGATTGTTATTACTGATTGTGGAGACTTCAGCAAAAGGACAGAGGACATCTAAGGTCAAAGGGATTACTGTAGGTCATTTCAACCATCTCTCATTATTTTATAAATCTTTCTTTTATTGTCCATGCCTTCAGTACAAAATACCAGTATTTTCAGACTAGGTATGGCTTAAAATGGTCAACTTGTACTGTAATGGCCACCAATAACTCCAGGTGTTTTCTTTCTTTTACAAAGCTGGTGTACAAATTACTCAATACCTATATAATCAGGGTTTCAGTCATTTGAAAAAACAAGAATGTTAAATGACTGATTAAAACCCTAGTTCCAGTAAAGTGTTTGCAGTAAAATCCCGATGGACAATTCATAAGGAAGCACAGTGCAAAAAAGGCTTTTATTTTAACTACACACAATGTTGTACTGTATAGTGCCTCATACCAGAGCACAACACCTTCACATTACTGTAGGTGCTGCTCTATTTCATTTTCCCTTTGCTGTATTTGAAATCAATCTCCAGAACAGATGTGGCTTCTACCTAACAGTTTGCAGCTTTCTAAATGTTGTTTTCAAACGTAAATAAAAATTAAAATGTAGGGCCATTTGGAACAGCACTCATGAACCTAATGAATCTGTAGGTGCCCCTTTTGTGCACTGAAAATAGAATACAATAATAACAAAAAATACACTTTAGAATTACAGATGAAATACTGAAATAAAATGCATGAAACGTGTAAACAATAACACAGGTTTTACTGTACAGCCTTCAAGAACTTGAGAAGCGGATTCAGAGCAACGCACCTTTTCAGGTGTGTTATTGCACTTGTAAAATGGCTTGTGGTGTATGGATATAAAACTGATTTTCCTGGATTGGAATTAAATGAGAGCCTGCCTGACCAATTTTTGTAACTATTTTATAATATAATTTATGATTTTATAAAAGATATTGGTAAAAAAGTTAACTCCATTATTTTTCACAGGCACTTCTGCGTTTCAAGAATATCATTTGTTCAAAAAACCTGCCTCTAACATTAAGCACAATCTACTGTTAGTTTTATAGTTTAACTTCTGTTAAAAAAAAAAAAACATGCATCCCTCCAACCCTAATCAATAGTGCCCTTTTTGCATCAAGCATTTATGTACCAAATAAAGTATAAGAATATACAGGACTGCTGTGAGTTGAGCCTTAAGTACACATAACAATAAACCTTGAAATTACTTTTAATGTGTTCCCCAAAACTAAAGATTACTTAAAAATTAAGCATGTGACACCCCTGGTTTACCTGGCCATATATGTGAATATTCAGCTTTCTGTGCATGTTGTAGTAGTGACCTTGCCTGAAAGCTTTAGAGAGATATATCATTTGGGACATCCATTGCCCAGGATAAAACCAGTCTTGTTTCTTCTTGGTTTGTGCTTAACATAATAGTGGAGCTACAGTACCCAACACCTTTCTTCAGCTTACATTTAAAAAGTACAGTATTTCCAAGGTTTTGTTTTTTTTTTGCTCGTCGGGAAAAGCAAATCGGATATAGTTGTTTACAAGGCAAATTTCAGTTTACCAATGATAAAAAGTGGTCATTTCTGGTTTTACCTTGTGAATTATATTATGTGCCAGGACAGTTTGTTTAAAAACGCTGTATTTTTTTTGTTTTAAAAAAAAAAAAACACTCTGTTTTTTTGTTGGTGTGCCTCATTTCCCATTGCCCTCTGAGTGCAAATGCCTCCTACCCAAAGATTTCTACACCCCAAAGACTGCAGACATTAGAAAAGGGGGTACACTTGAAAGAGAAGCACCCTAAATAATTTCAACATCATAAAAGTGCCAGTGGTTTGACAAGCTTGAGCCTCAGAACACACTGTATCCATAACCCTTCCCTACTCTACTTGCTTTCTGTATTGTACAGTTGTGATGGTATTTGTGTAGACACCTTAAGGTACTGAATCACACTTAGTAAATGTTGTGTAGCTTTTGTGTTTCATGGGGGAATCTCAATGCTGGAGGCGGTCTCTGCTTAGTGTGCATTATTGTGACGTTAGTGGTCTGTTATTCCACTTAGTGCCCCATATGTGCATATAATAGTTATATATTTATATCTGTATATTGTAATTGTCTCTCTGAAACAGGGTCCTGCTCATATAACTAATGTGTCGTTTTCAGGTTTTGACCAGTGTAAGCTTATGTGCCTCAAGTTCAGAGCTAATGTATTTCTGTGTTTTGTTGTTTCTGTAAAACCAACACTTTTCCAACAGACCACAGCTTTGTTTCACAGATACTGACCAATTCAAGTTCATCCTCAGAACAGATTTGTATATTTTGGCAGAAATGTTATGTGGTTTAATGTTTTGTTTCTCTCTTTTAACTGTAAAACATGCACTGAATGTGTAACAATAAATTCTGGGTTTATTTAGTTGTGTACATGTTATGTGTAACAAGAATCTGTCAATTAAAAAATATGTATTTAAATGTTTGAGAAAATATAACTGGGAATTTAACTGTTGACTTCAGTTGTTTTCTTGTATCCATTTGAAAGTAATAGTTTTTTAAAAATACTGAATTTATTTGTATCTATTTTGCGCAACACAGCTGAGTTCCATGTAACAGGAAACTTAAATAACAACGATTGTTCATCCTCTGCTCTCATATCACATATGCATACAATGGGTTACAAAACATATTTTCATTACAGATCAAAGAAACATAACACATGAAGCCTCCAAATAGTCAATGCCATTGGTTATAAAGTTACCTGTAGCTGACGCCTTTTAAGTTTTACAGCATTAGTGATATGCAGTTTATGATATCTGTGGAAATGTCTGCATTTTTTCTGTAAAAAAAATAAGCAACAACAGGGTGGTCCCATTTTTGTTTTTGTTTTTTTGGAAAAAAATACATATTTTCCATTATTTCCTATGGGAAAACACCAAATCCATGTCCCCTGTAGCTTCTTACATTGCTGCATTTGGAACAATGTTAGCTTTTTTAAGTTTTAACCCTGAATTTACCCTTTTTATGGTATTTCCTATTTATTAATGTAAATAAAGCAAAAAGAAAATACAAGGGGTCCCCATGCTTGTATTTATAGGAAAAATTCTTGCTAACTTTTGAGATGCATGTTATTTTATTCTAAGACATTTTACTGGTCTTGTTATTTTTACATGTATTTATGTTTTTATTTTGTTTGATAACTCACTGATGGAGAAAATAGAATGTCTTTAAAAGGTGGACATAAAAAACTAAATATTAAACATTTAGCATTCACTTTTTCAGGTAAGCATTTAAATATTTAGGAACATTTGTTGTATGCTCGAGAGAGTAATGAATGTGACAACGCTATTATTTTCTGCTTTAATAAATATTATGTTTAAAGCATGAAATATCTTGTAATACCTATTTTTAGACTGTGAAACAGTGAAATAAGCCAGTTTTTACTGTGAAAAAATACAGCCATATTTATGAAGTATGAGGTGTTGTCCTATGTATTTAATCTAATGCTTCATACAAATCTTTATTTTTCATGGCAGGTCTTGAAGCCACGTTCTTAATCACGGTTCCATATACATCTTAAATAAGCTCTATATTGCAAAGGCTGCAAGTATAAAAATAATGTTTTTGACTATAACGAAACACTGCTGTCACATCTGCCAAAATTGTTTAATATTTTTTAAATACTGCAACACCCTGATGCAAGACAAACTGAATAATTTAGCCATTCTCCATGTTCATCAAGAAAGATAAGCAGCAGTCTTGATGCAAATCTTATAATGTAAGTGTTTTATTGAGGACATTCATTTACAGAATGTTATTTTTGATTGTTTTACTGCTAGTGTACACTGGTAGACCCCACAGTCCTATGAAAAATGGTCATACATATTTTCAACACACAAAAATGAATGCCCTCCTCCCATTTTAGCCGTGGTTGTACCTATGGTAAGAAATATCAATGTTTCACAGTAGGATTAAACAAGTGTTAAAAAAGACTGCTTTACAACAGTTGTGTTACAGAGAGTAAAACACCCAATGAGGACACTGCTTCTCTGGAATGCAAGCAGGGTAGGTGACCTTAACTTTCCCAGTCCAATCCAAGTCAGCAGAGGCAATTAAAAAATGTAAGTATGTGTTTGAACAAAGTCTAGCAATGGAATGAATTAGAAGAGCCCAGTTTGCCTATCCTTGGTAGAGCGTGCTTGTAATCATACTATACACATTATAGGAAATGTGAGCACCGAATAACCTTGACATATTTCAGCGTGCTGACGAAGTACCATTTTTTGCCTTGAGCTAAGACAATAAAAAATTTACAAAACTGTATAAATAAAATAACCTACACAAAAGGGTTTTCAATAAAACCAAGTGAAGTGAGATCCTATGCCTGCAGTAACTCTGGCTCTGCTTCATTATCTATTCCATTATTCTGTTCAATGGCCTGGCTGTTGGTCGCCACTGCTTCTTCTTTGAGTCTTTTGTATTCCGTGTGGAAAAAGATCACAAAAAGGCAGGCTCCTGCAGAGCAAAAAGCTGCCATCACAAGGGTTGGGACTGGAAGAAAACGGAAAGAAAACACTTAGTGATGACTGCTGACCATGTTATGAAGATTTAGGGAACTACCTGGTATTACTTCAATTAATTTTTAGTAAAATAATGTATTCATTGCCAATTTATGGAAATGGGACATTTCTTTATTATTTTACCACTAAAACATATGTTTCTGAAATGATGACATGTATACAACATTAAACAATACTCAGCATTTATTCATCTGTCCCATTACTTGTTGCAGCATATGCAAATTCACCCATTAGAAATAGGTGAAAAAGTAAGATCCTGCCTTTCCAACTCAGTGCAATGACTTTAATATGCTGAATACAACCTATAAAGAGTATAAATCTAAACTATTTTGTAAATTGAGAAGGTGGCTGTCTGTCTGGGACAGTTGTCCTTGCAGTTTCATCAGGTGAAGCTGGCACTTGAGCTATCTCTACGTCGGAAGAAACTGTCTAATGTTTCTAACGGGTGTAACAGTTCATTGTTACATGATATTTTTTATTGTAGTATTTGACCAAAAGCTTTACATAGTTACCTGTAGTCCACCAAATGGTTCCTGAACGATGGATAACTTGTGGTTCACGGTTCATATGTATACTTGTTATTTCTTTATTTACTTTAACATGGCTGAAATAGGTGAGAAAGTAAGATCCTACCTTTCCAACTCAGTGCACAGGTGTATTGCGGATCATCAGCCAGCTTCTTGGTTAACAGTTGAAAAAGCATGATAAAGATAATGCCCTGTATCTGCCTGTGGAGGCAATGCAAATTTTGTGGATAGATACAGCATCGGATATAAACTTGGTTTTGATTTGTGTTGTAAATTGTCAGGATTGACCACATACATGATTATTTTTTGGTTACGACATGGCACTGGTCTTGTAAATACATTTGAATATCTGGCTGACTTTACACTTTCAAAAATGTGACATTTTAAATCAGTAGATGGTTGATATACAAAAAATATAACAAATGCCAAAAATTACAACTGTGAGAAACAACCCCAGGCGCTTTTTGTTCCCTAAAGGCCACTGCACACCAGACACGATGCGACAAAATGAATAGAACCTACACGGCACGATAGGCAACATTGCAGCAACACAAAATCAATAGGATTGAATTCTATTTCTTGTGATTTCTTTGTGTGGCAACTAGGGAATTGACCAATCAGACTACAGCTTCAACAGCACGGTCCACCAGGGTGAAGCAGCATCCAAAACGACAGAAAAAATACTGTTGAAAAATACCCAGAGCTTTATGACAAAGATCATCACAATTACAAAGATACAGAGATGAAAGATAATATATGGGAGTCCATTTCGAAGGCACTGGATAAGCCTGGTATGTGGGATTTATTGTCATCAGTGTTGAAATACCGTCAGAGAAGACAATGATCATAGATTTGTCAATAGCAATTTTTAATAGTTTTATAGATCTGGCATTTCCCTATTAAGTATGAAATGTAACCATTACCTAATGGATATTTAACCTTTAATACCATATAACCTGAATAGATATATCAAAGCGCCCGCCCCTGAGGGCATAAGACTGCTGACACAAACATTGTCATCATTTTTCTTTTCACCGACCTGAAGCAGGAGAGAGATCTACAAACAGATAAATGACACGCTTATATCTGACTTTATCGCTTGTGTTTTACACTTATTGTGATTATTTTACGTGCTTATAGTAATTACTAATTTCACGTATCGTCCACTCAGCCGTGGTTTTTCAGGAAGTCCCTTAGCGGCCTTGTGCCCCGCATCAAGCCGACTGCTCTGCTGCCACGTCTGCGGGATCGAACAGCTTAAGTTGGCTACTTAAGCTGCTAGCTTCGGTTGACGCTTCAAAATAAAAAAATCATTTTTTGTTATAAAAACTATATTAAAATAACGGTAATTGTTTGGTTACTGTATTGTGTGAGGAAAATTGTTTTTCTCTGTGTGTATTTTCAGTTTTTTCCACAGAAATACTAATGCAGCTGCCGGGCTCGGCTGTCCAGCATTAGACTGAGACGCGCGCTTCGGGTCAAGCTGCTTGCAGTTTTCCACAGTGTCTTGTTGCCACATTAAGATCTGCTTGCAGAATTAGTGTGAAGACTGTTAGAGCTCTAGCAGTAGGCTTTCCTTGGTTTTTGAACTCTCTGTTAGCCAACATATGTGGGCATCCCTGTATCACTCCTGTGGTAACTGTAGGTCCCAGACCTGCTCCTGTTCACTGATCTACCACCGTTCTTAGTGAACGAGGTTACCGCAACGGTAGTGTACCGTGCCTTGCACCATACCATTTGCACTGTACCATGTGTACCATGCATTGTGCACCGTACCGTGGGTACGGTGCACCGTGATATCACCATACAGTGTGTGCCGTGCCGTACAAATAATTTTCTGCACAGTACTGTACTAGTGCGTACACTGTGCAGGTATTTAAAAGTAACCAAGGCTAAACAGTACCATCCCTGGTCGAGTATCAGTGGATCTGGTCAGAGTGACTTGCCACTGTTGACGTATTACAGTGCTATTGCCGGTTGCATAGCAACATTGCTGTGTGCACTGTTCAGTAGTCTTTTTTGGTTACTAGTACTATACGCTATACTGTTATAGTAATTACAGCTGAGCGGTTGTTTAAATTGTACACCACTGCTGTTACATTATGCCAGGGTTTCATTCTTGCGATATATGCAAGACGTCCCTTTCCATGGAGGGGGGCATGGCAGATGTGCTGCCTGTTTGGGTCCGGAGCATGTTAACCACAACTCCTGTGAGTTCCGTACATCTTTTTCTAAGAGCACACTGGAGAAACGAGTGTCTCACAGCTCTGTAGCGTGATCTTCATCCATTCCACCTTGACAAGGCTCCCCTTCATCCTCAGGTCAAAAAGAGAGGGTTGTATCCTCCCCTGAGGGCTCTGTGCCTAGGGAGAGAGAAAGCCACCGGTTTTATAAATGGGAGAGCTCTGAGCTGCTGGATATGCTCTGGGAGGCGGTCTCCCAACAGGGCAATGTGTTAGCTGAGCTACTGCATGAGCGCACTGCTCCACTTGCTCCCTCTGTGCCTTTACAGCAACATGGAGTAGCACATGTAGAATGGCAGCAAGAAGATCTGCTGTCTATTGCCGTCTCGGAGGAGATGGACGATCAAGAGTTCCCCTCTGAGGAGGGAGACTCAGATAGCAACACCAGTAGCGCATATGTCATTGTCGGCAGAGCTTATGCCACTGATTAAGGAGGTCACTGACGTCTTACAGGTCCCATGGCCTGTAGATGACAAGCAGAAGCACTCTATTTTCGAGGATGATACCGATCCCGCTGCCTCTCAAGTGTCTCCTCCAGTGCACCCAGACTTTCTTTTTGAGGTCCACTCATCCTGGGGTCACCCGGCTACAGCGCCTGCTGCTTCATGTTTCTTGGGGACGCTGTACAGTTTGCATAAGGTGGAAAAGCTTGGCTTGGCTAATTTTTCTCCAGTAGATGCCGCTATTGCATCACTGGTACAAGCTCCAAAGCTAGCGCTTTTGAACAAAGACGCTACCTGCCCGAATAAACAATGCAGGGTTTCAGAGACGATTCTCAAGAAGGCTTACTCAGCCAGTGCATTCACTGCACGGCTGGGCAACTACAACAGTATCTTGATAGCTTACCAGAACTGTTTGTTAAAGTTTCTTTCACAGAGCCACAGACCCACACCACAGCAGCTCAAGGAGCTGCGGTCGGTGAATAAGAACCTGCTCCATATACCAAAGTTCAACGGGCAGGCAGTGGGCAGGAACCTTGCTGCATTAGTAGCCGCAAGGAGGCAGCTCTGGCTGTCCCAAGCACGTATAGCGGATGAGGACAAGGCACCATCTGTCGATACAGGTTGACCGGGTGGGTTGTGAAAACCCCCTCTAGCTTTAGCAGGAGCCGGCTCAAAGAAAAGCTCATAGTAGTGACATTTTAGCGGCTCCTGGGCTTGATGGCAGCAACTTCCCAGACTCTTCCTTTGGGTCTTCTGCACATGCGCTCTCTCCAAGCCTGGTTCAACAGCAGGGTTTTTCAGCCCGCATTGAACCCAGGCCACCTGTTGACTGTGTCTCGGCACTGTCTACAGGCACTATCCTGGTGGACACAGCCTGCTCATCTGCGCTTAGGCGTAGCGCTGGGAAGCATTACCAGAAGGGAGGTTATTACCACGGATGCATCCAGCCTCGGCTGGGGTGCAGTCTGTAACGGAAGGGGAGCGCAATGAATATGGAAACCCCCATGGCAGGGTCTCCATATAAATATTTTGGAGCTGCAGGCAATGTTTCTAGCCTTTCAGAATTTTTTTACAGGTTCTGGGGAGACACGTGCTTGACCGTTCGAACAACACTACCATGGTGGCTTACATAAACCACCAGGCGGGAGACTCAGGTCCTCCAGTCTCCATCGGGTAGCCCGCAAACTGTTGCTTTGGGTGCACCATCACCTCCTCTCACTGCAAGCAGTACATCTGCATTGGGCAGCAGACATCCTTTCAAGGCCAGTCCCCAGTGCCTCAGAATGGAGGCTTCACTAAGTGGTGAGCCTCATTTGGCAACGATTCGGGAGATTCCAGGTGGACTGTTTTGCTTCCCAAGAATCAACCCATTGTCCCCTCTGGTTCTCCATAACAGGAGCCGGGGACCCACTGACAATAGATGCCTTGGCACACCAGTGGCTGAGACAGCTTCTGTATGCCTTTCTGCCACACGCCATGCTTCCACTGTGTCTGGAAAAGATCAGACAGGACCGGGCCAGGGTGCTATTAAGTAGCCTCTTATTGGCCCAGGAAACTGTGGTCTTCAACCCTAATACAGATCCTGAGCGGCCAGAATTTCCGCTGACAAGGCTGTTGGGCTTTTAAGGGGGGAGGTGGCCTTTGAGGCCATGTGTGCGACGCACAAGGGGGGGAGCTATGTGATGGGGTACACTGTGTGTGTGTATTATTTTGTATTTGTATTTGTTGTGTTATTATTTAAAACCTATTGTTTAGTTTGTAAAAACGCAATGTTGTATTATTGTTATTTTGCAGCATGGATGGGGTTAAAATTCCTTCTCAATACTAAACTTGTGTGGAATGTGACCATCTCTAGATTAATTAATTTATTGCTAATTTGGAGATGGTCACATGTTAAAAACCCACAGCTGTGGCTGAATGGGGTGGTGTGTTCAGAGGTGGAACGAGAGCTGTGAGTTACAGAGAATTAAAATATAAAATAATAACAATTGCTACCCGTGCTGGGTTTACATCATCACGCTATTTGTTGATTTTTTGGCCATCGTGCCATTTGCTTTTGTATCAGTATTCTGTTTTGTCAAACCTTTGTTTTGTTTATTAATCATTAAAACGTGCAAGCAGTGCATTCATTACCCCAGTGCTGTCTGTGTCTGTCTACTTCCGGGTCTGTGAATTCACACCACCCAGCCAACCTGCCACACAACTGTAGTAATGAACAATGATATTTTATTAGAACAGATAGTTCAGCCTGCTACCAGCCAGGTAACTCACAGGAACATATCACTGCTCTCCTGCCAGACCTTTGACCCCTGCTTCATAAACATCTGGTTCAACAACATGCCGGTATACAACACTGTTTTTAACCTAACACCCCAAATACCTAGTGTACAAGACATTATAAGAGAATTGTTATGGTAGAATAAGTATGAAATATAAAATATACACTGAGACTTATCATTTTTCTTTAGAAAACTACTAAGTTTAAGGTACATACCGTCAGCAAACTTATTTTAGCAAATGGATGCCTTTTCATAGCCGCACTGCCTCCTTATATTACTTTGGGTTTAGTATTGCAAATAATATATTATTACATGCTGCGCGGAAGTGACATTTTTATTATAGGTCTGTATTTGTTTTCTAATTGAACTGTTACTCTGTTCTGTTTTGCTGTTTATTCATTATTATGTTTAATATGTATGTCTAATTAATCAACAGTTATGTTGAAAAAATGTGACTGTAACTGATAACCTGCAATGCAAGCTTACTGTATACAAGCAGCATCAATTACATGTACATAAACAAAGTTTATTGTTATTTAAATTATAAAAACATGATTACTGCTCTATATAACTAATTTTAAAACTGCATGTGAATATTTTAGTCCATTTATATAGATTACCTGTAAAATAATAGGATTTTCAATTAAATATAAATTAGTAGCTATGGTGACGGTCATCAGTAAATTATGCAAATGAGTACTATCGAAGGTTCAAACCTTCATTCGGTAATGTGTTCCGAACCTTTGAAGACCAAAATGTACCCTTCGTTCCAGCTGTAGTCATGTTGCTATGAAAGTATCTGGTGTGTATCAGCCTTAACCCTCAGGAATGCTAGAGTCAATGCAATACTCACTTTAGACCTACTCTCACCTTGCACACCTTTCAACCATGCCTTTACCAACAAATTATTTTGTTGGTAATTATTTTTTTTGTAGGGAAATTTTCTGCCTAATCATTTGTATTTCAAGAAAAAAAAAGTCATTTAAAAAAAAGGGGGTAGCTTCTTTAGTCCTTACCCGGAAATAAAAATCAGCCCTGCAGATGTTGCCTCTCCGATTGGATAAGAACACTCTACAGCAAGCTCCATACTGATTGGATAGATTGCAAACCCAAACATTCCAAACAGTGAAGAGACCACAGCCACTGCAATGCCCTGGGTCCTCATCTGAGATACCTTTTGAGATGAAGAATAATGCATAACGCCTAAGGGGGAAGTATTTATTACCCATTTAACCCCACTCAGTCCCTTTTGCTTGCTAAATATATTGGCATCCTTAAATATATTATCACTATTTTAAATACATTGAACATATTTTAATAAACAATATGTCCTGCCTGGGCAGATAAAACCCCTGAATATTAATTTACTACCAATGCAGGGTGACTGGTTCGGACATTTGTTCTTTGATACACCATCAATAGTTGTATCATCAAGTGTGTAAAAAAACGAAAATAGAGTCAACTCTCATTAATATGAATTTCAAGGGACCTGCACACAAATTCGTCTCATCAGTAATTCTTTTTGTCAGGAGTCTAAGCAGTCTAAGAAGTCTAAGAAGTACAAGCAAAAGTATTATAAATGTAAAAGTACTGTGCATTTTATTGAAAATACAGTTGTAAGTGAACTTTTAAAAGCATGCATTGCAACTTAAAACCTGCATATCCCAAGGAGCCTTTAGCATCAGGGTATTGATCAAATCGGAAACACTGACGACTTGTATCCATAGTTGTGCTGTTCATCGGCCTGTATTCTTGTATTCCGGTATTTTAAAATGGTTGAGAAAGTGGTCACGGGAATGTTGAAATCTACAGAAACATCTTTCTTTTTTTTACATGGTGATACATTATCCACCGCTTTCAAAACCTCTACTTTTGTCTGCAAGGATAGTGCACATTTTTGCACTACTGCATGGAAATGGCATTGATGTGCGAACACTGTGGCAACTCGAAATGCATCATAGGATCAGTAGGCTCAAGACAGCACTAAAATACAGAACAGAGGCTGTAATCTGGATGCAAGTTAATACATTACACTCAGCTGTTCAAACTAGGGCAATTCATTTTACTCAAATGGTACTTCCCTGTGGGGCTCCAAAATAATTTGCACAAACAGGAAATTTGTGTTGTGAATTTGTACTGTAAGAAGTAATTTACAATAAGCGACTGTTAAATTTGTCCCGGACCATGTAGAAAATGTGTAGTATCAAGAAATGTGTTTTATCTGAGTTCATCTTAATGAGAATGGACTTTATTCTGATACTCCCAATAACTTGTGTCCTAACCAGGTTTCATCACAACTGAATACTCCATATACTCCCAGATTCATATACACTCAATTACATCTTCTTAGTAAGTTTCATAACAGTTTGAAAAGCAGTTCTCTACTCGTATATAAAAACTAGTGCTGGGACAAACACAGGGTTTTCATGTTCGGATATTCGCTCATAATTTAAATATTCTTTCAGATATTCGTTTGTTTTCAAAAAGTAATAAAAGCCATTATATTGCTCTGAAAGCCGGCAGAGACAGCACAGCAGCAGGGGCAGGGGGCGTGGCCATGGCCCCTGTGTGTGTCTGTATTTATTTTACAGCAAGACCTTACAATATGTGACCTTACAATATGTATATATTATATATAAAATCACTACACATTTCCACAAGTTGGGTACTGTTTAAGCAAGGCATTTCAGAGCACCACAATGCGTTTTTGCCCCAGATGGCTTTCCATAGAGATCACTATGCGTGTGCACATAATCTCATTTGTTTACTTTTTGCTGTCTAAAACTTTTAAAAATAGAGGCTCAACATCTGCTGTGTTGATCCTGATATATATATATACACATATATATATATATATATATATATATATATATATATATATATATATATATATATATATATAAAAATCTCACAAATCACACAGAGCTCTTTTTCATTTGTCATTTCTGAAAGTGTTGTGCAACTTCTGGTGAGGTGGTAAATAAGTGCAAGGTATTTTTGTCATTTCTAGCGAATCCAAACATCTGATTTTTGTATCCGAATACATGTCAAAAAATATTAGTTCAAATATTCGGATATTTGTCCCAGCACTCTATGAAACACGGATGTTGTATATACAGTGCCTTGCGAAAGTATTCGGCCCCCTTGAACTTTGCGACCTTTTGCCACATTTCAGGCTTCAAACATAAAGATATGAAACTGTAATTTTTTGTGAAGAATCAACAAGAAGTGGGACACAATCATGAAGTGGAACGAAATTTATTGGATATTTCAAACTTTTTTAACAAATAAAAAACTGAAAAATTGGGCATGCAAAATTATTCAGCCCCTTTACTTTCAGTGCAGCAAACTCTCTCCAGAAGTTCAGTGAGGATCTCTGAATGATCCAATGTTGACCTAAATGACTAATGATGATAAACAGAATCCACCTGTGTGTAATCAAGTCTCCAGATAAATGCACCTGCACTGTGATAGTCTCAGAGGTCCGTTTAAAGCGCAGAGAGCATCATGAAGAACAAGGAACACACCAGGCAGGTCCGAGATACTGTTGTGGAGAAGTTTAAAGCCGGATTTGGATACAAAAAGATTTCCCAAGCTTTAAACATCCCAAGGAGCACTGTGCAAGCGATAATATTGAAATGGAAGGAGTATCAGACCACTGCAAATCTACCAAGACCTGGCCGTCCCTCTAAACTTTCAGCTCATACAAGGAGAAGACTGATCAGAGATGCAGCCAAGAGGCCCATGATCACTCTGGATGAACTGCAGAGATCTACAGCTGAGGTGGGAGACTCTGTCCATAGGACAACAATCAGTCAGATACTGCACAAATCTGGCCTTTATGGAAGAGTGGCAAGAAGAAAGCCATTTCTTAAAGATATCCATAAAAGTGTCGTTTACAGTTTGCCACAAGCCACCTGGGAGACACACCAAACATGTGGAAGAAGGTGCTCTGGTCAGATGAAACCAAAATCGAACTTTTGGCAACAATGCAAAACGCTATGTTTGGCGTAAAAGCAACACAGCTCATCACTCCTGAACACACCATCCCCACTGTCAAACATGGTGGTGGCAGCATCATGGTTTGGGCCTGCTTTTCTTCAGCAGGGACAGGGAAGATGGTTAAAATTGATGGGAAGATGGATGGAGCCAAATACAGGACCATTCTGGAAGAAAACCTGATGGAGTCTGCAAAAGACCTGAGACTGGGACGGAGATTTGTCTTCCAACAAGACAATGATCCAAAACATAAAGCAAAATCTACAATGGAATGGTTCACAAATAAACATATCCAGGTGTTAGAATGGCCAAGTCAAAGTCCAGACCTGAATCCAATCGAGAATCTGTGGAAAGAACTGAAAACTGCTGTTCACAAATGCTCTCCATCCAACCTCACTGAGCTCGAGCTGTTTTGCAAGGAGGAATGGGCAAAAATTTCAGTCTCTCGATGTGCAAAACTGATAGAGACATACCCCAAGCGACTTACAGCTGTAATCGCAGCAAAAGGTGGCGCTACAAAGTATTAACTTAAGGGGCTGAATAATTTTGCACCCAATTTTTCAGTTTTTATTTGTTAAAAAAGTTTGAAATATCCAATAAATTTCGTTCCACTTCATGATTGTGTCCCACTTGTTGTTGATTCTTCACAAAAAATTACAGTTTCATATCTTTATGTTTGAAGCCTGAAATGTGGCAAAAGGTCGCAAAGTTCAAGGGGGCCGAATACTTTCGCAAGGCACTGTACTTACATACAGACGTCCACCTCTGCAATACCACTGCCTGCAGGGATATTAATCTCTAGCGAGGGGAGATAATAACGGAAGAATCCCTTGACTTACCACAGCAAAAGCAATGCTGGCCAGTGCAGCCAGACAGAAACTGATTTTGGTGACTTCTATGAATTTCTTTGTCCTGTCCACGTACAACCCGAGGAGGAAGGCGCCGAGTATTCCAAACACAACGAACAATGCTCCACACAGCCCTGCGAGGTCCTGACACCAGAAAACAAAGATTTGTTATGGTTCATTCTAATCTACAACCTCCCATCCTTGATAACCCTAAAAGAAAAATGTGAAAATACCATTACTATTGGGTGGGGTTGTGCTATGATGTGATGTGATGAGTGTTTGTGCTGTGAGTTTTGTAACTTGGTAGTGAAGTGGAATACCCAGCTTAAGAGTGTTTATTTTATTCTTTTTTTTTTTGGGTCAGTATCCTACTCCGACCCCTCGTGTGACAGGCTGTCCCACTCCGACACCTCGTGTGACAGGCTGTCCCACTCCGACCCCTCGTGTGACAGGCTGTCCCACTCCGACCCCTCGTGTGACAGCCTGTCCCACTGACCTCGTGTGACAGCCTGTCCCACTCCGACCCCTCGTGTGACAGCCTGTCCCACTCCGACCCCTCGTGTGACAGGCTGTCCCACTCCGACCCCTCGTGTGACAGGCTGTCCCACTCCGACCCCTCGTGTGACAGGCTGTCCCACTCCGACCCCTCGTGTGACAGGCTGTCCCACTCCGACCCCTCGTGTGACAGGCTGCCCCACTCCGACCCCTCGTGTGACAGCCTGTCCCACTCCGACCCCTCATGTGACAGGCTGTCCCACTCCGACCCCTCGTGTGACAGGCTGGTTACAGCCTATGAGTGTTTATTCTTTTTTTGTTTGAACCTTTTATTTTGGCCCTTGTACCCTGTTTGTTTGTTTTTCTGTTATATGCTAATTAAAGTATACTTTGCGCGTAAAACTGCAGCTTTCTGTCTCATAGAGTCTTTCCTGCCAGTGACTAGCCTATCACATGAGGTGTCGGACTGTGATAGTGCCCCTTGTGACCCAGGGCAGGACTGCATTTAAAAAAAAAACAACAAGTTACAAAAATCACAGAACACAGCACACCCCAACCCACGAAGGATTTTGCTTCCTTGTTATACATGTGGCCACTCCCCAATTAGCACTCAATTACCTAATTGGGCAATGGCCACACTTGTGATTGTTGGCAGGGACAGATTTAACCCCATCCCTGCCAACCTTACATTCCCACACCCACTATTTACATTTTAGGACTTTCGCCCTGTCACAGTCCTATAGTTCTGCAATGGATTACCAGTGTGTTCAAATATTATGTTAATAGATGACAAAGAAATGACAGCATTGTTGACTACAGTCTGACCTTCTTGTAACTGAAGGGTCATACTGTTTGTGGAACAATAACTGAATACATCTCTATGGTGGCTGTCTGTGACTGGGACAGTTGTCCCTGCAGTTTCATCAGGTGAACAGGAGATGGCACTTGAGCTGTCTCTATGTCAGAAGAAACTTTATCTAGAGTTTCTAGCAGGGGTGTAACAACTTAATGTTACGTGATATTGTTTATGGTGATACTCGACTAAAAGCTTACATAGCTACCTGTAGTCCACCAAATGGTTCTTGAATGATGGATAACTTGTGGTTTATGGTTTGTATGAATTATTTCTCTAATTTAAGTTTTTCTTACATAGCACACATAGTAGTCATTACACCCCTTTTTGCTAGAGATATGGTATAAACTGAAATTCCCTCCCCCAACACTTACATTTGAGTATCCTTTGACACATAGAATCTGCTGTAGGAGTGTGGAAAAACTGGTGAAAATACCAATTCCGGCCCCAAAACATGTCAACAGGATCATGTATGGCTTGTTTCTTACCAGCTGCAGACGCATGCAGAGAGAATAAAGAAAAAATACCATTAATGCATTCAAATATATTTTATTGGACTGAATGAGTTATGGCTAAAGGGCTCCAAGAAAGTAACATAAAACAGAGAAAACTGCTTAATTATCTTTCAGGAATAGATCCTACAAAGCGCATTTATGCTAGTTTGGTCTGAGTACATTTCATTAAATGTGTGCTTTTGGCTTTTTTTGTACTGTATTATATTTGGCTGTTTCAAACTAAGCCGAAGTTATAATATTTAAAAAAATTCACAGGCCATCTGCGGCAGGATATTCACCCTGGTATTTGTAACTAGATTGACTAAGGCAGTCTGTAATGTTCATAATAATTTAATTGCCTTTGATGTCCCCTTTTTCACAACTCAGAACATAATAACTTTGATTTAGCCTAATAACTTTGAAAACGTTGGTTTAAAAACACATTTGATAAAGAAACATTTGAATTAGAACCTGACCTAAGATATCCTAAGCAATCTAGTCTAACTCTAATGAATGCTAGAGATCATTTGCATGATAACAAGGCATTGAAAAGCAGCCCACAGAGAAGAGGTACTGAGATATTGTGGTGATTTCCAGCTTGAACAGAAGGCCAGTCTAACTCTCCAACAGTCTACTAGGCCCACCATTCCCTGGTACTCCTTACCAGTTTCACTCCAGCCAGGAACGGCTCAGAGCTGGAAGCCACAGCACTGCTGGAAGGGGGAGATGGGGGAACTCTGTTGCGTATCCCCACAGTGGCTAGGAGGCAGGCGATGGCAGCTGGAATGGTATAAATTCCTAGCTGAAAAAACAACATTTTATTTTTTTAAATTTCAGCAGGAAAACCTCAATGAGATATTCTGACATATTCAAGAGACATGGTCTTTCCCTCCCATGGGGAATTTTGAACAAAAATGTCACACCACCCCTGAAATTTATAGATGAGGTCCTTTATAAGTACAAGTACATCTTTTCGAATAGGGTTTGTAATAATTTAGGAATAAAATACAGTAAAATACCACAATAATAAGCCGTCACCTACTCCAACTACCCTGTAAATCTCTGAACAGATGTTCTTGAATGAATAGTTGTCCCTTTGATGACCAGTTAATTCAGGTTTGATGAAGTCTCGGGCAGATTCCTTACCAGTTGCGGTATTTTTTCTTTACTTCCAACAATCATTGGTGAAAAAATATTGGCAAACAGAATTCCCAAGGGGTTAGCTAAAAAAAAAAAAAAAAAAGAAAAAACACCATGATTCTGCACCCCTTAAATCTTACATGCTTACATAACCAAAAACATATTAAAATTACACATAAAAATGATTGCAGCAAATCTATTTGAATTGGGGTAATAATCATATTCTTTAGAGCAATAATATATTCAGCACTCTAAATTCTTTGCCATGGTAGATGACCACCAAAAAGTTCAAATTAGTTTTAAATGTAAAATGAAAAGCAGACAAAACATATATATATATATATATATATATATATATATATATATATATATATATATATATATATATATATATATATATATTTCTTTTAAATACATGTTAAAGTTTCTAAAATGAGAAAGTTAAAGTTTTGCACATTGCTGGTATTTAAAAAAAAATACTACAGCCTTTAGTGTTGTAACATATCCTGGAGGAAGACTGATGTAAGTGAACCACTGTACTAAAATAAAAATCTGTAAAGTAGTGACAGACTTTTTGCAAATAGCTTTTGTAAACTAAAGCCTCCTATCCGGACCTGGGTCCTGGCTAACTGGTCACAATCCCCCGTGGTGTGAAACCACGTACCCAAGTCAGACCTGGTTAACACAGTGACCCACCTCAGGATGTGGGTCGACACGCTTTGACCCAGGTTGAGCGAGACAAAATGCTTGACAGCCGTTCATGAGCCAAGGCAATAACAAACAGCCAAGCCTGTGTGAAAGTAGCCATATTTTTGTTGTTTGAGACACAGCATGAGCCAGATTGCAGCAGGGATGAAGAAACATTTGCTCAAAGCAACATTTGGGCCAACGGTTCAATCCAGAGAAGCTTGGACAGAAGTGTGTGTAACAAGCTGCTTCCGGGGCATTGATACGTGTATTGTTTACTTGCGTCTGTCACCCAGGTCAACCCTGCTTTATCAAAAGCAGTGTGAAATCATGTACCCGACCCGCATGACACCGGGTCCTGCCCGGGTAGGTTCTGACCCGGGTAGATCATGCCAATGTGAAAGGGGCTTGAGTCTAATTTAGTCAAACCTCTTATGGGTAGCACTTTACAATGGCTGCAAATCCATACAGACATAACGTATCTGAATATCCAATATGTTATTGGTACTTAATGGCCATGCATTTATAATGACTTCCAATCAAGTATGTAGAATTACTTGGATTTAAAAGATGTAAAGGTCACAAGCTTATCATTCCAAGGTATATTGATGTTTTTGACTGGTTTAATACCCTCCAATACTGTCCTAAACTATACATTCTAGATCAAGGGTGGGCAATTCCGGTCCTGGAGGGCCGGTGTCCCTCCTGGTGTTTGTTCCAACTGACCAATTAAGCTTATAATAAGCACTTAATTGGTGCAATTAAGTAATTTAGGGCACAGGGAACAAAAACCAGGAGGGACACTGGCCCTCCAGGACCGGAATTGCCCACCCCTGTTCTAGATAGACCCGGCATTTTTGCAAGTACATATACTGTCTCTAATCACTCTGAGCAGTATATATGGCTCCTAGTCACAACATGATTATGTTACTCCTATTAGAGACTATAAGAAACTTAAAACGCTTTTCTGGCTTTCAATAAAGTTGGGACTAATCAAGTACTTGCACTGTTGGCTTCAATTCTTCTTCCACTCAAACTATATTCTACAATAAAAATTGCTATGGAACAGACCTACACATTAGGAATTCCACTTACCAAGGGCAATAAATACTCAAATGCATTTGCCCACTTGCTCACCCCACCACTTACACATGGAGGCGATCATATTGGCAGTGGCTCTCTGATTCTCTGGAAACCAAATTGCTGCCAGTTTGGTGGGTGAGAGGAGGACCAGTGGCTGTGCCAAGGCACACAGCGTCTGCCCAGCCATCAGCAGAGGGTAGTTTCTCAGTCCTACAGGGATGTTATCAAGAATACTGAGGAAGCGCAGAATACCACCAGTCATGTTCAACCAGGAGCTCAGGATCAACTGAAACACAAGACAACAGCAGGACCTTTTTTTTTTAATAAAACCAGTTACTTAAAGAGGAAGTAGCGGGGTTCCAAAAAATATTGCATTACACGTCCCCACATGTTTCTGCAACTGTTTAAATAACGTACCTGTACATTTTCTTTTCATTGTTAACATCCTGACAACTTTTTACACTTATCTTTAAACTCTGTTTCAAAGCTTGTTTCAAAATGGCTGCTCTAGTGTACTGGGGTTTGAGATCTGTCCTCTAAATAAGTGGTGTGTAAACTTTTTATATGCTGCCCCCTTAATTAGCATACATTTTGTTATGTATATAAATATACATGAATATATATATAATGTATATTATATATACATATATATAATGTATATTTTAGGAAACTTTTTTTTTCAATACAAATACCATTTTACACACAGTCGGCTGTTTCCTGTGACATTGGTGGTTATTATAGCACGTTTATGGCAAGCAAAGTAGTAAGAGGTAGCAATTACAATAACTTTGTTGCAGATGCCGTTTGAGATAAACCATTTAAACCACTTCCCCTTTTACACCACTGATAAAAGAAAATGAGAAATAACACTTGTTCACATAAGTTACTTAACAAATCTGACGGGAGCAGTCTTTGTCAAATGTGTCAGATTATCATGGGTTGCTAGCTGCTGTAATCAAAATCTCATTTTTAGACTGCACAACACATTCCAATATAACAGTATTTTATTCATAAAATATAATACATTTCACCTACTGTTGTTGCTTTTTCAAAGCAATAAAAATAGATTTCCTTTAAGCTAGTGTCTGAAACATCTGGCTGCAGATTTAGTCAACGTCATAGAGTAAAGGCTGGTACCCACCAGACATGATGCGACAAAATGACTAGAACCTATACTTCTGATAAGTATCTTTCACACCACAGGCGACGCAGGAGTGACACCGGAGTGACATGAAATAAATAGGATTGAATCCTATTTTTGCCATTTGTCATGCGATAACTAGGGAATTAACCAATCAGAGAACAGCTTCAATGCATGTGGTCCAGCAGGCTGAAGCAGTATCCAGAATGATGAAAAAATACCCAAAGCTTTATGATAAAGGTCATCGTAATTATAAAGATAAATTATAAATTTCCATTGGGGTATGTAAACCTTTGACTACAACTGTATGTTGAAATACTATTAGAGAAGACACTCATCATTTCCACATCATGTTGACGAATATGTGCCAGTCTTGATCATAGTTTTGTCAATAGCAATTTGTAATAGTTGTATAGATCTGGCAGTTTCCAAACCTGTCGCATCACCTCTGTGTCGCTTCTGAGGTGTATGGTCATGTTGCTGCGAATGTATCTTATTGTTCAATGAAAAATCGCATCACGCCTGGTGTGTGGAAGCCCTAGGTCTGTTCAAATGTAATTTTAATAGATTTTTTACAGTACCTTTTATGATGTTTACAATCATTTGAAGTTGTTCTGGATCCTGTTGCTCCAATATTTAGTAATAATCACATTTTATATATACTGTATCTTATGTCTTTCAGCTTTCTTTGAGATTGCGCTGAAGAGACTCATCCCATTCACATCATGTGACAATGTGACCTTTCAATCCTGTTAGCCCCTATATGAGTACATTAGGTAGGGGCAGCAGAGTTCAAAGGTTAAAGCCAGGTAAAAACAGATATAGACAGACAGGTTGGAGCAAAATAAATCAGAACGATTGCAAACATCATACAAAATTGAAGGAAATGGAAATTAAAATGTAAAGCTACTTAGCTTTATTGTATTGTCAGTCTTGTTTTTTGGATAACCAAATCCTGTTTGAATGTATTAGTGAATAAAGTATTTGTAAATAAAAGCTTAAATATTCCCTGTTAGCCACCTGCACTGTTTTGGCACCTGTTAACACCTTTACACCCAGGTCCCAAAGGGTTGTGCTGGAGGGAGGGGGAGCACAAAGAAGGAAGGACAAGGGGACAACCCGCAGCCAAATAGTGTCTCTGATTTGTCACTGTTAGAGGATGACAATGAACAGAGCAGAGCCCTCTGGGGCTTGATGCTCTCGAGCCCAGGAAAGAATCGGTCTGTATTGGGCAGGATTTTCAAAAGGTCGTAAGTGATAACTCCAGTGTTAATTAAGAAATCGGTATGTTGCATTGATTTTGGCATTTTCAAGCAGTCATTATTTTATACAAATAAAGTTTCCTTAGGTGATTGCAGATTTGCAATGCGTCCTTGGCTTTAACACCTGTGTCTTATCCACACAAGAATGAAGAACAGGTGTACAAGGGCACACAGATCCATGAGGAATGTGATTGACATGGAATTTGCCTAAACGTATTTAATGTTGTCAGACTCCCCCCACACTTTATGTACAACATACACTTTCATCTTCACACGTTTGTATGTATATAAAATGTTCTTATAATACTGTAAGTGTTCGGTGGCTACTTCTATTCATGTTGAGTTTATTTATCGCAGAGGTGAGCAAAGAGTACCAGAGAAAATGCATGATTAGACGATTCACCGAACAATTAATTATAAACAAATTGTGTATTGGGTTGGGGAGTTCTATCGTAATTTTAAAAGCTTAATAAATATATAATGAAGTGTTACATACATGGTAAGCCTATACATGTATAATATAGCTATCAACTACAGACACAAATGGCACTTCAAACATATTGATTTATAGCCTACAATCGTACATACAGTACTAAAATACAGATAAAAGATTGCTTAAGGGGCGTTCACACCGGACACGGCGCGGCACTGACGTGCGGCAAAAGCAATGGTTTTCAATGAAGGCGGTTACGCGCAGTGGCAGAGGGACCCGGCACCGCAGAGCGGCGCGCAAGAGATAAAATATTTTCAACTTTTGCCGCGCCGCGTCATGACGTAACCTACCAACAGCCAATCAGGGAAAAGTAGGAGGTTCCTTTGCGAGGAAGAAATAAAAAAATAAAATGGAGGAAAAGCTGCTCTCTTTAATTTTCAGATTTCCCGGCGTTGTATAATACAACAATTAATAGTTACCGCGATATTAATAAAAAAGCTGCAGCATGGAGGTCTGTGGGTGTACAAATGGGATTACCGAGTGAATATTAAATGTACATAATTACGTAAATGAGATAATATATATTTTTTGTGCTAAACTCCACATTGAAAATAATTATGCACCTGCTACTATAACGAAAGCATTTTTTGGGGGTATAAATTAAATGCAAACAAACTTTTAAAAGATAAAGCAAAATGTTTTATTTGGTGTACATATATTATATTTTAACAGTTTTGAACAAAATTAATAAAAAAGGAGAGTGGTGATTGTGGTGGTGTGGGGGTTACAATTAGGTTTTATAAAAAAATATTTATAATGTTTCACTCCTCAGTTTTGTCTTTTGTCAGTGTCTTCAGTTCTGTCAAAAGAGTTTCATTTTCCCACTGGCATTTACTGCACCTGTAGTCGTGACGTAACAACGGACCGCCCACTGACTTTAACCTGCTGCGTTTGGTGTGAACAGCACTGCAGCGCGGCGCGCAAGCAGGCGGCATGCGACCAAGGTCCGTGTGAACGCCGCTTTAAGGTATTTTATTTTCTTTTTAACCAAAAAAAGATTGTAAAATGCAAATTAAAAGAGTTTGAAAGAATTGAAGAATTGAATTACATTGTCAACTAAATAATATCCTTACAACCAATTCATTTGTGTAGTTTAAATAATATAACAACATATTATACAATCATATATTAACATTCATTACTTACTGAAGTTCGCAGTCCCAAAGTGTCAAGCATCCATGTGGTTCCAAACCCAACAGGAATAGCTACAACCAGGAATATCAGAGACAACCAGTTTACCTGGTCCAGGGAAAGTTCAAAGTACTTAGCAGTCTGGTCAGCAACAGGGGCAAAACTCAGCCATATCTGAAATACAAAAAATATGAACCTTTAAACAAATGACATTTTGTCCATGGACAACAAATAACTATAATTAAATTATTAACTGGTTTATTCATGTATCCCATGTAAAATACTGTAACTGTTTGCCAAGCTGGGTCAAGAGAGTTATATAATCAAACACAAGTGAGCCTAACACTAATTCTGGCCTTGATACATTGGCTACCACTGTGAATTGATTTTAAGTTATAAATAGAGCTTGAAGTTTTCTGGTTTTATTTTTGATCACGACGTCCCTTTAAAATCATTTTAAGACGATTCTGTTTCCTAATTAAACTCAGAAAAAGCTGTTAATTACAAAACAATGTCACTTGTTTTTACCTTCATATCTTACTGAGCCTGTTTCGCTTAACTTTTATTTTAAGCAGACGTGACAAATGACGTTAATTGCTCATTGCTGATCCTAATTGCATTCAATCTTGCAGTCACCTAGTATATCACTGTGCTTTTGTTATTTTCACTCGTTTAACAGAGTTGTCCTGACATACTTTCTTTTCAGCATGAAATACCCAGTACGGCGTGAACACTGATAGCAAGTACATCTGTGACAAAGAGAGAAAGGATCAATGTTGTAAATCTCCCTCCCAACCAAAAATGGCGCTGTGTAAGGTTGGTAGTACTCCTCCCCATAGACGGGTTGACACGATGGTGGGCGGAAACAGAAAGTTGGTGGAGGCACGTATCTGTCAGTACACAAGACGACTCATAAGAACATAAGAAAGTTTACAAACGAGAGGAGGCCATTCAGCCCATCTTGCTCATTTGATTGTTAGTAGCTTATTGATCCCAGAATCTCATCAAGCAGCTTCTTGAAGGATCCCAGGGTGTCAGCTTCAACAACATTAGAAAGGAAGGAGGGAGAAAACAAAAAAACAGAAGGGAAACCACATCAAAACAAGGGCAAAAACTCAAGTAAGACAACTATTAAATGTATTTATCTTAATGCTAGAAGTCTCAGAAAGAAAATGTTAGAACTTGAAGCTACTGCACTAACAAGTAACTACGAAGTGATAGGTGTTACAGAAACTTGGTTGTCTGAGAGTGATGGAGACGAATATAATATTAGTGGGTACACACTGTATAGGAAAGACAGGCAGGACAGAAGAGGCGGAGGGGTAGCGCTATACATAAGAAATAGTCTTGAAGCCCAGGTGTTAAATCTGGACAAAGAAAACAACGGCGAATCAATATGGGTCAGAATAATAGACAACAATTCAAAAGGCATAATAATAGGAGCATGCTATAGACCGCCTGTCACAAAGACGGCTGCAGTGGGTGACGTCAGACACGTGATCGCGCTCAGCATTTAATAATTAAACAGAACAGAAAATAAAAGGTTTGAACACAAAACACAGGACACGGCACTTGAGCCAAAATAAACAGACAAACAAAACGGACTATACAGACAAACACGGCAAGTACAAACAACTATCAATTTACTTTACTTTATTTCTCTCCACACCCGTTCTCCACTCACCGAACACACCACCCGAGTGAGTGAAAAAATGCTGTTTTTATGCAGTTGTACCGAGACTCGATTGCTAGTCAATCATTCAATTGGAATCTCGGTACAACTGTATGCGGAATTAATTAAGTGCAATCCCGTGACACACATTATACACATTTTATCTGCACGTGAAGTGATGTGCAATCCTCGTGCCTAACTACAATTATACATTTTAAATACTCGTGCTGCACACACCCATTTATATCCCGTGCAGCCATCGCTATACACCAACATTTACACACAACACGTAACATATAAACATAAACTACGCACAAGGGCGTGGCCACATTGCCACATATACCCCCCCTTGTGCAAGGCACACATGGCCTCAACGGCCACCTCCCCCCTTAAAAACCCAGCAGTCCAGGACAAAGTCTCGGGCTGGAATGGGAGGCTTCAGTGGGCCCATGGCTGGCAATGCTGTCAGCACCCCTGCCGGTAGTGGCACGGCTGACAGCATGCTGGTCCACTCCTGCAGCGAATTGCTGTGGGGATGCTGGTCTCCTGACCTCTCCCCTTTCTTCAGAGTCGGTAGCTCCCTCCTGTGGGGCTCCGGCCACAAGAACTCCTGCAGCGAAACTGCTGCTGGGGAAAGTGGTCTCCTGACCTCTCCCCCTGTCTTTGTAGCCGGTAGCTCCCCTTTCTGGGGCTCCGGCCACCGTACTCCCTGTGGTGGAGGTGCGTGAAGCAGAGACAGCTCCTGCTGTTCTGCTCCTGGCAGTGGTGGAGGCAGAGGCAGCTCCTGCTGCTCTCCTCCTGGCGGTGGTGGAGGCAGAGGCAGCTCCTGCTCCTCTGCTCCTGGCGGTGGCGGAGGTAGAGGCAGCTCCTCTGCTGGTGGAGATGGGGACAGCAGGCATTGTTCCTCTGCTGGTGGAGATGGAACCAGCAGGCATTCTCCCTCTGCTGGCAGCTTGGGTCCTAGGGCTGTGGAAGCACCGACTTCCCCCTCTTGGGCTATGGAAGCACCGACTCCCCTCTTTGGGCTGTGGACGACCGACTCCTCCCTCTTGGGCTGTGGACGCACCGACTCCCCCTCTTGGGCTTAGGACGCTCGGGCTCCCCCCACTCAGGCGTAGGGACGCTCGGGCTCCTCCCACTCAGGCGTGGGACGCTCGGGCTCCCCCACTCAGGTGTAGGACGTTCGGCTCCTCCCCTTTGGCGCTAGAGAGGACAACAGCCTTGCTAGTAGTGGTGCAGGGCACCTTTTTAGCACAGCCTGCATCTGCTGCGCTGATGTTACTCTGGGCCCCCCTTGCTTCTCCTGATCCAGCAGCCAGTCGATCACCTCCTCTGTCACTGGCCTGCAGGATGGGTGCTGTTGTTGGTTCCTCTCTAGCGTCTTTCCTCCCTCCATTTCTCCAAAAAAAAAATCCTTTTTTTTTTTTTCTTTCCAAAAAAAAACACACAGTACTCCTGCTCTGGTCTGAGTCTAGGAGGCGCTGATAATCCCACGATGACACCACGTGTGATCGCGCTCAGCATTTAATAATTAAACAGAACAGAAAATAAAAGGTTTGAACACAAAACACAGGACACGGCACTTGAGCCAAAATAAACAGACAAACAAAACGGACTATACAGACAAACAAGGCGAGTACAAACAACTATCAATTTACTTTACTTTATTTCTCTCCACACCCGTTCTCCACTCACCAACACACCACCCGAAAGTGAGTGAAAAATGCTGTTTTATGCAGTTGTACCGAGACTCGATTGCTAGTCAATCATTCAATTGGAATCTCGGTACAACTGCACGTGAATTAATTAAGTGCAATCCTGTGACACACATTATACACATTTTATCTGCACGTGAAGTGATGTGCAATCCTCGTGCCTAACTACAATTATACATTTTAAATACTCGTGCTGCACACACCCATTTATATCCCGTGCAGCCATCGCTATACACCAACATTTACACACAACACGTAACATATAAACATAAACTACGCACAAGGGCGTGGCCACATTGCCACATATACCCCCCCTTGTGCGCAGCACACATGGCCTCAACGGCCACCTCCCCCCTTAAAAACCCAGCAGTCCAGGACAAAGTCTCGGGCTGGAAAGGGAGGCTTCAGTGGGCCCATGGCTGGCAATGCTGTCAGCACCCCTGCCGGTAGTGGCACGGCTGACAGCATGCTGGTCCACTCCTGCAGCGAAATTGCTGTGGGGATGCTGGTCTCCTGACCTCTCCCCTTTCTTCAGTAGCCGGTAGCTCCCTCCTGTGGGGCTCCGGCCACAAGAACTGCTGCAGCGAAACTGCTGCTGAGGAAAGTGGTCTCTTGACCTCTCCCCCTGTCTTTGTAGCCGGTAGTTCCCCTTTCTGGGGCTCCAGCCACCGTACTCCCTGTGGTGGAGGTGCGTGAAGCAGAGACAGCTCCTGCTGTTCTGCTCCTGGCAGTGGCGGAGGCAGAGGCAGCTCCTGCTGCTCTCCTCCTGGCGGTGGCGGAGGTAGAGGCAGCTCCTGCTCCTCTGCTCCGGGCAGTGGCGGAGGTGGAGGCAGCTCCTGCTGCTCTGCTCCTGGTGGTGGTGGAGGTGGTGGAGGCAGAGGCAGCTCCTGCTGCTCTGCTCCTAGTGGTGTCGGAACCAGCAGGTATTCACCCTCTGCTGGTGGAGGTGGGAGGGGCAAGCAGTCCTTCCACGGCGGTTGAGATGGAACCAGCAGGTATTCACCCTCTGCTGGTGAAGGTGGCGGAGGTAGAGGCAGCTCCTGCTGCTCTGCTTCTGGAGGTGGCGGAGGCAGAGGCAGCTCCTGCTGCTCTGCTCCTGGTGGAGGCAGAGGCAGCTCCTGCTGCTCTGCTCCTGAAAGTGGCGGAGGCAGAGGCAGCTCCTGCTCCTCTGCTCCTACCGGAGGAAGCGGTGGAGGTGGGAGCAGCGTGTAGTCTCCTGCCGATGGAGGTGCGAGCAGCGTGTAGTCTCCTGACGACGGAGGTGCGAGCAGCGTGTAGTCTCCTACTGTTGCAGGGGACTGGTGCGGCTCCGCCTCTCTTGCAGGGGACTGGTGCGGCTCTCCCGCTCTTGCAGGGGACTGTGGTGGAGGCAGAGGCAGCTCCTGTTCCTCTCCTCCGGGTGGTGACGGTGGGGGAAGTGATACCAGCAGACGTTCACACTCTGCTGGTGGATGGGAACCCAGCAGGCATTCACCCTCTGCTGGTGGACACGGGGACAGCAGGAATTCTTCCTCTGCTGGTGGACACGGGGACAGCAGGCATTCTTCCTCTGCTGGTGGACACGGGGACAGCAGGCATTCTTCCTCTGCTGGTAGACACGGGGACAGCAGGCATTCTTCCTCTGCTGGTGGAGATGGGGACAGCAGGCATTGTTTCCTCTGCTGGTGGAGATGGAACCAGCAGGCATTCTCCCTCTGCTGGCAGCTTGGGTCCTAGGGCTGTGGAAGCACCGACTTCCCCCTCTTGGGCTATGGAAGCACCGACTCCCCTCTTTGGGCTGTGGACGCACCGACTCCTCCCTTTGGGCTGTGGACGCACCGACTCCTCCCTCTTGGGCTGTGGACGACCGACTCCCCCTCTTGGGCTTAGGACGCTCGGGCTCCCCACTCAGGCGTAGGACGCTCGGGCTCCTCCCACTCAGGCGTAGGACGCTCGGGCTCCTCCCACTCAGGCGTAGGACGCTCGGGCTCCTCCCTTTGGGCCAGAGAGGACAACAGCCTTGCTAGTAGCGGTGCAGGGCACCTTTTAACACCGCCTGCATCTGCTGCGCTGATGTTACTCTGGGCCCCCTTGCTTCTCCTGATCCAGCTGCCAGTCGATCACCTCCTCTGTCACTGGCCTGCAGGATGGGTGCTGCTGTTGCTTCCTCTCTAGCGTCTTTCCTCCCTCCATTTCTCCAAAAAAATCCATTTTTTTTTCTTTCCAAAAAACACACGGTACTCCTGCTCTGGTCTGAGTCTAGGAGGCTTGATAATCCCACGATGACACCACGTGTCACAAAGACGGCTGCAGTGGGTGACGTCAGACCAGAAACAGGAAGTAACACACAGAGACTTGGGGTTTTGATGACGCTGAGCGCGTGATCGCGCTCAGCATTTAATAATTAAACAGAACAGAAAATAAAAGGTTTGAACACAAAACACAGGACACGGCACTTGAGCCAAAATAAACAGACAAACAAAACGGACTATACAGACAAACACGGCGAGTACAAACAACTATCAATTTACTTTACTTTATTTCTCTCCACACCCGTTCTCCACTCACCGAACACACCACCCGAGTGAGTGAAAAAATGCTGTTTTTATGCAGTTGTACCGAGACTCGATTGCTAGTCAATCATTCAATTGGAATCTCGGTACAACTGCACGTGAATTAATTAAGTGCAATCCTGTGACACACATTATACACATTTTATCTGCACGTGAAGTGATGTGCAATCCTCGTGCCTAACTACAATTATACATTTTAAATACTCGTGCTGCACACACCCATTTATATCCCGTGCAGCCATCGCTATACACCAACATTTACACACAACACGTAACATATAAACATAAACTACGCACAAGGGCGTGGCCACATTGCCACACCGCCAAATTCAGACGTCTCCCAATTGGTAGAATTGGTTGGTCGTTTGGCTCAAGAAAATCTAAAACTAGCTCAGCATCGCCAGGAGCAGCAGTACAACAAACAAGCACAGATTCTGACTTTTTGGCTAGGCGATAAGCTACTGTTGCTATTTCCCACATCGGAGTCTAAGTTGTATGCTATGTCAGCCATCTTGGTGGAGGCACGTAGCTGTGATCAGCTGTGGGCCAAGCAGTGATTGGTTACACTGGGGCGCCGAGCTGATTGCAGGGAGGAGTTGGGCAGTGCAAAGAGGGCGCAGCTACTCAAGTACAGCCCCTTGCGCTGACCATTGATGGATTTGTTTTGTTTTGTTTTGTTGTTGCAGAGGAGTAAAGAGGAGAGCGGAGCTGCAGCCACGAGGCAGCATGAACCCGAATCAGCATTTCACTGCACAGAACCGAACAGCACAGCCAAGCACCACCCAGGGAAAAAGGACACTCGCCACAAGAGCACAGTGTCGTGCACGGAGGAATGTGGTTCAGGAGTGTTATTATTTTTGTTATTGTTTGGGACCGCAACCCGCCGTGTTGTTTCCGGTATAGGGGAGACTTGCTTTATTTTTGATAATTACTTTTTGTTATATTAATAAACACAGATTGTTTTGGGAGTTAAATCATTGTTTGGACATTGGATTATTACATTACACTTTGCACATCCTGATCACACCATCATTTAAAATCTACTTGATTTGTAGCAAAGAAAAAAAATACCTTAAACCCAGTCTTTAATTAGTCATTTTCTCTAGGATGCAGATACAGCTGAATAACTACTAATTAACATTTAAAGGGAGGTAGAAATTTGGAAAATAAAATCCTAAAAGTTTAAGCCCTACTTATAAAGCTAGCAGCTGTCTTTTCCCAACATATTTCTGCCTCTCAACCCATCGCTTACATGAAAATCTGCTGTTGGCATCCAGCATGGCACATCCATCGAGGTGATTAGTGTGCTACTGAAACAAGTAGTGTATGCTGTCCTTGTAAAGAACACTCCACATTACAATATTGATTTTGATTTTCAGTGAAGCATGCAACAATACTGTACACTACACTACAGGTCATTGAGTGCTTTTAAATGTTACTGCCGCTATCATTGATCTTGCACTTAACTTAAGCTGGTCTTTTTCTCTTTGTAGGTTTCAGACTTACAGGATGTAAATAGTGTGGCAGGTGATCACAGTTTGGCACAACGTGCATTACTGTGAAAAAAATGCCACTGTTAATTAAATCTCTATTCTATTACAATGAAGATAGGCTTGTTACCTTACTAAATGTGTAGGGTCACAAATCACACTAGCAACACTGTAGAACTAATGAACCCTTACTTGAATGTATTATTATTATTATTATTATTATTATTATTATTATTATTATTATTATTATTATTATTAATAAACATGGTGAACATTGATTGTCATATATAAGCAGCATAGTTTACAGTACTTAGTAAAGTGGTAAACGTTCAATTTGCCATCGAAGACACTACCAAATTAAACAGCTATGTCTCAGATTTATTTTTTTCTCATTGGAAGAGATGTGACATTCATAAAGTATTCAGGGTACAGAAAACCGTCAGCTTTGTTTCAGGAAGGAGCATGATCTGGATACACATAAATCTTCTGGTACAAATTTGCTGATCTGTGCCGGGACTGACGTGCTCCATGGGTTTGGAGAAAAATCGTATCGGGCAATACGCCTTAGTACTAGTCAGGCAAAACAGACACAGGAAAATACTAGAGAGTGTAACCTAAACTACTGCCGCCTTAAAACTTAGTCTCCTTCATATATGAAAGTCCAGACAAACAACATGTCTCACAGCATGTCTTCATGTCTTAAGGGCCCCTATTTTGAAGATGTAAATACTAATGGTTATTCGGTCTGCTGCTGTTGGATCAGTTATTCTTTTTGTAAATATTTTAAGATCTCAGGGTTTTGCTCCTTTCTCACAGGCTCCGAACAACCACCAGGCCTAGATTAAATTATGAGCAAGTTGTGTTGGAACTGAACCAGCAAATAATATTCTGGAGGAAACTCCATCCTACCAATAGATGGGTGTTCCTTCTCAATCATACTGATTCTCTTATAAAAATTAGCACTACTTTTATCAAGTGCTGTCTTGTAGCATTGCATTATTTTGAGTAAAAATCTTATACAACAGGTGGTAAAACAATGTAAATATTTGTCCAAGATTCATCTCGAAGACACTGTGTTGAAAGCTCGATAAGACACACAATACCTCCCTCATCATTATTAGTAGTTTTACAAAATGGCAGAAATGAAAGCTGTAGCACTGCAGACACACTTGGCTATTCTATTTTCTTAGTTGCATTTTTGATATCTTATTCTATTGGATTAAACCTCATTTTAAGAATTTAGATATACAGATTATGAAATTCTTGTCTTCAATGGTGCACACCTAAATTAAAAGCGCATTTTCAACTTTAAATTAAAATTACTTAAGATACAGTAAGTATCTAGGTTTTAGCAGGGTGTCTGTTAGTGTATTTACAGTATTTTAAAGATATTTGATAATGTCCTAATTTATTCATCTTGTCAGGTGCTCTTCTCAATAAAATTGTTGATGGTGCTCCATAATTAATTTATTTTTATTTCCCATTCACTTTTTACTTGTATTCCTTTTTTCTTTTATTTCTAGCTCTGCATCTGGCTTTGTGTTATGTTATGTGATGCTTAAGGTTGGTTTATCCTTCTCTCACAGACAAAAGCCGTACATCAGCTGCAGACACTTCTACTGGTGCGCCAGAAGGACTGAAGCACCCCTGAGTTCGCAGACTTTTTGACGCAGCAAAGTGGTCAGGATTTTAAAATTGCCCCTCTCATGAATGAAGCGAATGTGTAAATTGGCTCATATATATTTTTATGAGCACCAAACAAGTAAAAATGATCAGCTGTTCTCAATGTTACTGATTTGATGGGGAAAGTAATTGCATACAGAAAATAAATAGCAACGTTAACTTAGTGGCTCAAATATATAAAAAAGAATAACAAAAATACAAATACAAATACAAATACATTCATTATTATTGTGGTTGCTGCGCATGGTCGCTTTAATTTCATTCAGTTTAGAGGCAACTTTAAAATCCTGTTCTGTTGTTCATGTTTATTGGGTTCCTCAAAAACTTGCTCTGTCGCGCTTCACTGGCTTGCGACCATACAACAAATGTTGGATTTTTTCAACATCATCCGACCCTGTGCATTTTGCGGTCGCAGACACACATGCTGTAAGACTTTTCAAAAAAGACGCAGCTCGTGGCAGTGCAGATGATGTCATTCTGACCGTCAGAGACCACTGACTGAGACCAAAAATTGGAACAGGAAGAGAAAGCTCCATGCTCCTCATTACAGCCCAGGTTCCTCAAAGTATCAAGTGACTAAAACCAGAAGTGAAAAGCATAAGCACTACAATTCTTCATGAATGAAAAGAACATAAAATAACAAAAACAATAAACATTGTATAGACCTTTAAAGCTGGTATGGGAGTCCACAAAATTTGAGTAGCTTGTAGACTTGTATATATATTGCACCTTTTTATCTAAGTAGTTTTTATCTGTGCAGTTCAGAGTATTCTGGGGTAATCCGTTTAGTACAAATGAACACCATTAAAGGGATTATTTTTCTGAGATTTAAAAAAAAAAAGTTTTTCTTATTTAGGGGGGAAAAAAAATTAAGAATTTTTTTTCCACATGTAAATTACTATTCTTCTTTCAAGATTATTACTTGTATATAAAAGCCTGACTACGAAGTATAGTATAAAATGTAGTACAGCTATGGCCAAAAGTTATGCATCATCCTATAGAATTAACTAATTTTGTTTCATAAAGTTGAATTTAATCTGCTGAATACTGTTACATTAACATATTGAATTACATACCGCTTTTTAGTTTTCCATATACTTAACAAAAAACTGACAAATTGAAAAATGTGATATTTCAAAATCTAACATGAAATACTGTACTACTTTTATGGCTTCCGGTAGACTTCTGCAATATTATTTTTTAGGTTTTGTTTTGTTTTTCATATGATGTTAAATAAAATATCTAAATTATGTTCCTATAGTTTTTTGTATTATTATTAGTCTCAATCCTATGAGAATGAGCGTGACATTCTGTTGAGACTCAATAACAATAAGGTCATTGTGTTATGTAAAGAGCAAACAGACCAAGAAGGGAATATTTCAGACTTGCTCCACTTACTGTATATTTACTGTATGGGCTACAATTTGCATGAGAGAGAGGTGCCACATTTCACAATTTGCCTGTTACTTATGCAACAATTTATATTTCTTGGCCCTGTAGTTGTAGAGCATTGATACAGCAGAATTTAAATTAAGAACATAAGAACATAAGAAAAGTTACAAACGAGAGGAGGCCATTCGGCCCATCTTGCTCGTTTGGTTGTTAGTAGCTTATTGATCCCAGAATCTCATCAAGCAGCTTCTTGAAGGATCCCAAGGTGTCAGCTTCAACAACATTATTGTTAAGTTGGTTTCAGACTCCCACAATTCTCTGTGTAAAAAAGTGCCTCCTATTTTCTGTTTTGAATGCCTTTTATCTAATCTCCACTTGTGACCCCTGGTCCTTGTTTCTTTTTTCAGGCCATTGTCAATACCAGTCGACACTGACAATAAATGAATAAAGAAGCAAAGAGATTTCTGCTGTCTTTTGGCTGAATAGTGCCTTTTGTGAAAAGTAAAATTGGTTCTCTGATGTTTTACCCTACCAACAAAATTTTTGTATGAACTTTTTACCAGTATTTCTCAACCACGATGGGCTGAAACAGATATATACTGTCAGCACTTTTGAATAGAAGGACCAAGAAATTATTATTGTGGTTGAACTTCCTTCTCATATATATTGTTCCTTCTTCAAGTTTCATAATTTAAAAACCAACCTGATATGAAATATTTGTTTTCTTAACTAATGTATTATTGTTGCTCTCTGGAAGATTCACTTTGTATCACTTTCTATGTTAGTCATCACAACCTGGTATCTTTTCACAACTTAGACATTTGAAGCACCCCTGTGGCCTAAATAGAGCACTTGCTGCAATGGGACAGGTTAATGGTTAACGTTTGATGTACAGTTGAATGTGAATTATGTTACAACCGTCTTTATCAGCACAGTTCTCCAATAAAGACCTAAAGTACTGTAGGGGGCTCATGTCTGACCTGCAAATCAGAAAACCCTGTAGTGATCTAGTCTTTTTTATACCCTATTTTAAAAGAATAGTGCTAACAAGATAACATATGATTAACCATTTTGTGTGCAGAGTAGTAAATTAAGTGGCAAAGCCTCTGAAAAGGTATTATATTGTGGTAAACTGGGCACTCCAAAAAATATATATAAAAATGAAAAATTCAACCCCTAATTGATTGCAATATTACATTATGTTACCACTTATTTTGACATACACAGGCAGTTTTGGCAGTAGCGGCTTGTCATCCAAATTTTTCCAGTCATATTCTTCCATTTCTTCAGCTGGCTTGCATGAAACTCTGAGTAAAGCCATCAAAAAAATTCAAAATATAATGTACCTTCCTCTGGAATTAAAGTTTGGCAAAATTTTTGTCTGCCTTTCTCCTTCCTTAACACCTTGTATGGCCGTAGCGTCTCAATTCAGCCTATCCAAGTAACTATAAGTATTGTCATATTAGCATCTTCCAGATATTATTTCAATTTTCATTTAAATAATTTGTTGTTCTCTTATATAAACTTTTTATTACTAAACTTTTTACTTATGCCCTCACATTATGTGTCTTTATTTTACGCATTGCAATTTAAGGTAGGCTGACTTCAAAACTACAATTAAACACTGGTCATTTTTTATTCATAATAAAATTCCCTATTTTTTTTTTTGTTAAATACAAATGTAATAAATTCAACACAAAGCAACACACACAATATAGGCTACTGTTTCAAAGCAGGAATTGTTAAACTAAACTTAAACCAGAATCTTAATGTCCGATGCCCCCCACTTCAAGTGGCGCCCACAGCCCTTGTGTGCATTCATGAGTCACATCTCTCCTCACGATTACACCAGACCACTCGTGAACCCACGATGCCATTCACAAACTACTTGACTAACGACAGTGTTTGGGAAACACATCAGATTTGATACATTGCTCTTACCACGGTCTTACGATGTTCGTTTGGCTCAAGTTGATTTTGGGAAACGGTCCCCTGTTCAGTGAAGGCGAATGCCCAGCCTGACAGCAGTTTTTGTGTTTTGTTAAACCTTAATTTGGCTCTTGTGCCCTTTTTGTTTGTGTTATTTCTGTTTATTAAAGTGCACTTTAGATTCCCTGTGTCTGAGTCTCCTTCCCTGTCGGTAACACAGCACGGTCTTGTCACACGGTCCACGATGTGGTATGGAACAAAAAAGCCAGAGCACTTGTGGTTATGTTTTTTTGCTGTTTCTTTTATCGCTCTTCCTGCAGCGATTTAAAGGACCCTCTCTTGACTCTTCTTCTGCCCAGAACTATTGCCCTGTCTCTCTCTTCCTGTTCCTCTCTAAAACTCTCAAGCGAGCTGTCCATCGCCAGCTGGCATCGTTCCTCACCGAGCACACCCTGCCTGACTCTCCTCTCTGTAACTGACTCTCTCCTCCAATCTAATTCTCCTTGACCTCTTCTCTGCCTTTGACACTGTCGATCATGCTATCCTCCTCTCTCTCTGACCTGAGGATCTCAGGCACTAACCGTTCCTTCCAGGTTTCCTGGCATGGCGCTCTCTCTTCTCCTGGAACCTTCTCTACGGGTGTACCCCAAGTATCTGTCCTGGGACCCTTCCTGTTCTCTCTACACCTGCTCGCTTGGTACTCTCATCTCCTCTTTTGGCTTCTCTTACCACCTCTCATTTGACTCCTGCATCTATCAGCTATCTCAACCTGGACACATTCACATCACCTCAAGCTCAACCTCTCTAAATTGGATCTGCTCTACTTTTCTTCTGCTTCCTCTCCCTCCTCTGACCTCTCCATCAGTCTCCCTTGACTAGCACTCTTTCTAATCTCCTGCTAAAAACCTAGGTGCAACTCTTGACCTCTACTTCTCCTACTCACAACACATCTCCTCTCTGTCATGCACTTGCTGTTTCTTTTTTAACAACTTCTACCGAATCCGTCCTTTTCTCATTGCTTTTTCCACTCAACTCCTGGTCCAAGCTTTAAAGATGCTTTAAAACGGTTGATCAGAGCATCATTACTGCAAGGGCCTAGAAGAATTATTTATTCCCAGTGGTAAGTTCTTAAAGCTGCAGTGACATTGCTCTTTTTAGCAAGTTATGATCATCTGAAACACATCCTACCTCTGTTACTCAGTGACTTCATGACCTTTCTCCACCATTGACACTTGTCCCCCAGTGCCCTTATAATCAGTCTGTACAATAAAAAAGTTCTCTTGACTACTGTACATGTAACAGTCTACTGCAGCCTACTGTGTATAATGGTAACATTATACAAATTAGCATACACATGTATTACCCCCTGCAGGAGATGGAAGTCTGTTAACAGGGATATAGTGAAGGCGGTAGTAAACAGTACATATGACACACTTTAAATGTTTCAATATATATCTACAAAGCTGTTTATCTAATTGTGATGCAACTTGGTAGTAACCTTATTTAGCGTACTTTATTATATTAGATTCTGGGAGGTTATGGTGGTGCATGCATGTCCTTACATTTGTTCTTCTGTAGTCGACGTCACACGTACATTTGAAAAAACGCTTATTAAAATGTTGTGAAACGTAACATTTAGTGTAAACTACTGAGAGTATCAACGCCTCATTTGCGTCTAATGATTTAGGTCTTAAATACCACTTATCCAATTTTCATTAAACTACTCATTGCAATTTCTTATTCTATACCATTATATTCATACTATGATATGGTAGGAGGCTGTGTGGTCCAGTGTTTAAAGGGCTTGTAACCAGGTCCCCGGTTCAAATCCCACCTCAGCCACTGACTCATTGTGTGACCCTGAGCAAGTCACTTAACCTCCTTGTGCTCCGTCTTTTGGGTGAGACGTAGTTGTAAGTGACTCTGCAGCTGATGCATAGTTCACACACCCTAGTCTCTGTAAATCGCCCTGGATAAAGGCGTCTGCTAAATAAACAAATAATATGTTGTCCTACTGATAGCTCTCATTTTAAATTTACATCACCGGGGACGAATCACTGTTAGGAAACTGTAGCACTGACATGGAGTCTAGCGAGTTTTAAAAAGTGATCAATAACTTAGTCTGAGCTTCTATAACTACCAAGCACGTAAAAACAGACACGCAAACCAAGCCTTGCATTTCGGTAGGTTGTGTTGACACCGTACACACCCTGCGTACATACCATGGCATTGGAACAGTTCAGGATACAGATCACAAGCAGGATGAACCATCTCCTTTTGTACACCTTGTACTTCAGCAGCTTTGTCAAATCCTCGTTTACTTCTGCTACTAATTCCACGTTGTCACAGTCTAACTCGTCTTCCTGCATTCTGCAACTCCAATACTTTATGTTCTAACCTGTAAAACCGTCCTTCTTCAGCAAGTGCAAAACTAAAGAAACGAAACCTACCGAAAAGCAGTTAAAATAGCTTCAGTCAGATCAAGGTAAAAACTAAATCAAGAACGGCTTCTTTCAGTACCAAGTAATTCAGAAAATAAATGTAAATCGCCGAGTTCAAAAGCGATTATCCAGCCAGGTTTCCACTTGGTAAACGTTCCGTTCCACTGTACAATCCCTGTCATAACAAACTCAGAAATCCTGGGAAGTTAGGGTTTAGCAGCACCAAGACTTCGGTCTCACGTGGTAATCTAACCACTCCCTTTGTCTGACACTTGGTAGTTACTCACTTGCATACACATGGTTACATAGTTTCTAGCTGGTCATAATGCCCGTCAGTTCAGTATAATTCTTTATAGCCAACATTACAATACAAAGGATAAGATCTACAGTCAACCTTGCTCACGGGACTTTTTAGTGTTCTGATAGGTGGTAATTTAACATGACAATACACGTACGTACAGGGATTTACCAGAGAGTTATTTTTGATTGCTGTTATTTCTAAGATACATTTTAATATGGCTTCCCAACCCTGGTCCTGGGGACCCCATGTGTCTTCTAGTTTTCATTCCAACTGAGCTCTCAATTACTTAACCTTAATTGAACTAAGAATTTGCTTAATTAGACTTTTTAATTGTTCTCAGATCCTAAAAGTTGCAGAGTTCAAGTTGCTTGTAAAAATGTTATAGCTAACATGAAATCTCCAGCTGCTTAAGAGCTGAAAACAAGTAAAAATGTCTAATTAAGCAAATTATTAGTTAAATTAACTAAGTAACTGAGAGCTCAGTTGGAATGAAAACCAGAAGACATATGGGGTCTCTAGGACCAGGGTTGCAAAGCCCTGCTTAACCAAAACCTTTAGGTAGACAATTTGCATTTTTGTACAATTTTTTAGTTCAGCCCTTAAAAAATGTACTGTTGTATTTTGAATGCTATAAAAACTGACATACTGCTGAAGTTGCATAAGGTACTTTCAAATAAAAAAAAATGTATTCAAAAATTACATTTTTATTTCAAGCTTTACTTTTAATGTGTTAACAGCAAAAAAGAAAACAATACATAAGAATAAAAATAGGAAGAGCAGTGAAAGGGAAAAGTAGAACTCAACCACTATATATTTTTAACATAGGTGTATTATTATACATTTAAACAAAATGTTTAGAAGCTACTGTTACAGAAATTTCAACAGGAATAAAAAATCAAGTACAACTAATAAAATCTTTTCATTTTAATATGAGGAAGTTCTACTTAAAATTACACACTCATATATTAGTACTGTGTGGGAGGCTGTGTGGTCCAGTGGTTAAAGAAAAGGGCTTGAAACCAGGAGGTCCCCGGTTCAAATCCCACCTCAGCCACTGACTCATTGTGTGACCCTGAGCAAGTCACTTAACCTCCTTGTGCTCCGTCTTTCGGGTGAGATGTATTTGTAAGTGACTCTGCAGCTGATGCATAGTTCACACACCCTAGTCTCTGTAAGTTGCCTTGGATAAAGGCGTCTGCTAAATAGATAAATAATAATAATAATTAGTACTGTAGTGTTGCATGGAAAGGAAAGGATGCTCACTCAGGATTTGCAGGTTCTCCAATTCATAGTTTATTAAGCAGGGACTCTACACTGGGCAGGTAAAAGTGTGCTGCTTTACCAGCCAGTGGTACACTTACAGCTGAGCAGCGTAGTGCTACTCAGACTGTGACAAATAATAATGTACCGGAACACTGTGGGGGGGTTGATAGAGAGCAAGCGTGTCGGTGTCACATGAAATTTGGTCCCCCCTTGGAAAATGTTCCCCCCGGTAAATTACATAAATTAGCCTATGAATAATTCAGGTTTGTGGTTGTTAAGCCGGTTGCTAAACAAATGACGCATTGACTTTCCCTATTCAAATGGGGCAAGGCATTATTGGATTTCATTTTAATTACCCTGACACTGATTCTAAGAGGACTGACAATGATAGTAAATGGACGTTGCATAATACAGGATAATCAAAACATTTTGCCAATTTTAATATCTCTGAAATTCTAAGATGACTGTCCTGGAAATCATTAGATTTGTAGATAGTCACTTTTGACAAAAAATGTCGCCAAGTAAGCCCTTAAAGAGAGAGACAAGCAGACCGAAACCAGCGGAACACACCTACTCACTCTCCGGCAAAGAACAAAACAAATACAGATTATGACAATGATGCTCTATCCAGCATCATTGCAGCACCTCCTCCCACAGTGTCAGCCTATCACATTATGCCCATAGCCCCTTGGTGGTAGGGGAGCAGGTTGCAATGGTCTCCCCCGAAGGCTGTGTATATTCTACCAGCCATGGAAAGACAGGCTGTAAATCTGGGTCCTGCTCCTGCTACGCTCTCCAGTCTATGGCAGGTTGGTGTCTTATCCTGGCGCCGCACTGCTCCCTCTTCTGACACACTCTCCCTTCGGCCTCACACGCATGCTGCTTCCTTCTCTCGCAGTGGTGGCAGTCTTCCAGCAGGCAAGGGCGGTGAGACAGAGCATCCACGTTGGCATGGCGGGTGCCAGCTCTGTGCTGTATGGCAAAGTCGTATTCTTGGAGTGGGGCTCCTTGAAACTGACCAACCACTGGAGGGTGACGTGGTCCGTATGCAGCATGATGTGTATCCCACACACATACAGCCGGAACTGTTTCAGGGCGGGGACCACAGTGAGTAGCTCCCTGTTGGTGACGCTGAAAGCGCAGCTGAAGTAAGCGATGACCCTCTCCCCTCCGGAGACAGTGCAGCTCCTAGTCCCTTGTCGCTGGCATCGGTGGCCAGGATACAGGGCAGCTTTGGTGTAGGTGGCATCAGGATGGGTGCCCGGGTCAGTGAACGGCTGGTGCAGCTGATGGAGACGGGGGGGGCAATGTTGGCGAACTAGGGGACAAAGCAGCGATAGTAGGCGGTGACTCCTAAGAAGCTCTGCAGCTAGCGCTGGGTGGTAGGGGTCGGCCATCTCCGGACTGCCTCAATCTTCTCTGGCTCCGTCTTGATCCCGTCCTTTTCCACACGGTGCACCAGGAATGCAACCTCCCTCTGCATTAGCTTACACTTATCCAGATGCAGCTTGAGTCTGACAACTCTGAGTCGCCGTAACACCTCCCTCAGGTTGGTCAGGGCCTTGTTGAAGGTGGCAGTGTGGATCAGCAGGTCATCTTGGCAGACTAGGCACCGCTGGTGGAGATGCCCGTCAGCAGTCACTCCATCAGCCTCTCAAAAGTGGCAGACACATTGCACAGTCCAAAGGGGAGGACTTTGAACTGCCAAAGCCCTCTCCCTGTATTGAAGGCCATCTTGGCGTGTGCTTCAGGGGATAGCTGAACTTGCCAGTAGCTACTGCAGAGATTCAGGGAACTAAATCAGCCTGAGGCAGCTACCACATCCAGCGACTCATCTATCTGTGGTAGGGTATACAAATCCTTCTTCCTGGTGTCGTTTAGGCGGCGGTAATCGATGCAGAAGTGCCACTCCCCATCCTTCTTAGGTACGAGCACCATGGCGGAGGCCCAGGGGCTGTTAGAGCTATTGTGGCAGAGGTGCAGGGCCGTGGCCCTTGGGCAATGTAGTCGGGGGCAGCGATACTCCCAATAGCACAGATTGAGCAGAGTCAGCCCGAGGATGCAGGGGTCTTGCACGCCAGCCAGCCAGCCAGACTTCATGGTAATTGGTCACTCCCCGTACTCCACCTGTAGCCATCTCTTACCTTCCATGGGCACCTGCTCTCCGGTTACGGTCTTCAGATGCACCTGGGTCGGGTGGATTCATTCCCTCCAATCCGTCCCTGCTTGCTGCAATGCGTCTGGGTGGACGATGGTGATGGAAGACCCTGTGTCAATCAGGGCGGTGCATGGGATTCCCTCAATGTGGACCTGGGTGTGTAGAAAGGCATCATCTCCGGTGTGCCTGACTATTGCTTCAATGGGGGGCTGGAAGGCAGCTGTGGTGGGGTTGAGTTGCAGGGCCTGTGGTTCCTCTTCTACGTGGGCCCTCATTAATTTCCCGCTGGCCCTGGTGGAAATATCTCTCTGGGCTGCAGGCAGCGGCAGTCGGGCATCAAGTGCCCCGGCTGGCCCCATATCCAGCACACTCTCTCCCCCACCCGTGCTCCACTGGGGGCGGCAGGTCTCACTCTCAACAAGGGGGCATGCTTGTGTTCGTAGCCTGCAGTTTCTTCAGGGGCATGGTAGGTCGAGCAAACAGGCTGGGCTGTTGGGCGACAGGCCAGGGGTTCCTTGTTGTGTAGCATGGCTTCTGCAACTGCTGCAGCTCTGTTCACTGCCTCATCCAGTGTGCAGGGGTCAGCGAGGCGGACCTGATGGTGCAGGTGCAGCAGTTGCAAGCTGCGCAGGAAGGTGTCCAGGGCAATCCACTGGCTGAAGCTGTTGGGCTCATTACAATAGGTTTGTCTTGCCAGGCGGGCAATGTCAGTGGCTAGGGCGCCCAGCTGCTCTCCCCTGGCACCTGAGCTGGTCCTGTTGGCCAAGGCAGGACTCGCTGCCTCCAAAGTTCCTCTTCAAAGCCGTCAGGGCAGTCAACCCTCTCCTCCTTGCTCAGGTCCAGTAGTACATCTGTGGCTATCCCCTCCAGGGATTGGGACAAGCAGGAACCTTTCCTACGGGCCAACCGTATTCTGCAGCGAACAACTCAAACTGAGCCAGGAAGTCCTCCAGTGATGAGATGCCCTTGAACCGGGGTAGCTTTGGTTCTGGTCCGTGAGGTGGAGCAGAATGTCCGTGGTTGCAGGTGGTGACATCTTACTCTCCTCAGTTCTGTTCTGCGGCATCCTCTCTCCCTCTTTTGCGTCCTCTGTTCTAGGAGGGCATTCCAGGTCAATCTTCCGCGGCAGTCAGGGGCAAACTTTCGGACGAGCTCCCATCTCGCAGTCCGCTGCTTCTCTGCTACTGGCGGCTGGCGATGGGGTAGATCTCATCTCCTGCTGGTTGGTAGCATGGTGCTTGGAAGTACCTTTGGGAAATTCTTCTCTCTCGGCTCTCCAGAGCACCTTCACATGTGGCTCCACTTTAACCAGGACAGTGCCCACTGCTTGCCCCAACCGGCGCTTCAGGCTGCGGGGAGACTCCCTCTCTCAGGTCCCGCTGTATGTCTTCTGCTAATTCCATTTCCATCTTGTTTTACTCCGACACCAGTGTAGCATCTGGCTATGGTGGGCTCCAGTGGGGAAGAAGAGGCAGACAACGGTGTTCAAAGCAGTCAAAACTGCTATTTTTATTATCCGCTCTGAGTGGCAAATGGATAACTCTTTTAGAATGGATTTTACTCTTTCAACTCCTTGCACGCAACTCAACTCACTGGTGCTGCAGCATGCTCTTTTATGCAGCACAACACCACCCACTCTTCACCCATTGGCCCATTCATAACCCTGTTGGCTGTGCTGGCACGCAATCTCTTTCCATACGTGATGCTCCACAGTCTCTCCACACACACGCAGCCCACAGGCAAGCTACGGAACAGGGAGAGGAGATATAGACAGCAAAGTCCCATGACCTTCCCCAGTCCATAACATCTACATAACACAGTGCATTACACAGTCCATTTTACACGGGTTCCTCGTAGCAGCTGCCCCGTCGCTGCAGTGCATCCAATAAGCAAATAAACACACGGCAAACACTGAGCAACTGATGCAAGAGAACGTATGAAATCTGAACTGCTTTGTAAACTGGTTAAAACCTGTAATACTTTTATTTATGAATGCATTTTTGTGCTACCTTAAATTGTATTTCTTATACACACATTGTGAAAATGTGATCAATTCAGGGTACTGCTCACCCTAGTGGTGTTTGCGGAAATATTGAAACTAGATGAGTGTCATTGAAGTTTAATTTGTTATGATGAAACATATGCCTGTTCATTTAATAAAGCATTTTAGATTTTTGTGAGAGAAATATGCACCAATGTTACAAAACTAGCCTTGTGAGTGAACATTGCTTTTGAGTAATATTGTAATATGTGTCAAAACAGAAAAAAAATGTAATTGTACAACCTTTGGTTTTACAGATCTCATTTAAACCAAAATCCTGGAAAAGGAATGGGACATCCCAGAATATAAATTGTTATTTAATAACTTGTAGAGACAGACTACATGTACTGTAGGTAACCTGACAACATTTTAAATATTCTAAAAAGAACACAAGATAAAGTTTTTTTTTAGTATAATTTGTGTATTATGGCATAAGAAGAAAGCTTACTAGTATGTGTTTTAGATTATTTGTTATGTGGTGACTTTTTATTATAAATGGCATCAAGTGGTACAGCAGGTATAGAAGAGTAGCATGATTTCATGAGTATTAGACTGCTGCCTTTTGTTTCCTTGGGCTTGCGAATAGGTTCACAGCAGGATTGTTTGTCCTCCAACAGACCTGCAGGCTTGTTCTGAAGAGGAATGCATATCAGTATCTCCCAGAAATAACACTAGCCTTTTATAATTCACGGACAGTTTCATTGTTAAAGCAGCCTTTCAGCCTTGTTTTTATACAGGATACCAAATAGATTTCTCTTGTCTAATATTAGAAATATCTTTCCATACAAACTGACTTTTTATTCTTAGTATTTGTATTACTGGATTTCATAAAATGCAATGGATTCATTAGTTTACCTTTTTTCTCCGTTTTATTTCAATTTGAATCCATTGAATTATTCTGGGTTGTATGGAGTACGGGTAGTTGTCAGGGAATTAGATCCCCGGATCCCTGAAGAGGTCCCCTTTCCTTCCAGGTACATCAAGTACATGTATCACTCAGTATTGGTCCTGGTTGGACACATTAGATTATTGTAGTACTTGGACAAACATCTTGTTCATTTTCAAATACTGTTTAAATATCAGGAGACTATATGGATTTTGAAACTGTGATTTTGAAACCGCACCTCAATATTTATTTGTTTGACTTAGCTTTTGAATAAAATTGTATATATATATATTATAATTTGTAAAGTGATTTGGGATGGCCTTGGTTGTGAAAGGTACTGTTTAAGTGAAATGTTGTCTTTAGTGTTTCATTTTAAATTGGCTGAAATTAAATTTATCATATAGCACTGTATAACAAAAAAAAACATCCCAGAAGTGAAAATAAATCTTGCACCCACCAAACTACCTTACAAATCAACAAAGAGAAATACTGTGCCCTACAGTAGAATGTGTTTTATTTATTTGCCTTGCTTTGCAAGTATCTTTATGGTATATGTCTATCTATCTATCTATCTAGCAAATAAAAAACACATGCTACAAATTACAGTTATAACTGCAAATTACACCAATGCCCAGAAATTGCTTGTTACAGTTTTACGTATATTATTTGAACATCATCTAATTTACAGATGCATGTATAGTTTTACTTGTAGTGAAAATACACATGTTGATTTTTGTCAAGTGGTCTATGCTCTGTGGTACATACCCTAAACATCATCATGGTACCCAGAAACCACTGAGCTAGATTAGCTCACACTGCAAAAATATTACATATTGGTATAGTTGTATACATGTTTATTGTATTACTTATACTGGTTTGTTGTTTTAATGGGGTTATGTTGTCTATACTATCTATACTGCCAGTTGAAAGAGGTAATGATTTTAACGGGTGTTGTCCCATCTGAAACAAAAACGTCAAGTTATCAGAAGTGCCCAGCCATTTAGTGGAGATATCAAAAACACAAATCAAGTTTCAAGAAACCATTGGGGCAACCTTGCTCAACACAAAGCAAACAGGCACAATTGTAAAAGCGGTGGATGTCACTATCACTGTCACTTTTATCTGCTGTATTATTGAATTGTATTTTGTCACACTTGTACTTGCTTGAACTAGTCATTGTATTTATCTTGCTCTTATTGTATTATTACTTGTACTGTAACACTTGAAATGTATTTGCTTACGATTGTAAGTCGCCCTGGATAAGGGCGTCTGCTAAGAAATAAAATAGAAATAAAATGTCAAGGTTGTCCCAATTGTTTCTCCTAACTTGTATCAAAAACACAAGCTAAGTTAGAAGAAAAAATTGGGGCAACCTTGGCCAGCACCAAGCAAATAGGCACAACTGTAAAAGCGATGGGGGTCAAGGTTACCCCAATTGTTTCTACTAACTTGGCTTGTGTTTTTGATGCAAGTTTGTTCAGCCTTTATTGTGCCTGAAAAACACAAGCCAAGTTAGTAGAAACAATTGTGGCAACCTTGACCCCAACCACTTTTACAGTTATATATAAACACGTTAAAGTTATGTGTGCAAAAGTATGTATGTTCAATGAAATTGTCATTCATATCAACTACATTTTTTCACATTAAAAATGTGTTTGTTACACAAAAATAAAATACATTCATTTTTTTTTATTAAGTTTGCAATATTAGCCCTGTGTGGGAATCAAGCCCAAGTCATGCTTCCAATGCAGACGGCCCAGCTTTCACGCCACAAAATTTGTCCTTCCATTTCACAACATTTGCAATTAGTACTGTATAGCAGTAAAATTAAAGTTTTTAACAAGTAAGACTAACAAGATTTTGTAAATAAAGGGAGACAGTGTTGAATTCTCAAAATGTTTGTTTTATTTGAAACTACAGAGAATTCCGGTCAGGGGCCGGAATTCACGGCACCAAAATAATAACTCTTACGTTTTAGTCTTGGCACTTTCACTGTATATTCTCTCCGGTCACAACTCGCACACTCACTCAGTCGCAAGCACAGTTTCTCATTCAAATTTATTGATGGACTGTCCCCGGTCCCTAGGCTCATGCACCCCATTATATAACCTCCTGTCGTTTCCTGCCACTGTCTGGCTCATCAACATGTCACATCTATGCTCTGCAACCCCCGAAAACAGCAACACATATTCTCCCCGCTCATTCACTCACTTTCCCTTCCCATGCAAAGTAAGGACGTGACCCGTTCCCCTTACAATACATGTAGCATAAAAGACAGATGAGACAAACTGAACAGACAAGTCCTGGAACAAAGCAATTGTCCGGGTCGTTATAATATATTTTTTAATTTGAAAGTAAAATATATGAAAGCATGATGACCTTTATGTACAAAAATCTTCACCAATATACAATTGAACAAGAACTGTTGAGTATTTATTTTCGTTTCATACAGTATTAAATGGCAGTGTTTATATCTGATAATGAAAAAGAAATAAATAAATATCAAGACAGATAAAGAAAGAAAGAAATGTCTATGTATTGATTTACGTATTCATTCATTTATTTATTTATGTTTTACTTTTATCAAATATATAGGCTATCCTTCAGCTAATTCTCTGAAATTAATGTTCCTTTTTGTCCAGTGGAGACCACAAATAGTGTTCTTTTTCAATTCGAAGATGACCACCAATGTATGTATGGGATATGCCTGCCCATTGGGTAGGTATCGCTGAGCTCTCTATACCAGAGCTGCCAATAGGCCCATTCCTGGGATGACACACTTGGTCCCGCCCACAGAGGGATTAAAACCGTCATCCTGAGGAAGCCATTTCTCTTTTTTCTTCTCAAGACGGTATGGTAAGACCTCTGTGTCTAGCTGAGTGTTTTGATAGAAAAGAGCTTCGAGTGGAATCGAGTCGATTGTATTTCCCTTGCATTCGTGCTGAAAGTTGGCTCACCGCTTTCCCAGAATCAACTGTAACGGTTTCCCAAAATTTGTGGAATACTGTCAGAAAAATAAATAGATTCTGGACCCAGTTCAATTAACCAACAAACAAGTGTATTGTACAGAAATATTAAAGATGTAGATACAACATTTACAAGTGACCAAAAATAACCCCAAACCAACACTCCACAAATATACACACAATCCCAAACAGAATAGTCAAGCTGTTGTAGCTCCTCAAGTGGAAAAACAAGAAAAACAAGAAAAAACTAAAATAATCCAAAATCTAGAAAAAAAAAAAGATTGGTTTGATCTCACCAGGTTTGATGAAGCTGTTAGTGTAGAAAGTCCTTGGGGTTGCTGCCCATCCAAAACAAAACCAGGAAAACTCCAACAAGAAACAACAAAAGTATTTGTAATCCAGCAGAGAAAAAGAGGATGATTGTCAGCAAACTACTCTAAATGTGTTTTTAGTACTTAATACTTTCTTTTCCTTAAAGGACCGTATAACCTTTTTTTTCAGTAGATGAGTTTGGTTAAAATCAGAGCAGCCAGAAACCTAACTCTGTTACCAAACATAAAACAAACACACACCCTCCCCCGATGACCACCTGACCTTAATAAAGGAAAAAAATGTGGAAAAACAGGTTTTCCTAATAATTTGTAGATAGACCAGGGGGCGGAACGGAAAGGTACTGGTGCCCAATGGCTCCACTTAAAAGGGATGAATGTACATGTATGTATTTGTTGCTTTTCTCATTTAAAGCTTTCAATTTAATGTAACAGTGTTACACAACGACTTTGAAAAGACCAAGCCTGTCGCCTTTCTGTGGCCTCCTTGCTTGCATGGTAGGCTGCTCTTTGTTATCTGTCTGTCGTGTGCGAGTGACTGCCTGTGCAGTCATCCGCAAGTGGTTGTCTATTTCTTTCTTGAGAGTACACAGGTCCTCCACGGGGCTAGGCCTTGCCGCATCCCCAGTGTCGAGTAGACCTCGCCGGGTGCGTAGGCCCGCCCACCTCGATGAGTTGGGCCTTGTAAAAAAACAGTGTGCTCTCCCCTATCTATCTATTCTACCGTGTTTTTTTTTTTTTTTGCTGTCTGCTTCAACTCGCCCACCGCAGCTTGGGCCCTTGTGTCCCCCTGGTGCATGCTACGCGCTGACCAGGTGTGCGACCGAGCGGTTAGGGTAGGCCCAATTGCATAGCTGCCCCCCGGTGCCCGGTACCATGGCTCATGCATAGCCCTTGGTACTTCGGTATCTTGGTGTGCAAGGTGCTCATTGCATACGACACACGGTGCCCGGCGCTACAGCGTCAGTGCACGGTCACAGCACTGCACAGTACACGGTGCACATAGTGCTCTCGGAACTCTGTGGGGGCAGTGCTCGGTAGGCAGCTGTCTAGTACCTTGGTGTGCATAACGCTCTTGGGTGCTCTATGTACGAGGTGCCTCCATGCCCTCTGCCTGTAGACGGTGCTCCACTCCGCTGTAGGCTAGGGGCTGCCCGGTCGTGTGACTGCACGTAGCTCAGGCTAGACACCCCTGTCCAGATGCTGTGATCGAGACTGTGTGAAATAGCTCTCTCTCGAGTTTTCTGTGCGATTCTTCCACCGGGACCCAGCTCTGCTGCGCCACGCTGTTGAGTTGCATACACCGGCTTGTTTCAGCCTACTCGGCGGGCTGGTAAAAAAAAACCCCAAAAAAACAGTTACACGCGTTGCCGTGGTGGCTGCTATTTTAACCTCACAACTTTGCTGTTGTGTGTGCGTGTGTTTTTTTCTTTACTGTCTTGCAGTTTAAAAAGAAAAAAGTAGTAGCAGCGTGATTCCTGCCCCGCAGAACCAGCTCTGCTGCGCCCCGCTGTTGAGTTGTATCAGCAGGCTTGTTTCAGCCCGCCTACTTGGCGCGCTTGGTCACCCGCCTGGCGTGTGAATATGTTTCTCCCATAGCTGAATTGCTGTGTGTGGAAGCCTTTATGTTTTCCTATTACTGCCTTTGCAAAAAAAAAAGTACACTTTTCTTTCTGCCTAACACGCCGCAGCTGCTTGAGCCTGTGCTTCACTCTGGCATACGCTATGTGCTGCCACGTTGTGTGAGACTGCAAGCGGTCCAGAACCAGGTTATGGCCGTGCTGCACCGTGCTGCTCTCCTGATTGCCTACCGCAGCCACTCAAGACTATGTATCCACCCTGGTGTATGCTATGCACTACCCCGGGTTGTGTTGACTACATGCGGTTAAAGCTAGACAAGCCTCTCACCTGAGCGAAGGCGTAAGGATGGGAGTGATACACTGTAACAGATTACTTAATCTTTATAAAGCAAACAGGTACAGCAATAAAGAAAACATTTAAGTTCGGTAAATGCCAGTGACACTTTATTTGCTTCCTACTAGAATAATCACCCAACATGTAATTAAATACCCTCTATTTACTTTTGTTTCAACAGTACTCATTAGATAAATAAATATAACTAAACAAAAACATCACTGTGTAATATAGTAGAATAGGCTGATTCCCCAAAGTAACCATCCAATTTTAACTATCGTATACAAAAAAACACTATAGTAATTTACCATACTGGGAAAGAAGTCGGTGATTTTAAACAATCTCTAACTACTCAAATAGTATTTGAATTGACCCAATGAAATAACTACTTATATCGTGAAATTGCACTGTCAAAGCTAACAGCAGAATTAACATAATTAACACACAGCATCACACAGTGGTGAAATAAACAAACATAAAAATAAACAATGCAGTTCTGTAAAACACGTTGAAAAATAATGCAAAAAAACATCCCCCACAAGTTCAAAATGAATGTTTAAAGTCCCGAGTATCCTCACAAAAAAAAAAAAAAAACCTCTGAAACAACCAAAACGGAATGTCCATTCAACACAAAAAAATATGTAATCCGGCAGCAGATTGGAAAAAAAAACAATTAGGTAGATCTCACCCCGGTCTGGCAGCTATGTGGTTGATCCTTTGATGGAGAAAACTGCTGTAATCCGCCATTGAAGGAAAAAAAAAAAAACATTCCAGAAATCATAACAAGGAATACAAAGTATTTTTTGAAGGGTGCTCGGTGGTTACACCCTCCCAGGAGGGCCGTTCTCCCCGAATGGAGTCTTGATATTGTACTGGAGGCTCTCACGAAGGCCCCGCTTGAGCCCATACACTCCATAGAGTTGAAGTATCTGTCTATGAAGACAGCCTTCCTCGTGGTTATCACCTCCACTAAGCGGGTCAGTGAGCTGCAGACTCTGGCTGTGCACAGCTCCTGCATGTGTATTTGGCAGGATGGCAGCAGGGTGTCTCTGCGAACCAACCCTGCTTTCCTCCCCAAGGTGATCACAGCCTTCCACATTAATCAGTCTGTGGAACTGGAATCCTTCCATCCATCACCGTTTGCTTCAACAGAGAATCAGATATTGAATTTCCTCTGCCCAGTGCAGGCATGGAGATGCTACGTGGATAGGATAAGAGCTCTGCACCAGCTATTTATCTGTCACGGGACATGGACCCTAGGACAGCCCCTCTCAAAGCAGCATCTGTCACATTGGATTGTGGACACAGTCTTGACTGCGTATGATGGTGTTGGCTTGCCCCCACCTGGGAGGGTAGCCGCACACTCCACTAGAGGGTTGGCTACATCTTGGGTCCTCTTCTTGCTCGTTTGGTTGTTAGCAGCTTATTGATCCCAGAATCTCATCAAGCAGCTTCTTGAAGGATCCCAGTGTGTCAGCTTCAACAACATTACTGGGGAGTTGGTTCCAGACCCTCACAATTCTCTGTGTAAAAAAGTGCCTCCTATTTTCTGTTCTGAATGCCCCTTTATCTAATCTCCATTTGTGACCCCTGGTCCTTGTTTCTTTTTTCAGCTCAAAGACGTCCCCTGGGTCGACATTGTCTATACCTTTTAGGATTTTGAATGTTTGAATCAGATCGCTGCGTAGTCTTCTTTGTTCAAGACTGAATAGATTCAATTATTTTAGCCTGTCTGCATACAACATGCTTTTTAAACCCGGGATAATTCTGGTTGCTCTTCTTTGCACTCTTTCTGGAGCAGCAACATCCTTTTTGTAACGAGGTGACCAGAACTGAGCACAATATTCTAAGTGAGGTCTTACTAATGCATTGTAAAGTTTTAACATTACTTCCCTTGATTTAAATTCAACACTTCTCACAATATATCCGAGCATCTTGTTGGCCTTTTTTATAGCTTCCCCACATTGACAAGATGAAGACATTTCTGAGTCAACATAAACTCCTAGGTCTTTTTCATACTTCCCTTCTTCAATTTCGGCTCTGGTATACATTATCCAATACATAATGTTTGTTGCAGGTCGCCTTTGAATTGAAAGGGAACGTTAGATTACTTACCGTAATCCTGGTTCCCTCAAAGAGAAGACCACCAACCGCAAGGTCAGATTTGGTCGCTCTCATGGGTTCGATGGAAAAAGAGAAATGGCTTCCTCAGGATGTCGGTTTTAATCCCTCAGTGGGCGGGGCCGAGTGTGTCATCCCAGGAAGGGGCCTATCGGCAGTTCTGGTGTAGAGAGCACAGCGATACCTACCTAATGGGCAGGCATATCCCATACATAATGTTCATTGGTTGTCGTCTTCTCTTTCAGGGAACCAGGGTTATGTAAGTAACCTAACGTTAATCTCATCAACCAATTTCGAAGATCAAGATCAGAATCCCAGAATGATGATGATGACTCAAAAAAATCTCCAAAATGTGTCGAGAATTCCCAGCTGCCTGACTTCATCTTTCAAAATACTGCTTGTCTCATTCAGCCGTGTTTGCCTATTCAATTGTGTAGCACTGACAGTATTAATACAACATGCTTGCAAACTGAAGATCATAGTTTCAAATCCCACACATGCCAGACATTTTTTTACATTATATAAAAATATATATTTTTGCAGGCAAATGTTCCATTTTAAAACAGATATAAATCATTTAATATAAAGGAAATAGACGTTCCCTAGTATATTTTTATGTTGACAAATAAAGTTAATTGTCATTAAACTATATGTCCTGTAATATACATATACATGGATAAATGTGCCTCGGGTCTGTAAAAATCTGCAAAAAAACGAAGGAGACATTTTCACCTTACTTTGGTGACTTATTTCGCTTAGGTTGTGGAAGGGTGGTTGGCAATTCACTGACATACATGGGAGACAGAAGGTTTTATTTGTAATGCCGCTCAGGCGCACTGATTTATTTTTACCCGCAGAGGGCGCTGTTGTCTGTGGCCTGAATACTGACAACAGTAAACAGGACCACAGGGTTACCAATACTGGTATACATTCCAGTGCACATACAAGTGCTCAAAAATAATAATGAAAACAAAAGGGAAAATAAAACACAGTAATAAAACTACAAAACAAAAGTGCTGCTTACGCAGTGACCCCACTGCCACTAAGCCAGTCAATACGGGCCTCCGACCTACGCTCCGCTATTTTCTATACACTGGAGTGGCCAGAGTTCCCTGTATAACTACACACGTCCCCTCGGGTACGTAATTATTTCTTTTACTTTTTAGTTTCTTTTAAGGCAGACTGTCTCACTCAGCCGTGTTTGCCTGCTCTTTGTTTACACTGACGTCTTCCTCCAGTGTCACTGGGTATCCTCTCTCTGGCCACCCAAATGCACAACCAAGCGCAGTTCTTATGGGCCGAGCAATCCCCCAAGGCCCTCCTGTCAGCCACTCAGAGAGAGGGAAAGCCAATACACCCTCTTCCCCACCTCTCTGTGTCATCGTCATGACTGACAGGCGGATCTTACTAGGCTGCTGCCCTTTTCCTGCAAAACCATGCATATGCCAGATAGTCACCACCGGTCCATTCGAAAATCCTACACCCCCATGCCTTCCCAAGAGAAAAAATCTGTGTTTTGATACTGTTTCCCTGCTCGGTGGACTACCCTGAACGCATAGGGCTGCAGGGCCAAGTACCACAGCGTGATTCTGGCGTTGTTATCCTTCATTTGGTGAAGCCATGCTAAGGGGGCATGATCTGTAATCAGGGTGAAGTTTCGCCCCAGGAGGTAGTACCGGAATGACTTGACTGCCCATTTTACTGCGAGACACTCCTTCTCGATGGTACTATAGTTTTTCTCACGGGGAAGGAGCTTCCTGCTGATATATGGGATCGGGTGCTCGCTTCCCTGGACCTCCTGAGACAACACTGCCCCGAGACCTGTCTCTGACGCATCCGTCTGCAGGGTGAACCTCCTACTGAAATAAGGATTGTATAGCACTGGCTTGCTACACAGCCTTCGCTTCAAAGCGAGAAAGGCTCTCTGGCATGGCTCCCTCCACTGAACCGTACTTGGTGAGATCCGGGTGAGGTCTGGCAAGGGAGCAGCGAGCGTGGCGAAGCTCGGGATGAACTTCCTGCAATAGCCAGCTAGTCCCAAGAAAGAACGCACCTGGGTTTTGGTCGTAGGGACCGGCCAGTGAGCCAAGGCTTTCACCTTAGCAATCAGTGGTCTGATCTGGCCGCTCCCTACTCGATACCCCAAATACTCTGACTCACTCTTCCCAATGGCACATTTCTTTGGGTTAGCAGTGAGCCCAGCCTCCCACAAGGATTGCAGCACCGCCACTACCTTACACAGATGACACGGCCAGTCGTCACTGTGGATAACCACGTCATCTATGTAAGCAGCGGCGTACTTCTGATGGGGCCGCAAAATGCGATCCATCATCCGCTGGAAAGTGGCTGGTGCTTCGTGCAACCCAAACGGCATGGTCCTAAATTGGTACAACCCAAAGGGAGTCAAAAACACGGTCCTCTCTCTGGATTCCGGGGTCAGGGGTATCTGCCAGTACCCCTTCGTTAAATGCCTAGACGCTCCAGCAACTCATCTACCCGGGGCATGGGATAAGCGTCAAACTTCGATTTTTCGTTAACTTGCTTGAAGGCAATGCAAAATCGAGTTGACCCGTCTGGCTTATCCACTAAAACAATCGGACTGTTCCAGTCACTTTGGGATTCCTCTATTACACCCAGTCTAAGCATCTTATCAATCTCTGCCTTTATTACCTGCCTTTTGCGCTCAGGTATGCGGTACGGCCTCTGGAGAACTGGCGCCCCCGGTTCAATCTCAATGTCATGGTGGGCTACTCGAGTCTGTCCCGGGACGGGAGAAAACACATCAAAAAACTCTGCCACCAGCGCCCGAGTCTGACATTTCTGTGGTGGTGTCAGATTATCTGCAATCTGTACCGACCCCTTTTTCGCCAACACAGAAAGATCAGGTCCCAGGTCGGTGGCGTCATCCGCTTGCACAACTAACAAAGCCTCCTGTTGCAACCAAGGCTTCAAGAGGTTTACATGATAAATGTGCCTTTCTCTCCGTCTCTCCGGCTGGCAGATCTCATAATCCACCGTCCCAACCCGGCATGTAACCTTAAAAGGTTCTTGCCACTTCGCCAGAAGTTTAGACTCAGAGCTGGGTAATGATAGAAGCACTTTATTCCCCGGACGAAACATGCGTACCCGGGCCCCCCTGTTATATTGGGTCTCCTGTCTGTGCTGAGCCTGTTGCAAATTGTCATGCACCCACTTTGCCATACCGGACAGCATTGGTCGAATTGTCCTGCTGCTCCTCTCACATCTCTCTGACCAGATCGAGCACATCCCGGCGTCCCTGCCTATACAGCAGCTCGAATGGTGAAAAACCTGTAGAAGCCTGAGGTACCTCTCTGATAGCAAAGAGAAGGGGAGGAATCAGCTGGTCCCAGTAGCACACGTCACTGTCAGTAAACATGTTTTTGAGGGTCTTATTAAAACGCTCCACAAGACCATCAGTCTGGAAGTGAAAGACCGAGGTCCTAATGGTCTTAATCCCCAAAAGTTTACATGTTCCGCGGACTAGCCAGGACATAAAGTTAGTGCATTGGTCGGTCAGTATTTCCCTGGGGATCCCCACCCGGGAGAAAACCTTCACAAGCTCATTGGTAACAGACTTAGCAGACGTAGATCAGAGAGGAATGGCCTCTAGATAACGCGTAGCATAATCCAAAATGACCAATAGGTGTGTGTATCCTGCCACACTCCTTTCTAGCGGTCCCACTATATCTACTCCAATACGCTCAAACGGAGCTTCCACTAGGGGCAACGGCACCAGTGGTGCTCGTGGGACAGCTCTAGGGCTAGCTTTCTGACATTCCCCACAGCGTTCGCAAAAACCATCCAGCCCCAGCCAATAAAACCAATTCACCAGCCTCGCTTTGGTCTTGTCTCTTCCCAAATGACCAGACAGGGGAATAGCATGAGCAAGCTGCAACAGATCCCCCTTAAAGGGCTGAGGAATGAGCAACTGGTGACGCACTTCCCCTGTCTGGAGTATTTTTCAACACGGTACAAAAGGTCTCGATTAATTTCAAAGTGAGGGTAGTGAGGGTAGGCGTTAACCACAGCTGCTTGGTCAAAGAGCCTGCCCAGCACGTCGTCACGCCCTTGCTCAAGTCAGAAGTCACGGGAATAAGCTCATTCTTAGCGGCCCGGTGTTCCCGTTTAGTTTTGCGGGGTCTAAATCTATGGCAATACCACGCCGGGTCATGAAAGGGGAAGATCTCTCCAATTACAGCAGCCAACCAATCTTTAAACTGCTCGCAGTCCCGTCCCAGAACCACAGGCACTGGCAATTGAGGACACAAACCCAACTACACTCTCGTCACCTGCTGGCCAATATTCAAATTCACATACATTTTGGGATAAGTGCGCACATCCCCATGAATACATTTAATATGCACTGTCCCATTATTTGCTTATGCCCTGGTGAGATTAAGCTGTATTAGGGACTGACTTCACCCTGAATCTAAGAGAGCCTGGGTTTGTGTATCATCCGCTGACACAGGAATCACAAAACCTGTCTTCTGGAGTGACTGATGGAATGGAACAGTCTTACCTGGTTAGATAAGGTCACATCCCATAGCGGGGCAATCCCGGTCGATGTGGCTCACCTCCCAGCTTGTTCCACACATCAGTGAACTGGTTTCTTGCCAGGAAGCTTCAGCAGGAGGTTGAGACACAGGAGCCATCAAAGGGGCTCGACGGTAGGGTGGCCGCGTGAGACCCCGGTCCAACACCGCAGCAGCCCGTGGGTGACCCCACTCCGCCCCGGTTCTCGGGCCGGGAGCTCCCACCGCCACACTCCGTCCAAAGACTTGGCTACCCCTCCCCCCCATTCCCTTCACCCTCCCTGGGGCCAGTAGAGGGGATGATGCTGGAGTAGCGCTGTTTTCAGGCAGCTTGGCGGGGGCTGGTTCTGTTGCCTGGTACTGCCCCCACAAGCGCGGTCCCGGAGCCAAGCAGAGATCACCATAGCCTTGAACACCTCCAGGTATCGCCCGCCATTCCTCTACCGTCATTTTTGTTGGCCGCTGTAGCATTGGGTCGGGCGCAGCAGCTCTTACACTTCCCCGTCCTATCTCCGTCAGGGTTTGGCGCAGGAGGTCCATCATAGCCGCGAATTGCTGAGGGTCCATTCTGCCTCTTTGCTCTTGCACTGCTTTGTGTGGGCAGTGCCAGTGAATCCCACTGACACACACGGGAGACAGAAGGTTTTATTTGTAATGCCGCTCAGACGCACTGATTTATTTTTACCTGCAGATGGCGCTGTTGTCCATGGCCTGAATACTGGCAACAGTAAACAGGACCACGGTGTTACCAATACTGGTATACAGTCCAGTGCACATACAAGTGCTCAAAAATAAAAATGAAAACAAAAGGTGAAAGAAAAAGGGAACATAAAACACAGTAATAAAACTACAAAACAAAAGTGCTGCTTACACAGTGCCCCCACTGCCGCTAAGCCGGTCAGTACAGGCCTCTGACCTACGCTCAGCTATTTCCTATACACTGGGGTGGCCAGAGTTCCCCGTAAGGGATGTTGACTTCCTATGCCCAGAGATCTATAACTTGGGAGGATGTTTCTGCCTTCCTGTACTAAACGAGTCTCTCATGCAGATTCACCAGGCAGGCAGATTGATGAAATGCATTGTATGTCTGACGTGAATACTCCTCTCTGTGTTATATCATACATTGCATGTGATTTTAAAACTTGCATTATATTAGTTTATTGTTCTATTTGAAAGGTGCTTTATGTACACAGGACCCTAGGCAGAACAAATACCTTTGTCTATAATAGCTAAGAAAAAAGGTTAACCTGTCATCTTGTGTTGTATATAGTGTATGACAATTACATGAGCATATTTATGTTTTAAAAGGTGCTCCCTCACCTTTTTTTGTTAATTTGCCCTCTGTCCTCCATTTTAAGCTTAATCTGTTCTAAAGAAATCTTACCAACCTGCCCTACTTTTTCACAAGAATGAATGAAAAATAAATAAAAAAATCAGAGTGGCAAATTCTATGGATGTTCCTTTAACTAAGTGGTGTGTGTGTGTGTTTAAATAATTGTCTTGTTTATTATGATTACCAATCTTACCCAAAATGAGGTAGTGTTGGAATTTTCCCAAAGATGACTAAAGCATTGGACCAATAATTATTATTGTAATTTAGCAGACGGTTTTATCCAAAACAACTTACAGAGACTAGGGGTGAACTATGCATCAACAATTTCTGTTGCTGCAGAGTCACTTCCAATAGGACCTTGTTTGTTTTACATCTCATCTGAAGGACAGAGCACAAGAAGGTTAAGTGACTTGCTCAAGGTCACACATAGTGAGTCAATGGCTGAGCTGAGATTGAACCAGGAACCTCCAAATAACAAGCCCCTTTCTCTAACCACTGGACCACCAAGCCACTTTAAAGTGTACAAACTAACATGTAACATTTTTTTTGTAAATAAAACAGCAAAATGGCATTGTACAGTAAATGGAAATTTTTGATAAATCCCATCTAGAATGTAATTTGGCAATACTGGGCTTATTTTCCATCAAACGGGTTAATGGTTTGGTTATTATCAGCACGTTTTTAACTATGTATCCCCTGTATCCTGGTTTCAAGAAAGCCAGACTTTAAATACAGGACTAATCTATTTCTCTAATCACAATAGCACTTAATTACTTAAAAAAGTTGTTAGCCCCATTGTAGGGAGGGAGGCATTATTTACACAACCTCTGCACTTGACTAATCTACAGGGCAGCAGTGTGGAGTAGTGGTTAGGGCTCTGGACTCTTGAGTGGAGGGTTGTGGGTTTAATCCCAAATGGGGGACACTGCTGCTATACCCTTGAGCAAGGTACTTTACCTAGATTGCTCCAGTAAAAACCCAACTGTATAAATGGTTAATTGTATGTAAAATAAAATAATGTGAAATCTTGTAACAATTGTGTTGCCCTGGATAAGGGTGTCTGCTAAGAAATAAATAATAATAATGTCTGTAAAAAATGCAACTTTCTGGGGCTTGACAGCATTTACTGTCACAGACCCCAATTTTCACTTTGGTTCAAACTATAGATGTAATACTAAGAAACTTTATTACGATACCCTCCCCAATTAACCGTTCTCTTGGTGATCACAAGATACTCCTCACCCAAATAGTGAAATCGTCAGGATTCACGCTTTTATTTTTAAGTATATTACAATTGTAACTATTTCTACACTGGAATGGCAGTAGAAACCCCCCATTGTTTCAAATAAATACTGTGTTATAAAACACATTCTTTGGTGTTTCCAGTTATTACGGTACAGGTAAAGTCAAGGGTGTAACAGAGCACAATATTGTGAAACTTGCCAAGTGCTACAGAATAAGCCGTCTTCAACCCTCTCTCTCTCTCTCTCTCTCTCTCTCTCTCTCTCTCTCTCTCTCTCTCTCTCTCTCTCTCTCTCTCTCTCTCTCGCGCATGCTCAGTTGCTCGGTTTTGTCTCGGGATTGTCCGGACATTTTCGCCTCTTTGTTTTACCAAAAGTGGATTTAACTCGGATTCAGCCTCAGATCAAGCAGACTGTTATGCTCCCACACAGGTTAGTTGTACAAACTCTAACAGAAATTGACTTGAGCATTTTGCAGAGGTTAGTGGTTGTCCGGGTTAATTCGAATCATATTGTTTTTTCTTTGGCTTGTTTTCTGGTGGTATGTGCATGCTGTTGTATGTGTCTATAGTGGTGCTGTGTGTGTGTGTGTGTGTGTGTGTGTGTATGGCGACGCCGGGCCCTGCAGTTATGGGGTCATCTTTTTTTTTTTTTTTACTCAAAGTGTAAATTGTAGGGATCCGGGGGACTGGTGCAGGCGTCGTTATTATGCTTTGATGGGTCGTGCATCTGAGGTTACACAACCCAAAATGTTTCGGGGACCCCGTAGGTGCTGCAATAGTCGGCAAACACATTTTTAATTTAGGCTGGGATAGTTCCTTGAATCCCATTGAGCCCACTACCATTTAACCCTTCAGGCTTAGAAAGTTTGTGGGGAGGGGAGTTGTGTGTAGTTAACGCCAAATATGATGGGGGGGGTTCAAGCTTAACGACGTGCAAAGGATAGGAAGATGTATTGAGACTAAGACGCAAAACAGTTATATTTTCAGCTAAGTTTTAAGAAAGGAGGAAGCAAGTTATTTGCTTTAGCAGGAAGAAAATGGTTAACTTTTTACCCCAAGTATAGTTTATCAGAAACGCCGTGAAATGGAAATTAAACTGGTCTCCTCTAAGGACAAACCGAGAACATTTAAATGCAGTGTGTGTGTGTGTGTGTGTGTGTGTGTGTGTGTGGTTAAGACTAGAACAATGTTGCTGTGTGCTGCTGTGTGATAGAACGTGCAAAATATATAGGTGTAATGATATTACAATATATCTATTATTCATCTTCAGTCTCATCGACCGCGTTTCAGGTATTATTGTTTTTTTTCTACGTCTGTGTAGCCACCAGCTGGACTACCATGTATTAAAATGAGTACTTTCATAGTGAGTGTACCTGTGACTGTGAGTAGCCGCATGGTTTCCTGTTAAATATCCAAAATACTGTTGTGCTTATCAGGTGTGTAAATATGCAGTAATTTAAATTCCACATGTCAAGTTTCAAATAAACGCCTGTAGTTTTATGTCCAAAGGAGAAATTATATCAAAATAGAATCTATGGAACACCCCCATGCTGTCACTGTAACTAAACACAGACAAAAAAAGTGAAAATGTTTAAGCTTAAGAGAAGAAGCAACACCATTTTATAAGGATGTTCTTACTCTCAAACTTTACTTAACATATATTTGCTTACTACTGTAATAGGAGCAGTGTAGTTTTAATGGCCTATATAATATCATACTGTTAACCAGCATTTGTGGTTGATTGGTTTGCAGTGTCTGTTTGTGTTTTTTACTATTCTGAATATCTGCCTTTTTTGGCCCTATTCACCACTTATTGTATGTGTGATGTTCCATGATATTTCACTGTTCTGTATACCCATGCTGCTTTTTCTCATTATAATTGAGATGTCCAGTACAATATTACTGTTATACAGGTCATAACTGCCATCTCTTGACTGCAATGACAGAGTCGTTTCAGCTGAATAACATTGGAAGAAGTGATTGGTAGAATTTTTTCCCCTTTGTTAAAAGCTCACCTTTTCGGTTTGGGACACCGTAATTACTGCAGCGACAATTATCTAGGGGAAATACCAGTTCTGTGGGTATAAAGTGTACACATTCAAGCCTGTTTATATAATACATACTGTGTATGTCCCAGAGTTGCGTTTTCATATCATAAAGGCTGATCCGGTTGTGATAAAGCCTGGTTAGGACATTTTGTACCACAGGTTCATCAATATCATAATATTGGAATATTAATTCCTGTACATATCTCCCACTCTTCCTTTTATTTGTGCATGGTGGAGCCCGTGGTCATCAAGTGTCTACTTTTCAGGATACAAATAGCTCATTCGGCTTCGAAGCCGTAGGCTGGGGAAGTATTGTTTTTGTTAGGATTATTATTATTATTATTATTATTATTATTTATTTATTTATTTATTTACTGCCTATGGATGATAGTCGGTTATATTCAGCAAATTTGCGCAAGGATTTTGCGGAATTTGTTAAAACGGAAAACGCTTACTGCCGAGTTCTGAAAATTGCTATACATGTTGAGGGATAGTCCATGATTAACTGTTGTTAATATGAAACTGATTGGTTCTGTGGTTTGGCAACCACATTGATTAATGACATAAAATTACCATAAAAATATAAAATCATCAAAATTCAAACATCTTCTCTGAAACCGCTTATCTGATTGAAACAAAAATTGGAATAAAACATCTCAGTATGGTCATCTGTTACGCTTTTTAAAGGGAAGTTGCTACTGTGAAAATCATGGCGTCCACGCTGCATGACATCATCACCCTACGCAACTGGCTATAAAACTGCATATAACTTCTTATCGGCTGCACCAAAACGCACAAAATTTGACACGGATGTTGAGGACTATGTGTTGTTGTGTCATGGTCAATATGGCGGCCTTTGGCCACATGGTGTGGCAGCCGTCTTGGATTTAATGAAAAGTTTGGACAATATTCAAAAGTCTTCTTCTCATGAAGGGTAAATAGTACAGCTGTGAAAAATGTTGTACATAGTGCGCTCATGTCCACAATTGATTCTACTTAAGGAAAAATGGATCGGTCACATGGTGTGGCAGTTATGTTGGATTTTGCGTGAAACGCTTAAACAACAACTCCTCATGAGCCCTTTGGCCGATTGATGTGAATCTTGGTTATACGTTATCTTTGTACTGTCCTCTAAAAAAAATAGTCAGGAAAAGTTCCTACATCAACAAACATGACCGCCATGAGCCAATCAATATGGGTGACATGCCAGTTTTATCAATTTTTCACTCTGAAATGACACATTCCCACCACTGGGGACAGCTGTTAACATGGTACAGTCAACAAGAAAAAATACTTCTAAAACGGCCATTTTTTTCTGGTGTTTAGCAAGAACAGTTTTTCTAACTCATGTAACTTAATTACAGTGGAAAGGATTATATTAATTAACATGTACACACAGTACACTTATCAAAGACATACTGTAAACTAAGAACATTATTTTAAGAACTGTTGCAGCTGCATCCAAGCGGAAAAAAAAACCTAATGGCAAAATTCAAAGTCTCGAGACAAAAGTTATACGCGGTTTGTAATACTTATGAACAAATTTGTTTTATTAAAGCTACCATGAGTATAATTTTGTGAGTGTTAATATAAGGCAGATGTCAGTTATGTTCTTCCGTTTATTTTAATAATATTAAGTTGTATTTATAGGGCTGTGTTTAGAGATAAATCAGGTCTGATTCAGTTGTAATTCAACAGTACCCACTGGGGAAAACAAAAAAAAAAGCTGTGGCAGCTACAGGATCTACTCGGAGGTCGTCTGACAGACTATTCTTATTAATATATAAATTATGTTTAATACGATATTCGTTTGGTTATTTGTGTGTTTTAAAGTGTTTCTAGTATAAACCTACCTCCACAATGTGTTGACAAGTCAATGGGAAAATTAAAAGTCTCGAAATAAGTTAGACACAGTTTGTAAAACTTATGAACAAACTAGTTTTATTAAAGCTACCATGAATATAATTTACAAATAGTGTCTGATTCAGTAGTATCTACATACGGAATTAAAGTGAATGGGTATACTGTACTGATACAGCGTCTGTTTTTTTTTATTATTTCATAACTACATTCATAGTTATATTTAAGACTAAACTGATAAAACCACAATCGCAAATCCTCAATAGGTGGCAACGAATCAGCCAGTGTATTTAAAATACGTATGGGTTTTTTTTTGTTTTTTTTTACTGATCACAATATACATGATTAACCAAGGTGTGCAATATAACTAGCTTATGTGTAATATACATGATTAAGGTGTGCAATATTACTGGGCTACTATTGATGTGCAATAATTACTATTTATGTGCAAACTATAATGAGTTTATCGAGTGTGCAATATGATGTTTTTGATGCAGCCGGATATTAACTTTGGATGTGATTTATTATGAAATAATTTGTTCTGTATTTGAGCCAATTCTCCAAAAGGTCTATTACCTGCAGAGCACAATAAATGCTCCATTTCTACTGTCTCTCTGGGTTCTGTTCCAACTTCTTCTCTCCTCTGTCCTGTTTATAATTCCTCGGCATAGGATCGTGCACATGTTATGTCCTAGTAGCGGTTTGCTGACAATTATATATGGTGAATTGTGTATTTGCCAGGCACCCCTGATAGCCAATCGTTACACTATTATCACTTTCTATTGCTTTAAAAAGAATGCACATTAAATGATAGTGGCATTAAAATATTCAAAAAAAACAATACATGCTGTAGACTTTATTTTATATTGCAAAATGAAGAATAGGGCACCACACGCTCACACACGCTCACACACGCTCACACGCACACAAACTCAAACAAAGAGTGATCTAGAATTTAGAACAATGTTAGCCTCTTATATGCATTATTTTCAAAGTCTATATGACTGCATACTATTTAGAATTTTGTGTGCATCCAAATAAAATTTAAATTGCCTACTAACCAATAATTCCAATATGTGTGCCACAATTGACAGTTAGCACAGTTGTGATAACTCTTCATTTATAATAACCAATGTGCTTAAATTTCATGATAACTGCTTGGAAGCCGTAAAGTTGCTCGCAACTCTAGTTTTGTATTTACAGCTGTGGTAGTCCGTTAAAAAATAGATTTATTTGTGGTTTAAATGCCTGTTTCTTAGGAGATATAATGATGTTAAACTAATGAAGAAAAACACAATACTGACCCAGCCTCTTGTCAAAATAGTACATTTCTCTAAGTTTCAGATAAGATGTGATAAATTTAAGGAAACTGAGTGCATTTATACAGAGGCACTTTCAGACCTCACTTGAGACCTCACTTTTATTTACTTAGGTTTTTTTTTTTTAAGGAATGGTGTATTTGTACTAGCTTTTATTTTTGTAAATTATTTCTTTTTTCAGACCACTTGCTCTAAATTTCCATTCAGTTTGGCTCACAAATGAGCTCTTTTTGTCGGATTTATCTGTGTTCATCATAGTGTTGCAGAGAGCTGTAGTCTCAGAGAGACGATAAATGTCTAATGTCTCATCGACACTTCCCTGTACCCAGACTGCATTTCTCAATGTAGCCTAATCCAGCATAACAGTATGATTCCTGCACTGGCCATGTTTGCTTCTAGTGCAATCATAATCTTTTCATCAGAATTGTATCTAGAAAAAGCCAATACAAACCCACCACTATGGTAGGAGACCATGAAGCTCAGAATTTTAAAAATCTAATGAGGAGGTGGACGTACACTTACTTGCAGTATCAGACTTTATAATTTTGCGTAGAGAACTGCTTGCCCCATTGTCACAAAACTTTAAAATTTAATTAGCACATGTTACATAATGTGTCATATTAGGTTGCTTATCTGTCTATAGGTGCTTTCACACAGAGGAGTTATGACGGTTCAGAACCGCCACTTAAGCGGTTTATAGGTCTGTGTGAATTGCTTATACCGCCACAGAACCGTCATATTTTAAGGCTATACAGCCACTGAAGCGCTATAGTGGGTGTGATTTCAAAGTCAACATGGCACGTCACTAGCGTAGGTAGGTAAGGGGCGTGCATACAGTGCTTAATTTGTGCAGGGGCACAGCCCCGGAACCTCTGGGCGTGCAGAGTCGTAGCACCGGTACCTTTAGTTAAAAATCTCATAAAATGCTTTCTTTTTAAAATCTCCACATGGTTGCATTAAGTCTGCATGTTCTTGCGTGCGCGCTAAAGTGAGACAGTCCGCTGCCATGTTTGTAGCCTACTTTAAATTACTTTACTATTTCAGCTCGAGTGCCTTTAAGTAAGATCACACTGGCTGCAACTCTATTGTCGTTTTTTATACACAAATATTATTATTATTATTTGTTTATTTAGCAGACGCCTTTATCCAAGGCGACTTACAGAGACTAGGGTGTGTGAACTATGCATCAGGTGCAGAGTCACTTACAATTACGTCTCACCCGAAAGACGGAGCACAAGGAGGTTAAGTGACTTGCTCAGGGTCACACAATGAGTCAGTGGCTGAGGTGGGATTTGAACCAGGGACCTTCTGGTTACAAGCCCTTTTCTTTAACCACTGGACCACACAGCCAAATATGCTTTCTTGATTTGAAAAATGTCATGAACGAAACAAGGAACTTCTTACACTACTTGCACAACAAAATATGAACGCTCAACATTAATTTCAACAAAGAACAGCAACTTTTTAATGAACAAAAAAAAAATTGTAGCCTACTTCAATAGGAACATTAGCCTGCTATATTATATTAAACCAAAACAATAACATTAATAACGATCTGGTTCTCTTACCTTTTTCAATTAATATAATTTAATAGAAAATTAAAACATACTAAGTTAACAACTACCTAGCCTAAATTTAATTAATCTTTTTTGTAATCTACCAGCGGCTTCTGTTGTATACACATCGCTGATAATAGTGCAAACCGTGGGTCAAACCAATGTTCGTGTTGGGGTGTGTTTTTTCATCAATGTCGTCCTTCTGGAGTGCCTCTGAATGCCTTTTAATTTATTTGTATTTTAAACCATTTAAATGCAAAACCATAACAAAACATGTATACAGGGTTTTTTTAATTTAGTTATTTGTCCTGCAGTTGCCTTTTAATTTTTTTTCTGCACATACTACTACTTTATATATAGTGTAGAATACGTGCTTGTAAACATCTAACACAAGTACGTACAATACTCTTTCAAATAAACATGCTATGATTTTGAATATGCGCTTCTTAGGGTCGGTATTATTGTCATTGCTTGCTCCCCGGCACCTCTTTATAAATTAAGCGCTGCGTGCATGTGTTGGGTCTTGTCAGTGTTCCAGATTGCATAAGAACAGTCTGTTGTTGCCATGAGAACAATCTGTTGATTGACAGGTTTGAAAGTCGTACTCACGCGATCTCTTTGGCTGTGTGAAAGGGTTTTGACGGTATTACACCGGCATAGATTGCGCAATTTCATGCTGCGTGAAAGGGTATTTTACACACTCGTTAAAACGTTTCAGAGATGGCACAGCAGCTGCATTTCTGTGTGAAAATGGTATATCTGTCACACCTACAGTTTGACCAGTTGTAATCAGACTTGCTATCAGAATCTGGGATATTATTATTATTATTATTATTTGTTTATTTAGCAGACGCCTTTATCCAAGGCGACTTACAGAGACTAGGGTGTGTAAACTATGCATCAGCTGCAGAGTCAGTTACATTATGTCTCACCCGAAAGACAGAGCACAAGAAGGTTAAGTGACTTGCTCAGGGTCACACAATGAGTCAGTGGCTGACGTGGGATTTGAACCGGGGACCTCCTGGTTTCAAGCCCTTTTCTTTAACCACTGGACCACACAGCCTCCTGTGGATATATGGAGATTTCATTTTTTTCCATTAAAAAAAAAAAAAAAAAAAAAAAAAAAAAGTGTTTCTCTTGAATCAAAATGGTTTGATACAGTGATAACAATTAAGTAGCCTAACAATTAGGCCTACGTGGGACGAAAGTAAAGGTCTTTGAAATAGTCATCCACATCTGTGTGGTGTGTGGTTATTTTATTCTTGAAAACCTGTTAAAAAAAAAAAATACATAAATAAATAAATGTGTATATATATACACACTACCGGTCAAAAGTTTTAGAACACCCCCATTTTTCCAGTTTTTATTGAAATTTAAGCAGTTCAAGTCCAGTGAATAACCTGAAATGGTACAAAGGTAAGCGGTAAACTGCCAGAGGTTAAAAAAAAAAGTTTAGGTTACCAAAAACTGAAAAATAGTGTACATTTCAGAGTTATACAAAAAGGCCTTTTTCAGGGAACAAGTAATGTGTTAACAACTTACAGCTGTTCTGCAGCAATGGAAGTAAATTAAGCCTTGAAAGTTGATGCTAACAATTCCTACAGGTGTCCCAACTTTTGTTGATTACTTACAAACCCTCTGTCTGTATAAAAGCAGTGTTGGAACAGACTGTGTTACTAAACCCTCTTAAGCATTATTTGGACAGTATTGTACTGCAGGAAGTAGTATATTGCTATCATAATGGCGAGAAAAAGGCAATTAAGAAAGGAAGACAGACAGACCATTATAACCCTTAAAAGTGTAGGTCTTTCCTTTAGAGAAATTGCAAAGAAAGCCAAGGTGTCAGTGAGTACAGTTTCCTACACCATCAAAAGGCACTTGGAAACTGGAGGAAACTCTGACAGGAAGAGGTCTGGCAGACCCAAAGCCACAACAGAATCAGAAGACAAGTTTCTGAGAGTCAACAGCTTGCGTGATAGGCGGCTCACAGGACAACAGCTTCAAGCACAGCTTAACACTGGTCGAAGTAAGCAAGTCTCAGTTTCAACTGTGAAGAGAAGACTTCGAGCTGCAGGTTTGACAGGTCGAGTGGCAGTAAGAAAGCCATTGCTAAGATGGCAAAATAAGAAAAAGAGGCTTGCCTGGGCCATGAAGCACCGCCAGTGGACTACTGAAGACTGGAAGAAGGTCTTATGGACCCGATGAATCAAAATTTGAAATCTTCGGTTCATCACGCAGGGTTTTTGTACGCCGTCAGTAGGCTTAAAGGATGGTTCCTCGGTGTGTGACACCAACTGTCAAACATGGAGGAGGAAGCGTGATGGTCTGGGGCTCTTTTGCTGGATCCAGTCGGCGACTTGCACAGAGTGAGTGGCACCCTGAACCAAAACGGCTACCACAGCATTTTGCAGCGCCATGCAATACCCTCTGGTATACGCCTAGTTAGTCAGGGGTTCATCCTACAGCAAGATAATGACCCAAAACATACCTCCAGGCTATGTCAGAACTACCTTAGAAGAAAAGAACAAGACGGTAGGCTTCAAATCATGGAATGGCCAGCACAGTCTCCAGACTTAAACCCCATCGAGCTGGTTTGGGATGAACTGGACAGAAGGGTGAAAGCAAAGCAACCTACAAGTGCAACACATTTGTGGGAACTTATGCAACAGTGTTGGGAAGATCTTTCCGAAAAATATTTGATTTCCATTGTAGAAAGAATGCCACGAGTATGTTCGGCTGTTATATCTGCAAAAGGTGGCTACTTTAATGAGTCAAAAATTTAGATTAAATTTTGTTAAACAAAACGATTCCATGATTTCTTTTTTATCTCCAATTGTTTATTTGTTCTATGCTTTAATTTCAGAGTACATTGAGACATTAAACTGCGTAAATTTCAATAAAAACTGGAAAAATGGAGGTGTTCTAAAACTTTTGACCGGTAGTGTGTGTGTGTATATATATATATATATATATATATATATATATATATATATATATATATATATATATATATATAGTGCCTTGCAAAAGTATACAGACCCCTGACCAATTCTCTCATATTACTGAATTACAAATGGTACATTGATATTTCAGTTTTTTATTTTTCTTAAAAATATTTCCCAACATAAAACCAATGTCACCTTACAATACTTGATTTTGAGTTTCAGTGTTTTAAAATAAAATATCAAACAGAACGAAATTTCAATGTACCATTTGTAATTCAATAATATGAGAGAATTGGTCAAGGGTCTGAATACTTTACTTTGGCAAGGCACTGTGTTGTATATATATTCTCTGGCTAAGAGAACACCCCTCAGGAAGCAAGTGGAGTGTTCTCTTAACCGAAGTGTTCTCTAAGATGGAGTTGACACAATATGAATCAATAAATATGTATTGCTTGTCATGACGCATGTACATCAACATATGAAATTAATAGAATAAGAGAAAAGCAATAGGCAAGTGTATGTTAATAAACTATAATATTAAAGTAACAGACAAACTAACGTTAATAAACTAACTGTCAAACTAAATTAACACAGCACCCCTACACGTTAAATACAGCAGCATCTCTAGATTAATTATGAACACCTTTACAGGAGCAATATTCAAGACATGCACAACATTATTTAACAGAATGGTGAAGCAACTCACCAGAAGGTAAAAGAGAATGTTTTCAGGTGCTTGAGCAATTTTCACCTTTTTATAGCAAGAGAAACAGCGGCGCAGTTTGCCATTTGTTTACATGCCATTTTGCAGCGAAGTGGTGCACTCGTGGAACTCGGAATCCAAAACGAGGCAATGATATTATGGCTTTTCTGGAAATATTGAATAAACCAATCAGTGTGCCTCAAGACACTTGCAATGACAAGTCTCATTTGAAGAGATTGAATAAACCATTTGAGTTTAAGTCTGATGATGTGTTATCAGGTTACAAAACAGTACTGTATCAATGTGTTCTTTTAGTCGAAGTTCCTGTTCCTTTAGGCAGAGCATTTACAATGGGAAAAATCTGTTTCACCACAAAGGTGTTCTATCAGGACAGGGGTCGGCAACCTTTTTGTGCAAGAGAGCCAAACGAAATTTAGAGCAAGTGTACTACAGTGCCAATCATAAACACAATTTATGTGCATTGACCTGCTGCTGCATCATTTTGCTCATTTGCCCGGTTCATAGCTGGTCAAGTTTAGCTTCAGGCAAGCATTCAGGCTTTCTTCTGTTAATCTTGAGTGGAAATAGTTACATCGTGCCGTATGTAAGTGGAAGTTCATTCCAAGTTTGCAGAATGAGGCTATCTTCGCGCTCTAATTTTTTGTGCAGTTTTGCTATTTCTGCGTGTTGCCGAGCAAGGATTTCCAGATTTTAATTTAGAGTATGAAACTTTTCAACCCAAATGTCTGACTCCTTGAAGTCGGCAACTTCCAGCTCAATCTCTGATTAAGAAGCCAGCAATCACCGTCAAATCCAGTGCTTCCACACAAGATTCATGGGAATGAATCGTAAACTTGAACAAAGTGCTGTGTCAGTGAAAGTCCACAAAATGAGACTTAAATGGCATTAGCAAATCAGATGTAAATGCCACAAGCTGCTGCAGATCTAGATTGTTGCGAGGATCGTCTACCATGCATGAATCTCAAAACATTCGTAACATCTCAAAGTGAGTCAGTCTGCCAGTCTCTGTATCTCTGAACAGATTCAGTTTGGATTCAAATGCAAATACTGCCTGCTGGAGACAGAGCGGTGTTTCCTTGCCCTTTTGAAGTTTAACGTTAAGCTGATTCAAATTACCTGTAATGCCCACAAGATAATAAAACTTGAGAAGCCAATCACAGTCTGAAAGTTCAACGATGTGTAACACCTTTTATTTCTAGGAATGTCTTTAGTTCTTTTAAGCAGGCAGCAAAGCAAGCTTTGCCATGGGACAGCCAATGTACATTGTTGTGCATGAGAAGTCCTGGATACTCTCACTCCACTTCTTCCAGCAGGGACTGGAATTGACAGTGATTGAGGGCTCGAGCAAGATTGACAATACGTACTACCAATGCCATTACATCACAAAGTTCTACAACACAGGACTGGGGACAAAGTGCTTCCTGGTGTGTAATAATAACAATAATAAAAATAATAAAAATAATAATAAAAATAATAATAATAAATAATAATTATTTATTACTTATACAGGGCGACTTACAATTGTTACTATGTATCACAGTACAAAGTATTGCATTATAAAATATCTCATTAGAAGTTATCACAGCATAAAATATCACATTACAGAATATCATAATACAGATAAAAGCAGTTATGAAAGTACAATAAGATTAGATTCAAGTAAGAGCAAAATAAAGTATACAGTCAATATAAGTAAGAGCAGTTGAAACTTATAGTAAATATTTGCTTATCTGAGTAAATAATTGCTCATGATTTCAAACATGAGCAATTACAAAAACGTGAGTGGTTACCTATAAGAGTAAAATCAAATGTTGTGAGTAGTTATAATTAGGAGCAGTAGTTGAATGCGACAAGGTATGGAGCAGTTTAGTGCAAGTACAAGCTGATGCAAGTACTGATACAATTGGGTGCCATATTGTCCAGTATGGTTGAGAGTTGTGAGGTTTACAGATGCTGTCTGAACAGATATATCTTGAGGAGGTGCCGGAAGGTGGTCATGGACTGAGCAGTCCTGATATCCGTGGGTAGGTCATTTTCCCATGAGGGGCAAGGGTGGAGAAAGCGTGGGCTCTGGAGGCGGTGGAGTGGAGTGGAGGGGGGTACAGCTGGTTTGCTGGAGGTGGAGGAGCAGAGGGGGTGTAGGGAGAAATGATAGTCTGGAGATAGGAGGGAGCAGAAAGGTCAAGACAGCGATAGGCGAGTACAAGAGTTTTGAATTGGATGCGAGCAGCGATAGGTAGCCAGTGCAGAGAGCGGAGCAGCAGTGTATTGTGGGAGAAACAAGGAAGGGAAAAGACGAGTTTTGGATGAACTGGAGCAGACGGGTAGCAGAGGCAGGAAGGCCGGCCAGGAGGGAGTTGCAGTAGTCAAGGCGGGACAGTACCAGGGCCTGAACTAGGAGCTGTGTGGAGTAGTCGGTGAGGAAGGGGTGAATTTTGCGTAATACACTGAAAGCTTAAAATGGGACGTTTCTGTTGTTCTGACAAATGAGGAACACATCCTTTTTATTTCCCCATCATGCTTGCTGCACCGTCAGTACACACTGAAACAAGCTTCCCTAACTGGATCTGCTTCTCAATAACAAAATCCAGCACAGCTTTAAGTATGTCTTTGCCTCTTGCTTGATTTCATTGGCAGAATTGCAAGCATTTCTTCTCATACTAAGTTGCCACATATATCGCCTGAGAGTACATAGTTGTGCATAGGGCTGTGTTCGGGGGTTCATTCGCTAGATGGGTTCGAAGAGTGTTTTAAACCTTCGAAGGTTCGTTAGATGGGTTCACGCACTGTGTGTGTTTTTTTTTTTTTTTCTTCTTCCTATTAACAGAAACTGTTTGACAATGTGTGAATACTATAAATCACACATTACACTCACATGCAAAATTCGATCATTTGATTTGTATAATGCATATTGCGTAAAGAAAAGTTGTTATATAATCCGCTACCAACTCTTTATACATTACGTACAACTGGAGCAGGGTATAGTATCCAAAGCAGTGGGCTCGTACCTCTAGAGGTATTGCTTCAGTAAAATATGTACTGAATACCTAGTGTACAAGACAGTGTAAGAGAAGTGCTATGATAGAATATGTTTGAAACATGCAAAATATACGATAACACAAATCATTTTAATTTCAAAAACTGAGCACTGTCCATCCCTCCCCACTCCAGCTCGTGTTATCCAGACAGCAAAGCGCTGTATAGCGTAAACTGTATTTAAAGAAATGTCTCGAAACCCCTCTGCTGTTTGGGATTTTTTTGTTAAATGCCCAGATGACCAAAAAAAAAAGTTTTGTGCAAACGACTCGTATCATGGAGGCATAACCAATCTCTGGGGTCACTTGACAAGCGTAAGTTCATATTATTATTATTATTATTATTATTATTATTATTATTATTATTATTATTATTATTATTATTATTATTATTTATTTAATAGTAGTAAAATGTGACTGATAACCTGCTTGGAACGGTGACTGTTAAATAAAGCTTTGTCCGCTGCAGTTGGTGCTGCTGCAATGCACGCTTACTATATATATTGCAAGCAGGCTCAATTATGTGTAAATAAACAACGTGTGTTTTTATTTAAATTATAAAAACATGATTACTGTTCTATATAACATATTTTTAAACTACACGTGAATGTTTTTTATTCCATTTCTATGGATTACCTGTAAAATAATAGGCTTTTCAATGAAATATAAACAAGTAGCTATGGAGACGTCAGCAATAAATTAAGCAAATGAGTACCATCGATGGTTCGAACTTTCCTACGGTAATGTGTTCCGAACCTTCGAAGGTCAAAATGTATCCTTCGTTGCAGTCCTAGTTGTGCAACATCACAGACAAACTAAAAATATGTAGCTGAACTTACATTTTCTATTTGCTGCTTGTCAACCTGATCCACTATTTATATTGTCAGCTCATCATCTAACTAGTCTGCTGACGGTAAATAATGTAACTGAATCTATTATATCTGAGATGGTTGCAGCTGCTAAAGAAGATGCAACAGATGGAAAAAATCTGTTTGACTCCAAAACTTCATTTAGGCACCCTGCGATTTGATGTGACTGAAGATAACGTTGGTTTATTGGAGTTCACAAAGATATAACTTTTTTCAGCTTGGTTCGGTAAACTTTTCACTTCCTTTTTTTGTTTAATTATTGAGCTTTTTGCTGCATTACAGCACTTTGTTAAAATGATTTTCTTTATTTTAAGTTTCCAGGGCATTTTGTTAATGGCACGTGCACAACATGCAAGCCTTAAGTGTGTTTTTATTTTTGTTTTTTGTTGTTCATGTTCTAAATTTCTTGAATGTAAGTGTTCATTTTAAGATACATCTCTACACAACAGTACTCACGCAAGTTTGGTCACCATCACAACTGTTGCATGAAACTGGGGTTACTGTATTCTGCTGCATAGTATTTATTTAAAAGAGTATTGTACTAGTGATCCAAGTTTACAATCACATATTCCACATCATATAGAAAGTAGACTTCACGTTTATTTATTGGCCTCTGGATATACTCTCCAGCTACAGACCAATCCACTTCTGCCCAGGCTTGCTCACTCATCTTTGCCTGTGTCGAGATGCGTCTCATGCTATTACAGCCCGCAGCATGAGCAGCCGCAGAGCAACACTGTGCCTCTGCTCCCACATCAAACAGCCGCCTTGTACCAAAAATGGGAATGACAAATGTCCATGGCAGTGGACTGTCTCTATCTTAGCGCACGCATAAACTTGCAGAATGGATGACGTCGGTGCATTATATAATGCCTAAGGCTACCATGTTGGCACGTTCATTTTTAGTACATTTCATGGTCGAGGTGCAGCAAAAAACCAAGAATATGGACAGTAAATGTAGTTTTAGCTACATCAACATACACAAGAGCTTTTCAAAACCAATAATATAAAGACTATTGCTTTTGACTACTGACCAGTTTAAATGTTGCTTTAGACTACAGTGCATACTTCAGACTCTGTCATAATTTGTGGTTGGAGTCGAGGGTCTCTGATCCTGTGCGAGAAGTCGGAAGTACGTAATCTACAAGCTTGCGGCATGCATCTTTTTTGGAAAGGCGTACAGCCTTAACAGATCGTGAAACCTTTCGTTTGTCATTCTAAAACACCTAAAATATCTCTCGCTGTCACATACCCACATCTCTCAGAATAATGTTTGAAATTCTCCCTTTTGTGTTCTCTGTTGGTTGAGAGGACAGATGTACAAACGGTGTCTCTTGTTTTTTTTTTATCCTCTTGTATAGAGGTACAATATCAGCACATTAATTTTCATAGGGCAGCAGTGTGGAGTAGTGGTTAGGGCTCTGGACTCTTGACTGGAGGGTCGTGGGTTCAATCCCAGGTGAGGGACACTGCTGCTGTACCCTTGAGCAAGGTACTTTACCTTGACTGCTCCAGTAAAAACCCAACTGTATAAATGGGTAATTGTATGTAAAAATAATGTGTAAAAAAATAATGTAATTATATGTAAAAATAATGTAATATCTTGTAACAATTGTAAGTCGCTCTGGATAAGGGCGTCTGCTAAGAAATAAATAATAATAAATGTATCCAATTTCACGAATGCAATCTGTATTTAAAGTATGAACAACAGCTGCGACCACTTTGCGCAGTTAAAGGTCTGAGATACGATGCGTCCCATACAGCAAATAACACAGCTTTTAGCTGTCTGCGCCTGAGATATTGCATTCATCTGCAACAGACGTACTGTATGAACCAGGCTTTAATAGTTTTCTACGATTCTGAAACAAACAGCATTTTGTACGGAAAGCCTCTAAGTTGGTAAACTTCTGTTCTCCAGTGCATTTGTTCTTCTGTCTTTACAGAAAACAGCTCACTATTTTTTTTTTTTTAGCATTTTAGCTGTCGTCAATTTACATGCTTGCTTCTATTTCATTCTCTGAACTACATAGCTACACATAAATTCTGTGTGCATACACAACCAAACAATTTACAGATACTCGCAGATTTGTGTTTTCAGTGCAAGACATACTGCATTTTGTAAAGGAAGCACCTAATCAAAAGTGTTTTACATCAGTTTTTCAAATTCACGATTTCCGTGACCTCCATGACAAAACCGTAGCCTTAATTATGCCGGACTGAAAATGCTAAATTCTTAGACAGCATGCATTTATTTTTTACTTCCTCTGCACCTTAGGCTTGCCCCACCCCTCCTCCAGTCCACCGCGTGATTAATCTTTAGCCAGTCAAGCCTAATACGTATAAATGTCATTCAAGTCAGTAGAGAGAGAATTAGAAGCAAGTACAAAATGTAACATTTTTGGACCTATTTTGGAAAAGTTGAGGACAATACTGTAAAATGCACAGTTTGTTCAGTCTTGCTAAGTTATCACGGAGGTTCCACGGGTGTGTAATGCTCAATCATCTCCAGTTGAAACATTCTCACTACTAGCTAGATCAGGGGTTCTCGAACTTATTTTGCAGGCCCACCTTTGGAAAGGTTTCAGGCTGTTACAAGCCTTCTACTGTAATTGTAATCTCGTTTTAAATCTCACAAGCGGAGTCTCCAGTAGAAATGTAGAATTTGCTGCCACTCGGTAGTTGGGTGGGTTTAAAATATTCAGAACGAATCAATAATAGTTAGAAATCAGAAAGGAGGGACATTGCCCAGCTGTACTGGGAAAGGTGGTTTTGTTTTATTTTTTTTGTACTGTAGTCCATGGAAAAGGGGTGAAGTTCACATGAATTGAGTAACCATTTCCAGTGTGTGCATTTTTGTATTGGGTGTTTTATCGGTTAAAATTGGAAGCCCTAGGGTTATGTCAGTATTTTTTGTGGTCACGTGATCCCCCTACAATAGCCTTGAGACCCCCTTTTGGGTCGGGACCCCCAGTTTGAGAAACTCTGAACTAAGCGTGTCAGCCCTGGATAACACAATTTGCACGCCATCACTTTTGTGATCCGGTAAGGGCAGATAATGTCTGATCTAGTAGCAGAGATGATTGCGATAGACTGTTTACCATTTTGCGTTGTGGAAGGACAAGGACTTCTGTCTTTTATTGAACCTGACCTACAAACTGCCTTCCCGCCCCTCTGTGATGTGTAGAATACATTGACTTTACGATACTGTCAAGGCTAACCTGCAAGATGCACTGATTAAAGCTCTGCATGTAAGCTTAGCAACAGCCTGCTGGAGTATAAATTGTGCACATCAGTACTGTCCATATATATGTCAATATTAAACTTAAAAGTAAAAAGTTGAAATAGTTTTAACATTGGAATAAGAGTCACAAGAGTTACTTTTATTAAGTATGGATGTTATGAATCATTTAACCGGTAAACGACCAGATATTTAAACACTTTACAGGTATATCAATTTAAGTGTAGATTTACAGCCTTATTTGAGAGCAAAACATTGTTTGAGATTTTCATAATGTAAGCCCCAGCACAAATTTAGCACTGCTTTCAGTACAAGCATTTGCAGGGCTCTGAATTAGCGACAAAAAGGGTAAGGCCAAAATGGCCTTTAGTTCAATAAATTTGTAGAGGGCACCAAGGCCACTAAGCTTAAGTCAAAGCCAAAGTGTAGGATGTTGTGTAAATTTGCTTAGGATTCATATATAAAGCTAATTATTGGCCACATAAAAGAATCAACACAGTTTAACTTAATAACTATTTATTTATTCAGAAAAGGCTGTTTTTTGTTGTCAACCAGCAGCCTAGATTTGAGCCTGCGAGGACAGCTCCCTGCTCTGAAGCTTTTATCGCTAATCCATAGGACTGTTTTTGCTCCATTTTGATTAGCCCACACGGAAATCTGCAGTAAAATTTCCTGAAATCTGCTAAGAGAAATATATTTTCTGCACCAATGACTTTTCAATTAAAAACAGCGTTAATGAGTATTAATAAATCAGGACAATAACATTTAATCTTTTAAATTAAGCTTTATGTAATGTATCATTCAGATAGTGCAAACTAGGTATATAATACTAGGTTTTTTTTTGGGGGGGAGGGGGCTTTCACTTTTTATGTACTTTATCTGGGGTGTGCAGTTTAAAAAAAAAAAAAAAAAAATTCTTGTCCAAGGGACAAAATGCTAGAAAAATGTACTTAAAAACCTACTTGCCCCCTCACCGTTCCACAAAACACATACACACAAATAGAATATAACGTAGGTTTTTTGCTTTTATTAAACAATGAACACAATCAATTACTGATTTAATAATGTTTGCTTCATGAAATCAAATAAAGAAAACGTAACTCAGTCCAGACATACTTGCCAAAACTGAGCCCATCTAATTTTTGTGCATGACACATGGCAAAACAAAAATAATAAGTATACTAAAAAGATTCAAACTACATCAGACTTCATGCACCAGACCAGTAGATACCTTTTATTGTGAGGTGCAGCATTTCAGTATCTTTGGTTTCAGATGTGATTACCCTATATACCATGATTTTAAGCGCAGCATTACTGGAGAGCATCCTAAATTGCTTTACCTAACGAGGAATGCTTACCAACCTGAAAGAACAAATGTATTTGCAGAAGATGTTGATGAGTTGACAGATCTATCTGATGGCGAACTTCTTCACGTTACACACCCGTCAAATAATTTGGTGTAAAATGAAAACCAGATACAGTATTTATGCAATTTCTTCTGATCCTACTTCCAGAGAGTTGTGGCTACCACTTTTACAGATAGGAGATCATTAAATTACACTTATGCAGACATTTCTGAAAAATGAATTTGAGTACATTTTAAAATGTATTTTTTACATTCAAACTAGATAATCGTAGGCTATATATCATCATAGAGTAAAAACGTTATTCTTTTAATAATCTTCAAATTCTCAGCTGTTTGGAAAGGTATAATACGAGGTATGACACAGGCCCGGTTTTTGGGATGGAACCGTATTTTGCTGTACTAATATAACAAACTATGAGTTATTACTTTATATGAATTATCATGTTCTGCACGAATTGGCTTTCTGTGCTGGTGTACTTTTTTCTTTCAAATAGCATATATCTATAATCGTTTGCACAATGTATTTTAATAGCAAATATTTATCTTCCATACTATTACAGTTTTGTTACAGGATACATTAGTTTATCACTAATGTAATCACAGTTTTACATATAGACTGCCCCCGTTTTCATTTACGTCCCAAATTCTGGGCTGCTTTGCTTTTCATATAACGTCCCAAATTCTGGGCTGCTTTGCTTTTCATATAACGTCCCAAATTCTGGGCCACTTTGCATTTTCAGATTCACCCCAGTTTTTGGGATATTCTGCTCAGCTGACGACAGCCGAGTTTCTAAGTCATGCGTGCATAGTTTACCATAAACTGGATCGTGAATTCATTTAAGAGTAACCCTTAGTACATGAATCAAAGTTAATGTATTTTTTACTCTCCCCAGAAAACATTATTTTTTCTGACGAAACAGAAATAAAATGTAAATAAAAAAATGTATTTCTTATTACAATGAAGAAACTATATTGCACTGCATGAAAATTAATTAAAGCAGTTGTTTTCCTTTATTAAAGGCTAATATTAAAACACATTTTTGAGAAGGAACATGGTATTCCAAAAAAGGATATCTCATTAGCTTATGTAATGTCCATCAATATTATAGGGTTGGGGGTTCTTTTTGGGACTGAAATGAGACTGCAGCCGTAAGTAGATGAAGGCAGTTAATTTTTACAATAATTAAATAATCACAAAATAAAATCATAAAGTGAAGGAAGGGGGACTGGGAGTCGAAAGTGAAAATAAATGATTGTAGTAGGTTTTCTTTTACCCTGCACTTCCTAATCTATTCCCTGCACCCCCTTCTATACCCTTGCTTCCCCCCACCTCTTTTGCACCAAACCTATACTCCAATTCCCCTCCACACAAATCCACATGCAGCCCCTGCACGACGACGCACTCCACCACCGCAGCAGCCCCTGCACGCACGCACCACCACCGCGCAGCCCCTGCACGCGACGCACCACCACCGCGCAGCCCCTGCACGCGACGCACCCACCACCGCGCAGCCCCTGCACGCGACGCACCCACCACCGCAAGCAGCCCCTGCACGCGACGCACCCACCACCGCGCAGCCCCTGCACGCGACGCACGCACCACCACCGCGCAGCCCCTGCACGCACGCACGCACCCACCACCGCAGCAGCCCCTGCATGCACGCACCCACCACCGCGCAGCCCCTGCACGCACGCACCCACCCACCACCGCGCAGCCCCTGCACGCACGCACCCACCACCACGCAGCCCCTGCACGCACGCACCCACCACCGCGCAGCCCCTGCACGCACGCACGCACCACCGCGCAGCCCCTGCACGCACGCACCCACCCACCACCGCGCAGCCCCTGCACGCACTCCACCCACCACCGCGCAGCCCCTGCACGCACGCACCACCCACCACCGCGCAGCCCCTGCACGCACGCGACGCGACGCACCACCGCAGCAGCCCCTGCACGCACGCACGCACCACCGCGCAGCCCCTGCACGCACGCACGCACGCACCACCGCGCAGCCCCTGCACGCACGCACCCACCACCGCGCAGCCCCTGCACGCACGCACCCACCACCGCGCAGCCCCTGCACGCACGCACCACCGCGCAGCCCCTGTACGCACACACCCCTGCTACACTATCCGATTCTCTCCCCTCCTCCCCCCAGGATTGCTACAATATGCCTAAAGGTTTATCAGACCTCAAAATTAATAGAATGGCAGAGTTCAATATATTTTATTCACCTATCGCACGCAAAATCAAAAATACAGTAAAGGTCTATATTAGCTCTTTCACTTATGGGTTTTAAGAGGCCAGTGCCGTTCAACAACTTAACATAAATACTATTGTATTTATAAAATATTCCTTATCTATTCCTGATAGTTTAAACTGTAGGCTATAGATAATGTTCAAACATTTAGACTATGTAGATATAATGGCTATATTCCAATTCAGGCATTTACAATTTGGCCTACCTAAATTTCCTCCTGTAGTTCAATTGGCTAAGTAATTCCTTACTTCTCCCACTTTAACTGCTGTGTCAGTGTGCTGGCAAAGTAAATAGCTGCCGCGTGTAAAGAGCTTTGGTATCCTATGGGATGAAAGGTGCTATATAAATCCAAGTTATTATCTTTCATTTAAATAGAGCTTTTTAAAACTAGGGGTAGTTAGGAATTAAAAGTTTAAGACTCTGGGTCAATCGCCCTCAAAAGGGTGGGAAAGTGAAGTCTGTCTGGTTTGGTAAACCATCCAGGGTCTTGAAATGTGGTATGCTGGCAGCATACGCAGCTCTCTAATTGCTCCTGGAGTTTCAGAACCCTCCATTTGTGTGAAAACACAAAATTTAAGGCAGGTTGTTTATAATTGGGCTTGCTACTCTCTACCTGCCTTTAAAGCTGTAATTAACATTGTTAAACCAACTCAATTTCTTAATTACATCATGGATATCTGACAATGATGAAACAAGCTGAAACATGTTTCTAGCTATACATTCCTTCAACAAAACTGATCACTTTACACTCACTGTAAGGAGCCTGAAAATTGCTACAGAGCACCTGTAGTACATGGTCATAATGAATCAAGAAGCACGAGTGTCTGACTCTTTTGGTTCCCATGGAACAGCTTGTCTTAGATGGTCGAAAATGCACTCTTATGCTATACTTGTAAATAGTAGGGTTTTAAAAAAAATGTTTTTCAGCAACAGAAAGGGTTAAGAACGCCATTTAAATGGATATGGTATTAGACAGGTAGCCTCTAACTGGTCCCAGTGTTTCTGGAATGATTCCTGCAAAGACTGATTTATAAGAAAAAAAAAAAAAAAAGATTCACAGACAGCTTTGTGCATTATATGCACAAACAGTCATGTACAACAGGGTGTCAAACAAGCAGCAGATGTGCTAGGAGGCTGAAAATTGCTACATGCAGATAATGAATCCAGAAGCACAAAAAAGCAGTTTAAGTGTTTTTCAGCAACAGAACCAGCTATGAAGTCCATTAAAATTTCTCTGGCATCTGTAACTGATCCCAGTGCTTCTGGAATAATTTCTGCAAAGACTGATTTTTAACACCAAAAAAGAGACAAACATGTCTAAGTGTACTGTGCACAATCGACCATCTATGCCAGGGTCTCAAACAGGCTGTGAAAGTGCTAGGAGGAGGTTGCTACAGAGTACCTGTGGGACATGCAGATAATGAATCCAGAAGCTCGAGTGTCTAGCTTATTTGGTTCCCATACAGTACCTGTCTTTAGATGGCCAAAACAACTGTATCACTGTATAGCTGTATACCCTATAAATATCACTTTTTATTGTGTATCTGAGGAACACAACCACTTAAGAACTTCATATAACTCTGCTGGGTATTGCTTTTTAAAAAAGGCCGACACTTTTACAAAAGACCGTCAAAAGTTAAAAAAGGCCGTCAAAAGGCTTTTTTTTAACCCATTTTTCTCCCCAATTTGGAATGCCCAATTGTTATTTGTATTCCGGTTCACCGCTGCAACCCTCTGGCAACTCAGGAAATGGAGGCTGAAACACGCGTCCTCCGAAACGTGCTCCTGCCAATCCGTCATTTTTCGCACTGTGGATCCACAGCAAGGCCACCAGACCTATAGTGCCAAAGGACAACACAGATCTAATGGCGCCACTGCAGAACCGCAGGCACCCTATCGGCCACAGGGGTCGCTGGTGCGCGGTGAACCGTGGATTCCCCTGCCAACTTAAGCCATCCCGCTATCTTTAAGGATTATAGAAACTCAGTACACTGCAGTAAGTAAACCGTTGTGAAAAAAAAGACAATATTAAGTCTATCGAGCTGTTGTTTTGCAAGCAGTGACTTTCGCTTTAACTCTTAAAACTCAGCCCCGTTCATTTTGAGGTGCCAGCGCACCGAAGGTTACACACATATTATTCAGGCACCGTAAAAGCCACTTACCTGGTGTAAAAGTACAGACTCAGGGCTTTCCAAAGATGTATTCAGTGTGTGTGAGGTACTCCTAGCCAGAACTACAATCGCCTGAAGTTAAGCCTCTCATCATGTGACAGAGTTCACAGCTTAAGTTTCGTTTTGAATTTATTGTCATTGTAGCAGCTAAACTGAAAGGGGTGGTATCGTTGGAAAGCTTAGAAGCTCAGCTCACCCCCATGTTCGTTTCATATTGAGGTTCGATTGTGCAGTGGGGTTTTTTTTTGAGCCATCTATGATTACAATATATATAGCAGTGACCAAACATGATTATTTTGGAATAAAAATATTTTTTGAATGATGATGCAATAAAATGTATATATCGTTTTTTGTATGCAAAAGTGCCTTTTCTTGTGCCATTCCCCCCTAAAATTTTGGAATCCCCCATTGGCTCCAGCATAGGGGAGGAATTAAGCCTACTGTTTGTTATTCTGTCCTAAACCAGCAGTTTGTTACCAAAACTGTTGTGACATAAAATTAGTTATGAAATAAACAGGGCGGGGGCTGGGGGTGTTCCTCACATTATTCTCCATTTTTTTGCACCGTTCAGTTGAGCAAAAAATGTAAAGAGGTACTTGAGCTGAAACCTCCAAGTAGAAGGGGTACAGTTTCAAAAAAAGGTTGAAAACCCCTGACCTACAGTATAAACTATCAGGAATAGATAAGGAAAATGTTGACTAATACAATACAATAGGATTTATTTGAAGTTGTTGAAGGGCACTGGTCTCTTAAACCCAGAAGGTCTGATAAACCCCTACACATGACTATATATTGATGGACATTACATAAGCAAATGAGATGATTTTTTTTTTTTTAATAATACCATGTTTTAATTAATTCTGATGTAGTTTCTTCATTGTAATAAGAAATACGTTTTTTCAACATTTACATTTTATTTGTTTGTTAATAAAAAAAAATAATGTTTTCTGCAGAGAGTAAAAAATACATTAACTTTGATTCATGTACTAAGAGTTACTCATAAATGAATTCAAAATCCAGTTTATGGTAAACTGTGCATGCATGACTTAGAAACTCAGCTGTCAGCTGAGCAGAATATCCCAGAATATGAGAGTAGATGTTAAAACTTCATGCTGATTTGAAATCTGCTCTCGCCAAGCAGCTTCCAGTTGTCCTGAGTGAGGCTTAGTTTTAACACCTTTTCTTGGCAGTTGCTCTCCTGGGCAGAGGAATGTTGTCTTTTATGCGTAATGTTTTGATGGAACTGGTGGCAACTTATTGGTCATGTTACACTTGTCTAATGCTAAGGCCAAACATCGCAGCACCTGGTCATGGCGCCAAGTAAACCGTCCTTGGCTAAGACCCACCTTACATCCTGTCTAAATGTGCCTTAACCCTTTGCGGTCCATTTATTCAGCGCATCTCAGGCGCGTCGGGTCCAATTTATTTTCACACGCACAGTTTATTTTAGACGCACAGTAAAACAGGTTTAAAAGGCACTGCATATCAACAGGACTCTCAGTACTGCATCTCCAGCCCTACCCAACCCCTTGTTTGCTGTATTTTTCACGTACCTCTTCATAGTCGTGCATACTGATAAATCATCTCCTGATCACTCCTCAATAATGTGATCCAAGTCATTATTTTATTACTATAACATCTCAAAAAGCTCTGCAAATGTCTGTGATATTCTTTGAGCGCTGGATGCAGAAGCAGCTATCTTGTTTGTTTATGTTCGTGTTATCTCTGTGGTGCCGGGGCTGAGTGTATTGCTCAGATACGCCCCCCTTATTTTGGGAGGGGGGGGGGGGCTTCTCTCGGCGCCTATCGGTCTCACTCGGCATTGGATGGTTTTCTCGGCTTTTTCTGGAGAAAAAACGACTATAGACCTGTTTTTTTACGTCTTTTTGATGATGTCGGAAAGGGAAAATTGTAATGTCGGACCTGGTCCGACAAAGGACACGAGGGTTAATGTTGCAGGTGATCAATACAAAGGACATGAGGGATCCTCACCCACTGAGTGGTTTAGGTTCTGTGGTGATGGGAGAACATCATATGTTGACCTGATGAGGAAACTGATCCTGCTTTGTTCCACTGTCCATAGGTCTTGCCAGCCAATCTTGCGTTGTTCCACACTCTCCCATCTCATCCATTCTCTCTGCTTGGCCTGGGAAATGACCTTTACGCACCTCATCCTCACCTGCTTTTACAACTCATTGACTACCAGCTTCCTCCGTTGAGCTGGGGCTGCCTTGTGCCATGTAGGAGGAGCTGAACTGAGACCAAGACCCCCTCTTCCATGCTGAACTTGCCCCATGATATCACCGATTCGAAGGGCAGCCTTTGCGTCTTCCACGGCTTTCTTTGCCGCCCACTTTCTTCCAGTTTTCAACATAGGTGCTGCCTCCCTTATGCATTTGTTGCGTGACTACTAATGTCATTTCCAGTCGGACCTTGGCGCACTTAAACGTCTCGGTTAGAGCGGAGACTGGTAGCTGCAGTATTCCTTTACCATAAAGTCCAACTCTGCTGAGGCAGCGTGGAACTCCCAACCATTTCCTGACGTATGAACTGATTAAAGCTTCCAGCTTCTCTACTGTTGTCAAAGAAACCTCGAACACTGTCAGTGGCCACAGCAGCCTCGGCAGTATACCAAACTGAAAGCACCAGAGTCTTTGTCTGCCCAGTAAAACGCTGCTGTCTATGCTGTTCAACCCTTCCATTGTCTGTTGTCTAACTTCTCCTTCACGAACTGTGTCCTTTAGATCCCCATCGTACCATCTCCAAAGAATTATAGGGACACTCCTTGATTTAGTTGTTTTGAATTGCATTCGTGCCGATTCAATGTTATTGGTTAATTTGACCAATAACCGATTAGTGCAGGCTACTGTTGTAGTGATGGTTGTCATGTCATCCATGTATGCTCGAATTGGTGGTAGTCGCATTCCAGAAGCCAAGCCCTCTCCTCCCACTACCCGTTTTGATGCCCTAATGATTACTTCCATTGCCATGGTAAAAACCAGTGGAGAAATGGTGCATTCTGCCATTATTTCAACTTCTAGGCATTGCCATGTAGTGCTGAATTCTGAAGTTGAAAAACTAAATTGCAAATCTCCAAAGTAGGCTTTCACTAAATGTGTTATTGTCATCAGTACACTGAAAAAATCAAATGCTGCCCAAAGAAGTTCATGTGGCACTGAACCATATGCATTAGTCAAATCCAGGAATGTCACATGGAGCTCCTTCTCTCCTTTTTAGCTGATTGAATTTGTTGCCAGATCACACTGATGTGTTTTAAGCATCCTGGGAAACCTGGAATGCCCACTTTTTGTACTGGTGTCAATGAAGCAGTTCTTTATAGGTACAACCTGTTTTTCCCATGCCACTTTCATCAGTTTCCACAGGATCCGTAGAACTCCTGAAGCACTCTTTCTGTCCTGTACAGAACTCCATTAGGCCCTGGAGATGAAGCAGCCGTTGCTTTTTTCACCGCTTGCTCTACTTCTTTCCACAGGTGCACAGGCCTCCATTTGGTATTCTGGTGGATTGATAGGTGGGATGTCTGAAGGAATTGACATATGCTCCTGTCTTTTTGAATCTGTATGTGTTTCCTCCAAATATCTCTCCAGCTCAAACTTAGATGCTTTTAGTGTGTCATTTTTCTCATTGGTGAATAACGTCTTTACAAATTTGAATGGGTCTTTATAAAAGTTAGTTCTCGCACGCTCCTTCTTTTTGTAGCGTTTCCGTAGGCGCTCAGCTCTGCGCAATGTTGCAAGGTTATCTTTAATGACCCTTTGTAACAGATTGAGTTCCTCCTTCTGACTTTGTTCTGCTCTCCTCCATTGCTTCCTCAGCTGTCTCCTTTCTCTAACTGAGCGTTCCTTTCTCTAACTGCTGCCGTCTTGACTTTCCAGGAATAGTTTGTACCTTTTCCTTCCTTTTTTCAATTCCAAACCTCTCGCTCCCATATGCGTAGATGATGTCCCCAAATTTATCCAGCTTCTTTTCAACTGTTCCACTTAACCTTTCCAACGCAAAACAGAGATCCGTGTTTACTGTGTCCCACGCAGTTTTCTCACAAGCTCTCGGCCATTTAACTCCAGGTTTGTGCCCGTTGAGGTTTTTTTCTCTCTTATGCTGGTTTGTCTGACCGGGTTCACAAGGATCATTAGGTTCATCACTAGCTGTGTCCATCAAGTCCTCCTCACATCTATGACCGGGGTGCTGATATCCTGCAAACTATTGTATCGCTGGATTTCATTCGACTGACTTGAATGACTTCGTAAGAACTGATCAATGCGAGGCTCAGTGTATATTTTTGCTCTCAGATTTAGACTTGCACTTTATTTTTTTAATTTTTTTATTTGACTTCCGCAGTTTAGTTTTCAGGACCTTGTGTGACTCCCTAGAAATCTACGGCAGTTTTTCTAGCAACAGAACGTTGACAAAAGAAGAAAAAAAGTACTTCCGACGGGCAAAGTATAACGATATGAATTGCACACCCCTGCTGTATGAAAGTATTGCTTTTGGTTACTTTTGTTTTTTTCTGTCACATTATGTGTAGTAACTCGACAGTACTTGCACACTTCAATTGTACCTTCTCTCCTTTGCTGTCTTGCACAATGAAATCCTTATGGTCATGGGCATATTCTTCTGTTTTTTGTTTTGTGTGTGTTTTTAGGCATTTTTTTTAAAATTGCCACAATTTGCAATTCTGTTTTAAATTCCACTAGTGTGTAAATACTGCCTAGTACTGTAATATAGCGTTAAATCTCGCAGGCAAGAACATCTTATTTTAAATCTTGCAAGCGTGTTACAATCCTCCAATAGAAATATAGGAATTTGCTGCCACTCAGTAGTTGGGGTGGGTTTAAAGTATTCAGAACAAATCAATGTGAGATAGAAGTCACGAGGAAAGGGGTCAAGTCATCATGAATTGAGTAACCATTTCCGGTGTTTATTGGATATACACCGATTTTCATTTTTTTTATATTTGGGGGCGGGGGTGATGTTATCAGTTAAAACTGAAAATCAGAAGCCCTAATTATAATACAAAACTGGTGGCTGTAATGTGTTTAACTTTTTACACCATATTCTTATGAACCTTGTGGGTTTTTTTTGTCATGTCCTGTCCCTTCGTTGTTAAGGTCCAATGCAACTCATATCCACCCCGATTTTTGGTTGCAGTCCAGGGCTTTATAGGAATGATTGCCGTGGCCAAAGAGACAGGGATTTTGAGATTTTTAAGAAAATAATTCAGCGAAATTGACAGATCTTCAGAGGTGTTTCACCCCTAGCCTTGCAGAAGAAATTCTGATCTCATGTGATCTTGTTTAGTCAATAACGATGTTTAATTTATCCAAGCCATTTTATAATTGTACTTATTTGCATATGTAATGAATTGCTTCATGCTGATGCTTGCACTTAATCCCGCCACACTTCTCTCTGCACTTCCTAGTATTTATGCACTGCTCTAGTAACACTTAACAGCAATAGTAAGTAGCACTAAAGACAAATTCACAACTTTTTTTTGCTATGCATTGAAAATTCGGCAAGTAGGGGATAATTGCGTTTTTCCCACGATCATGAGGGACTATTTAATAGCATATATTCTCCGCAGTTTAACATAAACTAAACCGAGAAAACTCATTACCACGTTGTGACAGAAATACAATGATGCTTGGTTGTAAATCTCCCTCCTGACCTGTGAGGGCACAAAGCAGCAAGAACAGAGTTCTTTTGACGAGCTGGTCTGACCGTTCTTTCTCAGGGTCGGGAAGTCGGCCAGTCTGGATGAAGGTGAGACCCTTTGCAAGAACGCATTGACCTGGAAGGTAAAAGATGTGGCAGCCGCAGATTGGAGACGTGGTTGCACTCTGCTACCAAGGGGTCATGTGTGACAGCATAAAAAGGGGACGGAAAATTATAATTGGTTCCTTCGCTTGGGTAAATGTTTATGGATACCGGAAGGATCCGTGTTAAGTGTATTGTGAGTGTTTGTCTTCGTTTGTCTAACCTGTTGCTTGTATTGTCAGACAGCTAAGACACAAAGTTCCGGAGCGGTCGCCAGAGGGCAGCACACACCCGGAACATCACTGCACTAGAGCACCACTGTTAAATTCACGACTCGCACTACTGCATTCACTAAAGGACTGGTGACCGTGTATGTTTTGTCTGTGTGTGTTTATTTACTGTGCATTTGTTCATTCAGTCGGGACTTCCCCGTATATTATTTATACAGAGCAGTACCCAGCATTTGGTACTGCCTGTGTGTGATTTTTGTTTTTTGTTGGTCAGTTTCGACCTTTGGATTATAAATAAAAAGAAACCATCATATCACCAGTACTGTGTTTGTCATTGTTTGGAGCCCTGCATTACCTCTACACCTGCTCACTATAAACCACTTTGCCACACACGTGTAACATACAAAATGCCAGCTGTGCTACATTTATGCCCTGCATTTGTATTAGATCAAATTGTTAGCGTCGTTCTCGCACTTCAGTTTATTAAAACATGTGATATGTGTTATTTTTTTCATACAGACCGACGTCGTAGCGCCTTCATAAATATTGATACATGCATTTAAAGGGAGAGGCAGCATTTTTGTGTTCAAAGTTCAAAACAAAACATAACAGAACAAAATAATATAATGTAATACTGTAGGTTTGATCCTCCAGGACTCCTCGATTGAGAAGTCTCCAATACTAGTCTGAATGAAAGAGAAAAGTGAGCTGAGCTGAGTGCACCTTGATTAATTAGCCACTGACCTCAGCCCCCCTCCTTCCTTCTCTTTGTGGGTTCAATCACCCCGGCACCCCGTGGTGGGTCTCGTGTACGCGTCGTAAAGAAAACTGGTTCTGGCTCACACTGCCTAAGATGGTGTTATCTTGGCGTGGCCCTTTGATCTTTTGTGCTTCCTATGTTATCTCTTGAGCGCATCGGTTCAATGTGCGATTGTGTTTATTCCAGCCGTCAGACGGTCACCATCAGTGCAATTAAATGCAATCTTGCTATCTTGCATTTACCAGATAATCTCCTTTTAAAACTAACAGAGTGTACAAACCTGCAAACACGTGTATCTTCTATTGCATTCAAACTTTCCATGTTAACCAACAATGAGATTTGTACATGTACATATAGTGGATATAGTTCATGGTGGGTTACTTTTTCACATTGGTGACGGCTTGGGATCAGTGTCACTGACAGCCTTGTTGCTTTATGCATGCAATCTATCCAAATGTATTTTGTGATGCTGTGTATATCACTCTTAAACAGAATAGTCTAGGATTAGAATTAGAAAGGTGAATCTATTTATTATGTATCAGTGATTCTTGCTGCAATACTTTCTTACCTGAGACATGGTGATGGAGGTATGCATCATGATACACGACTAACAGTGCTGCTAGGTAGGTCCCACCAATAGGTTCTTGAATGACGCAGTCTGATTTATTGTTGGTATTAATACAGACCCCCTATCTTACTGCCTTTTAGCAAAAAAGGTCCATCATTAATTATCATTTTATTTTATTACACATGTAACAACACTGCCAATAACATGTATTATGATTCACATACTTGCAATCTCTGATAAAAATGGTGTTTACAACATCCAATGAATCTTAAGGGTACTTTTTCTGATTAAATTATTTTACTGTAAGTAACAGAACAGAACAACTCACCATGCAGCCACCCAAGAGCTACAGCGTCGGAGGACAACGCAGCTCTCGGGCAGCTTACAGGCAAGCCCGCAGGCGCCCGGCCAGACTACAGGGGTCGCTGGTGCACGGTGAGCCGAGGACCCCCTGGCCGACCTAACCCTCCCTCCCCGGCGACGCCGCCAATTGAGCCGCCTCTGGGAGCTCCCGTCCTCGGTCGGCAAAGGAATAGCCTGGACTCGAACTCGCGACGTCCAGACTATAGGGCACATCCCGCACTCTAGCAAGTGCTTTTGCTGGATGCGCCACTCGGGAGCCCCTACACTTAAAATTTTTACATATATCTTGAAACTGCAAATCCAATTATGGTATTAACACTTTTAGCATACGTTAATAAAAATCTGAAGATATGTCTGTTAAGGCTGCTACGATTAAATCTCCATCCTACCAGCAAATCAGTTTTGAAAATGCTTTTCATGGCAAACAGCCTGTAAATAAATTGTACACATTGAAGAAAACACACTGTATATAGTTTTGCGCTTCTTTGGAGTTTCAAAATGAGCTGTTATATAATGAATATTTAACAATACTCAATAACTTAAATAAATAAATAAATGAACTATTGTGATGTTAATGCAATTTTGGAGTAAGGATCAGCTAGCGGGTATCTCATGTTGTGGTAAGTAAATCAATGTATTATTATTATATTTTAGGCAGGCATTTCCACATTGTGTGTTTCACAGATACTGAAGGTTAAGTGGTACAGTATTAACAAGATGCGAAGCGTGATATTGCAGCTGTCACTGAATAAAACTGTTTTCTTAAACTCATGTCTAGATTATATAGTTTACCCACCCAAAGATATTTTTGGATAGATGTTGATGAGATCTACAAGAATCAAGCAAAACATTTTGGTATCCGCGGATTTTGGATTTTTGGCAGATTTAAATTGCTTATGGCCACTTTGGTGAAACTAAAGTACCACATAGTCCCAACCGAACTGCTGTTATTCTTCAATATTGCATTGTATGGGGTTAGATCCAGAGTAAAGTGACAGGGTGTGCTTCCAGTGGTACTAGCTTAGAGCTAAGGGGTTATGAACTTGCGTGTGTAACTTAGATTTCTTTGTTAGTGAAACATTTGAAACTACCAACATCTTTAATGTCAACTTTATATTAATACGTTGTGTGTGTGCTTGTTGGTTGAAATGCATGACCTGCCAACCTATATTAAACAAATTAAATAAAAATAAAATCCATGTATAAAAATATTTTGTATGCAAGGAAGTGTTTATCTACTGTATCTTGTTAAAATGTCCACTTAAGTTAGATGTGCTTTCTGTCCTGTGCTATTGGAAAACCATAAGGTGAGTTTTACAGATTATTTTTGACAAGAGAAAGATAAATATCTGGTATGAGATGATAGATTGTGAATGGCTTTTGTTTTATTATGTTGGGTAATGCTTTAAATTAAGGTGTATTAATTAGCATGCTTAGTACTTAAATTTGATAATTCCATAGGAAGTCATATTTATTGAAATGACCAAACAAATAGTTAATGCTGCTATCTAATATAATACAGTATGTATTCTTCTAAAGGCCTGTGTCTGTTTGTGATAATGTTACCCCTATTTATGATGACTTAGTCTTGGGTTTCTTGTTGAATTTCATACTTACTCATGTAATATTGTATCATGCCTAATTTAATTAAACTTGATTTTAAAACTTTACCTTGTGTTGTAATGGATGTCTTTGTAACACTGCAAAATCCTTGTATTGCCTCTCCTCTAGCGATGTGATGCCGAATCAATAATGCAGAGCTAACGTCTCAATACCTCGTGTCAAAACAAAGGTGGCAGCCAGATAGAGGACAGCAAAGAGATGGCGGCATTAGGGGTAGGATTGTGTGTTTTTAATTTATTTTATTATTATTACATAATAAGCTTTTAAATCAGATTACTTACGATCTGTAAACATTAGCAACCTTATTGCTTTATTTTTCACTTTAATTTGATGTACAGTCCTGCAGAACAAAGGCCACATGGTTTGGCTGCAGCAGTAACAACAATTCAGTGACCTGGTGGTGGGTTGTAGCAGTGAGGTATCTTTTCAAGTAAGGGAGAAAACGTGTGGATACAAAAATGGGATATTTTTTTCACTGAATCCTGTTTGTGTAGCCATGTCAATTCTCCCTCCTGTAGCTACAGAGAATAATTCTGTTTTGTGTCTTACAAAGAAATACAGCTTTTTAATTTTTTTGGGAACTACGGGGTGCTCTAATAGACCTCCTTTTTACAGTGAATCGCCACCCCATAACTCAACCCCAAAATCTTCAGTAATGTAAAAGTGGATCTTTCTGCAAATACTGTAGATGTGTCCCACTTTCAGTTGCACCCGACAAAGAAAACTATTAACCCATCACAAAAGGGGAAACAAATCTAGAGTTAAACGCACCTGCCTTTATCAGTACTATAGTATGTAATATTAGAGTATTCATACAGTAACAATTTATCTGTAAATTCAAATTAGAACTTTGCCAATATTGATTTACATCTTTGTAATATCCTTCAGCAAGCAGTTACTATGTTGTTTTCAAAGGACTATTTCTGAGATACAGAGGATCCACTGTAATTCATATTTTGATTTAAAAAACTGAGCAGGTAATTCACATATGATCAAATAACATAGTCTGCTGTGTGTAGACAAAAAAGACTTTAAATTAATACTGGCAACTCCTCTTTGAAATTTTATGTATCACCTGGTTAATACATTTCTAAATGTTCACCACTAGATATATATATATATATATATATATATATATATATATATATATATATATATATATATATATATATATATTACTGATATCAATTTGCCCTTTAACTTAAATATTGCCACAAGTTAGACTTATTTTATAACCCTCATTCATCCCATTAAGGTTAGTAGTAGTACTTCAAAATTGCAATGAAACTTTTTTATTGGGGCAAGCCAAACTAGCAATCATTAAAAGCAGAAAAAATAAAGTGAGTGATGTTCTGTTAGGGGATGATTGCTGTATTCAAAGTGATTATGGCATCCAGATTCAGGATGGAGTTTGCTTATTATAAACTCACCCATCAGATTGAAGTGTTCCAGGAGGTGTGGGGAATAGAGGGTGTGGTGAGGATGGGATGGTACAGAATTTGTAGGTCTTTTTTTGAAGTGCTTATATTGTCCATTTCTCATTTCAAATGTTTGTTTGTATGTATTTATTTACTGGATCAAACCGAAAAAGAAAAGGTTAGTAGAGTTTCTGGATTTGAAATTATTGTATGTATTTGTAATGTAAAATGGCTACATAAGTCTAGAAGCCCTTTCAATTTGAGGCGTAAGAAAATAGTTGGAGCCATAGTATTCATTAATATTAGGCTGTATTAGTTTAGTTTTTACAGCTGTTGTGTCGTGTCATAATGTGGCCCACTCAAAAATAAGAAAATACTGATTATCGTGACTAATTATAGCACATAACAATAATAAATTAAAGCTGCAGTAGATAATAGCAGGAACAAGCTTGTTCAGTTTGTAGTGTCCGAGTGGCAAAAAGACTGCAATGAGGGAGACTGCTTGTGTGCATGCAGCTGAAACTGTCATGTAATGTAAACAAACTGTACAGCCACCAAGGTCTGATTTTGAGTGAAGTAGAGTGCACAGAAGGGTAAACTATAGAACACTGTAACATTTGGTATATTAGTATAAAAGTGTCATCTCATTGTGTGACAAAGTATCTTTACAAACGTGGAAATCCAATTTCTAAGCATTAATGTTCAACCTGAATTAATTGTCATTACCTGCTAGATAAAGGAAAGGTCAGTTAGATACAGATAGTAGCCACTGCAGAGGATATTATTACTCTTCTGAAACATTTTTTTGTTTTATGAAGACATTTTTAAATGTGTTTTAGGTTACATTTTGGACTGGATTGCAGAGACTGCTCTTAATTTATGTTGACGTTAGATTTAGAGAGGTACCTGTGGGATAATGACAACTGTACCCAGAACCTGATTGGCTGAGGTGATCCTTGAGGTTTATAAATAAAAATACATGGATGGAAATAAGACTCCTATTGCATAGCAGTTTCACCTATTCCAGGTTTTAATATAAGCTTTATTAGCTACAGTGTATAGGTAACAAGCTCACATGTGTCGTCATAGTCCTAGTGAAACCAGGAGTGGATCAAATTGCTGAGCAATGGGAGTTTAACCCCCATCCCTGAAATCTGAGTTGTCTATATTTATCCACTTTAATTTCTTGAAGCAATAGTGAGGAATATGTGCTATCATCTTTAGCACCTTTTAACAAGGAATTGCCGCATCTCGTACCGCAGATTTCCATTACATGAGAGTAGATGTTAAAACTTCATGCTGATTTGAACTTGGCTCTCGCCAAGATAAGCACCAACTAAGACGTAGCTTCACAGTAAACTAATGTGATCCATATGTGTCTCCATCCATTTGCGCTTCCTTCCATATGATGATGTAGATATCCTTCTGTCTGGTGTTGATGGCTGAAGTGTAATGCTGGCTCCAGGGATCAGCTTATTTTGCCTCCCTAGCGCATCAGCACACACAACGGCTGCGATGCTGGCTCCGGGATCAACCATAGTGCGGTCTCCCCAGCGCATCAGCATGACAACCGCCTGGATTGAGCTAAGTAGGGTACATCTCTGGGGTCTTCAAGTGGGCACCTTCCATCCTCGGTGTTTCGTCGACTAGCCCACGACACCTCAAGAGGGCTCGACGGTGATTCTGGCGCCCCAGCATCACCCCTCCGCCCCCACTCAACTCAGCCCAGCTTACTTACCTGTATATCAGCCTTTCTTTCTTTCTATTGTGCTTGAGATCCCCAGCCAGAATCTTTCCGTCTCAACCACAGCCAGTTGCTGCTCCTCTCTGCTGCTTCAGATAAGTTCTTCACTGTGCAACGCAACTCTTGGCCATTGAATCCGACATCTCTGAGAAACCGGGTTGTAGAGTGTGCCACAAATCCTCGACATCCCACTTCCACTGGGTAAACCCAGACTCTCCATCCTCGCTGTTCCGCTTCAGTGGCTAGTTGAGCATACCGCAGTTTCTTCCTCTCATACGCCTCATCTACAGCATCCTCCCATGGCACTGTTAACTCCACCAGGTGAACAAGGCGTGCTGATCCAGACCACAAGACAATATCTGGTCGAAGGTTTGTGGTGGCAATCTCAGGTGGAAAAATAAGCCGCTGACCAACATCCGCCAGCATTTTCCAGTCTCTAGCAGCTTCCAGTTGTCCTGGGCGAGGATTTGTTTTAACACCTTTTCTTGGTGGTTGCTCTCCTGGGCGGAGGAATGTTGTCTTTGTGTGTAATGTTTTGATGGAACAGGTGGCAACTTATTGGTCATGTTACGCTTGTCTTCCAATGCTAAGGCCAAACATCGCAGCACCTGGTCATGGCGCCAAGTAAACCGTCCTTGGCTAAGAGCCACCTTACATCCTGTCAAAATGTGCCTTAATGTTGCAGGTGATGAACACAAAGGACATGAGGGATCCTCTCCTACCCAGAGGTTTAGGTTCTGTGGTGATGGGAGAACATCATATGTTAACCTTATAAGGAAACTGATCCTGCTCTGTTCCATTGACCATAGGTCTTGCCAGCCAATCTTGCGTTGTTCCACACTCTCCCATCTCATCCATTCTCCCTGCTTGCCCTGGGAAATGGCCTTTATACACCTCATCCTCTCCTCCTGCTTTTGCACCTCGTTGACAACAAGCTTCCTCCGTTGCGCTGGGGCTGCCTTGTGCCATGTAGGAGGAGCTGAACTGAGACCAAGACCCCTCTTCCATGCTGAACTTGCCCCATGATATCACCAATTGAAGGGCAGCCTTTGCATCCTCCACAGCTTTCTTTGCCACCCACTTTCTTCCAGTTTTCAACACAGGTGCTGCCTCCCTTACGCATTTATCGCGTGACTCTACTAATGTCATTTCCAGTCGGACCTTGGCGCACTTAAACTCCTCGGTTAGAGCGGAGACAGGTAGCTGCAGTATTCCTTTACCATAAAGTCCCACTCTGCTGAGACAGCGTGGAACTCCCAACCATTTCCTGATGTGTGAACTGATTAAAGCTTCCAGCTTCTCTACTGTTGTCAAAGAAACCTCGTACACAGTCAGTGGCCACAGCAACCTTGGCAGTAGGCCAAACTGAAAGCACCAGAGTTTTAGTTTGCCTGGTAAAGCGCTGCTGTCTATGCTCTTCAACCCTTCCACAGCTTGTTGTCTAACTTCTCCCACACCGAACTGTGTCCTTTAGATCCCCGTCGCACCATCTCCCAAGGCTCTTCACTGGCTTCTCAGACACTGTTGGTATTGCCTCACCATTAATGAAGAACGTTTTATCTACTACTTTACCTTTAATTATAGAGATGCTCCTTGATTTAGTGGGCTTGAATTGCATTCGTGCTCATTCAATGTTATTGGTTAATTTGCCCAATAACCGATTAGTGCAGGCTACTGTTGTAGTCATGGTTGTCATGTCATCCATGTATGCTCGAATTGGTGGTAGTCGTATTCCAGAAGCCAAGCTCTCCTCCCACTACCCATTTTGATGCCCTAATGATTACTTCCATTGCCATGGTAAAAGCCAGTGGAGAAATGGTGCATCCTGCCATTATTCCAACTTCTAGGCATTGCCATGTAGTGCTGAATTCTGAAGTTGAAAAACTAAATTGCAAATCTCCAAAGTAGGCTTTCACTAGATTTGTTATTGTCATTGGTATACTGAAAAATCAAATGCTGCCCAAAGAAGTTCATGTGGCACTGAACCATATGCATTAGCCAAATCCAGGAATGTCACATGGAGCTCCTTCCTCTCCTTTTTAGCTGATTGAATTTGTTGCCAGATCACACTGATGTGTTCTAAGCATCCTGGGAAACCTGGAATGCCCGCTTTTGTATTGAAGTGTCAATGAAGCAGTTCTTTAATAGGTAAGTTGACAATCTCTGAGCAATAATGCTGAAGAAAATCTTGCCTTCTACGTTTAATAGGGAAATAGGGCTTAAACTGACTGATGCTTGCTAGAATCTTTTTCTTTAGGTATAAAGACTCCACCTGCTCGGCGCCATGCTATTGGTACAACCTGTTTTTCCCATGCTACTTTCATCAATTTCCACAGGATTCGTAGAACTCCTGAAGCACTCTTGTACACTCTGTACGGAACTCCATTAGGCCCTGGAGATGATGAAGCCCTTGCTTTTTTCACAGCTTGCTCTACTTCTTTCCACTTAGGTGCACAGTCCTCCATTTGGTATTCTGGTGGATTGATAGGTGGGATGTCTGAAGGAATTGACATAGGCTCCTGCCTTTTTGAATCTGTATATGTTTCCTCCAAATATCTCTCCAGCTCAAACTTAGATGCTTTTAGTGCACCATTCTTCTCACTGGTGAATAACTTCTTTACAAATTTGAATGGGTCTTTATAAAAGTTAGTTCTCGCACGCTCCTTCTTTTTGTAGCGTTTCCGTAGGCGCTCAGCTCTGCGCAATGTTGCAAGCTTATCTTTTATGACCCTTTGTAAGAGATTGAGTCCCTCCTTCTGACTTTCTTCTGCTCTTCTCCATTGCTTCCTCAGCTGTCTCCTTTCTCTAACTAAGCGCTCAATCTCCTGCTGCCGCTCTAGACTTTCCAGGAATAGTTTGTACTTTTTCCTTCCTTTTTCAACTCCAAACCTCTCGCTTCCATATGTAGATGATGTCCCCAAATTTATCCAGTTTCTTTTCAACTGTTCCACTTAACCTTTCCAATGCAAAGCAGAGATCTGTGTTTACTGTGTCCCATGCAGTTTTCTCACAAGCTCTTGGCCATTTAACTCCAGGCTTGTGCCCGTTGAGGTTCTTTTCTCTCTTACGCTGGTTTGTCTGCCCGGGTTCACAAGGATCATTAGGCTCATCACTAACTGTGTCCATGCAAGTCCTCCTCACATCTATGACAGGGGTGTTGATATCCTGCGAACTGTGGTTTGCTTCCTGTCGCTGGATTTCATTCGACTGACTTGACTGACTTCGTAAGAAGTACTGATCAATGCGAGGCCCTTGTCCCTTCTCCCTCAAGCATTTCATTCTCCCTTGATGAATCTTCAAACCCTGACTGTTGTCGCCTTGCTCCAGCCGCAGACACAAACCTGGAGTTCCATGTCTTTGCTAACTGCAGATCTTGAACTAGTCTTTTGTGAAGTACTCTCCATACTCATATACGCTTCCGCTCCTAAGTCCTTAACCGTGTTGTCCAACGTTGAGTCATCTTCGCCCCGCCTCGCAGACTCTAGGGGTATTTTTCTGTTTAATTTCTTTGAAGCCTTGGGCGGTGTCTCCAGCATCCTGTAAACACAGAGTTGGATACTGCCGACAAGGGTAGCTAACCCTTGCCAGCCCCAATGGGGTCTCTTTCCTCCAGTCAGCTGTCTCTCCAGGCTGTCACGAGGTCTTTCCCTTGTTGCCAGCTGCACTATTCACAGCAGTCACTGGACGTATCCAGATCTTCATGATTTCCATTACATGAGAGTAGATGTTAAAACTTCATGCTGATTTGAACTTGGCTCTCGCCAAGATAAGCACCAACTAAGACGTAGCTTCACAGTAAACTAATGTGATCCATATGTGTCTCCATCCATTTGCGCTTCCTTCCATATGATGATGTAGATATCCTTCTGTCTGGTGTTGATGGCTGAAGTGTAATGCTGGCTCCAGGGATCAGCTTATTTTGCCTCCCTAGCGCATCAGCACACACAACGGCTGCGATGCTGGCTCCGGGATCAACCATAGTGCGGTCTCCCCAGCGCATCAGCATGACAACCGCCTGGATTGAGCTAAGTAGGGTACATCTCTGGGGTCTTCAAGTGGGCACCTTCCATCCTCGGTGTTTCGTCGACTAGCCCACGACACCTCAAGAGGGCTCGACGGTGATTCTGGCGTCCCAGCATCACCCCTCCGTCCCCCACTCAACTCAGCCCAGCTTACTTACCTGTATATCAGCCTTTCTTTCTTTCTATTGTGCTTGAGATCCCCAGCCAGAATCTTTCCGTCTCAACCACAGCCAGTTGCTGCTCCTCTCTGCTGCTTCAGATAAGTTCTTCACTGTGCAACGCAACTCTTGGCCATTGAATCCGACATCTCTGAGAAACCGGGTTGTAGAGTGTGCCACAAATCCTCGACATCCCACTTCCACTGGGTAAACCCAGACTCTCCATCCTCGCTGTTCCGCATCAGTGGCTAGTTGAGCATACCGCAGTTTCTTCCTCTCATACGCCTCATCTACAGCATCCTCCCATGGCACTGTTAACTCCACCAGGTGAACAAGGCGTGCTGATCCAGACCACAAGACAATATCTGGTCGAAGGTTTGTGGTGGCAATCTCAGGTGGAAAAATAAGCCGTTGACCAACATCCGCCAGCATTTTCCAGTCTCTAGCAGCTTCCAGTTGTCCTGGGCGAGGATTTGTTTTAACACCTTTTCTTGGTGGTTGCTCTCCTGGGCGGAGGAATGTTGTCTTTTGTGTGTAATGTTTTGATGGAACAGGTGGCAACTTATTGGTCATGTTACGCTTGTCTTCCAATGCTAAGGCCAAACATCGCAGCACCTGGTCATGGCGCCAAGTAAACCGTCCTTGGCTAAGAGCCACCTTACATCCTGTCAAAATGTGCCTTAATGTTGCAGGTGATGAACACAAAGGACATGAGGGATCCTCTCCTACCCAGAGGTTCTTGCACACTGTCCTTGGTCATCAGTAGATGGAGTGTAGGTTATTCTTAGGCAGGAATCGAATATGTGACCATTAATCCCAAAGTGATTGCCTCAGCAAGGGAATTCCAGTACTGGTATGCTTTGCAGTAGTCCTGTCCTGAATATACTGTATGTGGTTATTCATGACACATTTAGCATGAGCTATTTCTTTAAAATGCAGCAATACAAAAAATTAATAAATAAAACAATGATTTCAGTTATTTGTGTACACAACAGATACAGCAGCCCATGTGCCTTGTAACATTGCCCCCTTGTGAATCATTTATTTAGAAAATCATCTAAAAATAGTTTCCAGAACTGATTAGATGTATATTTGTGGAAAGTGTTTCAGGTCTCCCAAAGGAACACCTGCCATCTAGTGGAGTCCTCCATTTATTATTATTTTTACCACCAGAGGGCTAAAGTATAGATTGTGAATTATCTACAATATGTTGAGATCATCCTTGAACCATGGTTTTGCCTGCAACACCATAAGAAACGTAGACCAAAAAGACAGCACAAACTAATAATGTTCTCTGTGAAGTACTGCACTCAATTCAGCTAGAATACACGTGTAGTGGGGAACTACTAATTGTAGAGAAGGGCTTTATATATGAAAAAATATGCACTTAAAAGGGTAAAGTCAACATGAATTGATTAACCATTTCCACAGTTGTTCCGGTGTTTATTGGCTATCCACCGATTTCATTTTTTTTGTATGGGGGTTGTTTTATCGGGTTTTATCGGTTAACACTAGAAGGACCGGAGATATATTCATACCTAGAAGCCCTGCAACCGTCTTTCTGACGTCTGTATTCAAAACACTGTATAACGAAACGTCACAAACATCTGAACAACCGAAGCGCATATATATGATATACAGTGCCTTGCAGAAGTATTCAGACCCCTGACCAATTCTCTCATATTACTGAATTACAAATGGTACATTGAAATTTTGTTCTGTTTGATATTTTATTTTAAAACACTGAAACTCAAAATCAATTATTGTAAGGTGACATTGGTTTTATGTTGGGAAATATTTTTAAGAAAAATAAAAAACTGGTTTATTATTGGTTTTGTCAAAAATACTCAAACGTCCTCTTCTCTGAAACGGTTATGCCGATTTGAAGCGAAACTTTGCATACATAGCCTTGGCAAGGTTGTCTTAAGTTTTTTAAAAGCAAGTCGCTACATAAAAAAACATGGCCTCCGTGAGCCAATCAAATTTCAGCTATGGTCAAATTGCACATATTTGCACATATTACCTTGGTAAAGCTGAAGAGTTTAGACAGTGTCATAGTTACAAATTAACCCATATATGCTCTATTCAAAAATTGCCTTGACCGTGACCTTTGACCTCTCCCTACGGTCAAATGCAAAACTAGCTTGTAACTCCTTAGAAAGTGCAGATAGGGTCATGGTTGTTATGGAACACATACATGCTCTATCCAAAAAAGTCTTTGACTGTGACCTTGAGGTCAAATGCAAAAGTGGCTTATAACTGCTTAGAGAGTGCAGGTAGGGTCATGGATACTGGAATAGGAACAAGAATGCCTTGGAAGCCATCAAGTTGCTTGCAATGTGTTGGTGTTGTTGTTGTTGTTGTTCCGTTTCAAGTACGAAATGTAACCATTACTGAATGGGGTATTTAGCTCCTAAAGACCCAGAAACCTGAATAGGATATATCAAAGCTGCTCGCCGAGCCTGTGGCGCCATTTTTCCTTTCAAGACTTGAAGCCAGCGGCTTGAGTCGATGCTTCCCAGGGATCAAGCAAAGTCGGCTGACTTTGTGCTCTCCCCAAGGCTGCATAGCTCCAGCTGGGTTAAATTAAATTCTTGTTTTTAATTGCATCATTTTATTTTGTGAACTGTAATTGTTACTGTTTTCTGTGGAAATAAATTTCCCATATTTGTGTATTCTGTGTTTTTTTTTTTTTTAGATACAGAAAGACACGCACAGCTGCTGGGCTCAGCAGCTCTGAGCTGGACCATGATATGCGCTTCAGTTGAGATTGCTTGCAGTCTCATCCACTGTATCTTGCTGCCTTTCTGGTGACTTTGCATCACCATTATGAAGGCTGTTAGTACCTCGATCAAGCAGGCTTCCCTCTGTCTCGTGTGTTGTAGTGACTGAGTGATTTTGCCAGTGGTTTGTACAGGTGAGCATACCTGTACATTGCTACCCACGGTAACTGCAAGCCGGTGGACCGGTACCAAGGTCATCTACCCACTCCGTTCCCGACCCAGTACCGTACCGAACCGGGACTGAGGTTACCGCACTGGTGCCGTTCCTGTAAAAGTCACTGCACAGATACTGAACTGTCCCATTTCCGACCCGATACCATACCGACCCGGTGCTACAGTCACCGAACTGGTACTGTACCATACCATATCAACCCAGTGCTAAAGTCACCGACCTGCTACTGACCGGTGCTTACACCCCTTGTCCGGTACCAAACTGGTCTTGTTTGGGTCTTGACCCCTCCGGCTGCTGTCTATAAGCAGAGGCAGCACCTGTACATTTGTATAAACTGTACGATGCATTGCTTGTATCTTACATCGTGCCTGGGTTTTATCCCTGCGAGACATGCAAGGTCAGTCTTGTCTGTTGAGGACAAGCACGGCAGGTGCTCTTCCTGCCTGGGGCCAGAGCACGCCAAGGAGGCACTGACGAACTGCAGTTTCTGTGCATCTTTCTCCAAGCGCATGCTGGAGAAATGTCTCTACCACAAAGCTCTGCGTCCCTTACTCAGGTACAGCACTCTTCCCCATCACCCTCTGATGAGAGGTGGCTCTCTCCATGGCTGTGTGCCAAGGGAGACTGGACGACACACTGGACGACAATCCGTGAAGGAGTTGGTTCGCCTGCTTCCCAAGCAACCACCTCCAGTGCGCAAACTTGCAGCAAACTGGCACCCAAGACCCCAGCAGCCTCAAAGACCAGCACAGCCGGCTGCACCTGCTGCTAGAAGTGGTGTTCAGAACCGGCTCACGGCTGCTCACCGTGGAGGCTTTAATAGGTTCTGCCGCCCAGCGCAGAGACAAAAGCCTCAGGCCAAGCCACAAGCCAATCAGCAGTCCCAAAGGTTTGCTGCCACAAGCCAGGTCTCCTTCTCAGGAAGCCACCTGGAGTATTGGCGTCGATGCACCACGGACACCTGGGTGCTTACTACCGTTCAAACCGGCTACTCTTTACAGTTCAAGCATGGCCCACCTCCCCTGAAGTTGCAAGAGTTTTTGTTCAACGGTGTTTATTTTATGCGCAATATGTGCAACTAGAGCAATGCTGAAATTTGATTGGCCCACGGCAGCCATGTTTTTTCTTACTATAGCAACTTCATTTGGGCAAACTGTAAAGAAAACCATACTTGGATCATTTGTGTGTTAATTAGGTTATCCAACATGGCCGCCATACCACTGAACCAATCGGCTTCATTTTGAGCACCGTGCATCTTGGACACACCCTAACCATGTATACCAAGTTTCAAAACTCTGCGATAAGTGGTTTCCGACAAGATGTTAGTAAATTGTCCAACATTTGTCATAAAATCCAATATGGCTTCCAAACCATGTGACCAATCCCGTTCATTCAGCTGTGGACATTAGTTCCCATTGGCGTCTACAATTCTGTGAAATGTCGTGCAACGAGTTTTCGTGCAACGGTTTTTATTTTACGCAACTTAAGGTTTTGTTAGCGGAAAGAAAAATAATAATCTTAACAATAGGCTTCCCAGCCATGGGCTTGGAAGCCTAATTAGTTAACCATGGTACAAATGCACCCACAAAAAATGCTATGTAAATTTAATTCAAAATCCAGGCTCCAGTAGAAACAAGTCCAAATTAAGAGTCCAAAAACAGGTTATGCTTCTGAATAACTAAACTAAGGTTCCCATTTATAACAAAATCAAAAGGCAACAAGACATGCATATCTTCCATCAAATGCAGACGTGTTGAGAGAAAACTGATTTTTTTTAAAAAGTTACAAATATATAGGCTTTTTTTTAAAAACTCGAAATGCTATCAGGGTTTGTATGGAAAAATGCCAAACTGATTTCCAGGGCTTGTAAATGCTTGAAAAACCATGTCTCTGTTATGAAAAGTCTGGAATGTTACTAGCATCACGGGAGAAAGAAAATAATTCTGTGATTTATTTATTTATTTTTATTAATAATAATTGATCTCGAAAGTGGGTGAGCAGCTGTTTAAGCAATGTACTAGTAGCAACTATATTGCTTGTGATCAAATCCCACGACGATTGCCCCGTGTAACACCCCTGACAACTCAAGCAATCCTGTCCAGTCAGCGCACTGGTATATGTCAAATGACTCCAGTGAAACGAAGGGTAAAATGGACACTACGACAGATATATTGAAGGCTATGATTTTTTTTAAACAGAGTTACCTGGAATTACAAGCTACTGTACTCTGCTCACCAAGATTCACAGTTTGTTATCTTGTTGTTACCTTTATTAAATCGTTAATGTTATTTCCCAACCCAGTAACAATAGTAGTTATCACTGACTCGGATTTAAAAAAAAAAAAAAATAGCTTTCTGTAGCCTCTATGGTGTATGTATTTTTTTAATGTGATTAATAAAATGTACAAGTAATTTTTTAAATGTCTGGTGCTTGCTTGTAACTTACAGTACCGACCGAGTGCAGCAACAGTCTCGGGTCCAAACCGTCAGCCGAGTCTAGATATACTATTTACATCCTCTGGATATAGCCAGAATACTGGATGCAGCACGCCACAAATAGGTGCTGTACTTGTAATTCTACTTTTATTCACTTATTATTATTGTTGTTGTTGTTGTTGTTGTTGTTGTTGTTAGTGGTGGTGGTAGTAGTGACAAATACTGTAGTAATAAAGAAAATCAAAGAATAAAAACGGTACTAATGTTATTAATAATTTAGCTAATGTCTGTATCGATGGTGACTTCCTTTACTTACTCCAGCAGTTTATGTTGTTCGTTTTGGATTGTCCTTTTACTATAGCGAACAAAAGGCTTTGGATCCAAACAGGGTTGTTATAGCGAGGGTGTACTGTATTTAATATTTGACTTGTATGTTTAATATACGACACTTGCACATTTTAATATATAATGCATGCACATTTGTTATTTCATTTTTGTTATTTTTCACCTCCCACAGTGTTCAACATTTATCAGAGGGTATAAAGAAGTTTGGATCAGAATCCAATATCATCCCTTACAAAAAAAGTAGTATACTGCAAGTATACTTGTGCCAAAATTATCTGGTTTTAGTATACTATTGGTACCATGATACTATCCTATTTTGGCACAAGTATACTTGCAGTATACAACTTTTTATATTCTCTTTGTAAATAATGCAACGTAGTTTTCAAATATTGGACATTTCTTAGATTGTATCTTACTTCTCTTTTGCATACCTGCATTGTCTCTTGCTAGATATGCACCTCCAGATTCTGACAAATACTTTTAGAAAGCCAAGTGCAACTTCTGCTCTGGATCAAAAAACTATAATGCTCTGCGGCTGCCTGCCTATGTGGATAACTATCGGAAAACTAGTAGAAACTAACTGAAAAACAAGTCTGGGAAAACAAATGGAAGTCTGGAAAAAGTATGGAATTTTGATGTGAAAAAGTGTATGAACCCTGCTCGTTTGTTGAAAGTAGAAAGGGGATATTTATATCGGGCAGTCAAATGACTTAGTAAAATGCTTACATGTTAAAGTGTTTCGTGCAGTAGTCTGTTCGTATTAATCAGCTGTAAGACAATTAAAGCTTGTTGATGGGCACTTGCTGTATAATATGAACACACTCAATAGGTCTGGAATAGGGAATCCAATTCTGGACACTTTTTCCCCAATCCCAGGATTTAGGGATTTATTTATTTATTTATTTATTTTTAATCCCACGATTCCATTTTTGTAATAAAGAATAATATTGTGCTTTTGCTTTTATTAATAATTACCGGGGTGGAGGTGTACGGTAATACACTCAAACGACAAAGGAGTTCTTCAACGAATTAATTAATTCTTGAAAAAACACATACAACCATTGCAAGTAAAGATAAGTCGTGTCGCTCCAGCTCCAGCACAGAACAAGTGAGTGACTTTACTGTCTAAAGTAGGGCGGCCTAGCTGCCTGCTCAACTCAATAATACGGTTGTTTGAAAACGTAAACATAGATAAAACACTGAACTGATTAAACTACTAACACTGACCAAACTCCAGAAAGTAAACGCACCTAGTAAATACTACAAATTGTTAAAAGCAACATCATACAATGACAGTCTTTTTGATTTTTTTTTTTAGCCCAGTCTGCAATATTTAAATATGTAAATTAGCCATGTGTGCGCTCAGGGCTCACTAACTGTCAGCAACCAGCTGGGTGTTTTATAGGTTAACATTGCTGATTTGATTGCTAAGTCGCAAAGTACTAAAACGTGGTAAAACAATGCGCTGTCCGCCATTACAGGATTTTTCTCACGCACCCCCTGACGAGTGCTTGCATACCCTAGTTTGAAAATTGGTGCCGTAGACCATGGCATCAAAGCGCAATACTTTACCGGCGAGTCATTTTGCAAGACCCAGAACACTTACTGATCCAAAATAAATCTTAAATTTTTTTATAGAAGATGTTGATGGAATGAATGCCATAAGGAGAAGAATATCTCCTGGATTACAAACTTCTTCACACCGAGTATGAAGATTCTGAAGTTTTCAGTAGATGTTAGTTATGTGAAATAAGCCCTGGTTATAAATATATAGGAGGCTGTGTGGTCCAGTGGTTAAAGAAAAGGGCTTGTAACCAGGAAGTTCCCAGTTCAAATCCCACCTCAGCCACTGACTCATTGTGTGACCCTGAGCAAGTCACTGAGCAAGTCACTTAACCTCCTTGTGCTCCGTCTTTTTCGGGTGAGACATAATTGTATGTAACTCTGCAGCTGATGCATAGTTCACACACCCTAGTCTCTGTAAGTCGCCTTGGATAAAGGCGTCTGCTAAATAAACAAATAATAATAATACTAATGTCTATAAGGATTGTAAATTGTACAATTGCTTAGTGTAGGCTAATGTGTTACACTTACAATAATGCCTTGGTTAACTTTGCTGTTGTTAGTGTTTCCCATTTTATTTTACATTATTGGTTCCTTTTTCATTTTGTCATTTATGAATTTGGTCCAATGTAGTATATTACTTGTATAGCTATTAATTAGTTATAAAAATTTAGTATTTATTTATATTGAAAAAGTGTTTAAATATTTTATGGACAAAGTACACTTAAGCATTTTTCTGAAAAAAGTTTTGAAATCTGAAGTTGTGTTTTTTTTTTTTATACTTACTGTTGCACAGACATTATTTATATTCTAATATACAGTAGTAGTATATAGAGGGAGTCTGAGAGAAAAAAATTACACCAAAGTTTGGTGCTTCTTTCATTTGTTTGGTGTGCAAGGTAAACATGCAATCTTCAGGTGTGAAAAAGTTATTGCCCCCCCTAGTTAACTCAACCCAATTAAAGGGTTAATTAGGGTCAGCTGTTTGAGTACTTTGGTTAACAACCAGGCCTGATTTGGGCCAGCGCTGCCCAATATAAATCTGACTAACTTTGGCCCTTATCATCAGAGTGAAGTTGTCAGCACACAGGTTCTAGAGGCACATCATGCCATGAACAAAAGAAATTCCTGAAGACCTCCGGAAAAAAGTTGTTGATGCCTATCAGTCTGGAAAGGGTTACAAAGCCATTTCTAAGGCTCAGAGCCATATTGTCCAAATGGAGAAAATTTGGGAGAGTAGTGAATCTTCCCAGGAGTGGCCGTCCTGCCAAAATCTCTCCAAGAGCAAGGCGTAAAATCGTCCAGGAAGTCACAAAGAACCCTAGAACAACATCCAGGGATCTGCAGGCCTCTCTCGCCTCGGCTAAGGTCAGTGTTCCTGACTCCACCATCAGAAAGACACTGGGCAAAAATGGGTTTCATGGCAGAGTAGCAAGGCGGAAACCATTGCTCGCTAAGAAGAACATGAATGCTCGTCTCAAGTTTACCAAAAAGCACCTGGATGATCCTCAAGAGTTCTGGAACAATGTTATATGGACAGATGAGTCAAAAGTGGAACTTTTTGGCCGCCATGGGCCCCGTTATGTCTGGCAAAAACCAAACACTGCACTCCACAGTAAGAACCTCATACCAACGATCAAGCATGGTGGTGGTAGTGTCATGGTTTGGGGATGCTTTGCTGCATCAGGACCTGGACGCCTTGCCATCCGTCCGTGAGCTGAAGCTGAAGCGCAGCTGGGTCATGCAGCAAGACAATGATCCGAAACACACAAGCAAGTCTACATCAGAATGGTTGAAGAACAAGAAATTTAAAGTTTGGGAATGGCCTAGTCAAAGTCCAGACCTAAACCCCATTGAGATGTTGTGGCAGGACCTGAAACGAGCAGTTCGTGCTCGAAAACCCACAACTGTCACTGAGTTGAAGCAGTTCTGCATGGAGGAGTGGGCCAAAATTCCCCCCACTGACGCTGTGAGAGACTAATCAATAACTACAGGTAACGTTTGGTTGCAGTTTTGCTGCTAAAGGTGGCATAACTAGTTATTGAGTCTAAGGGGGCGTTTACTTTTTCACATAGGAGCATTGGGTGTTGCATAACTTTCTTTAATAAATAAATGAAATATGTATCACATTTTTGTGTTATTTGTTTCACTCAGGGTCCCTTTTATCTAATATTAGGTTTTGGTTGAAGATCTGATAACATTCAGTGTCAAAAATGTGCAAAAATGCAGAAAATCAGACGGGGCAAATACTTTTTCACAGCACTGTATGTATATACATAAGTATACTGATGATATTTGTTATGAATCAAAACAGATTTTTAAAGCAATTAAAAAAAATAAACTGTTTTTTCTACTTTTGTTTTTGCTTTCTACTTGGGTACATTTAGGTTTTACTTCATATCAGAGTGTAACCCTTGGCATTTTCAGGTTCCAGACACTCAGCTTTTCAAAAAGGTATACTATAATGCTTTTAAAAGGATATATACACCAACATGCATAATAAGCTAAAACCCTGCCAATCATGTCTCAAAATGGGAAAAACGTGCATCTGTCAAACAATTTTGTGTAAAATCAAGTCAATACATGATATTAAAAAACATATTGCAGATTCTAGTTCCAGAGGTTTGTGGCTACCACCGATAACTTTGCATATTTTAAGAGATCAGTAAATTACACTTGAGGATATTTCTTTTTTTTGTGTGTATTTTTTTTTAACTTTTCACATTCAAACTAGGCCAGTGCAGGGTATACTTGATCATATAATGAAATAATTATTTATTTAGTAATCTTTAGAAATGTTTAATACTGTATACTTTTAAGCAGATATTTGCTCTGATACATGCCCTAAAGTTAAGTCATGTCAGTCGGACCTCAAACAGAATTCTCGCAGTCTGCAATGGGTTAAACGTGTGTGTGCTATGTAGAAATAAAGATGTGGAAAAATGACATATATTTAATGTGATCCTTCTAGAATTAGTTCTTTACAATGGCATCCCTCACTGCCCATCCAGCAAGTCAATCCGCTTGAGGTACTGCTTAAGGTCATCGCTCAAATCCTCACCTTCAGTGGCTGGTACATTGCGATTGATAAGTGATACTGTGCCAAACCAATGCAGGCTAGTAGAATTATGTTCATATGCAGGTAATTCAGACAAACCAAATTAAAACATTAACATTAAAAGTAAATTGTCTGAGGTTGTTTTACATGAAACATAAGAAATAAATAAACCTGTGTATTAATACTTGTAATTATCACTGGTCTTATTGCCTTATTTCTTTTTTTAAAATTAGGCTATATCATAAATAATGGCCTATTTAAAATAAATAAATAAATAAATAATATATATATATATATATATATATATATATATATATATACAGTGTCTTGCAAAAGTATTCAGTCCCCTGACCAATTCTCTCATATTACTGAATTACAAATGGTACATTGAAATTTCGTTCTGTTTGATATTTTATTTTAAAACACTGAAACTCAAAATCAATTATTGTAAGGTGATATTGGTTTTATGTTGGGAAATATTTTTAAGAAAAATAAAAAACTGAAATAACTTGCTTGCATAAGTATTTAACCCCCACACATTGATATTTGGTAGAGCCACCTTTCGCTGCAATAACAGCTTTAGGTCTTTTGGGGTAAGTATGTACCAGCTTTGCACACAGTGTCAGAGTGATTTTGGCCCATTCTTCTTGGCAGATTTGCTCCAGGTTGTTCAGGTTGGTTGGACGACGCTTGTGGACCTCAATTTTCAAATAGTGCCACAGATTCTCAATGGGATTGAAATCAGGACTTTGACTGGGCCACTGTAGGACATTCACCTTTTTGTTCTTGAGCCACTCCAATGTTGCTTTGGCCTTGTGCTTGGGATCATTCTCCTGCTGAAAGGTGAATTTCCTCCCAAGCTTCAGTTTTTTAGCGGACTGAAGCAGGTTCTCTTGCAGTATTTCCCTGTATTTTGCTCCATCCATTCTTCCTTCAATTTTAACAAGATGCCCAGTCCCTGCTGAGGAGAAGCATCCCCACAGCATGATGCTGCCACCACCATACTTCACTGTAGGGATGGTGTGTCTTGAGGCATAGGCAGTGTTAGGTTTGCGCCACACATAGCGCTTTGAGTTTTGGCCAAAAAGCTCTATCTTGGTCTCATCTGACCACAAAACCTTTTCCCACATCGCAGCTGGGTCGCTCTCATGCTTTCTGGCAAACTCCAGACTTGCTTTCAGATGGTACTTTTTGAGTAACGACTTCTTTCTTGCCACCCTCCCATAGAGGCCAGTGTTATGCAGAGCTCTTGATATGGTTGACTGGTGCACCATTACTCCACTCCCAGCCACTGAACTCTGTAACTCCTTCAAAGTGATTGTTGGCCTCTCTGTGGCTTCTCTCACAAGTCTCCTTCTTGTTTGAGCGCTGAGTTTTGAGGGACGGCCTTTTCTTGGCAGTGCCTGGGTGGTGTGATGCAGCTTCCACTTCCTGATTATTGATCCAACTGTGCTCACTGGGATATCCAAACACTTGGATATTATTTTGTACCCTTTCCCTAATCTATGCATTTGTATTACTTTACCTCTAACTTCTGTAGAATGCTCTTTGGTCTTCATTTTCCTTCAGATTCCTAGCCTCACCAATGATCCTTCAACAGTGGGGTTTTTATCCAGAAAATGTGACAGCAACTTTAATGGTTCACAGGTGGAGGCCAATGGTAAGGGAATTGTGTCCTTGTTAGGGCAATTTTTTTCATCGGTGTAAACTGGGAGCTTCCACAGCACAGGGGCTGAATACTTATGCAAGAAAGATATTTCAGTTTTTTATTTTTCTTAAAAATATTTCCCAACATAAAACCAATGTCACCTTACAATAATTGATTTTGAGTTTCAGTGTTTTAAAATAAAATATAAAACTGAACGAAATTTCAATGTACCATTTGTAATTCAGTAATATGAGAGAATTAGTCAGGGGTCTGAATACTTTTGCAAGGCACTGTATATATATATATATATATATATATATATATATATATATATATATATATATATATATATATATATATATATATATATATAGGTAATAAACTATTAAGAACTACTTCAAAAACAGATTTTCTTATAAATATATAATCCAGCTGTGATGTTTTCTGAAAAACCGGATCAAAATGATCCAGATAAGTAATCTCGATCACAAAATCCAGGGTTACAAAATCCATAAAAATAAATAAATTAGCAGCTCATTATTTTTTTAACATGTGTTGCATTTTTTTGCTAAAATAGCAAATCGCTGACTTGGTTGTACAATAAGTGCCTCTAAAACACCACCTCTCACAGTAAACCACCTGTCAAAAGTGGGAGGCACCCACTGAGGAGAAGTCTGTACTGCAGCAAAACACGTAGGAGTTATTGTATTTTTAAAGGGTCACTTTTTTTTTTTACATTTCAAAATGTGATAATTAAATGCTTATGTTAAAGTACATTCATTTGTCTCAAGTGCAACACTATAAATGCTATATTATTTTTTAGTAATATTTACTTGGCGGTTACAAAGATACAGGAGCACAATTGTTACTTTTTTCCTCCTCAGTTTGTGTTATCATAAGTGTGTCGTGTATACTTATTACTGAAGTGCTGCTTGGAGCGTGGAGCTCCTGCTCGCTCTGCTTCTGGAGACACTGGGGCCTCAGTAGCAGAGCAGCAAGTTGGTGGTGCTGAGACGGGACAGCCAAACTTGAGTGTGCACCACTAATTGCAATCCCTGTATCTCCAAAGCCACATTCAGCAAACTTCTCTTGGTTAGAAAGCTAAGTAAGTCTTCCGTTCGTTTGTAACTGCAATGCAGTATTATAATGCAGGTTTCTTTGAGACTGGATAAAGTAGGACAATCAGGCAAACGAAAAAGCTACACAACACTTTTGAAATTGCGTGTTGTTGAATTTGCAGAAAAGCAATCGCAGTGCTGAAAAAAACACTATGTGACTGGAGACGAAACAAAGACAAACATGGCAAAAGAAAAAGAAAGCTGCTAGAGGAGGAAATGTGTATGGCCCAATGTAGAAAACATAGCGTTTTAAATGGAGTACAGTAGTCTCTGGCTAGAGAACACCACTCGGGAAGCAAGCGAAGTGTTCTGTAAGAGAGTTAGCCACCAGTGATGTTGATTTAAAAAGTGAGTTCCGATGTTTCTTAAGAAAATACACAAAGTCCTTTTATTCAATTAATAATAGGTTTATTATAATACATGCAGGTAATCATGTCCCAAGCACAGAACAGACAGATCCCCAATTATTATGACTTTAGAAGATGTTAAATACCCCTTAACACAGGGCGGTTCCCCTCCCCTGTTTCTGGTACGTAACCAATGGTAAAGCGACCAGTTAATGGGTGTTGGTATTTTTACGTACCCCCCACCCAGCCAAAACCTGAATTTCAAAGGGTCCTTTGAAATTCTAAGTAATCAGATCTTATCCTGTTTCTCCAGACAGACAGGGTGTTGGAGGTGTGTGAGATTACAGGGGGAGAGATAGTTAAGGATTTATTCCTTCTTATTATAACTAGAGAATTGTAAAATGGTTAAGAATGTCCTCCCATGTTGTTGCATGATCTGAGTGAGATACTTAAAACATGAAGGAACAGAAAAGATCAGGTTTCTTAATGCACACACATACACAGAAATGAAAGCACTGTGTGTACCCCAATTAAGATGTGTTCAAAAGATGTGATGATATTATTATTATTATTTATTTCTTAGCAGATGCCCTTATCCAGGGCGACTTACAGTCGTAAACAAAAAATACATTTCAAGAATCACAGTACAAGTAATAATACAATTAAGAGCAAGATAAATACAATGATATGTGTTTGAGGTAGCCTTGTAAATGGCTAGTCGGCAAGAAATTACCATTTATGTTAACCAGCTATTGTTGTGTTTATTATCTTGGGTGTGTCTGTTTTTTTTCCCGTCAGCTGCCAGCAGTTGTTTGTTGGAGACGGTGCTGTTGGTTAATTTAACCATCTTCTCAAGAATATGCAACTTCAGATGACATTACCACTCGCTCCCACTTCCTCTGCTGATCCTTATGAACTAACAGCGTATAGGAGATTTGTGAATTTAGTCACTCAAGTGCACGGAAAGTGTACTGTAAACAGACAGATCATTTAAACTAAACAGAATAATATCTTGTGTTATTTCTCTTTTCCATGTTAAAACAACCAGACACAATATGAATCAATAAATACATATGTATTTGTCATGAAGCATGTGCATCAACATATGAAATCAACTGAATAAGTAAAAGCAAAACAATAGGCAAGTGTATATTAATAAACTATAATAATAAAGCAAAACAACACAGTCAAAAGCTTAAATCGCTTTCATAATGGCAGAGGCAAAATAATGGCCGTTACTTAGGGTTAACTTAACATTAATAAACTGTCAAACTAAATTAACACAGCACCCCTACACACGTTACATATGCAGCAGCAATATACAAGACATGCACATTATTTAACAGAATGGTGAAGCGACTCACCAGAACTGGAAACACCAAATTGCTCAGCGACTTCTGTCTAATTCAGGTTTTTTTCAAGAGCTCGAACAATTTCCAACTTTGTGTAGCAAGAGAAACAGCGGCACATTTTACCATTTGTTTACATGCCATTTTGTTGCGATGAGGTGCACTCATGGAAATCGTAATACAAAATAATTAAATTATATGACAGCGGTTCTGGATAAATTTAATAAACCAATCAGTGTCCATCAAGACACTCTTGCGATGACAAGTCGCTTTTTTACAAAACAGTACAGTATCCATTGTGAACCATTGCCAAGAAGGTGTTGTTTTAAGCAAAGTTCCTGTTCCTTTAGCCGGAGCTAGATTAATAATATATTGCTATGCGGTTTAGAATATAAAACAAGAAGCCGTCTCCAAGCAAAAGCTTTTAAAGAAATACAAAACAAGGGGTACTAAATGTACAGTAACTTACATTTCATGGCTTCTTAACTCTTAAAGAAGTCCTTAATGGTTTTTTGTTGAAAAGATCTCTTTTTTGCAGCCATTAGTTGTGCTGGGTCTGCCTCAGGCTGTCATTCTAGCCAGCTCAGTCTCTTTCGGAAACACTCCATTGCTTCGCCATGTGAAATCACTGGCCGCTCCTTACAATCCAAATTCCCATATTCCAGTTCTGCACTTCCTGATGCTTCATTTTCTAAAGCGACAATGTCCTCATCTTCCAAAATGTGATATCCAGGTTTGTCGCTGTCACAATGTATCCATTGATCCATAGCCTCCTGGGTCACTCCTTCAAAATTGCATCCTGCTGGTCGCCCACTGATTCACCATCCCTGCTGTTGTCTCCACCTGCGTTATTTTCTGGACACAGACAGTATTTTCCATGCATTTTATAGTGTGGTTATTTGTATATGATTCTAGGCTTCTGCAGCCAGGTAGGAATGGTCTTTTATGGCCATTCGATTTACACTCGAGAATGACTCGAGATCTGTGTTCTCCCCAATGAGAATTCACTCAAACATTTTTAATCTGTAATACCATTTTGTAGCTTTGATTACACCCTGGTCCATTGGCTGGATCAAAGAGGTAGTGTTCTTAGGAAGAAACATGCACTTTATCTCTCCAGCTGATAACGTATCTTCCGAAGGGTGAGCTGGTGCATTATCGAGCAGGAGGATGGCTCTCTCTGGTAGGTATATTTCATGCAGCTTGCGCTTGACATCTGGTACAAAATTGTTATGAAACCAGTTTTTAAAAAGTCTCCCATCCATCCATGCATTTTTATTTGATCGGTAGATCGCAGGAAGTGCTGAGGTGTTTATATATTTTTAAAACACCGAGGTTTGGCTGACTTTCCCACAATCATTAACGTCCGCTTGTGTTGCGTTGGCGCACAGGAGTAGAGTTATACAATCTTTAGCAACTTTGAATCTGGTGCTGATTTTTCAGTTCCTGTAATCAATGTCAGCCTAGGAAGACATTTCCAAAAAAGACCAGTTTCGTCACAATTCTAAATTTGTTCTCTTGTTAAATTTTTTTCTGAAATCAGTTTATGCAGGTCCTTCACGAACGGCTCCACTGCTTCTGCTGCTGCAGAGTGTTTCTTGTGTTGAAGCCTTGAACTAAGGATCGCCGTCCAGCATAGTGTTTAACTGTTTGGCTTTATCGCTGAAAATTTGACCAGATATTGGCATCCCTTCATTTCTCCTTTGTACAAACCAAGTAAAAACAGCTTTGTCAATTTGAGTCAATTTAGCACTGTTTTTTTTTATGTTGAGCATTTTTCGTGTTATCTTTTTATTTATTTTTTTACAGGGGTTTAATTAAGTAACAGCCAAAATTGTTTATGCCAGACTTGTTAGAAAGTCTGTAACAAAATGGTTGATTTGTTATCATCGGTACATTGTAGGTAATACTAAAGACACCCACCGTGCAGGTATCGCAAAGTCCATAAACAAAAACAAAACGTTAAAATAAATTGGTTCTGCGACGTATACAAAGAAGCTGATTTTACCAGTACTTGCTAGTCTAACTGATTAGAAGGCCTTCTTTGTTGTTCTCGTTGCTACAGTGACATTGTACATGCTAGTATAACAAGATACTGTAAATGAGATACTGTTTTAGCAGACACATTTCATTCAGTAAACATGTATTTGAATGTTTTGGGAATTAAAAGTACAAATGCAAAACTGTTGCATTTTTCTTTTGAGAACGTGCAAAATGAAAAACCCCAATTCAAAAACTGTCAAAATCCCCCAAAGTAGCAAATCCGCCGATTTTAATACCAGCCAAAACGTCCCATTATACGGTATGTTCCCGCCTACAACATTTTTGATTGATATTTAGTGATATAATTTCCTCCCAGCCTGAATTCAGACTTTAGAATTCAGGCCAGCCCGAAGACTGAAATCGGACCAGGGAATTCGGGCTCCTGCCTGAATTAGGAGCCAGCTCGAGTAATTTAAAAACATGGAAATGGAGGTGTGGGTGGGCAACTCGAGCACGTACCTGGGTTATGTGGTTCACGGAAACGTGGTATAATACACCAAAGTACGGTACTGAATGTGTACGATACAAAGAAAATCAGTGAAAATGATTGCAAAACAAAGCACTATAATACAGTATTTGGCAATTTACAAAACAGCATTCCAAAAACAGTTCTGACCGTGCTTTCTCAGTTTATGCGGACACATTATTTTTTCACTGTGTTTTTAACCTGGGACATAAAACAACTAGAAGAAAGCATGCACACAAACCGGCTTTGGAGGTAGGTGAAAAAGTCAGCTTTTTAATGGTACAGTAATGATATAGTTCTATTGGTTAATCAGGGCAAGATCTAGATTTTTAACTTCTGGCCCCTTGGGCCACTGAGGTAGTGTTTTTACTGGCCAAGATACAATTGTAACTGGCCCAATATATATATATATATATATATATATATATATATATATATATATATATATATATATATATATATACACAGTACTGTGCAAAAGTTTTAGGCAGGTGTGAAAAAATGCTGTAAAAGTAAGAATGCTTTCAAAAATAGACATGTTAATAGATTATATTTATCAATTAACTAAATGCAAAGTGAGTGAACAGAAGAAAATCTAAATCAAATCCATATTTGGTGTGACAACCCTTTGCCTTCAAAACAGCATCAATTGTTCTAGGTACACTTGCACAAAGTCAGGGATTTTGTAGGCATATAGTCAGGTGTATGATTAAACAATTATACCAAGCAGGTGCTAATGATCATCAATTCAATATGTAGGTTGAAACACAATCATTAACTGAAACAGAAACAGCTGTGTAGGTGGAATAAAACTGGGTGAGGAACAGCCAAACTCAGCTAACAAGGTGAGGTTGCTGAAGACAGTTTACTGTCAAAAGTCATACACCATGGCAAGACTGAGCACAGCAACAAGACACAAGGTAGTTATACTGCATCAGCAAGGTCTCTCCCAGGCAGAAATTTCAAGGCAGACAGGGGTTTCCAGATGTGGTGTACAAGCTCTTTTGAAGAAGCACAAAGAAACAGGCAACATTGAGGACCGTAGACGCAGTGGTCGGCCAAGGAAACTTACTGCAGCAGATGAAAGACACATCATGCTTACTTCCCTTCGCAATCGGAAGATGTCCAGCAGTGCCATCAGCTCAGAACTGGCAGAAAACAGTGGGACACTGGTACACCCATCTACTGTCCGGAGAAGTCTGGTCAGAAGTGGCCATGGAAGACTTGCGGCCAAAAAGCCATACCTCTGACGTGGAAACAAGGCCAAGCGACTCAACTATGCACGAAAACACAGGAACTGGGGTGCAGAAAAATGGCAGCAGGTGCTCTGGACTGATGAGTCAAAATTTGAAATATTTGGCTGTAGCAGAAGGCAGTTTGTTCGCCGAAGGGCTGGAGAGCGTACACGAATGAGTGTCTGCAGGCAACAGTGAAGCATGGTGGAGGTTCCTTGCAAGTTTGGGGCTGCATTTCTGCAAATGGAGTTGGGGATTTGGTCAGAATTAATGGTCTCCTCAATGCTGAGAAGTACAGGCAGATACTTATCCATCATGCAATACCATCAGGGAGGCATCTGATTGGCCCCAAATTTATTCTGCAGCATGACAACGACCCCAAACATACAGCGAAAGTCATTAAGAACTATCTTCAGCGTAAAGAAGAACAAGGAGTCCTGGAAGTGATGGTATGGCCCCCACAGAGCCCTGATCTCAACATCATCGAGTCTGTCTGGGATTACATGAAGAGAGAGAAGCAACTGAGGCTGCCTAAATCCACAGAAGAACTGTGGTTAGTTCTCCAAGATGTTTGGGCCAACCTACCTGCCGAGTTCCTTCAAAAACTGTGTGCAAGTGTACCTAGAAGAATTGATGCTTGATGCTGTTTTGAAGGCAAAGGGTGGTCACACCAAATATGGATTTGATTTAGATTTTTCTTCTGTTCACTCACTTTGCATTTAGTTAATTGATAAATATAATCTATTAACATGTCTATTTTTGAAAGCATTCTTACTTTACAGCATTTTTTCACACCTGCCTAAAACTTTTGCACAGTACTGTATATATTCTTTAATGATGGTTTTTAATTTCCGTATGTATGGCCACATGCTTAGCCGCTTTTTTCTTGTAATATGTTATTGCATTATTTCAGCCATTTAACATACACACATTAGTGTGCTTGTCAAAATGATACTTGTTTTTTCATATGCAAAACCACAACTGGGCTGTTACCATATGGTCACAGCAACGCTAAAGTGATTTATACTAATCCTAATAGTAAACACTATTAAAATAATAATAATAAAAACCATAATAAATGCCAGCAACTTTACGACTTCCAGTACCAAACACTTTAGCCAATAGTGCAGAATGCCAGTACCAGTACCAAACACTTTAGCAAATAGTGCAGAATGCCTTTTTTACATAGTAACAATGATCATATGTGCACTCTCAAGATTTATAAGCCAGTTTTACATGTGAACTTTAGGATAGGTCAAGGGCTTTTTTTATTTTTATAGAGCATACATGGGTTACTATATGTGTTCCATAGTAACCATGGCCCTGTCTGCACTCTACAAGGAGTTATTACCAGTTTTGTAAGTTGATGATGTCATCCAACGTGGCCACCATGTTTTATTTATTGTAGCAACTTCCCTTGAACACCCTTTAAAGACAACCACACTAGGGTCATGTGTGCCAATCTTTGGTTCAATCGGACTAGCGGTTTCAGAGACACAGGTTTTTCTAAGCCAGTTTTGTATGTTGATGATGTCATCCAATGTGGCCGCCATGTTTTTTATCGTAGGAACTTCTCTTGAACACCCTTTAAAGACAACCATGCTAGCCACGTTTTTACCAGTTTTTGGTTCAATAGGACCAGCGGTTTGGGAGAAGATGATCTTCGTAATTTGTGATTATGCCGTCACCAAGTGTGATTATGATGTCATCCAACATAGCCGCCATACCACACAACCCATCAGCTTCTTATGAACACCAGTTAATCTTGGACTATCCCTCAACAAGTATACCCAATTTCAGCTCTGCAATAAGTGGTTTTCAAAAGGCGCATTTTTACATTTAGGCAACCCGTTTTTCAATTAATCCAATATAGCGGCCAAACCATGTGACCTACGATATATGTATTTTCTTCTCTGACACTTTCCCATAGGCATCTACTAACCTTCCTATTTTCGTGAGTTTTCGAGCAACTCTGGCTGAAAGAAAAATCATAAGAATAAAAAGAATCATCCCAGCAATAACAATAGGCTTCCCAGCCTATGGCCTAGAAGTGTAATACTCCTTCTCCGAGCGTTGTTGCATGTGTAGCGTTCTCCCAAGTCAGCACCAGTCTTACTGGTGATACCAAGGAGTCCTGGAAAGATTGTGAATGGCATTTCTGACCTGAACACACACAACATGATTTTCAAAAGGGAAAAAATAAGAACTAGGTCACAAAGCAATTTTCTAAAACCTGATTTGGGTCACTGTATATTCAAAGGGTTCACACTTTAAAAATATAAATCAAGTGACGTGGTTACATTAGTCAAGCTATAAAAATAATTTTGTGACCTAGTTCTTAATTTGCCCCTTTTGAAAATCATGCTGATAGTATCCAAAATATTTTAATGAATTCGAATATTCCATGAAATTAAAAACATGTTAATTTTGGACACTCGAAAAATGTTCACTCGCTTAACAATATCAGTTGATCTTCTAGGATACTAAACCCACCCCAGATGCCCATATCTACCAATCAGTGAGGACAGCCCAGAGTAGTTATTGGCTGCTGTTAAGTGTCAATCAGTAAATCCTGTCCAGTTTTCTTTTTGAAATTTGAAACATGCTTATAAGCACATCTTGAACCTGGACTGATACACATAACTTAATTGGATTTAAGTTCAGGGTAAAAGTACACAAAATAGACACGAATTTCACGGTCTGGGTCACGTTTCACGGCAGTGAAATAAATAGGGCCTAAGTAATGTACTGTATAAGTGTAAGCGAATCCACATGGGCAAAACGCTTCTCTGAGCACTCCAGTATGTGACGCATTTTTGGTTGCGACGTGGTATGTAGATTGATTAGGCCTATACATGTATGAAAGAGATATTTTACATATCTTGGTTGTGATGTGGGCAGTAAGTCAATTAATAATAAATCCACATACATGTGTGCAAGAGATATAATACATATTCAAGTATGGAGAAGCAAAATAAAATTATCAACTGGAGTTGTCACTGTCGAAAGTTCCATTGCAGGAAGGGTAGGCTACCTCTAATGTACTGTTTGGAAAAATGACGATATAGTTGTATTCACTGAAAATAATGCAAATCTAACTGGCTATGCAAAGTCATGTAAAGTTTTGATTAAAATATGACAGTAAAAAGTGAAGTGCATCTCTGCAGCCGTGGCATACTGAAGGGACTGCTGCTTTGCATCTCTGCAGCCGTGGCATACTGAAGGGACTGCTGCTTTCGCTGCAGAAGCTGGGCCAAGTAATCCATAAATTGCAACCAACAGCAAAAAAAAAAAAAAAAAAAAAAAAAGAGAGATCGAATTATTTCCATGTGAATAGGCCATAATGTTAATGTAGTTTTCAAACCTGTTTTTTTTTTTCTCCTTTGGACAGTGGGGTTGATTTTTTATTATTATTATTATGAATTTATTTAATTTTTCTTAATTTACCATTATGTTTACACTGGAAATTTGTCAGATTTTACACAAAACAAGGCAAAGACTAGTGGCGGCAGGAATATGAACATTGGAGAGTGCTATATTTAAATGCCATTGTATTTATCAAACGTGTCTTAAAACATCGGGATTTGTTTGAAATTAGTTTTTATACCATGCTGTATAAAAAGAGGACTTATTGTTCCTTTAAGCTGTTACTGTGAGGGAAGTTTATTCATTTATTTATTTTTAAGCATTTTAACTCTAATCATCGTTTGAATTTGCACGATAATCAATGTCAACGTCAGGATTCGATTTACAACACTAGCGTGTATCACATCTTACAGGATCGGATATGGCAGGTTCTACTGTATTTGGGAGTCGACTCAAGATGGTAACAGAGTAGGACAAACTTTATTGCAAAGTATGTAACTGCTGCACATAAATAGTTCACATTTACCTTTGCGCCTCCAAATAATGTGCAGTAAATGGGTATTCTATGGACAGAATTTATGTTAAACAATTGGGGAAAAAAATCGTGCCCCCGTAAAAGCCAGATTAAACCCTGTTGCACAGCCTGATTGTTCTGACAAAAAGCAAACAAACAGCGCATTCAGTCTACTCATCAGAATTATTTTGATGTCGGCATCAGCGACATCTCTATTGGAGTGGAAATAGATGTTGGAAATTTAATCTTTTCAAACACCAGACAGATTTGTAGTTCTTGCCGAGGTTCTTGCAATCTTCTGAAAGTTTGAATAATGTTGTGCAACTACAGTCATCAAATAAAAGAAAGTGTGGTTTTCAACAATGGAACCAGAATTGTGTTCAACAATGGAACCAGAATTTTGGTAAAGCTAGAAACTGTCACTGGAAATGAAAAGTTCAAAAATTCACAGAATATGCCAATGCAACTAGCAAAAAGGTAGCCGATACTGTTCACGGATTAAAGTAAAATTCTAAATAACATAAAAAATCACTGCTGCAGATTGGAGGGCTGGAAAAGGATGCATCAAAATAAAAAAAAAACTGCTGTTTTGGGGAAGAAAATAAGTGCCAATGCCCAGGTCACTCAGAAAGCATTAGCTGCTGAACGATACACTGGAATGCATGCTTCAAGGACTTTCTAAGAAAGACCCTGACAATAATGTTAAAGACAGAGCCATTAACCTCTTCCAGAAATGAATACCTAAAGAGGCAGCTTCATTAGACAGTACACTCAACAGCTTCAGAGTTGATATGGTGTCGGTGAATTAGAGAAAAAAAACAAAAAAAAAACTAGAGTTGTTAATTGCAGTTAACTTCTGTGATTTTATTGCGTACATTTTTGGGGAGATTAATTTTTTTAACTCATGTTAATCGCACTTCTGTCTTGTCTCTCAGCATACCGTAATTAATTTCCTACGGCACCATTTTAATACACTCAAGTGCATGCCAGGATTGAATGAGTGTAGTCATTATGTAGCAAAGCACTCAATCTGAAGCACTTGTAAAGTGAAGTTTATTTTTTTTTAAACTTTGACGGTTCATTGGATAGAAAGAGGGTTATTTGTATCTACTGTCAAAGTTAAGTTCCAGTATCACAGTAGTGCATCTAGTCTGCTGTACCACCTGCGTGCCAAACATGCTTTCACTTCTCAAAATGCAGTTTCTAGTACTTCCTCTGCTACAGACAACAACAAATGAAAACCGTCAGTTTCAACAGAGTACTCTTAGAAATTCAGTAGCGCTGCAAACCCATGAATCAAGCTAAGTATGATACTATACCAGTGCTGCTGGATAGCTACCGACTACAGACCAGTTAACGTAGCTTTGTTTTATTTTATTGTTACAAAATACCATAAGAGCAGTTAAAAAATACAATAAAATCAGTTGCAAAAGCAAATTCAAATGAGAGAAAATACAATACAGTAAATAATTAAGTTTGAGAGAGATTACGACTAAGAGCAGTTAAACTTAAAAAATATTTGGTTGTAAGAGTAAATTCCATTGAGCAAGTAGTAGTAAGTACAATAAATGGATACGAACGATTTCAAATAAGAGCAATTACAAAAACTGTGAATATGGTTACCTTTAAGAGTAAAATCAAGTACAAGATACAGCAAATATAATTATTGTGATTTAGCAGTTGGTTCAAACAATTTAACAACAAATGCTGGATTGTAAATAAGTATATAAACTGCAAGTAATCTGTCGCGTATCCGACTGCGGTGGGGTCCCTGTTTTTCACTCTGCAAATATGATAAATATGGTGTGTGAACTATGCATCAGCTGCAGAGTCACTTACAATTACGTCTCACCCGAAAGACGGAGCACAAGGAGGTTAAGTGACTTGCTCAGGGTCACACAATGAGTTAGTGGCTGAGGTGGGATTTGAACCGGGGACCTCCTGGTTACAAGCCCTTTTCTTTAACCACTGGACCACACAGCCTCCTATACCTTTTAGGATTTTGAATGCTTGAATCAGATCACCGCGTAGTCTTCTTTGTTCAAGACTGAATAGATTCAATTCTTTTAGCCTGTCTGCATACGACATGCCTTTTAAACCCGGGATAATTCTGGTTGCTCTTCTTTGCACTCTTTCTAGAGCAGCAATATCCTTTTTGTAACGAGGTGACCAGAACTGAACACAATATTCTAGGTGAGGTCTTACTAATGCATTGTAAAGTTTTAACATTACTTCCTTTGATTTAAATTCAACACTTCTCACAATATATCCGAGCATCTTGTTGGCTTTTTTATAGCTTCCCCACATTGTCTAGATGAAGACATTTCTGAGTCAACATAAACTCCTAGGTCTTTTTCATAGATCCCTTCTTCAATTTCAGTATCTCCCATATGATATTTATAATGCACATTTTTATAGCCTGTGTGCAGTACTTTACACTTTTCTCTATTAAATGTCATTTGCCATGTGTCTGCCCAGTTCTGAATGCTGTCTAGATAATTTTGAATGACCTTTGCTGCTGCAACAGTGTTTGCCACTCCTCCTATTTTTGTGCTGTCTGCAAATTTAACAAGTTTGCTTACTATACCAGAATCTAAATCATTAATGTTGATTGGGAATAGCAGAGGACCTAATACTGATCCCTGTGGTACACCACTGGTTACCTCGCTCCATTTTGAGGTTTCTTCTCTAATCAGTACATGTTAACCACTCCCTAATCCATGTGCATGCATTTCCTTGAATCCCTACTGCGTTCAGTTTGAGAATTAATCTTTTATGCGGGACATTGTGCGGGACTTACTTGACCACTTTTCTTCACTTTTAAATTGCAGTGCTCTCTGGCTGTTTCTATTATAGCTCCAGGATGGCCTTGCATCGTATTTCTCAGAACTACATTTCCCGTCATCCTTCTGCTCACTGGTAAATCCATCTCAGTTACATATGTGAGTAGGAGGATGATGGGAAATGTAGTTTGAGTGGTCCATGCAGGTCCATGTGAAGCCATCTTGGAGGCAGTGGAATGCAATTTAAAAGTTTTAAAAAAGTGGTGAAAATGTAAAATGAAAACAATACACACACCTTACAGTTGTAGCAACACATGGAAACCGTGGACGGGAGCTTCCAGGGGGCGGCGCTCAATTGGCCAAGCATCGCCTGGGGGGAGGGAGGGTTAGGTTGGCCAGGGTGTCCGGCTCACCGTGCACCAGCGACCCCTGTAGTCTGGCCGGGAACCTGCATGCTTGCCTGTAAATTGCCCGAGAGCTGCGTTGTCCTCCGACGCTGTAGCTCTTGGGTGGCTGCATGGTGAGTCCGCAGTGTGAAAAAAAGCAGTCGGCTGACGGCACACGCTTCGGAGGACAGCGTGTGTTCATCTTCGCCCTCCTGAGTCAGTGCAGGGGTGGTAGCGGTGAGCTGAGCCTAAAAATAATTGGCCATTTCCAAATTGGGGAGAAAATAATAAAAAATAATTGGCAACGACTAAATTCATTAAAAAAAAAACAACCCTAGATCCAAATGTTCTTAATTATTTTAGGCCTATCTCAAACCTCCCATTTTCATCCAAAGTTCTAGAGAGAGCAGTGGCTAAACAACTGAACACATTCCTTGCAGTACATCATTTATATGAAAAACTTCAGTCAGGCTTCCGCCTGAAGCTGCCCTTATCAGGGTGGTAAACGATGTGCTGATGTCTTCCCTCTTATTCTTTTTGGAACCAAGTGCACCTTTTGATACCATTGACCATTCAATTCTGATTGGGTAGTGTCTTGTCATGGTTTAAATTTCAAATAGGTTTCAGTAAGAATTGATGAAGATTCCTCTATCGACAATTTATTGTGAAAGGCCCGATATCAAATAAAGATTGCTTGATTGGCCTTTGTATGTGGTACCTTTTAAAGTGTATGTGGATTGCTACTAAATTTTCTGATTGTTGTATTTTGTAGAACCCCGAGATGCTGACCAGGAAGATCAAGTTGTGGGACATCAATGCCCACATTACCTGTCGTCTGTGTGAGGGTTACCTAATTGATGCCACCACGGTAACAGAATGTTTACATACATGTAAGTAAAACAAAATTGACCGTTTACTATTGTTGTGAAAACAATTATAGATAAACAATACAACACACTAAATGACTATCTTTACCATGTTAACTTCTAAACCACAAATAAACAAAAAATAGAAGATGGCAAAGCACTGTACAAAACTTTCACTTTATCTCTAAAAAAAAAAGGCACTGGCTGTGTGATTCCGTAGTATACTCTGAATCAGTGCATTGCCCTCTGGACTGCACAGTTGGGTTACGTTCCCTCAAAGGTAGTTTTGGCTGTGGGGACACACATTCCTACCTTCTTTGAAACCTACTTGCCACTGTAGCACTAGGTAAGCCAAAAAGAAATATAAGAAAGCAAGACAGCAAAGCAAGAAAAAATATTACCTTTATACTAATAACTTGAGGCAAGAATAATGGTTGGATAAATCATAAAGCTAATTAAATTGCAAAAATCACTATTACTGCCTGCACATTTTATATTGTAATGATCTTTTAACTAAAAAATGCTTAAATAATCACACTGGGTGGAAAGTATCCAATCACCAGTTTAGGGTTTCAGTTGTGCTTTCTTTCTTTCTTGAGATAGCTTCAAATGTAGCCTATGCAGGTGGAAGTTTGCATTATACATATTTCTCTGTTTTACACCTGCAGTCTTGCTGTGTATTTCGTTTTTAGTTTGCCTTGCATGTGGTTACAGGTGTTTTCAGATGCATATTTTAAGTTGTTTGTCTAATAAAATTCAAGTTCAGTTAAGATAATTTTACTTATTTTGCAATTTGGCGCTCTCTTGTGGTTGATGCATATAACTTCATGAATATGATTTTCAGGTGACCTGTAATGTGTGCTTTGTAAAAGACTTGACCTATTTTTAAAATAAAGATCTTACATTTTTTCCTGCTGGGTGTATGTCCTCGGTGAGAGGGATATAGTGGAGTAGGATTTATTTATTTATTTATTTGTTTGTTTGTTTGTTTGTTTGTTTATTAATAGCTGCTTTGGCCCTACTCGTTCATCTATAGTCTTTGACCAACTTGCAGACCACTTTCTGAAAGAGATTCCTCTTGATGTAAAATGTGCTAGAGCTCAAATTGATTGATGTATTTATTATTTTAATCTTCTATTAATGTGGGAGGGGGGGGGAACATTTAGGTGCATATCACTTTCTCTTCTAACAGAGCTTTTGCAGAAGTGTCCTCTAGGAAAATATGAGAAGAGGTTAACAAAGTATGCAGTGACATTTATCGCATGTATTTATTTGCCCTTACCAACATTGTAAAATAATTCAGATTTCTTTAAAAAATATACTTCGTCCTTCAAAACAATTGAAGCATTCAGATGAAGAACCATATATAGTGCACTTTTCAGATATTAATTCCTCATCAAATTAAGAGCTTGAAACAGTGTGCCAAGTTCCAGTATAAGACAGGGTTGCCTGATTTAAATCAAGTCGATTTTAAATCACCGATTTAAATCACTTGATTTAAAAAATAAAAAATAAATCATTGATTTGAATCATTTTTTTATTTACTACCTGTTTTATATAGTTTCCCAAGGAAAAGACTTGAACTGTATCTTTTAAAAACCATTTATTAACACAAACATCTTCAGCTCTTGCTGTCTATAAACTAATACTCTTAGGGCTGTATTCTGATCACAGTGCAAGTGCTAGCGGTGCTTGCCCCCGATTTCTGTGGCACATAAATGGAGCGAAGACATAGAAAAAAAATACTGCACTGAAATGGTATTCTGAAGACATGTCTTTCCCAGTTATAGAGCACCTGCCCCATCATTAACATATTCGCCAAAGCGATTCTAATGGCAGTGCAATGGGGTCCCAAATAAACAATTGAGCACTGTGTTAAGACCCGCTGAAACCAGGTTTATTTAGTGCAATCAGGAACTTTAACAATTTAACACACTATAAAAAGCAAAGTAGTCCTAAGTAGCAACTACATGTGTTTGGACTGACACAGAAAAAGGAAATCAAAGAAAGAAAAGTAAAAGAATGACTGGGATGAGTGAGGGGTATTTTTCTCTGGCGTACTCCATCACTAAATTCTTGTAGTTCACATATTGTAGCTCACATTCAGAGGATGCCACAATGATAAATAATTTGCTTTATTTATGTATTAATTTAAGATTTGAGTAATTTTAGTTTGGTATGTAACTATTCACAAACCACCATTTCCAATATCCTTAAATGTACAGTTTGGAGGTACTGTAGAGCTACAACTATGGTACTACAAAAAAAATCCATAATTAAAAAATAATAATAATAATCGATTTAAATAAAACAAAACAATCGCCAACCCTGGTATAAGATCAAATTTAGCCTGAATGTGTAGTAGCATGTGATATTCACCAGGTGGTGCACAGGCACTCTTAGAACCAGATTATGTTTTTAAATTGTACACATGATATTTGTCACGACGACTAAAATGTTATATTTAATGGCAAAAGGTTTTAGGAAGTATTAAGGTCCCTCAGGTCATAGAATAACATGTTTTTTTTATTGATGTATCTCTTTGAAAACACAAAGTGGAATACATAATAAAAAAAATATATTTAAAAAGAGAAGTTTTTATGGTTCCTGACGTACTTTTATAATGTTCCCAAGAGTGTACTGTAAAAAAATAGATTAGTGACTTTTTTAGAAGAGTCAGATACAGCCAAAAAGCACCTGGTCCTGAGGGAGTATCTCACTGAAAAACACTTGGTCCTGGGGGAGTATCCCACTGAAAAACACTTGGTCCTGGGGGAGTATCCCACTGAAAAACGCTTGGTCCTGGGGGAGTATCCCACTGAAAAACACTTGGTCCTGGGGGAGTATCCCACTGAAAAACGCTTGGTGCTTTTATAGGGTTAAAGTTATGGATGAAACCAATTTAAGGAGACCTCTCGTGTTGTGTGTTTTAATTAATTTTCAGTTTCTGTCAAGAACTTAACACTTCAAAGCATTAAGATTGTATAATTGCTGCAACACAATCCTGATGAAACGAGATCACAATTAACATCAACACTGGCAGTTTATTAATCCTACAATTGGCTGTTACAATGGTGTATTTTTGCTGACTTTCATAGTCATAGTAAAAACTGTGACATGCAATCATTGACTTGTTTCACAACTGTTTCCCATGCCCCTCAACGTGTGGGCCGTGGCAACAAGTGCTATTCTGTGCCCAAACAGGGGAAAAAAGGGCACGGCCTCCGACAAATCAGCAGCCCTAGGGCTTTGCTACCACAGGTCCAGGGCCTGTTTCACCTGAGCTATCTGAACTAGTGGCGATGATGCACAATGGGCACTTGGATGCTCACCTCCATTCAGACCAGGTACTCTATACCAGGGGTTTTCAACCTTTTTTTACAACTGTACCCCGTCTGTCTTGTATCCTTTACAATTTTCACTCTACTGAATGGTACCACAGCTGCAAGAATAATCTGATTATAAGTTATTTTTTCCACATTTATTTCATATATAATTTGTCACAGCAATTTGGGACTGACAAACTGCTGGTTTAGGGCAGAATACCAAACAGGATGCACAGGATATTTGGAAATCTTTTCTGAAACACAAGTATTTGCTTTCTGTTCAGCAAATTTATTATAAATAATCCAAAATAGTCTGCACCGTAAATGTTTATCACGTTACTATTTAATTCCCATCTCTGTATAATTGTGTGCCATTTAAAATGTTTACAACATCAAAAACATTAACCTCAAGAAAAAACTATAATAACTAACAATGGTAAACTTTTTTTTTAAAGCCAGCATAAAATTATCCAAAGAGACTCATAACTTTCCATGGCTTTGCACTTTCTGAAGACTTTTGTGTTTTCTTCCTTTATTTTTCTTTTGCAAGTATGTAACAAATGTGTCAATTTTTGACTCGAAATGATACACAGCATAATCTGGGTGTACAATACTCTACCAAACACCGAAAACAAATTCAACCAGCCGCAACTGCCATTACTAAAATGCAGCCACACCTAATGAATAAAACAAAAACATTGCATTCAGGTGGATGTTAATTTTGAAATTTATACTATACTAACCTTTGAGCTGCTAAACAAAAATGAAATAGTTATGCATAGTGATGTAGAGATAATATTGTTTAAATAAATCAATTGAAGGTCATTATTTTTGAATTTCTGAGCCGTACCCCCGATGACACTTCGAAGCATCCCCGGTTGAAAACCCCGGATCTATACTGTTCGACATGGCCCTCCCCATTTGAAGGTGTTACCACAACGGTCATAAATCCACAAGACACTATCTTAGTGTCTCAGGAGGTGTCAGTCCTGTTACAAAAACAGGCCATCTCCATTGTACACCCTCTTGACGAGGGGGAAGGTTTTTACTTCAGATTATTATTATTATTATTATTATTATTATTATTATTATTATTATTATTATTATTATTATTATTATTGATTTCTTAGCAGATGCCCAGGGCGACTTACAATTGTTACAAGATATCACATTATTTTTACATACAATTACATTATTTTTACACATTATTTTTACATACAATTACCCATTTATACAGTTGGGTTTTTACTGGAGCAATCTAGGTAAAGTTGCTAGGTTACCCTTGCTCAAGGGTACAGCAGCAGTGTCCCCCACCTGGGATTGAACCCACGACCCTCCGGTCAAGTCCAGAGCCCTAACCACTACTCCACACTGCTGCCCTGATGGCAGTTGGTACTGAAACAGGATTACGCCCTCGGGCCGATCCTCGACCTCAGACTGCTCAACCTGTTCTTGAGGTGACGGAACAGCTGTTACAGACAGTGAGGCCAGGCGACTGGGATTCTCGGTGAACCTGCTCAAAAGCCGGCTGACACTTCCCAGACAGCCACCTATCTGGGGGTGTATTTGGACTCCAGGTCCACACTCTGTCGGGCGACAGTACAGAGGCTAACTGCCTGTCATGATGATTTCACCTTGAACTAAATCTGGTAATTCTGTACAATCGTAGTGCCCGTTTGTCATAAAATTGAACCTTCCAAGTTGCTCTTTATTGAAGGCAGGTTCTATATATTCCTTTTTAAAGAGGTGCTTTTCAGGAGATACTAGCAAACATCTGCATTTATTTCCGTGGATAAAGTAACTGATGAGAATATGGTATTCTGCTGACAAGATATTTGAAATAAATAATCTATAGATAGTAACTGCTTATAAATGTCTTAATTGTTTTAGTAACTTCGTAGTACATAGAGAAATTGGTTAAACATATTTTTTGATCCTTTGTTATTGAACATCCAAAAAGTCTTAAAACCGATACCACTACAAGCATACAAACACACAATTATTTTTATACAGTGTTCATTTAAAGACATTCTTTTATTCTGTTTAAACAGATTAGTGACCTTGTGGTAACAATCACATAAGGCACTTAACACACTGTATGCTTTTAACTATAAAAATCTAACATTTCTGAGCAGAAGCAACAAACATGGATGTTACTCTGGTTTCAAGTTATCTTCATAAAAACATATTGATAAAAAGTGTGAACAATGATCAATTTAAAAAACAAACTAAATGTTATGTACCTGGTCCTACATAAGTTGAAAACAACCAACATGATTAACACTCAAAACTAGCTTGTGCTATACTCTACACGTGTGTTGTATTACTATATTTATAATTAAGAAATATGTAATTTGATATGTTGAACTGTAATATTTATTTTCCTTATTCTGCTTCACTGTCCCACACCGCTTTCACAAGGTAACATTTCCATCCAGAATCAAACCAAAAATAAGTATCCAAATATTAACGATGGACAGAACTATATACATGTGCACAATAAAATGCAACAACAGCAGATGTAATTAAACCAAACCTTGCAATGACTACAATGTAAAGAAACCAAAATAACATTTGCTATATAAAATATTGTAAGTGCTTAGTGACTTACATACAAATTGCTCATCTTTGGTGGATCCCTAAGCTGTCAGTAGGGCTGTGACAGAGATGGCTAAGTGGTGATGTCAGACCAGATGCAGTAAGAAAACAAACCAAAAGATACTGCGGTGCAAAGGCGCTGCGGCTCCATTTATTTAAATAACAAACACAAATAAAATAAAAGGTTTTAACAAAACAAATACTGCTCACAGTGCGAAAATAAAAGTTTAAGCAAAATAATCATGAACACTAATCACAAACAATAGGACAGGCTGGGCAGTTTCTGTCACTGTTCCTATTTATAATTTAGGTTTGTTTATAATATAATCCACTCGCTCACTCTGCTCTCATTTTTTCGTACTCTCCTCTGTACACACACCCAGAGCACGGAAAACTGCAGGCTTATATACAGATGACTTTCTCCCCATTAGCAACAACTAAACAATTAACTCGGGAGACGGTCACATTCTGCGCAAGGTTTTTAATACAAAATAATAACAAAACACGGCTCCGCTGTCATATTTATAAATAAATAAACCATAACAAATAACAACAACAATAATAATACAACAAAACAAATACAAGACCCTGAAGGACGGCACCTCGCTCGTCCTATATAATAAATACATAAATCATAAAACACATACAAAATAACACAAATGAGACACGGGCGGAGGGGAAGACCCCGTTCTAAAAATAAATAAACAATCATGTACAGGGCTCCTCGTACAGACAGTGTGCCAGACTTGTAGTCGAGTCCTCAGACCTCGTGTCCGAGTCCTGAGTGTTGAGTCCGAGTCCGAGTCATGAGTCCTTGACTTTGAGTCTCGTGTCCGAGTCCTTGAAACAAATTCAAATCAATTTTCATTAAACTAGTGGTAGTAGTGGGGATTCAAAATAAAAATATATACAGTACTGTGCAAAAGTTTTAGGCAGGTGTGAAAAAATGCTGTAAAGTAATAATGCTTTCAAAAATAGACATGTTAATAGATTATATTTATCAATTAACTAAATGCAAAGTGAGTGAACAGAAGAAAAATCTAAATCAAATCCATATTTGGTGTGACCACCCTTTGCCTTCAAAACAGCATCAAGCATCAATTCTTCTAGGTACACTTGCACACAGTTTTTGAAGGAACTCGGCAGGTAGGTTGGCACAAACACAGTTCTTCTGTGGATTTAGGCAGCCTCAGTTGCTTCTCTCTCTTCATGTAATCCCAGACAGACTCGATGATGTTGAGGTCAGGGCTCTGTGAGGGCCATACCATCACTTCCAGGACTCCTTGTTCTTCTTTACGCTGAAGATAGTTCTTAATGACTTTCGCTGTATGTTTGGGGTCGTTGTCATGCTGCAGAATAAATTTGGGGCCAATTAGATGCCTCCCTGATGGTATTGGTATCTTTGTGCTTTTTCAAAAGAGCTTGGACAGCACATCTGGAAACCCCTGTCTGCCTTGAAATTTCTGCCTGGGAGAGACCTTGCTGATGCAGTATAACTACCTTGTGTCTTGTTGCTGTGCTCAGTCTTGCCATGGTGTATGACTTTTGACAGTAAACTGTCTTCAGCAACCTCACCTTGTTAGCTGAGTTTGGCTGTTCCTCACCCAGTTTTATTCCTCCTACACAGCTGTTTCTGTTTCAGTTAATGATTGTGTTTCAACCTACATATTGAATTGATGATCATTAGCACCTGTTTGGTATAATTGTTTAATCATACACCTGACTATATGCCTACAAAATCCCTGACTTTGTGCAAGTGTACCTAGAAGAATTGATGCTGTTTTGAAGGCAAAGGGTGGTCACACCAAATATGGATTTGATTTAGATTTTTCTTCTGTTCACTCACTTTGCATTTAGTTAATTGATATATATAATCTATTAACATGTCTATTTTTGAAAGCATTCTTACTTTACAGCATTTTTTCACACCTGCCTAAAACTTTTGCACAGTACTGTATATGATTTAGATTTATTTTCTGTAGCTAAATTATTCTATTTGCATACCTTTTTTCAACTTGTCTCACTATCTTCTTTTCTTTTGGAATTGTAATACTGTTTAAATGTACCTGAAGTTCATAGATAAGCTTCAAGATCAAGTTTGTGGACGTTGTTTTTCACTTTGAAAGAAGTTGCGATCTGAGCAGTGTAGTGTTAGAAAGTGGCACATCGTGGTACGTGTACCAAAACGTGACCATGTCAGAAAGTGATGGGTGTTTTCCTATTGTCAAAAAGATTTTTTTCAAACTTAAACTGGAAACAGACAATCAATTTCTCTAAGAAAGAAAAAAACAATTCACAAGAAGTCCGCAAAGTTGCACAAGTAAAAAAAAAAAAAAAGTGTACACGATCCAATGTATTGCATATGGTAAATATTCACATACTGTTTTCATAACGGTGGACAAATATGAGAAATTACATTAAAAACAACGTAAAAAGACTGGAAAATATGATAAATGAAATTTAAAAAGATGTAAAAGACCGAAAACAGCATAACGTACCAGGTTTGAGTGGGTGCTTCCCTACTTTCTTAGCAGAAGTTGTTTAGCATGTGTGAGCAAGCGCTGAGTACCACTTTTTAACACATACCTGAAAATAACACTACACTGGTAAGAAATTAGTTACATTCACCTCTGACTATAGTATCTACATCTACTTTGACTTCTTCAATTTGGGTAAAATCTGCCATCTGATTTAGACATTGCCAGAACTGTGTATATATATATATATATATATATATATATATATATATATATATATATATATATATATATATATATATATATATATATATATATATATATATATACATACTGTGTTCTCAAATAGTAAATTTAGTATTATTTTTATTATTTGTTTTGTAAAACAGAAACGTTATGTTTCACTTTCATTGTGCTTGCAAACAGTAATGCATTTACAAGATTGTGCTTCAGTTCATTCTCTTTTACCAAAACATATTATATTTATGTATTCCCCCTTTGTGTAGGTTCATAATGGAATAAAAACATGAAGTTCACACAGACAGATTTCTAGGTTGACGCTGCACAGCATATTGTTAATGTGTTTTTCCGCATCCATAATTAATTATTTTCATTTTGGTAAAGTGGTATTAAGTTATTCTGTCGTTCTTTTTTTGCTATCAATCAGTCTTTGTCATATCAGTCTGATATATCTGCCTGTTTGACAGTAGGCAATTTTCAATTTGAGACTTTAGTGCCTAGTTTTACACTGAATTTGCCAGGTGAATTAATTGACGTTGCTGCAATCACTGTGATGGCGTGTGCTGGAAACGAGTGGAGATTAGAAGCAAAGCACAGAATATTTAATCACACAGCGACTTTCTGATATGAATTAAAAAGCTCTAAAAGTATGATTTAACTTATATGATTTATTCTTTTTTCATTCATTGTTGTTTTCAGTAAACTCAAAATTATTAAGGTGACCAATGTTCTATTGTTTTCAGTGCAAATATTATATTCCAGAGATTCAGGGAGCTCAGCAAATTGTGTATTTTTCAAGAATGCAGTTTTATAAATGTATTTCTACAGTCAAGGTTTTCAATTCGCCGAGGGGGGAGTGTGCAGGAGGGAGGTTTCCCAGTGGAAGATTTTGAAAAAAGGGATTAAAATTGTGCATTCTGCTGCATTTTTGCATGGTTTAAGCATGTGCTAGACTAGTAGTGTCTGACAAAGTACTCCATTAGTGCAATGAAGGAGCTTTATTTCAGCACTGCTCACAGCAAGGCAAGATCAGCAAGAAGATAAATGGACTTTGAGCATGAAGGCCCGTGCGACACAAGACTGGCTGAAAATGTGTGTGGAATTGGTGGCCGCACCTTTGATTTTGTCCAATTGTAATATGGGAAACAGCATGCTGCTGCAGCTCCTCTGCTGAGTGTTAGTGAAGTCCTGATCTGCCAGCATGTAACAGACAGCTCTTACGATTGCCTGCTACTGCTTATTTTCCAGTAAAAACAAGTTTTAAATTGCATTGAGTTTGTTCTATTATTTAGTATATTCAATACACCACAGCAAGCACATTTCAATACATTGTAGATATTTTCATTAGCACAATCTGAGAGCTAAATTTAGTGAATGTGTGTGTGTGTTTTTTTTTTCTCTCAGCAGTGCATTTCATTTTTAATTCCCTAAATGTTTTTTGTTTCTCTCAGCAGTGCACTTCCAAAAATAAAGCTCCAATTATTTCTGTGTGTTCTGCTTTCACCTTAAAATGGTCAGTTTGAGCAATAAAGTAGGTTTTCTCACTTGTAAGAAACTCTATACATGAACTTCCAAAATGACAATCATCTATGGGTACATATTTTACGATATGATAATAAAAGGAATACGCTTTTTTGTTGCATGTGTATAGCTATTATGTATTATATCTTGGAGTTTGATTAGGACAAAAAAATGTACTAAATGGTAATACCCAAAAATAATATAAATTTTTAAAAATAAAAGTGGCTATCATTTTAGACGGTGGATTGTGCCGGTTGCCTGCTTATTTTGAAAACCTTGTTCTAAAACTTGGTGCAATGGTTGCAGTTGGGTTTGTGTGTGGGGGTGTGTGTTTACCCTACAACCTAACTTGCTTCCAATTTCCAATATCTTATTCTTACTATGATTGGCTGCAAAGTGATTCGATAATGTTTTGTTGGGTGGTTTTTATTGTGCTCAGTTTCCTAGTAAGTGATTATTACTTGTGTAATAAAAAATAAAAAAGGACTCGTCGTTAATATCTCCAAGTCACGGAGCCCGAATGTTCAAGTCTGAGTCGCGTCCGAGTCCCGGACTCGAGTCCTACAAGTCTGAAGTGTGCAAAGGATCCTAATGGCAATGCAAATTTCTCCAGAAATAGTTTTCAGTTTAATGTTGTAGATTTGCATTGAAATTTGTTCTGAAAAGTGGTGCTGTTGATTTTCTTCAGACATTCCTTCATTAGAGAGCTTATTGGACTTGATAATGTTGTCTAGAACTGCACTGATGCTTGGAAGACGTTTTGCAACAGAGTGACTTGCTTTGATTTGAGCACACCACCTGGTTTGAGACATGCCATGTAGAGAGCAACTCGTTTTTCTTTCAAAATAGCCCATCTTTCGGGACTGTCACTGAAAAGAACATATAGCCGATTTACACAGCCAAAGAATGTAGCTATTTCGAGGCATGATTCAGCTGCAACTAGATTCAGAGAATGATAAGCGCAAGGTGAATATGTGGCAAGTGTCCCAGCCCCCCCCCCTCCACGGATACGAAGAGCTTGTACACCCTTGAATTTTCCAGACATTGGCTCCATTATCAAAACCTTGTCCTCGGCCAATGTCCTGCAAAACCAATGTCCTGCAAAATGAAAAAAAAAAAACCTCAATAAACCTTTCAGAATATGGTGCTTAAATACAGGTATCAGTTACTGTAGGTAAACTAAAAATAAATAAATAAAGAATTGTTTTTGTTGTTGTTTTTTTTTTTTTTTTTTTTTTACACGATTAGTTTGGTGTTTCTCATTAATTGTTAGTCTGATTTTAAGGATGTTAAATGTCTTATTCCCAAATCCAATAGCTACACTGTTACTGGGTTAAACACATTTCTACATGCTGCTGGTCACGTCAGCCTGCCCTAAGCTTTGCTCCAGTACCAGTAATTGAGCATAAGACAATGAATACATAAAAAAAGTGAATACAGACTAGCTGTGGTGAGCCTCTCTTTGCAGCTCTTTTAAATGTTTCTAAATAATAATAATTATAACAATAATAATAGGCAAAATAACTGTTAAGACAACAGATTTTAGGACCACAATAACAATGACACTAGTCAGAACCCAGGGGTTTATAAAATGCAAACTGTTTTTGACTTTACTGCTGACCTATACATTAACAAAATGTTAATACATAAATTACATTAATGTTTGGAAACGCTAATATTTAGTTGAAAATAAATAATTAGAAAACAGCTGCAAGGATATAATGTGAGCTGAGCGTTTAGGGAGTAGCGAAATATATTGACATTTCTGTTCCAGTACACACCATACTCACTATATCCTTGTGTTTGTTTTAAATACAGTACAATGTTGCATATCCGACCCCCGTGGACTATGGGTATAGGCGGATATGTGAAAGTCGGATTTGCGAACATCTATAGAAAAAGCATTTACACATCCATAAATAGGGTAGTGAACAAAAACAACACGCAAATTGCTTTAAACATGGGGAAATTACGTGCTTTAAAAGTAAGCAAACGTAAACAAGATTAATTGGCTACAATATACAGTGTTGCTATGTGGTTCACTATAAGCCATCTCCACGCAAAGCTTTAAAAAAAAAAAAAATACGAAACAAACGGTAAACTGCAACTGATGGCTTCTTTCTTAACTCTAGAAGTCCCTGCCTCCCTGGTTCTGCTTTCTAATATCTCTGTCACGGTACTTTGCACTCTATCTTGATATTGCCAACTGCCAATAAAAAGCTCGGTTTAAATATTGCATCGGCTATTTTAAACAAACAGCCGGTAAGCATTGCGTTTATGAAGCTTGCTTTGTTTAATTCAAATGCATTTAAAAGCTACAACAACATGCTGCCAATATCTGCAACTGTGCGCTGCATCATAAACATATTGCACAAAAAATAGAGAAACACAAAGCTTTCTCAACTGGTGTATTGAAACGTCACTGCTCCACACAGCTGACTGACACACGCACACAGTCAGTCTCTCTTAAAGGGGAACGCACCAAAAAGCTGATTGCTGTAACGCTTTCTTTCTGTTTCCATTGAGGACACTGCACTTGCTGCCTACATCATTACTCTCGTAGCCTAATTTTAATATTTATTTATTGAACAAGGCGGTTAATTGATCAAGGTGGTTACGTGACGGTCGGATATGCGACGTTCCACTGTAGTGTTAAAATGTTTGTCCTCCTTAACCTATGTAGCTAAAAAAAAAAAAAAAAATATATATATATATATATATATATATATATATATATATATATATATATATATATATATATATATATATATATATATATATAGCTCTGGGAAAAATTAAGAGACCACTGCAAAATTATCAGTTTCTCTGGTTTTACTATTTATAGGTATGTGTTTGGGTAAAATGAACATTTTTGTTTTATTCTATAAACTACTGACAACATTTCTCCCAAATTCCAAATAAAAATATTGTCATTTAGAGCATTTATTTGCAGAAAATGACAACTGGTCAAAATAACAAAAAGATGCAGTGTTGTCAGACCTCGAATAATGCTAAGAAAATAAGTTCATATTCATTTTAAACAACACAATACTAATGTTTTAACTTAGGAAGAGTTCAGAAATCAATATTTGGTGGAATAACCCTGATTTTCAAGCACAGCTTTCATGCGTCTTGGCATGCTCTCCACCAGTCTTTCACATTGATGTTGGGTGACTTTATGCCACTCCTGGCGCAAAAATTCAAGCAGCACGGCTTTGTTTGATGGCTTGTGACCATCAATCTTCCTCTTGATCACATTCCAGAGGTTTTCAATGGGGTTCAGGTCTGGAGATTGGGCTGGCCATGACAGGGTCTTGATCTGGTGGTCCTCCATCCACACCTTGATTGACCTGGCTGTGTGGCATGGAGCATTGTCCTGCTGGAAAAACCAATCCTCAGAGTTGGGGAACATTGTCAGAGCAGAAGGAAGCAAGTTTTCTTCCAGGACAACCTTGTACTTGGCTTGATTCATGCCAAAGCTGCCTGATTCCAGCCTTGCTGAAGCACCCCCAGATCATCACCGATCCTCCACCACATTTCACAGTGGGTGCGAGACACTGTGGCTTGTAGGCCTCTCCAGGTCTCCGTCTAACCATTAGACAACCAGGTGTTGGGCAAAGCTGAAAATTGGACTCATCTGGGGGTGCTTCAGCAAGGCTGGAATCGGGCAGATTTGTCTTTGTGAAGGACGCATGAATCAAGCCAAGTACAAGGTTGTCCTGGAAGAAAACTTGCTTCCTTTTGAAAGAACAGCTCAACAATTTACAAATTGGCCCTCTGTCGTCAATAACCTGACTTTCGTCATTTGTTTTAAAACCAAAATGATCCCAGATAATTGATTGTATCAGTTTTTTAGGAGGAAAGAGTTTGTTTCTGTGGTTCTCGCTGTCCTCCACATTTGTTGTGCGCTGCTCTTGTTGATTTTTGTGGCTCTATAAAACCTAGTAAGGTTCATTATCGCCATCTACTGGATATTCCTATTATAGTTTCTTCTGCATTCTGTCCAGTTGATGCGTCTCTGAGTGGGCAAAATCATAAATATACATAAATAAATTACCGAGATAATTGAAACTGTTGACGATTTCGTGATATTTATATCTTTTTATCGTCATATCCCAACACCCCTAATTGTGAGCATCGCACATTTTGGAACTGTTACCTCCAAATGCCAACTTTCTTGATGACAGAAACATCCAAAAGTCTCTTGAGTAATGCTTTAGTCTTTTCTGCTTCTGATTGGATTTGTTGCTGAAGTTGGCTATTGATCCCTTTACCTTGTCTCGTAAAGCAGTAAAGACTGCTGTAGGTTTCCTTACTGTAGGGCAGCAGTGTGGAGTAGTGGTTAGGGCTCTGGACTCTTGACCGGAGGGTCGTGGGTTCAATCCCAAGTGGGGGACACTGCTGCTGTACCCTTGAGCAAGACTGCTCCAGTAAAATCCAACTGTATAAATGGGTAATCGTATGTAAAAAAAAAAAAACAATGTGTAAAATTAAATAAATAATGTAATTGTATGTAAAAAATATTGTGATATCTTGTAACAATTGTAAGTCACCCTGGATAAGGGCGTCTGCAAATAAATAAATAATAATAATAATAATGCTCTGGAAGTTTTTCATATAATTTGCGCCACTTGCCAGTTACCGGGTTGAACCCATCTTTTTTGCACAGTGCGCTACAAGATTTGTTCTCCAGGTCATTGGAAAACAGCAAATAGCATGCAAAATAAGGCTCTTTTACTCTTGCTCCACATTAATCAATCACTATTTGTCTTCTCCCAACCATTTGGTGATTTTGAATACAGAAGATACTAGGGAATGACCGACCGACCGCCAGAATCTGCTGTTTATACATTTTTTTGATTCCATAAAATCAACTTGGCTTGTAAGGCAACATTTGACAATATTTTGCCCTCAAAATCTGTTGTTTTCTGGCTACATACCTGGGTTGGAGTCGTAACATTTTGGAGATGGACTGTGGCAGAGTTGTCTTCATTTTTCCACGGTGAGTGACTGTCCGATTCTAAAACTGCGTCTTCGTCCATGCTGTTAGGCCTGCTGTTAAATTCTTCTTGTGAAAGGATGTGGTTTTTGGCCGAATTTGCTGCAGTAAAAAAGGACTTGAATAGGCTGCTTGTTTCTCAGTCCTGATTCCCTTTTTGTTCTCTTTCTGCTTTTGAGAGACAGATTTATGATACATTTTTTAAAAGCTGTTAACCTCCAATAATACCTGTCCCTTTGTGCACTGCTAGCATGACACAACTGTACATGAGCTCTGTCGTGAGCGCGCACGCTGCAGTAAACCTGTTTGGTGTTTGGCACAAACTAGTATCATCGTTCAGCCAAAACATGGGAAAAAAAAATTTGTTTAGAAGTTAGGGTATGATTTGAATGCTGACAAAATCATAGCTTAGAGTTAGAAATTAGTGAACAAATATTGTCAGGACTTCAAAGGATATGTGATTTGACAGTATTAAATTTTTTTTTGTTTTTTTTGTGGGTTTTTTTTCCTGATGATGCCCCTGCTTGTTTACACCTGCCACTGGGACCGAGTTGAACTCACTGTTTCCATCGGCAGGGAATAAGTCAATCTGTTAAATTTTCTTTCTCTAATTTGAACTCTGAGCGTCAAATCACAGAAAGGTACTGTGTCACAATTGTTTGTGTTCCAATTGGTCAGTTTGGTTCGAAAGGTAACCACACTGTGTTACTTGCACATGAATGCTTGTTATGTAGCTTGTTATCAATCGAAACGAATGGTATTATTTTAAATTGCTTTCAGCTTGATCTCAGTGGCAGATAGAAATTAACATTTGTCATTCCAACATAAATTGCATCCTTTTCTGATCTGTTCTGACCAGTTTAGATTTCTATCCCATCCTTCACTACCCATTTTCTCTCCTGTTCTGTGCTGTTTTTTTTGACCGTCTTTTCATTCCCCACTATAGATTGTATTTATTTTCAGCGTACTGTATACCTTACTTTTTTATTTGAAATTTATAATAAGCACTGCTGCTGCCAGTGTTTGAGCCCCCTATTCATATACATACAGTATAATAAGAATGCTTTCCAAAGTTATGTTCCAGAGGGGCGCTAGAGGGCACACTTTAGCTGAAAATAGATTTGGAATAGTTTGTAAAGAGAGCACTAGTTATGTGATATTGCTGCCAAAAATGGTAAAGAATGTTTAATTGTACGTGTGGGACATATTATGCTAACACCATAAGACCTCTTCCAGAGTGAAATATCCTTAATTATGATGCTGGTGCCGCTGGCTCCTGGAATAACTTGTACATTTTTTTGAGGCTTGTATGTTAAGTTGTAACACTTGTATCAAGATACTAAAATCTTCCTGAAACAGAATTATTGGATACCCAATGTACAGTATGGTATGTATTAAATGAATGAACGGGCTGTTTTTATTATTACAGTGTTTAAGATGCTCGGTTGCAGAGTACATGGTGGTCAGTTAGGTCCCAGCCTCTGTCCTTTTACACAACGTTGTTATTCAATAACTGTAATCTGGTACATTGTTAAATCAAGTCATGACAGGATATCCCCAGTAAGTCAATTTAATGTGAATGCTTGTAAAGGTTCAAGAACTCCTACAATGTACAAAAATCTAAATGTTGTAGGGTATATTTATCATCTCCCTTTCACATGTTTATGGTTTAATTGTCTTTTTTTTCTGGGTCACCCTGTACAGTTGAAAGGCAGGTTTCTTTTTTTTTAAAATTTCCATCAGCCTAAAGGTGACAGGATGATTTAACTTGTGATGTGTTTTGTAGTCTGCAGGAGCTGCCTGGTGAAGTACCTGGAAGAGAACAACACTTGCCCAACGTGCAGAATTGTGATTCATCAGAGCCATCCTCTACAGTATATTGGGTAGGTACCACCGCAAATTCTACTGCAACTGAAACGTATCCATCCTGGGTTGTCCTACACAACTAAATTAATACAAAATAGTCATGCTTATTACTAATGCACACATCCAAAATGTTAACGTCTTTATTTGAAACAGGCATGCACTTGTGGAAGCAGATTGATTTTTTGTTAAGGCTATACCACGTAGTGGGATTGAACACGAAATTAGGGATACCTTGTATGTGTAGCACGCACAATTTTGTGTAAAAAACTAAAATTTGGTTATGCAAATGTCATCTGTAGGGATGTATTGAATGTTAGTGTGCTAGCCAGGAATTCAAAGGTTCGTCAGGCGGCATTCACACATTGTCAGATGTTTTTTCTACTTTTTCTGTTAACAAAAACTGTTTGACAATGTGTGAGTACTATAAATCACACATTAAATGTCACTCATGCAAAATTCAATCTTTTGATTTGTACAATGCCTATTACTGATACAAAAGTTGTTGTATTAAAGTCCACTACCAAATCGTTACATGTAGCACCACTTTATCAATGACATCACCGCCGTGCATTGGAGCAGGGTATTATGCCAAAGCACTGGGGGGGTACCTTTAGTGGCAGTATTGCTTCAATAAAATATGTTTTGAATACCTAGTGTACAAGACGCAAGAGAAGTGTTATGGTAGAATAAGTATGAAACCTAAAATATACGTAAACACTAATAACTTTAATTTTGAAAACTGAGCAATGACTACGCTAAAGCACTTACTTTTCAAAAAAAATAAACAAACCAGAGTTGAAAGGTCACAGCACGGAGGCAGGCGCCTCTACAGTGTCCAAGAAGTGGGGTTCAGAAAGATGAGAGAAGTCGTTGAGCTATGTTTTGTTTTGTAAAAAATGAGCATTATTTGTTTTCAACCGACTAGGGTTGGACCAGGGGAATAAATGTTTTAAAGATATTATTAATATTTAATTGACCTGCATTGTGCTAAAAAAATGTGCAAGTAAAAAAGTGTAAGAATTAATTCATCATTATTTTATTGCAATCCTACTTTTTGGGTAAAAAAATAAATGAGCAAACGCTATTTATGAAGATCCCAGCCGGGGGTTACAGTAACATACGATCTGTGTTTGGAACGTGAAACCGTTCAACAGCTGAGATTTTGTAATCGCAATTTAGAGCTTGTATGAACTGGAAAGCATTTTTTTTTATTTCTTTTTTTATAAACAGTATTTACTTTTTTACACAAGTTAGCAATAACAAGACATGTTACAAGAAATTGTATTTATTCCACCGATTTATCGTGATAATTTACAGCCGTTATAATTGATGACAGAAAATTGCGTTATCGTCCAACATGAGTTATGTATGAGTATCACAAGCAGCATCAATTACATGTACATACACAACAGTGTGTGTTTATTATTTAAATCATAAAAACATGATTACTATTCTATATAATGTATTTTTAAACTGCATGTGAATGTTTTATTCCACTTATATGGATTACCTGTAAGGTAGGATTTTCAATGAAATATAAACTAGTAGATATGGTGACGATCACCAGTAAATTATTCAAATTAGTACTATTGAAAGTAAGAACCTTTGTTCAGTAATGTATTCTGAATCTTCAAAGGTCAAAATGTACCCTTCATTACAGCCCTAGTCATCTCTGTTCTCTGTTTTTTACTCTAACGTATATAAGCTGCATCTCTCTGTTGCAAGTCTGTTTGTCACAATATGCAGCAGGTCTGACCAAATTAAATTACAAATGGAACAGGCTCAAAAGTAATGAGTCTGTCTGTCATTAAGGAGACTTTTTTTTTTTGGTCCCCTGATTTTTGGATTTGATATTCGTTGAGGGATAATCGCGTATCCCTCCCGAACAATGCCAATGGTAGCCCTAAATCAGTGAATCTCAATTGTTTCTCTATTTTGGACCCCCTTTTAAAGCTCCTCTTGCCCCACATAATGAATCAGATTTCTCCTTTGTCCACAGAACTGCATAAAACGTAAAAGACAATTTAGCAAAAGATTAAAAAAAAAAAAGTTTCCAGAATTAAGTATCCAAAGTCAGTATTCAAAATTGCAGTATATAGTGCTCGATAAGGCCCTAATGTCACAGTTCACCATGCAGATTAAAATGTACAAAAGCAACTAGATGACAGATTTAAACAAAAGACATGAGAGTATTTAAATCTGTTTAATGATTAACTGTTTTACATTACCGTAGCTCGTTTCGTTCGCTTTGTTTTTGCTGCATTTGTCAGGTGAAATTGCAGGAAGCGATGTGTAACTGCACAATAAAAACAGACTGATTAGACATGCAATTAAACATTAGACTGATTAGACATTAGACATGCGAGAAAAAAAAAAACGAGCTGTGATGGATAATCAAATAAATTGTAACATTGAAGAGATGGGCTTTGTATGAGAAAACTGGTGAGTATATCAAGATGTGAAGCAATGCTTTTTGCTGAAGAGATGTCTAATAGTAAAAAAAATGCAGAGTAAATAATGTCCCACCTCTCTGATGTTTCATTTGTTGTGTTTATTTATGCAACTTATAACAGTTGTAATACATGGTCATCATTTATTTTCACTTACCGTGCAGCTGTCCGCAGGTTTAAGACCGAGAAGTAATGAATGAGTTTGTTGTCAACAACGCATTTCCCAAGGGTGACAAGAAACAAAAAAAAGTATGAAATGTATTGTTCCTAGAATGGGTTCTTCATCTAAATTGTTTCAGGAAATATGGAAAACATACACATGTATTTTGCAAATATTTTTAATACAATAGGAATAGGGGTATCTGGACGGACCTTAACCACTTAGCTGTTGCTCAAAAAGTACCTGTTGTTTAGTGTTATGTGTTAGGAAGATTAACACACCACTGTGATTTCTGAGATACAGGGGTAGGAATAGGTGATGTGCTTTCATGTTTGACTGGCCTGTCTCTGCAGTAGAAGTTGTTGTTCCGCCTCTGAAACTCATGTGTGCTATTGTGCCTTTGTAACCTGCAAGTAAATATTAGTCAAAGTAATATAACATGTATAGTGTTGCACTTATAAAGAGACAGATTAATCTACTTTGCAAACAAAATATTAACCTTTTAAAACGAGTCATACTTGTTTTACTGCAGTTCAGACTAACCAATAATGTGACATTTCACATGTTGTTATTTTTACATTTATTTGTTTTTTCACCCACTCCCTTCTGTGTGCTTCATGTGAAGCCTGCTGTTTAATTCCATTCAATGATGGAAATGTCTTTGTGAAAAGCAATGTGTGATGTGTCCTTCGACTATCAAACTGTGCTACTTGCTTATGTAGCCTTTTTATTATATTACCCCATTCCCAACCTGCATGATATTTTAGGAAGTAGGGTACTGAAATGTGGTAAAATCCATTAATAAAATAAAACACTTCCTTGTGTGAATCTAATGTAGATACAATGCTAATAACTTTCTTTTTGAAATGATTGATCATCATTGGTTTAATTAGGCTCAGTGGCATAACTTTGGTCAACTTTTGGTTACCTGGTACCAGGGCTGCCAACTACTTTGAGAAAAACCCTCCCACTTCTTCCTGAAAGGTCGCCCAATCAGGAGCGTACGTTACAACGTCACAACCACCTGCTTCTACAGGCAATTATGTTGTACCCCATTGTAAACAAATAGCAACTAAACTATTTGCAATTCTGCTTTTTTATAATGTTTTCTTTGCTTAATTACTAAATATTTACCTGAAATACTAATAAGTCAATATTTTTTTTAAGCAGGTAAAACCCTTAAGAACAAATTCTCATTTGCATTAACTAGGGTGACCAGATTTTGAAAGCTCAAAACCGGGACAATTTGTCAAATAGATAAGACTAAGTAAAACATTTACATATAGGCTATTTAATGATTATTTAAATAGCCATCCTTTCACTCTTAGTATTATCTTTTTTTAAGCAGCAACGGGTGTGTAATTTGTGGCTAATTAGTTTAACTTGCCATATTGTGTTGTATATGTACTGCTTCTTTATTTTTTTACTACTACTACTACTACTAGTACTACTACTACTAATAATAATAATAATAATAATAATAATAATAATAATAATAATAATAATAATAATAATAATTAATTCTATAGATTGTCATGACACATTTACGTTTTGGCATTTTTCTTTCTTTCGTTTTTTTTTTACACACTGCGTCAGGATGGCTCTATATATGGACGGTGTTGATGTGGTTTAACCTGATAGATTCGGTCTAAACTAAATCCCGGCAGAAATGAACAGCTACAAAATTACCGAATTACACATAATTGTAGATTCATATTGAATATATAAACAAAATTAAAACACATGGAGCACTGAGGAATAAGAATGTATGTCTGTGTTAATCACTTTATAAAAATCATATTTGTGATTACCATAGTACCTTTTATTAATTTATTTTGTATTTCACTGCAGGTGCCATAAACTAAATTTATATAGGAAGTGGTTGTTTCTGTTATTTTTACAAAAGGTATTCTGAGTGTGACGCCCTACAGGAAGTGGCTAAACCGGGAGGTCTGGTCACCCTAGCAATAACGCCTGGCCAAGAATGCACACGAATTGCAGCTACATAAAAACACACTCAGCACAACATCACTGAGGCGCATTAACTTAAAAACAGTATCCAAGTGATACATAACATAAAAATGAAGAATAATTCATTTTTTTACTCAAGTTGTTTTATGATTTACAGTGTAGCTTTTGGTTTTAGTATCAAGTACATATTTTCTTTTCATAAATAAAATAAAAATGTATATTTAGATACAGCTACAGCTTATAAATAGGGGGGTCCTAGCTAGAAAAAGTTTGAGAAACATTGATGTTGGGTTTTGTGTTTCTATCTGTCTCATAGTGTTTATCATTCCCCTCTTTTCATAAGCACAGCAAGTACAATGTTTTATAAATGTTTAATTGGGCTGTTTTACATCGCAGTTACAGTGACCAAACAGCTCCATGTTCATTTCAGATTCAATGTGTTTAAAAATACAGGTTAGTTACCTCAATGTATTGTGATAATGGGAGTTTTTAAAACTTAAACTGTCTCAGCCTGTCCGAGTGAACATGGAGCCACCTGGTCACCCTATTATTGAAACACAGTTAAATTTGTTTAGAGACACTTTTACGTTACTGTAATAAATAACATGTTGCTAGTTATGTTTGCTTATAGATGTCAATAAACTGGCCAAAGTCAAATGAATACGCTGCAAATGTTTAGCTCAAGACAGCAAAAAGACTGTAGGGACAACGTTGAAACGGCCAAAACAAAACCTACACCATCTGTTGTTTGGGCCAAAATGTCATTAAAATTTCTTTATTTTTTTATTTTTTATTGTAATAAGATCATTTAAGCCAGGATGCAACTGGCATGTATTAAGGTAGTAGCAGATGAACATCCAGCTGCTGTCAGATCTAATGTGTGTGTTCGTGCTCCAGCAATAGACGCATTCTCATCCTTAGACTGCTTCCGGTTTTTACATTTTTTTTTTATTTTGCCCACGATTTCGGCATCTTTTTCTTGGTGGATCTGAAGGATCTCTGTTGCTGTTTTGTTTAATGCATTTTCTGCTTTTCTTTGCCACCTGGTGGCAGGACTGATGAAATGCAGCTGATTTATAGTACACCATCGACTCGATATATCGTGGGTGTCGGGGTCCAATATAAATCTGCTATATATCGAGGGCAGCGATTATAGCGAGAAGCCCATAGAAAAACAAATAGGCTAACAAATACTGTACAACCACTCCCTTGTTTTATCGGGTGCGTCAGGGTCCAATATAAATCCTCTACGCAAACTGTTTTTTCTAATTTTTTGCATAAAAAGCAGCACAGTTTTAATTCGTACAGCGGAGGGTAATTGCTTCTCATCAACGTAAATCTCCAATTAATTTCATGAGTCTTCCTCTACTCTCTCAAATGCACAAACCCGCTGCATTGAAAGAAACCATTTCCAACATAGGCGGCCTGTTGCTAGGGAGCTAACGTCACTGCCCAGTGACTTTTGCTAGTGCATTGCTGCCACAAGTGAACACCTCGTTGACTAAAATAAAAATCGATTCAGTTTGATCCAGACAGTCCGGGAATTGGGATCTGTGTCTGGGTGGCAGGTATTAACAAGCCCGGATGCCCTAATGTCTGGTTTTTAAGTGAAACGCATAAGAAACACCAACCTTCCTATAATACTTTCTTTGACATACATTAGTCGCTTAAACGATTTCCACTATCTTATTAGAAATGTACTGTTTAGTACTGATCTGTACATTCTACTTTGTCCCCAGCATTGAATAATGCTGAAGACAATGAACATATCCACGTGATGTAAACAATCCAAGTGAGGGGTTGCAGTCACGTGACCCCAGCAGGCTACATACTGGCAGTCAAAACAACCGTGGCTTCTAATGCTAAAACAGTATCTTCCACAGCAAAATGTAATGTATTTGCAACCACAGAGCATACTTCTTACCTCCAGTCACAGGAATTAGAAAGATATAATTTAAGATGTGCCAGATACTTGGACTTTGTGACCCCTACTGTGCAGCCCCAGTGAGCAACCACACTTTGACGTTATTTGACCAAGTTTCTTTTTCTGTTTTTAAGAAAACTCACTTACCGGTACATGTTATAAATTAAGAAAAAATACATTTTCAATAGTTTGTTACAAAATGCAGTACTAATATGAATTATATACAGTATTTCTATGTTGTTTGTATATAAACGTTTAACATCTTTCGTTAGACTCACAATTAAAACAATGTATATGACATATTTGGTATAAGAGCATCATAATTTCTCAGTAACTAGAATCTATTTGCTGTAAAATCAACTTCAGCGAGTAACAGCTAAATGGTTAAGCTAAAGAGACTGTACTAAAAGGACTATGCTGTGCAAACAGGAGCACAGCATTAACACTATGTAAGGTACGTGCATAATGATTTCTGTTCAGTTTAAGTTGCCTAAAATTACAGGTAGATGAATGCTGTTTGCAATTATTTTTCTTTTAAATATGATATAAAATAATGATGTTTCTGTCATTTCAAATTAGTTTAGTAAAATAATAAATGCATTCTGTTAACAGTAAAGGTATATTTTATGTAAGGACTGGGAATCACCAACCTGTTTAATTGTGTTAAACTGTATTACAGTATACTGCAGTTTTGATAGACCAAGGCTGACTGAGAAATATGTCTGTGGAAAAGGTGGCAACCCTAGTGGTTGACTAATGACTCACTCTGTCATTACAATCTGTGCTGTGGCTATTGCAGTCAGGGACACCATGCCAACCACAATGTCATTGGAATGATTGTGTGTACTCAATTTTTGGATTTCACACTACCAGCTGCTGAAGCTTAAAATGTTACATCCTGTAGAGGTCGCTGCCTGATATTTATACGAAGAAATGTTAAATATTGAGACTTTATAGGACCAGGAAACTGAAAAGACAGATATGTTTACCACAGTTAAAACAGTATTGCTTTGGTATTTAAAAGTCTAAAGCTAAATTAATTTAATACATGTTATGTTGTGCATTTAGATTTTCTCAAACAAGTTCCATTACCAGTGTTGTCCAGTTAAAAACATCTTAACAGCTACATTTATCTGCCTCAGTGCCATATCAGTGACACTGTGAGGTGTGTCTTGATTTTTGGTACATGGCTGTATTCTGTGATTCTGCCATATCTCAGAAACAATTTGATTCAGATTTCATTATTTGTTTACATTGAAATCAGCAGTATCCTACTACAATCATCTTGTTTTTTTAAATTGAAATTATGCAATTTAAAAATTAACCATTGTGCTGGTTAACTGGCACTGTTAATTTAATTAAACCAACAGTCTGTAACAGTTTGATGAACATCATCATGATTTTTTTTTCCTTTCCTTTAACTAATGAAATAGGTCCTATTGTCAAAATCTGGTACGCAGAAGTATTCTATGAGTCACTTTGAAGTCTGTTCAGTCCAGGCACTTCAGATTCTCCAGATGGCTCAAAGCAAAGGAAAGGTGGATTTAGATAAAAATTACAGTAACTATATTGGTACAACAGAAATGCGAACCACTCAAAATATAAGTAAGCTTCGTAAAATATTAAGTGGAATGTTAAAAAGAAATTCAAATTGCACCTGAGTCTATTTTCTCTTTCAAAGGTAAAATCATTTCATTTTTTAGGAATTGGAGTACAAATAAAGAAAAACAGTTCCTCCTATAATTTAAGTTCAGTTCTGTGTTGCCTTTTCAAAGCACAGAGCATGTTCCTCTTCCCACTGCTATCCTTCTGCACTAAAACATGCTGGGTTATTGCGTATGCTAATTGCATTGATTACTGAGTTAATTTAATCGTTCCCATAGAGAAACATTAATCTATTAAAACTCTATTTTTATCCTATTACTTTGCACAGCTTGCTGTCAGTCTTCGCTTAAAAATGTAAGCTTTAGCATTTCAATGAAACTTGATGGTAATCTCCTGCAAATAAATGTGAACGGCAAGCATTAATTTAAAAGGATATTTGACAGAAGGGTTTTGTCTGAATTTATGGAAAAGAACAAAGATTTTGATGTCTCCATTACCAAACTGGTAATTGAGAATTTAAAAGCCCTTTACGGTATGTTTTCAGGACTACTTTCCTAGAAACCCACATGAAGAGTATGGCTGGGTTGCTGATCATTTTGCTGTGGACGTAGCAAATCTCACTTTGCCATCCCAACTGGAGTCACAGCGCATCAATTTGTCATGTGACCTCTCAATTAAAGGCACATTTAACAATTTACCCCCTGAAGGAGTTGTGGCTCCTTGCTGTAGGCAAATACCCAGAACTTGCTGGTAAGGCAATTTCAATGACAAAATACAGAAGCAGGCTGCATGTAGTGTAGTAAGTGTCAGTAGTGACGGACTGGCCTAATCTTTGACAGGTTGTCGGTATGTTTGCAATGCTGGATGTTGAATTGAAAATTAAAATTGGTATTCCGTGTGTTGCAATACAATTTTGAATTGATATGTTAGTTTTATACCATTTTGTACTAATAATTAATTTATAAATAATTAATAAATAATTTGGGGTCATGGGTTCATTTGGGTCGCCAATCAAAAAGTTTGGTTAACACTGGCTTGGTGCACATGAGATCGATCACATGATCGAGCTGCTGAACTTGAAAGCTTCACATTTATTTTGAATAGCTACAACAGGAGACTTTTTCAGACGGGATGAATTTATCAACAACTGTACAAATATTTATTGTCTAGTGAAAATGAATAGACCAACACAATGTAGGAGTGCACAGCAAGTCTTGCAGTACTTTCTCGAGTTATCGGAAGACGAATCTGGACACGTAAATGAGCCAGACAAAGACAGTGATGAAACTTACTCTAATCACAATGAGGTTAGTGATAACAGTTTAAGTGATAATGAAGTTGCAGAAATTCTGGGAGAGAGACAAACACAACCACAGGTTGTGACAAGTGCACTGCACATGTACAGAAGTGGCATGTCTGTGTTGGTTGCACAAACTAGACACCACAAGGTTTTTTTTTACATTCCACATTTTGAATAGTTATACGTTTCCATCTTTTGGACATTTGAATAATCCACATTTTTAACAGCTTTTGCAAGACTGGAGATGGAAATTAAGGTTGAATAGCCAACAGAGTCGAACTCAGGCACAACATAAGACAGGTAAACAGAAAACACTTGTATAAAATAAACCTCAAACAAATCTCGGGCACTGGAATTCTCTACTGCTCCACAGAGTGTCGTAAGCTCCCGCTGCATCCCAAGTCGTCTCTGAGCTGCTAAAACAAACTATTTTATAGCCCAGCATTTGTATAAATTTGCAACATTTTAAACAATGCTACCAATCATAACTCTCCTTCCAACACCACCCCCAAATCTCGTGTCCCTGCTCGTGCTATAACAGGTGTCCCTCTCATGTACCAAGCAGGCTGCAAAAACAGAGTCACAAACATAATCCTGAAGGGAAACAAACAATAACACAGAACAGTTTCGTAGCGTGTGACACAACAATAGTTTTATACACATTTTAATATAGGGGTTAAAAAGACAGCTCCAGTAATTCTAGGTATATATGTGTGTCCGGTAGTTCCAGTGTTAAGTGTTGCGTTTTATATAGAGATTAAGTCAATGACACAAATCAGCACAGGTTTTGTTGTGCGAAACAAATCCTTTCTATATACTGTACTGACTGTAATAAGTTGTCAAAAGAAAGTGGACAGGCTCCTTATTTCAAATTTAAATACATTTTTGCTCCATCAAAAAATCAAGCTCCAGACTCAAAACCACTCAACTGGAAACGTTGGTGTTAGAAATAAATACGTATATGCCCAGTAGTGTGCTTTGTAAGCAGAGTCGATTAAATTATCTAGTAGTGATATGGGATTGGGAACGATGCTTGGGCTGCACCTAATTCTTAACCCCAAAAATATGTATTTTAACCATTAAAGCTGACTGTATGAAGGTCATCTAGACTTCATAATTATTCAGAAATGTATGGTCCTTGCAGGTGGATTGCAATTAAAATAAGTAATACCATGTGCTGAAGTGTACTGTGTCTTATTTTTTCCTGTTCCTAACTATTTATTTATTATTTCTTTTTTGTGGTAGCCATGACCGAACAATGCAAGATATTGTCTACAAACTGGTGCCTGGACTTCAAGATGGTAGGTCTCTACATAGGAAAACTGTGGACCCAAAAAGCTTGTGTTTAATTTGAAATCAGTGTTGAACACCCACTAACTTTACTGCCGCCTGTGTACTATATTTTGGTAGAGTGTACTTTTAAACCCAATCACAATTGTTTTGATATTTTTATCCACACTGAGCCATTACTCAACTGCCATGTTCCTCCCAAAGCAATTTCAAAGCACACCACTTAAGCCGTCTGTAGAGAGTGCATCAATTTTGTCTTCTGAATGTCACATTGTCCCCTGCTTCTGTGTAAATTAAAGTCTCTTATTGAAACATTGATAGAAAAAAGCAACATTGTTGAGAGGGACTTTGTTACACAGAACTGCATATCAATGACATTCAGAAGACAAAATGGAGGTGTTGTACAGAGACAATTTAAGTGAGGGCAGTGACAGTGTTTGCTCCCAGTGTTATTATCCTAGAGCAGGTGAATATAAAAATAACAATGATTTTGCTAATGCTTGAACCAGGATGGTTTACCTACCAACTGAATAAGCAAGCTTTGTTCTAATTTTAGACTTATGTTTACTCCAAGTCAGCCGTGACCAGGGTTTAACCTACACAGTTGTTCTTATCTCCAGGCATTGCTATTCATAACATATCATCAAGAGTACCAACAATAAAATAAACCGTGACAGAACATTGGCAGGGTATTTCTGCCTCTGGCATTTATCACTTTGGGAAAGGGAATGAGACTATTTAGGATCTTATTCAGGCCAACATCCTAAATTCATCATTATTTGGTGTATTTTTGAACACTTATGCTTAAAACCTTACAATGCTTTTATTTATTTTATTTTATTATAATTATGTATATTTTTTTTACTTTTTTTCCAATTCTAAAGCGGAGTTGAAAAAACAGAGAGACTTTTATCAGAAACTTGGTATGGAAGTGCCTGGAGATGTCAAAGGTGAAATGTGCTCGACAAAGCCACACTTAGACCCACAACGAAATGGTTAGTCTATTTTTTTGTCTGCAAATTCCACTTTTAAAAAGAAAAAAAATCACATAGACAGATAAGTCATGCATGCTAAGAATTTACATATTAGTTTATTCCAGGTTACCATTCAATCACAATTAAGATATCCTATTAACAATTGCAGGATTCAAGTGTAATAGTTGTTCATTTAAAGATATGGGGGGACATGTATCAAGCATTTGCGACGGCAGTAAGGCCTTAGCGTCGAGTTTATGCCGGCCTTAAAATTGCCCCGTATGTTTCATTACACTTTTGGCAAGTTAAGGCCGTGTTAGCACCACCAAAATGAGCTCCGCTGTACAATGTGCTCTGCCGCTCATTATTTATGCTTTTTAAAGCATGTCAAGCCTTAATTATATGCATTGGCCAATTGTAGGTGGGGTTCATTTGTAAATGAAATCTGTGATATTAAAATGAGATTCATGAAGCGGCAGAACAGCAACTCTGGCCCTAAGAGGGTCCACAAATCAGACAGATTTCAAATTGATCCTATCAGGGTGCAAAGAAAAAGTCAGAAAGCAGCTGATAGGAAAGAACATTATGGCAGCAGTCATATAGGGGCCCAGAAAATTAATTGTATTTTTTAAAGAAATTCCCGAATGACAATTAAAAATTCATTGAGTATCACGAAGCCGACATTTTATTTATAAAAATGCCTAAAATGTGTTATTGATAGCTCATCAGGAACATCACCCAAAAACCAAGGCTGGAACATTTTAACATTTAGCCTAGCTACTGAGTAAACTCTTAAAAATGCACATTGTAACTCGATTCGCTATTGAAACAATCTCAAAAAATGTAACAAACGTCTTCTGGAAACAAGACGTTTAAAATGGTCTGTGTTGGCTGCAAAAAAAGTAACAAGGAGACAAAATAGATTTTTTAAAAACAACCTTGAATGACAAATTCAGCAACATTTTCGAGTTTTGTAAACCTTTAAAACTTATATTGACACATCAATTAAAAATGAGTGCAATTCCCATTGCCTATTTTGCTGCCTCTAATCCCAAAATACAGGTATTAAACATGGGACAAACATTAACTGCAAAACCTGAAATGACAAAACCGAAGCTTTTGTGTTTTTCTTTATACACACTGTACATTAGTAGTATGTAGAAATGTCATTGTACAGTATGAGGAGTTCACCAATCATGAAGACGGTATTTGTTTGACCCTGTTGCCGTAGTAACCAAATGCATGGAATTGAGCCGGACTGTGTACAGCTACTGTAGCGCTGCTTCTACTTGATAAAAGTATGAAATCAACAGGGGAGGTGAAGAGTACAGTAATGTAAAATACTATGAGGAAAGTAAAATTCATATTTTTTACGGTAGGCAGTCATACACGATTTCCTTGAAATTCATCATATCATGAATTTTCTGGGGCATTTCTTACGACTGAGACTGCAGACTCCTAACCTTCCTGAACAACTCAGGAACAGAGGGAGAGACTGAGAAGAAGAGATTGTATTTGGGTCTGCATTACCCTTTCTGATCTTCCCGAGGATGAAATTATAACTCGATACTGGCTATTTCATTATGTACAATTATTTGTATTGGTCGTATAATAAACTTGGTTCATTCTGTCCTTTTCATTATGTATATTTGGTTTTATCCGTCATATAATAATAATAATATAATATAAAGTCAAGGCACTTAGTCAACACGGGTCATTGCCTCTCCAAATGACCTACTTGTTGTTCAATTGAGGTAGCCCATTTGGAGGGGAGGTGCTTTTTCCAGATTAGTCTGTTAATCTGTGCTACCATAGCCCATTTTTAGGGATTCAGTACACCGGTGCAGCAGAATTTTTGCATTTAAATGTGGTAGCTTACGCCATGCCTCATTCATTTTGGGCCAGTTAATACAATCAGGATGGGGTCAAATGTGTGCCGCGGCAGAGCGCTGCTTCACACTCCGCCAATTTAGCGCTGCGCCGGTCGATCTTGATTCATGTCACCATGAAGTCTATGTATCTGCCTTAAAGAATCAGACAAACCACTCGTGAAGAGGCTCTGAAAACAAAATACCCTTTTACCATGTTTGTTTTACAAGAAGGTATTTTTAGAGAGGAGTTTGCTCTGCAGTATGACTAAAATAAAATTGGACAATTAGCTATATTCTAAAAGACCTTAAAAGCACACTCAACATTTTCCATTTAAGCATTAAGCACAGACACAAAATTGGAGTGTGTGGGAGGCAAATTAATCTCCAGCAGTTCTGGGCCTGTATAGTAATATGTCTAAATTAGGAAAGCTTGCTCTCCATCCGCATTATTAAATACAGGGAGCTGAACATTACCAATATTTTTTGCACGCTTCTATCACTTTGAGACTCATTTAAATAATGTTAGGATGAGGGGTATCTAACTTTGTTTAAGAATAGGGGGGCGGGTGTTTCAAGATAAAATATGGAATATCTACAAACTGAACATTTATTAAGTACAAACACAAGTAGCACCAAATGGCAGAACCAGTTCCAGTGGCTTATCTGCAGAATGCTGTACTGTACCTATAATTCCTACATGAAGCTTATTAAAGGGAAGTGCTAAACAAACAATAACATGTACAAAATGTAATATGGCTTGTTTATTGATAGATATTTTGACATATGTATGTTAACATTTAAAAAATTCCTTACTCGGTTTTGATTTAAATGTAGTGCTGGATGCTAGAGGCAACGATTGCATTCATCATGCATGATTTGTACTACAATAGGTCATCTTTGAATTAGCGTTATCTTTGAATTAGTCAACCATGGTCTTTGTTTTCACTGAGAGAATAACACACGACACTGGAGAAAGTTCAGGGTCAGTCAGTACTGAGATCGTTGTATCTGGGTCGATCCTGTACGTGATTGTTCTAATAGGGCTAATTTGCATTGAAAAAATCTGTTCTTGCTGTTAGGATCGTTAAAGTTTGTTATAGTGGAGTTAGCCTGTATTTACTACTGCTTAATCTAAGTTAAAAATAAAAGATGTTGGTGGGAATTGAACTTGTTCATGGCCCCATGGCAACATTACCCTAATTTTTAATTCTAAAACCCAACATTATTTAATTTAATAACAGTCTGATACTCTCTCTTCCTTTAGATATTTTTGCGAGTAATAAATAAAAAATATATGCCTATATTTAAGTATTAATATTTCGTGCAGTCGTCTCTCCTGACTGCCGACCAAGTTCACATTCACTTAATGATGTTTTTTCTTACTGTTAGCTAACGTTAGCCACGGTGCAGACCTTTGGTCAAACCAATGTGTAGGTGCGTGTAGGGAGAATTTATTGTGATTGTTTATAAATGTGGCCCATCCTCTGAATACTTTTCCATTTTAAAACAATAAATGTCCCCCTTTTGCCCCATGGGTTAGGCGCCTATGGTTAGGATGATCTTTAGTGGCATTGTCTTGGAATTGGTGATTTAAAAAAGGGAATCTGTATTTACATTGGGTGCTCTTAAATTTAATATTTTCCCATTTGAAGACCCCACTGCATTGGGATTATCAATTGTACACACCCAGTCACCCTTTTGGACCTCCGGATGCATTGAGATTAGCTATTTAGACATTACATTGCATTAAAATAATCTATTTGGACACCTCTCTGCGTTTACTTTTTTGTATAAATATTCAAACTCACTTGGAGACAGTCCTCTACTTGCACATCTTTTGCAGTGAGCTTTCTTGCATTCAGATTGCTTTTGTATCAGAATATTTCTTGACAGCCAGTTCAGTGGGGGGCTTTTTTTTATTCAGTTCAATTTCGACATTACATTAAATTTGGGTCTTTTTCAGACAGTTTGCTGCATTAAGATGTCGGTGTCGCAAATCCATTGCTGAATGTTCATTCTTTCATACTCCAGTAAATTGGGGTCTTCTCATTTAGACGTTTCAATTGAGTGGGGTCTAAAATCAAATATAGTGTTAGGAGATAGACAGTCTATTGTCCTTCAAAAAAACAGATCCTAGGCTTAAATGACATTTCTTGCTCACATCTTCAGACTGAATTAAATTAGTAAATGCCACATTTCTAACTAATGTCTAATGTAAAAGTAAATCATCTTAAATTAATCGCAAGTGTTAAGTTTTTAAGTCGCAGCATTTAATACACTCCATAGTCACAAGAGCAAACCACATGTTGTTAATAGATTGAGGTTGTGCTAGGTGTGTCCTAACTTTGAATTAAGCTATTTAAAAAGTAAGTACCCTTGCAGAAAGATGGAGAGGGTAATTGTTAGTGGTTTAGTCAAGGCTTCACATTGAGTTTTCTATTTAGGGGTTGATTAGGGATGTAAATTAACTGGATGAGCAGTCCCTGACAAATGCAAATCAGACAGTTCCTTAAAGTTACATTTGCACCAAAAAAAAAGATATCTATATATATATATATATATATATATATATATATATATATATATATATATATATATATATATATATATATATATAAAATAATATCCTATTTTATGCATTTATAAAGCATTGTTTTGCAGTTCTTTGTAATCTATGCATTTATTTTTTAATCTGAATGCATTTATTTAGCTAAATATGTTTTGATAATAGACTGTCGTATTATTTTTTGTTTAGTTGTTGAATCCTATTGTATTATGAATGGTTATACGTTCTGTTAACCTATCTATTAGTATATTTCACTTATCTGGGTTTTTAGAAGAGAAATATTTTCATTTGAAAACCCACGTTTACTTCCTAGGTGTACTGAAAAAATATATGCAATATGATCACTAATTACCAACATTTTAGCGTAAAAGAGTAAAAGTTCTCTGCCTAATTCATTATGCCATACCCAGTTCCAGCTCGTATAGCTTTATCTCTCTCCTAAAGTTCCAATATAATGAGGCTAATATGACAAGCATATTAGCTTCATTATAACTTGAAAGAATGTTAACTGTCCTATTCACAAAGCATTTACCCCTGTGCTATGTTGATGTTGCAAAGCTTCAAACAAATAACTCAGTAGGTGTTCTTGCTTCTTGCTAGTTTTGTAACACTTGAAGTTTGTTTTTGTTTATTTTTTTACCCTAATGTTGTAACACTTGATTGAATTTTGGCTTCAGTGTCTTCCAAATAGTGGTGAATCTGTGTTTAGTGACCCAAATGTTTTTCTTTTCCATGCAAAAGGTGAAACAAAACCAGAAGACACATCAAACAAAGAGACAACAGAAGAGAAGCAGGAGGAAGATAATGATTACCACAGAAGTGACGAGCAGGTACCCCCACACATTTCTTGGGCCCTTTACTGTTTGTTTCACTAACTGTTTCTGGACACATTTACTTTTATTAAGGGTATATCCTAATTGATCTGTTACCAGAAGACACCAGTTATAAATCAAAGACAAAGTACACAACTATCCAAAGATATGTATATACTTCCAATGTTGCAGCTAACATGATACATATGAGGAAAATATTTAACAGGAATATTTAAGGAGGAATAGGTTGCCAATGTTAATGCTGCTATTTTGAGTTTGCTTTGCTGTAAAACAAAAGTCAGAGAGCTTCCTCAGGTAAGTTATTTTTTTAACCAGGTGACGTAAACGGTACGAATATTAAGAATAAAGCACAATAAAAGCCTCAGTATGTCACTAATTGTTTTCTCTGTTGTGTCATGGAACATGCAGTCTATTAGTGATAATGCCATGACATTGGCGTGTTACCAGGTAATGTATGGAAGTTTCCAGTCAATCATGATGTTTGAACAAGCGAGTTCCATTATTACAGAGGAACTATTATACTAACTTTAAGTTATTTATGTATTTACCTTTGTTTGTTTGTAGCTTACTGAAAGAGAGAACTTTTTCAGAGCAAGGCAAAACTTGTGCTTTATATGTGGTTCTGTTATTGAGTAATAATAGAACAGTGGTCCTCAAAGTAATTTGGGCACAGGCATAAATTGATCTTACTTGGCTGTTTGCAGGCACTCTGACTATTGCATAGGTTCTTATCTCAAACACTGCCTTCCCGCGACATATACAGTGTGTGTATATATATATATATACACTACTGGTCAAGTTTTAGAACACCTCCATTTTTCCAGTTTTTATTGAAATTTACGCAGTTTAATGTCTCAATGTACTCTGAAATTAAAGCATAGAACAAATAAACAATTGGAGATAAAAAAGAAATCATGGAATCGTTTTGTTTAACAAAATTTAATCTAAATTTTTGACTCCTCAAAGTAGCCACCTTTTGCAGATATAACAGCCGAACACACTCGTGGCATTCTTTCTACAATGGAAATCAAATATTGTTCTGAAAGTTCTTCCCAACACTGTTGCAGAAGTTCCCACAAATGTGTTGCAGTTGTAGGTTGCTTTGCTTTCACCCTTCTGTCCAATTCATCCCAAACCAGCTCGATGGGGTTTAAGTCTGGAGACTGTGCTGTCCATTCCATGATTTGAAGCCTACCGTCTTGTTCTTTTCTTCTAAGGTAGTTCTGACATAGCCTGGAGGTATGTTTTGGGTCATTATCTTGCTGTAGGATGAACCCCTGACCAACTAGGCGTATACCAGAGGGTATTGCATGGCGCTGCAAAATGCTGTGGTAGCCGTTTTGGTTCAGGGTGCCACTCACTCTGTGCAAGTCGCCGACTCTGGATCCAGCAAAGAGCCCCAGACCATCACGCTTCCTCCTCCATGTTTGACAGTTGGTGTCACACACCGAGGACCCATCCTTTCGCCTACTCGACGGCGCATAAAACCCTGCGTGATGAACCGAAGATTTCAAATTTTGATTCATCGGTCCATAAGACTTTCTTCCAGTCTTCAGTAGTCCACTGGCGGTGCTTCATGGCTCAGGCAAGCCTCTTTTCTTATTTTGCCATCTTAGCAATGGCTTTCTTACTGCCACTCGACCTGTCAGACCTGCAGCTCAAGTCTTCTCTTCACAGTTGAAACTGAGACTTGCTTACTTCGACCAGTGTTAAGCTGTGCTTGAAGCTGTTGTCCCGTGAGCCGCCTATCACGCAAGCTGTTGACTCTCAGAAACTTGTCTTCTGATTCTGTTGTGGCTTTGGGTCTGCCAGACCTCTTCCTGTCAGAGTTTCCTCCAGTTTCCAAGTGCCTTTTGATGGTGTAGGAAACTGTACTCACTGACACCTTGGCTTTCTTTGCAATTTCTCTAAAGGAAAGACCTACACTTTTAAGGGTTATAATGGTCTGTCTGTCTTCCTTTGTTAATTGCCTTTTTCTTGCCATTATGATAGCAATATACTACTTCCTGCAGTACAATACTGTCCAAATAATGCTTAAGAGGGTGTAGTAACACAGTCTGTTCCAACACTGCTTTTATACAGACAGAGGGTTTGTAAGTAATCAACAAAAGTTGGTACACCTGTAGGAATTGTTAGCATTAACTTTCAAGGCTTAATTTACTTCCATTGCTGCAGAACAGCTGTAAGTTGTTAACCCATTACTTGTTCCCTGAAAAAGGCCTTTTTGTATAACTCTGAAATGTACATTATTTTTCAATTTTGGTAACCTAAACTTTTTTTTAACCTCTGGCAGTTTACAGCTTACCTTTGTACCATTTCAGGTTATTAACTGGACTTGAACTGCTTAAATTTCAATAAAACTGGAAAATGGGGTGTTCTAAAACTTTTGACCGGTAGTGTATATATATTAAAACATACAAATTTCATACAAAACATACAAACATCAGAGTATAATGTTATATATATATATATATATATATATATAGAGAGAGAGAGAGAGAGAGAGAGAGAGAGAGAGAGAGAGAGAGAGAGAGAGAGAGAGAGAGAGAGAGAGAGAGAGAGAGAGAGAGAGAGAGAGAGAGAGAGAGAGAGAGAGAGAGAGAGAGAGAGAGAGTTTTAGTGGGAGTTATTCTTGGCTCACGCTGATAAGGCCAAGTCTCAGACAGTAATTGTGAGTGCTGCGTTTATTCTTTAAATAATTTATGTAAAATACGCAATGCAAATATTTATTGAATAACCTAAAGTAAAAGAGGATAGATAGCGTCTTGCTACTGTTTTAAAGATCACTCATCTCCAGTACAATTATTCAGAAAAAGCGGATTCGTAGCTAAATCTACTACGGTGTTTCCCTTGTCTGGTGAAATTAAAAAATATATAGAGAGAAAATTAAATTCTAAATACTGAAATGTATTTTTTTTTCTCAATAACAGTCTGTGAAATTCAGTGCTTACATGTTACGCACTGAATTCTGGCATATTAACACCCCGCCTCTGCTCAGGAATGATTGGACAGCTGTCAGGTCTTTCACTTTCCCATTGGCTACTCATTCGCCTTTAATTTTCATGCAGAATACTGTGAACGACCTCTGCTTGCTTATGATTGGACAGCTGCGTAAAACTTGGAAGATATTTGACTGTCCTATTGGTTAAACTTACTGTCAGTACCTGCAACTGAACCTGACACAATTTATGTCCCACCCAGCTAACTTATGATTGGGCTACCGCAGAGGAAATGCAGATATTCAATTGGTTGATCGTATCGCAGAGGCCCATCAGGAAAAAAAATGTCGAGTACGTACAAGCACAGCACAAGCGAGCAGCACTGTCAAGAGACTGCTGTGATGCTTTTGTTGGAAAACGTGTTTAAAGCTTTATTTATTTTCCGACGCTACGACCCGCCAGAAATGTGTTCACGACCCATAATTTAAGAACAGCTGCCGCGGGTATGATGGCCTGGCTTTGCGGGCACCACTTTGAGGACCAGTGTAATAGAACAACTGACCTCCACAGAAAACAATGGTAGAGCAGTGTCCAGTTTTTGTATAATATATCTGAAATAAAAACACATTGAAAATGTGAAAAAAATGGCAAGTTATCAAAAGTGCCCAGCCATTTAAAGTGGAGATATCAAAAACACACAAGCCAAGTTTCAAGAAACCACTGGGGCAACCTTGGCCAGCACTGAGCAAAAAGGCACAACTGTAAAACCGATGGGGTCCAAGGCTGCTCCAATTGTTTCTTCTAACTTGTATCAAAAAACACAAGCTAAGTTAGAAGAAACAATTGGTGCAATCTTGGCCAGCACCAAGCAAATAGGAACAACTGTAAAAGCGATGGGGGTCAAGGTTGCCATCTGAACGCTCATTGCTATGTTTCCCAGCTGTTCGGATGATCGGGCTTCTACTGTATGTTATTCTTGGTTAATTTTTAACTGTTGAAATGATATAGTGCGTTCATACAGTATTAAGTGGCAGCGTTTATCTATATCTGATATTGAAAAATAAATAAGTAAATATCAAGATAAAGAAAGAAATAAATGTCTATGTATTCATTTATTGCAATATTTATTAATGTATTTATTTATTTGTTTTACTTTTACCAAATATATAGGCTATCCTTCAGCATATAGCTAATTCTCAGAAATTGACGTTCCTTTTTGTCCAGTGGGGACCACAAATAGCGTTACTCTCATCAACCAGTAATCAGAGGAGCCATACTTCCTTGTGCCAATAGGGCCACAATGAGCACAATGACAGGAAACCAACATTTTTCAGAGATCAAGATCAGATTCTCAGAATGATGATGATGATGACAATGATGAAAAAAAATCCAAAATATAACAAAGTCCCGAGAATTCTCAACTGGCTGACTTCATCTTTCAAAATACTGCTTGTCTAAACTAATTGTGTAGCACTGTCAGTAACACAACACACTTGCAAGCTGAAGGTTATAGTTTCATCAAATCCCACGCATGCCAGACTTTTTTATATTTTAAATAAAAAAAAAGATATTTTTGCAGGCAAATGTTCAATTTTAAAACAGAAGTAAATAATTTAATATAAAGGATATAGACATCACAATAAGTGCGTTCCCCAGTATATTTCCATATTGACAAAACAAGTTAATTGTCATTAAACTCGGATGTCCTGTAATATAAAAATGCCTGGGGTCTGCAAAAAAATACATTGGGAGAAAAAGGAGGAGGAAGGGAAGGACATTTTTACCTTACTTTGGCAACTTATTTCTCTTACTGTATGACAGGTACTGACTTTTTTTTTAACATTTCACCTAAGTGTTGGGAATTACAAATTAAAAGTGAAATGGTGCTTTTGGCTGATTTACTTTTGCTGCGCCAGTACCCTGAAAACATGTAAACTATCCTTGCTGTATAGTCTGGCAGTTCTTGCGCTTCGCTGATAACTTGGCGCGAATAATCTGTAGTGTATATCCCAAATTAAACTTTAAAGAAAACAACTAAAGTACCAAAATAAAATATAAAAAAATAAAAACATCCAACACAATAAAACAGTGGTAGGGACAATGTTGATAATGCCTAAGAGGTGAGAAGAATGGATCTGAAAGATAGTAAGGAAAGCTAGTTACTGTTGGTCCTCTATATCTGTTTTAAATGTTCTGGTTCTGACATGTATTTTATGTTTATCTGTCACAATGTCTAACATTCCTCAGATCATACCTGAAATAGAAGCTCTCTAACAAATAAGCCCTGCATTTTCTTTGGATGGTATCCAAGTCTTGAAAAGAAACTGGTTTATTTTCTTCATTTTGCAGATGGGTATTTTTTATTTAACAAGACACCTTGTCCAATTAAATTACTGTCTAAACCTTTTGAAAAAAAATAAAAAAAAATATTATATATGAGAGTTTGCTCGAACTTTAAATTGAGGTTTTAGTGACAAAGTATCACGTGGAGTTACTTGGGTGACTAAAGGTTTACCAAATACATTGTACTGTTTACATCAAAATACAGATTGCAATAGACAGTTTTGCTGAATATCAGATCAGCCAGTGAAAATGTACTGGTTGCATCATATCCTTGTACCCTAATAACCTTGAACCCTAATATTGTTTACAGTGCCTGTTTAAACAGAAACATCTAAACAGATTTGTTGTAATAGGACATAAACAGTGGATGTAACAGTCACAAAGTTTTTATGGTCTGAACTCCAACAAAGATGTCTGCTACAGTCTATTCTGTGGGCAAATGGGGTTAACCTCTTCAACTCCAGGTGCAAAAATGAATGTGCACTCCAGGTACCAGATTATGAAATTATTGTAATTGGTATATTTACCCCTGAAATTGGTATAAAATAATATTTGGAAAAAGGTCAATACATTTATAACATTTGTATTAACTCTTTAGGCTTTTGTGTACTAGATAGTCATACTCAATAAAGCAAAACAGACACAAGTTAACTTTTTTACATTTTAAGAACATAAGAAAGTTTACAAACGAGAGGAGGCCATTCAACCCATCTTGCTCGTTTGGTTGTTAGTAGCTTATTGATCCCAGAATCTCATCAAGCAGCTTCTTGAAGGATCCCGGGGTGTCAGCTTCAATAACATTACTGGGGAGTTGGTTCCAGACCCTCACAATTCTCTGTGTAAAAAAAGTGCCTCCTATTTTCTGTTCTGAATGCCCCTTTATCTAATCTACATTTGTGACCCCTGGTCCTTGCTTCTTTTTTCAGGTTAAAAAATGTCTCCTGGGTCGACATTGTCTATACCTTTTAGGATTTTGAATGTTTGAATCAGATCGCCGCGTAGTCTTCTTTGTTCAAGACTGAATAGATTCAATTCTTTTAGCCTGTCTGCATACGACATGCCTTTTAAACCCGGGATAATTCTGGTTGTTCTTCTTTGCACTCTTTCTACAGCAGCAATATCCATTTTGTAAGGTGACCAGAACTGAACACAATATTCTAGGTGAGGTCTTACTAATGCATTGTAAAGTTTTAACATTACTTCCCTTGATTTAAATTCAACACTTCTCACAATATATCCAAGCATCTTGTTGGCCTTTTTTATAGCTTCCCCGCATTGTCTAGATGAAGACACTTCTGAGTCAACATAAACTTCTAGGTCTTTTTCATAGTTCCCTTCTTCAATTTCATTATCTCCCATATGATATTTATAATGCACATTTTTATTGCCTGCATGCAATACTTTACACTTTTCTCTATTAAATGTCATTTGCCATGTGTCTGCCCAGTTCTGAATGCTGTCTAGATCATTTTGAATGACCTTTGCTGCTGCAACAGTGTTTGCCACTCCTCCTATTTTTGTGTCATCTGCAAATTTAACAAGTTTGCTTACGATACCAGAATCTAAATCATTAATGTAGATTAGGAATAGCAGAGGACCTAATACTGATCCCTGTGGTACACCACTGGTTACCTCGCTCCATTTTGAGGTTTCTCCTCTAATCAGTACTTTCTGTTTTCTACATGTTAACCACTCCCTAATCCATGTGCATGCATTTCCTTGAATCCCTACTGCGTTCAGTTTGAGAATTAATCTTTTATGCGGGACTTTGTCAAAAGCTTTCTGGAAATTTAAATAAACCATGTTGTATGCTTTGCAATTATCCATTGTCAATGTTGCATCCTCAAAAAAGTCAAGCAGGTTAGTTAGACACGATCTCCCTTTCCTAAAACCATGCTGACGGTCTCCCAGAATATTGTTACCATATTGGTAATTTTCGTTTTTAGATCTTATTATAGTTTCCATAAGTTTCCATGGGTTTACATACAATAGAAGTCAGGCGTATTGGACTGTATTAACAGCAAAAAAAACAAAACAACAAATTGTAAATGTACAGTAACCTGCAACTGATGGCTTCTTTTTTACTCTAGAAGTCCCTGCCTCCCTGGTTCTGCTTTCTTAATGTCTCTGTCATGATACTTTTGCGCTTTTTCTTGATATTGCCAACAGCCGATAAGCAGCTCGGTTTGAATATTGCTTCTGTTTTAAACAAACGGCCAGTAAGCATTATGTTTACAAAGCTTGCTTTGTATAATTCAAATGCATTTAGAAGCTACAACAACACGCTGCCAATATCTGCAAGTGTGCACTCCATCATATAAACACATTGCACAAAAAAAAGCTTTCTCGACTGGTGTATTGAAATATCCTGCGGTATCCGACTCATTCTCAATGTCTTCACAGATAGATAGGGATTTTTGCATGGAATGCAATTGGATAATAGTCACCTGATGATTTTGATCTCTCATTCCTAACTTCAAAACACATATCACATTACTAACACTGCCTTAGGGCATAATGACAGTGCAAGAAGGAATCTGAGCTGCAAATCTCAGTACAAAGGGGATGCAGCCGGAGCGCTGTGTTTTTGTTTGTTTATTTGTGTAGCAGAGGACTTGCGAGTCGTGAGCTGCAGCGACGGAGCCAGCACAGACCCCAGAGCATGACTAGCACTGCAGAGCACCGCTGTACTACATCCGGAGCACTTTCTGATTACTGTACTGTGTTATTATTTTGTGAAACCTTTTTGTTTAGGACTGAAAACACGCCGTTTTGCCCCTATACCAGCAATGGTATGGGGGTAAAGCAGCAGGTTTTCAGTCCCAAGCAAAAAGGTTTCACAAAATACTAACACAGTAGTGATTATTATTATTTAAAAACTGACTACTTTGGTTTTAAGACCATTTGGACATTCACTTTGTCACCCACACCACTCCCCTCCTGACAGGCATGTATATAAAGAGATCAGATTGAAAAAAAAAGCACGGCATGGTACTGAAGTGCTCTTTCATTTGACGTACTGTACATGCGTACGTCCAGGAGCTGAAGTGATTAAAGTAGTTCTGCTTCAGAATATATGATTGAGTTATAAACAGCATGAAGTTGCTGTGGACTTAAGACAATATGGAGCTTAGTAATGGTCCTTGTTTTTATCCTTCAACTTAACATGCATTGCGAAGATGAATAAGTTGCCGTTTACCTATCGTTGGGGTGGGGGTGGGGGTTTGGGTCTCTGAAATGTAGGCAAGTTGAAAGGCTTATTGATTTTATCAAGAAGATGAGGTCTGGCTCATCACTGTTTCACTGTGCGTCATATATATCTGTTCCTCTTGTTCTACAACAGCTCACTACCTAGCTGTTTGGCAAGCTTATCTGCTAGCGTGGCTTATATCTTGCAGTAAGTTGCTTTGTGTGTAATAAGCAGAGAGACAGAGCTTGAAGATGACATTCATAACCCTCTGCAGTGTTATGGCAAGCAATATTTAAGGGTTAAGATTGCTTTGTGTACAACCTTTGTTCAGGCTTCTTCAGATGTCCTGTGCACTGACTGATAAATATTGAAGAATGTAGTAAACTGACAGCACAGAATTATTTTTATATAGAATTTAAAAAGGGATTGTTGGAAACTGCAGCTTAAAGTATATGTGTGAGGCTGGCCATTATTAGAGAGTGATGAATGTGTGTTTGAGAGAGTTTGACAAATCTGATAAAGGTGTGTTTGTGAGTAAGTGTGTATCTAACAGCTCGAATTGAGTGTCAGAATGAGAAAACGGTAAGAGATTATGCCAGGATGCTTTGATGACGCTGCCTCATGTTGCAAGATTAATAAAGGCTGCCTGTAGAATGACCAGTGAGGACTGTGAATTCTTATTAACTTTCCCTGCCTGTGTGTTTGTTTTCTCCTGAAGGTAAGCATCTGCTTGGAATGCAATAGCAGCAAGCTGCGGGGATTGAAACGAAAGTGGATCCGCTGCTCAGCACAGGCCACAGTCCTACACTTGAAGAAGTTCATAGCCAAAAAGCTCAACTTGGCATCATTTAATGAGGTAATTGAGCATTTCCAAGGCTGTTGCAGCCCACCTGGGGTTTTAATAGCTAGCTCTTCTTGCAGGCTGCGGCTCCTGGGAAGATGGTGATAAATTATATATATATACAGCTCTGGAAAAAATTAAGAGACCACTGCAAAATTATCAGTTTCTCTGGTTTTACTATTTATAGGTATGTGTTTGGGTAAAATGAACATTTTTGTTTTATTCTATAAACTACTGACAACATTTCTCCCAAATTCCAAATAAAAATATTGTCATTTAGAGCATTTATTTGCAGAAAATGACAAATGGTCAAAATAACAAAAAAGAGATTGGAGATTGGGCTGGCCATGACAGGGTCTTGATCTGGTGGTCCTCCATCCACACCTTGATTGACCTGGCTGTGTGGCATGGAGCATTGTCCTGCTGGAAAAACCAATCCTCAGAGTTGGGGAACATTGTCAGAGCAGAAGGAAGCAAGTTTTCTTCCAGGACAACCTTGTACTTGGCTTGATTCATGCGTCCTTCACAAAGACAAATCTGCCCGATTCCAGCCTTGCTGAAGCACCCCCAGATGAGTCCAATTTTCAGCTTTGCCCAACACCTGGTCGTCTAATGGTTAGGCGGAGACCTGGAGAGGCCTACAAGCCACAGTGTCTCGCACCCACTGTGAAATGTGGTGGAGGATCGGTGATGATCTGGGGGTGCTTCAGCAAGGCTGGAATCGGGCAGCTTTGGCATGAATCAAGCCAAGTACAAGGTTGTCCTGGAAGAAAACTTGCTTCCTTGTGCTCTGACAATGTTCCCCAACTCTGAGGATTGTTTTTCCAGCAGGACAATGCTCCATGCCACACAGCCAGGTCAATCAAGGTGTGGATGGAGGACCACCAGATCAAGACCCTGTCATGGCCAGCCCAATCTCCAGACCTGAACCCCATTGAAAACCTCTGGAATGTGATCAAGAGGAAGATGGATGGTCACAAGCCATCAAACAAAGCCGAGCTGCTTGAATTTTTGCGCCAAGAGTGGCATAAAGTCACCCAACATCAATGTGAAAGACTGGTGGAGAGCATGCCAAGACGCATGAAAGCTGTGCTTGAAAATCAGGGTTATTCCACCAAATATTGATTTCTGAACTCTTCCTAAGTTAACATTAGTATTGTGTTGTTTAAAAATGAATATGAACTTATTTTCTTCGCATTATTCGAGGTCTGACAACACTGCATCTTTTTTGTTATTTTGACCATTTGTCATTTTCTGCAACTAAATGCTCTAAATGACAATATTTTTATTTAGAATTTGGGAGAAATGTTGTCAGTAGTTTATAGAATAAAACAAAAATGTTCATTTTACCCAAACACATACCTATAAATAGTAAAACCAGAGAAACTGATAATTTTGCAGTGGTCTCTTAATTTTTTCCAGAGCTGTATATATATATACAGTACTGTGCAAAAGTTTTAGGCAGATGTGAAAAAATGCTGTAAAGTAAGAATGCTTTCAAAAATAGACATGTTAATAGATTATATTTATCAATTAACTAAATGCAAAGTAAGTGAACAGAAGAAAAATCTAAATCAAATCCATATTTGGTGTGACAACCCTTTGCCTTCAAAACAGCATCAATTCTTCTAGGTACACTTGCACAAAGTCAGGGATTTTGTAGGCATATAGTCAGGTGTATGATTAAACAATTATACCAAACAGGTGCTAATGATCATCAATTCAATATGTAGGTTGAAACACAATCATTAACTGAAACAGAAACAGCTGTGTAGGAGGAATAAAACTGGGTGAGGAACAGCCAAACTCAGCTAACAAGGTGAGGTTGCTGAAGACAGTTTACTGTCAAAAGTCATACACCATGGCAAGACTGAGCACAGCAACAAGACACAAGGTAGTTATACTGCATCAGCAAAGTCTCTCCCAGGCAGAAATTTCAAGGCAGACAGGGGTTTCCAGATGTGCTGTCCAAGCACTTTTGAAGAAGCACAAAGAAACGGACAGCGTTGAGGACCGTGAGCGCAGTGGTCGGCCAAGGAAACTTACTGCAGCAGATGAAAGACACATCATGCTTACTTCCCTTCGCAATCGGAAGATGTCCAGCAGTGCCATCAGCTCAGAACTCAGAAAACAGTGGGACCCTGGTACACCCATCTACTGTCCGGAGAAGTCTGGTCAGAAGTGGCCTTCATGGAAGACTTGCGGCCAAAAGCCATACCTCCGGCGTGGAAACAAGGCCAAGCGACTCAACTATGCACGAAAACACAGGAACTGGGGTGCAGAAAAATGGCAGCAGGTGCTCTGGACTGATGAGTCAAAATGTGAAATATTTGGCTGTAGCAGAAGGCAGTTTGTTCGCCGAAGGGCTGGAGAGCGTACACGAATGAGTGTCTGCAGGCAACAGTGAAGCATGGTGGAGGTTCCTTGCAAGTTTGGGGCTGCATTTCTGCAAATGGAGTTGGGGATTTGGTCAGAATTAATGGTCTCCTCAATGCTAAGAAGTACAGCCAGATACTTATCCATCATGCAATACCATCAGCGAGGCATCTGATTGGCTCCAAATTTATTCTGCAGCATGACAACAACCCCAAACATACAGCAAAAGTCATTAAGAACTATCTTCAGCGTAAAGAAGAACAAGGAGTCCTGGAAGTGATGGTATGGTCCCCACAGAGCCCTGATCTCAACATCATCGAGTCTGTCTGGGATTACATGAAGAGAGAGAAGCAACTGAAGCTGCCTAAATCCACAGAAGAACTGTGGTTAGTTCTCCAAGATGTTTGGGCCAACCTACCTGCCGAGTTCCTTCAAAAACTGTGTGCAAGTGTACCTAGAAGAATTGATGCTTGATGCTGTTTTGAAGGCAAAGGGTGGTCACACCAAATATGGATTTGATTTAGATTTTTCTTCTGTTCACTCACTTTGCATTTAGTTAATTGATAAATATAATCTATTAACATGTCTATTTTTGAAAGCATTCTTACTTTTTACAGCATTTTTTCACAGCTGCCTAAAACTTTTGCACAGTACTGTATATACATATATATATACATATATATACATATATATATACATATATATACATATATATACATATACAGTACTGTGCAAAAGTTTTAGGCAGGTGTGAAAAAATGCTGTAAAGTAAGAATGCTTTCAAAAATAGACATGTTAATAGATTATATTTATCAATTAACTAAATGCAAAGTGAGTGAACAGAAGAAAAATCTAAATCAAATCCATATTTGGTGTGACAACCCTTTGCCTTCAAAACAGCATCAATTCTTCTAGGTACACTTGCACAAAGTCAGGATTTTGTAGGCATATAGTCAGGTGTATGATTAAACAATTATACCAAACAGGTGCTAATGATCATCAGTTCAATATGTAGGTTGAAACACAATCATTAACTGAAACAGAAACAGCTGTGTAGGAGGAATAAAACTGGGTGAGGAACAGCCAAACTCAGCTAACAAGGTGAGGTTGCTGAAGACAGTTTACTGTCAAAAGTCATACACCATGGCAAGACTGAGCACAGCAACAAGACACAAGGTAGTTATACTGCATCAGCAAGGTGTCTCCCAGGCAGAAATTTCAAGGCAGACAGGGGTTTCCAGATGTGCTGTCCAAGCTCTTTTGAAGAAGCACAAAGAAACGGGCAACGTTGAGGACCGTAGACGCAGTGGTCGGCCAAGGAAACTTACTGCAGCAGATAAAAGACACATCATGCTTACTTCCCTTCGCAATCGGAAGATGTCCAGCAGTGCCATCAGCTTAGAACTGGCAGAAAACAGTAGGACCCTGGTACACTCATGTACTGTCCGGAGAAGTCTGGTCAGAAGTGGCCTTCATGGAAGACTTGCGGCCAAAAAGCCATACCTCCGACGTGGAAACAAGGCCAAGCGACTCAACTATGTACAAAAAACACAAGAACTGGGGTGCAGAAAAATGGCAGCAGGTGCTCTGGACTGATGAGTCAAAGTTTGAAATATTTGGCTGTAGCAGAAGGCAGTTTGTTCGCCGAAGGGCTGGAGACCGTACACGAATGTGTGTCTGCAGGCAACAGTGAAGCATGGTGGAGGTTCCTTGCAAGTTTGGGGCTGCATTTCTGCAAATGGAGTTGGGGATTTGGTCAGAATTAATGGTCTCCTCAATGCTGAGAAGTACAGGCAGATACTTATCCATCATGCAATACCATCAGGGAGGCATCTGATTGGCCCCAAATTTATTCTGCAGCATGACAACGACCCCAAACATACAGCGAAAGTCATTAAGAACTATCTTCAGCGTAAAGAAGAACAAGGAGTCCTGGAAGTGATGGTATGTCCCCACAGAGCCCTGATCTCAACATCATCGAGTCTGTCTGGGATTACATGAAGAGAGAAGCAACTGAGGCTGCCTAAATCCACAGAAGAACTGTGGTTAGTTCTCCAAGATGTTTGGGCCAACCTACCTGCCGAGTTCCTTCAAAAACTGTGTGCAAGTGTACCTAGAAGAATTGATGCTTGATGCTGTTTTGAAGGCAAAGGGTGGTCACACCAAATATGGATTTGATTTAGATTTTTCTTCTGTTCACTCACTTTGCATTTAGTTAATTGATAAATATAAACTATTAACATGTCTATTTTTGAAAGCATTCTTACTTTACAGCATTTTTCACACCTGCCTAAAACTTTTGCACAGTACTGTATATATATATATATATATATATATATATATATATATATATATATATATATATATATATATATATATATATATATAAAGGTTATGTATAACATGTTATTTTTAATGGTGAGCATTAAAAAATGAAAAGGATCATGAATACTATATTTTTTAAAGCTTTGAAATACCTAGAATAAAACTTTTCCCCCAAATGAAACCTACCCACAAGATAACATCACTGACTGCCTTCATGTCTCATTTTCTAGCAAGAGCTGATCTATGTACTGTCAAAATCTAGTTTTTATTTTGTCTTATGAGTAGAGCCACGTGTTTTTTTTGCAAATACGAAATAAAATGAAATGCAACCTATAAAACGAAGTAAAACAAAATGAAAAAATAAAACGAAAAATCATTATAAAGCAAACAGTGTAGCGTTTCAGAAGGAGGCAGAAAACGAGGAGAGACGCTTGTTTCTTTCCAAAGGGCTTTTATTCACCACGCCTTTCTCTCACACACAGAGACCACAGCTCTGTCAGCTACTCAGGTTACAAGACCAACACCACAAAATGGCATTGATGCGCCTTATTTTTACTTAGCCCCACCACTTTATTGGCCGCACATCCCATTGGCCTTCAGCCGCACACTAGGAGCAAAGAGGACAGGCAGACAACAGCCAATCACAGGGGCAACACAGAACATGCCCACACACAGACTGTAAATAAATTGTGCACATTGAAAAAAACGCACTGTATATAGGTTTGCTCTTCTTTGGAGTTTCAAAATGAGCTGTTACATAATTAGGGCTTCTGACTTTTGGTTTTAACCGATAAAACACCCCCGATACAAAAAAAAATGAGATTGGTGGATAGCCAATAAACACCGGAAAACACTGGAAAAACTGTGGAAATGATTAATCAATTCACGTTGACTTTACCCTTTTCCCATTAAAAAAATAAAACCTACTATAAAAATAATAATAAATACATTTCCCAGTGCTGCTGGCTTCCTGACTTGTACCTATCATTGAATCGTTCTGAATATTTTAAACCTGCCCCAACTACTGAGTGACAGCACATTCCTACATTTCTATTGGAGACTCTGCTTGCGAGATTTAAAATGAGATTATAATCAGGAATGGAGGCTTGTTAGCAGGATTTAAAGCTGTATTACAGTTAAGATTATTATTATTATTATTATTATTATTATTATTATTATTATTATTATTATTATTATTATTATTATTATATTTTAGGCAGGGATTTCTGCATTGTGTGTTTCACAGATAGTGAAGGTTAGGTGGTACAGTATTAACAAGTGAGTAACACTCCTGTAGTATGTTTAAACTTGCTTTAGGCTTGTTGCGAATGTTGTGTTTTTTTTCTTTTTCTCCTGACGCTACCAAGGTGTAATTACCCCTCACATTCAATTGTTGTGCACAAGCTTTTATTTAACTGCAATGATATTCAAATAATATCGTGGAAAGAGGAATGCACCAAAAATGTATGGTACAATCATCATCGATATTTACTGATTGATTAATTTATTGCTATTTTGAGGCTTAACTGACAGCCCTAATATATATATATACACTACCGTTCAAAAGTTTGGGGTCACTTAGAAATTTCCTTGTTTTCGAAAGAAAAGCAAATTTTATGTCCATTAAAATAACATCAAATTGATCAGAAATACAGTGTAGACATTGTTAATGTTGTAAATGACTATTGTAGCTGGAAACGGCTGATTTGTAATGGAATATCTACATAGGCGTACAGAGGCCCATTATCAGCAACCATCAGTCCTGTGTTCCAATGGCACGTTGTGTTTGCTAATCCAAGTTTATCATTTTAAAAGGCTAATTGATCATTAGAAAACCCTTTTGCAATTATGTTAGCACAGCTGAAAACTGTTGTGCTGATTAAAGAAGCAATAAAACTGGCCTTATTTAGACTAGTTGAGTATCTGGAGCATCAGCAATTGTGGGTTCGATTACAGGCTCAAAATGGCCAGAAACAAAGAACTTTCTTCTGAAACTATTCAGTCTATTCTTGTTCTGAGAAATGAAGGCTATTCCATGCGAGAAATTGCCAAGAAACTGAAGATCTCGGACAACGCTGTGTACTACTCCCTTCACAGAACAGCGCAAACTGGCTCTAACCAGAATAGAAAGAGGAGTGGGAGGCCCCGGTGCACAACTGAGCAAGAGGACAAATACATTAGAGTGTCTAGTTTGAGAAACAGGCGCCTCACAGGTCCTCAACTGGCAGCTTCATTAAATAGTACCATAAAACACCAGTCTCAGCATCAACAGTGAAGAGGCGACTCGGGATGCTGGCCTTCTAGGCAGAGTTGCAAAGAAAAGCTATATCTCAGACTGGCCAATAAAAAGAAAAAGATTAAGATGGGCAAAAGAACACAGACACTGGACAGAGGAAGATTGGAAAAAGTGTTATGGACAGGCGAATCTAAGTTTGAGGTGTTCGGATCACAAAGAAGAACATTCGTGAGACGCAGACCAAATGAAAAGATGCTGGAGGAGTGCTTGGCGCCATCTGTCAAGCATGGTGGAGGCAATGTGATGGTCTGGGGGTGCTTTGGTGGTGGTAAAGTGGGAGATTTGTATCGGGTAAAGGGATCTTGAAGAAGGAAGGCTATCACTCCATTTTGCAACGCCATGCCATACCCTGTGGACGGCGCTTGATTGGAGCCAATTTCCTCGTACAACAGGACAATGACCCAAAGCACAGCTCCAAACTATGCAAGAACTATTTAGGGAAGAAGCAGTCAGCTGGTATTCTGTCTATAATGGAGTGGCCAGCACAGTCACCGGATCTCAATCCTATTGAGCTGTTGTGGGAGCAGCTTGACCGTATGGTACGTAAGAAGTGCCCATCAAGCCAATCCAACTTGTGGGAGGTGCTTCAGGAAGCATGGGGTGAAATCTTTTCAGATTACCTCAACAAATTGACAACTAGAATGCCAAAGGTCTGCAAGGCTGTAATTGCTGCAAATGGAGGATTCTTTGACGAAAGCAAAGTTTGAAGGACACAATTATTATTTTAATTAAAAATCATTATTTCTAACCTTGTCAATGACTATATTTCCTATTCATTTTGCTATATTTCCTGTTCAAATTCATTTCATGTATGTTTTCATGGAAAACAAGGACATTTCTAAGTGACCCCAAACTTTTGAATGGTAGTGTATATATATATATATATATATATATATATATATATATATATATATATATATATATATATATATATATATATATATATACACATTTTTAAAAAATTTTTTATTTGATCATCTTGTATTTAGAGGGCATGGGCAGTATTTTACTGTAAATAGGCAATTAATTAAAAAGAGTGCGGGACTGTACGTTACCATAACTGCTGCTAATGAGAAATTATGGTAACTAAATTATTTTTCTGTGCGAGGTCTGTGTCATAATGTTCAAAAAAAAAAAAAAAAGCAGAAAATGTTTAATAAATAATAAATAGTTAAAACATGACGTATACTGTTATTGATATACATGTATTTGCGTTGTTTTAATTAATGTGTATCTGTAATAAAACAAAATAAAATGAAAAATTATTTAAAAAATTAATAGAATTTCATGGGGCTCTACTTATGAGTAATGCAGCCAAAGTGGGTTAGCAGTTATCTGAGCAAAGTATCATTGATCTCTACCTCATAATCTTTGCAAAGCCGTTGTCATTTTACTTCATCTTAATTTAGATTACAAACCCAGTCTAAAGAAATGAACACCAACATGTAGTCTTTCATCATTAATTGTTACAATTTAAATTGTTTTTATTATGATTCAAGTTTCTGAGATGCTACACTGTGACTACTGAACTTTTAAACTCTTAGGGATCCATTCTCTCAAGATCTGTTGTTTACCAGTAATCAATATTCTGTGTCTCCTCTATTGTGGATTCGCTCCTGCCTTTAGACTTTAGGGTTAGTCTTTTAAGCACATTCTGTAAATTTTCATGTACTTCAATAATTGGTTTTAGTTTTAAAAAGTCTAATTTTTGTAAACTTTATAGTTTGTTAAATACTTTCTATCTGCACGTAATTTAGTGTGGGGGTGTAGATGTTAACTTTTATCCTACACTTCATTTTATTTTTATAAACACTGACTCAAATGTCACATTCTGAATTCTGTGTTGGAAGGTAGCTTACCAGATTTTAAAAGCCTATTCAGGTAGAATGTTGCCCTTATACTGGAGCTGAAATATACACAGTATGGTGAAAAAAAAGACTCAGCTGTCCAAAACACACACATTTTATATTGTCGAGAGAATGAGAGAGACACAGAGGTTCAAATTAAACCATGTTAGAGCAGCCAGTAACATCCATAGGATATATTACTCTGTCGAAAGAATCTACTCACAAAGTTATAGAAAAGCAAAGGGCATTGATCTGCCACAAGCCCAGGGGATTATATCCATCCCCTGGGAGGTTAAAATCCAGGGCTAAATGAGGATATATAGAACACAGGTTCCCTGAATACAAATACTGTGATTTTTGCAGTCTGGATCACAGACTGGAAAAATTGAGAGGTTACAGTACTTCAGTAACAACTGTATCTATTGGATCCGTTGCATTGGCACAGGCTTTGTTAATGCGTGGAAAAGATTCAGTCAAAGAAGTCCTGTTCTAGCAAGAGATGATCTATGCAATGACAAAGATTTTTTTTTTTCCTTGCAAGTAGTGCAACAGTAGTGAATTAGCAGTTACCTGTCAGACCTGAGAACACTTTTTTCATTTGTTTATTTGTAAAATAGACTTTTTAGTGTATATGATGTTTTACTCTAGTTATTTTTTTATTTATTTAAATAAAGCTCCGTACAGGGGTTTCTTGTTATTGATGGTCTGATGAAAGGTGATTTGAAATGTTGAGTTGAAAGTACCCGGGGTGCTGTCTTAACTCTTTCAGCATTAATAACTTTACATTAAGATATGGGCATACATAAGATGAGTTTATCTGCTGTTTTCTTTCCTACATTACAATGGCATGCTGCAATTTGCTACTGAATCTTTCTTTAGAAGTTTTACAAGACTTACTATTGGTGTCATCTGTTTTAATCCTAAATGTTTGAATTTAATAAATAATTAAACTCATCTACTTCCTTCCTTTCTTAGTTGGATATTTTATGCAATGAAGAAATCTTGGGCAAGGACCACACTTTGAAATTCGTAGTCGTAACAAGATGGAGATTTAAGGTATGGTATCTGGTAGTATTTGCTAAATATATTAATACCAGTCACGGTTTTGCATTGGGGATGCAACCTGCTTTTTGTCAAACCACATTGAGAGGATGTTTTTTTTAGTGGCAAAGTTATTGGCAATAGTAGGAGGTGTAGCTATCAAGTGCTGTGATGACAAATCTAAAGCATTGCAGCAATATATTTGGGTCTAAGTTGCAAAGGTACGTTTTCTAGCCATCTGCAAAACTAGACTAAACATGACTCAAATAAATTGTTCTTTATTTCATTTATATAGCACCTTTCATACCACAGTATCTCAGAGTTTTACATGTCAGTTAAAACAGGAAGTGTGCAATATCAAGAAGTAATACAAATGACAAAATAATAGTAATAATAACATCAATAAATTAGAACAATAAAATAAATCTATTTAAGAAAATTGGGAATGAAAAAGAATTACAAAAATGAGTAAATAAAATAGTCAGGTTAAAACGGCTAAACTATAAAATTAAGTGTTTAATTGTGACTTAAAAATATTGACGAAGCATCATAAAAAAGGGCAAGGAGATCCAGTCTGGGGGCATTATAACTAAATGCACGTTCTCCTCTCATTGTCAGTTTTACTTTTGGGAGGCACAAAAGGCCAGCGTTAGCAGAGGTTTGCACAGGGACAGAATCTCTCTTGGGTAATTCGGTGCTTTATATGTCAATAGTAAGTTTTTAAAATCAATTCTAAAATGCACAGTTACAGGAGCCTGTTTCTTTGTTCTAGTGAGAGCCCTAGTACATTCTAAACAAGCTGCAAACGTGATAAGCCATGACAATAAAATGACACAATCCATAGTAACAATTGCAGCACTAAGGTTTAAAAGAACCAAAATGGATCTAGAGTTAGAGTCCGCACTCATCAGTAAGTCATTCACCTCTCTGACAGTCAGACTGTACTTTGAGCAGATCGAAACCACAAATTAAACTTTTGAAGGACATTGCTACTATCCAGAAATCTGTTGCATTGTTTTACTGCTACCTTTTTCAAGAACCTTAGCTAAGAATGGCAAGTTAGAAATTACTCAAAACAGTACCATCTAAGTTCAAACAGTACCATCTAAGCTGATGCTTAACCAAAGCCGTTATGAAGGCAAGCTGGAACTATTCCAGTTGACAGAGATATATTTACTATAGCAAGAGCATCATTACTCATATAACTAAATATATCTTTAAGGAATCTAGTTGGTATTGGATCTAAGGAACAGGTAGAAGATTGAATCTGCATTATTAACATATTCAAATCATTGAGTGCAGTAAAAGAAAATGATTCCATAAGAGAGAAAATTGTAGAGTATGTCTGTATCACAAGAATGATATCCCAGCCCCAAAACCCCATGGCAGTGGATAAGTGAGCAACTGCAATAAATGGATCCATGAAACACATGTTGTCAGTTGGTAAAAGTATAGTTTAAATGGGTTGCTCTTGCTGCCTGCTGACATTTGTTTGGTTGTGCAGAGCATTCTTCCTGAAAGTGTATGTTTTTACATTTCTGTGTGAAGCAACTCCTTATTTCCATACTAAGTAGCTATCCGTTAAATTTAAAAAAAAAATTAAATACATTTCTACCAGTACCCTTGGTCAGTTATGATTTAATTATTCTGTATATATTTCAGGATGCCTGCTTGTCACTGCAGGAGAAAGAAGCAATGATTAGGAAGTGTTGTGGCATTTGGTCTTTCCCGGATAGTGCATGCTTACCAGAAGTATGCACTGCTGATGGAAATGAATTCCCCAAATGCATAGCAAGTTGTAGTTTCCCCTGGTTAAAACAACTTAACTAACAATCCATTGCCCTGATACTCGTGTGTGTGTGTCTATATATTGTATTTTAAGCAGTTGAATATGGGTCAGAAAAACTGTGTGCAAGTGCTGTCAGGCCACTGGGATCTGTAGTTCTGGGGGAACCTGTAAACAATGCAATCACATCGACACGCACTCCTGTTTGAACTACAGCACCCAGAATGCATACCAAACAGCTTAAGTGTTTTTTTTGTTAAAAGAACGTGACAATACTTTAACAAACGCAGGGCCGGCAGCAGGTTTTTGTGCATTAGTGCCCCTCCCCTAGTCATTCTGCATTCAAAGAAAATACTTTAGTAAAATACTGATTAATTAATTTATATTTAAAAACAATTTAGTATAAAGCATTTCTAAAAAGTGTCATTACCGTAACAGCTCTGTCATTATCGAATCAAAATAAGTTGTTACGGTAATGACATTTAAGCATTTTCATGAATTTCTAAAAATCTGAGGCCTACACATTCTGACCTTGCCTAACTTTGAACGTATAAGTCATGAAATAATTCTAACCTATAGTCATTTGTTTAAAAAAAAAACATTGAATCTTATAGCATTTTTGGTAATGATGCGTAATAAACCTAATCTATGATTTTCAGACACTTGAAGTGTTTTTGTTTAAAAAGAAATGTTTGATACTGATCTACCCACCATGTGGCCACGTTGGAAATGATATGATCTCTTTTCTTGATCACATGCTCAAAGGGATGGCCTAAGGCATATTTTCACTAGGGGGCAATACACTGTCTGTTACGGTAATGACATTGAAAACTGGGGACAGGTTTTTGGTGGCTTTTTATTCAAAAATAGAAAAAAAGTTAAAATACTAATTCAACATTATACTATGATACAGCATTCCTTTTTAAAAAATATTGTCATGTTTTAAAATGTTTCAATAAAATACAATTGTTTTGATGAGAACGTATCAGAGCTGGAAGTGGGGACACTGCACTTCTATAAAATGTATGCGTGACATGACGTTCTGTAGATGCAGCGAGTTGATTCTAGTCAGTAAAGTATAACCCCCCCCCAGAATGTGCAAAATGTCTGAAGACTTTTGCACAGCATTGTGTGTATATATATATATATATATATATATATATATATATATATATATATATATATATATATATATATATATATATATATATAGTGTGTGTATTTGAGTAATCTGTTATGTGCTATCAAAATCGTGATTATGATGTCTTATTGCATTTGACCTTACAATATTCATTCCATTGTGTTCACAGAAGGCACCCCTCCTGCTGCATTACAGACCTAAAATGGACTTACTGTAGGACAGACTGGTTGTTTTGGCCCAAGACAGTGCAATGTTGTTATTATGCAGAGACTATCATCCAGCACGTCATGTGACGCGAACCAGCAAACCACACACAGGAACTTCTGATACTGTAACCGTGGGGAAAAAACAACCTTACTTTGTCCTCTGAGTCCTAGATATGTGAAAAATTCAAGGAAAGCATATATTTATACTTTTGTACAGAAGAGAAAATGGAAAAGGCACCAAGACACTACTGGTAATTTAGTTTACAAAAACAAAACACTTTACAGTGTTGTACTTTCGGACACACTTCTTCCTTTGCTGCAAAACTACCAGGCTTTATATTTTTTACACCCAAACCAATTTTGAAACAAATCGGATGCAGGGAAGAAAAAAAGAAGAGGAGGTGGAAAGTTTTTACTAATCCATTTTCTTTCAGGTTTCACTTTGTAAGTCTTGGAGCACAGAAAGTATATATAGATATATAAAATTATTTCTAAGCTTTTTTTTTCAGTTGTGTATCATCTTCTGGCAATTTTGGGTTCAGTTTCTTACTTTGAGTCAATTTGTGAATATAATGAGTTTAATATTTTTGTGTAGTTATTTATGTTCTATATACCAATCTTGTATATACAAGTCATTAGGAGGGCTTTTGAGATATTTTTAGGCATGGTTTCCAGAAGTGCTATATTGGGGCTACATTTATTTATGTAGGTCTAAAAAAATAAAAAATAGAAAAGGGGGGGGGGGGGGGTGCATCTTCACATATTTAAAGACAAATCCAATGGTGGAAGCCCCTAATGTGTCTATAGCTAAATAAGGTATTTTTTTGCCAATTATACATTTGTACTGCCGCTTGGTGTCTCCTTTATTTCATGAGGCAAGCTGTTTGAATGTTTAATACTGAATTAATGATGTTGATGGTGATGATATTTTGATATTCAAAACTTTATTATAAAGGAATAAATTATTGAAAGGAGCTGGGAGATGTAAACAAATGAATCTGTCTCTCAGTTCTTGATATGTTGAATTTCTAATGATGTGGACTCCAGTTTTAATACCATGAATTGCATTTTTGGCATATGAAATTCTGCATTTTGAGACAACGTTCAATCAAGATATCAAAAATGTACTTGATATGAATCCATTACGACCCAGTATAAATAAACAAGCAATGTATCACAGTTTCTAATATATAATTGTCTGCTAACAAAAATGTATAATATTGTCAATTTAATATTAACAAAACAGTATCCATATTAATAGTACAGCCCTTAAATGAAAAATACAATTCAATATTCAATACAATACAATCCCCCTTTTGATAACCGTTCACAACTACATTGTATTTATTATTTGTTCACCAAGACTATTGCAGGTTGCTAGGTTGCTAATAACTGTTCCAAGCTGCACTTGCTTGTTTAAAAGTGCTATGTTACCACTAAGCAATTAAAAAATGTCAGCACTTGTGTTATCAGATGTCAATTCCTTATGAAAGTGCAGGTTTGCTACAGTTTCTGGATAAAACAACCATGCTCAAAAAGGACAACCATTTGCTGTAATGTGGCGTTTATCAAAAAATTGTAATTGAACAATTTTTGATATAAAAAGTTAGAAAACCCAGCATTGAGGGTGGAAATTCTGGTACAAAGGATTATGTTTATTTTTAAAATATTTAAAAACAGTTATCCAATTTATTAGGTGTGACTTGTCAGCAACACCACCAGTGTTTTGACACGTCTTCCTTGAGATGCAAGACCACTGACCACCAATAAACCCAAAACCCAATAGAACTTCACGTCTTCTTTTCACTGTGATTTAATACAGTCTGAAATACACCCATTCAAAAGTCATTAATTCAGTATAAGGTTAATTTTGTTGTGTGATGTAGGGTGATACAGTTCTTTGTGATCATTTTGATTCTCTTTGTGGCCCACCAACCTAACTTTAAACAATACACAGGCCAGGCCCTTATTAAAAACTGTTGTGTGATCTGTCCTAGAAATCTCCAAACAAACTTTCTAATCAAAAGGGTAAATGTCTTTGTGATCAAGCTGCTTCTCTTTATTTGCTGCCACGTTTCATTTGGGTTAATCATTTTACCATTTCATTCAGAACTTAAGTTGTTTGAGGGGCATGTAAAGCTGGGAGACTAACGTTAGCAGAAAAAACCATCAAACCAGTAGGTTGCTTTCTTGAACTACAGTGGTTCAAATTGCCATGTATTAATATCAGGCTTCCAAGGCTCCTGCTTTATGTGCTACCTGGAAATGACAAGACTTCAATATTTTGGGAAATTGTTGGCAACTCTAAAAACCGGGTGCTGTTGTGCAGTTTAGAGTAACTCAAATCAGTACCTTCAGTTTTCTATAAACTAGTCAAAAATATTAAAATGCTGTATATTTAGATAGCATTTGATCAGGTGGTCACATCAACATGACTGGATGGTGATATAGCTACAATATCCATCTCCTGTTTTACTATAATTGCACAGCTTTAATTTACTGATTGATTTGTGGTGGTGAGAAAACTTTTCAGTAAAGCAAAGGTGTAAGCTCAGTTACTTAGTTTATCTACAAGAATCAGATCATAGAGGTAATATTGTTAATGCAGATTTTGCCAGTGCTGGGAATGGAAATTTGAATTATTCTTTCTTGATTTTGGAGAGCATCCTGTCTCTCACAGTTAAACACCAAGGCTGTTATGGGATGCATTTAAATAACATTTGAACATGACATTCTGTTTTTAGTAACCATGCCACAATTTTGTATGTTATTGGAAAGGTACAGTATGTTATCAATGATAAGTTTTTGGGTTTTTTTGACCGATCTGAAAGGCTGTATTTATGTATTTGGGTTCAGAGTTAATTTAATAGAAAAAAATACTATTAAATAGTATTTATTTTCAGTTCTGCTGTATTTTTTAAAGTGACTATCTTTTTAGTGTGTTGTATATCATTGGAATCATTGGGAACATTTACATTCATTTTTAGTTTATTAAGTATTATATGAAGTTTTTAATCTTGTTTTCGGGAAAAGGCCTTAACACTTGTCAAACTCCCTATTAAGGTATAAGATATAAATAAAACCCAGGTACCACTTTCTTTTTTCCATTTAATACATTTTGTATTGACACATTCTACCATTAAGTTTGTATAGTGATGGATTAAAGACTTTTACCTGTATTGTTGTTTTAAGTTATACATTCAGATTTATATAGAAAAAGTCGTAACTTTTTAATATGCATTCTTAAGCATGGTTCACACAGGACTAAAAATCAGGTGTCCTCAGAGTTGGTCAAAAGCAGAGGATGTCTAGTAACCTCCTAGATGTGAACTAGTTTTCAGCAAGGAAAGTCGTTCAATTCAAAATGAAATGTGATGTTATGGCCAGAGAGGGTGCTTTTGTGCATGAATTGTAAACAATGAACAGGATGTGAATAACTTGTGCAATAACTTGAGCTCCTTTTAGTGTATTTGTGTCTTCTTTTCCAAAGGCTACCGGCACTTTGACTACACCAAATAACTGCCCTTTGAGTGCTATGTATTTCCATACACATCTTCAAATGCTTCATTCAAAGCATCAATTTCTTTTAGTTGCCAATTATGTTTTCTATTTTCGGCCAAACCCATTTTGGTTATGCCTAGGCTTGCTACTTTTTGATTTTAATCTGTAAAGCACGTTAAATGTCGAATTCCCAAAAAATGAGTTTGACTGAAGTAAATTTATATATGATAAATGTCGGTGAAACCACTCGCTATTTTTTTCTTACCAAAATTATAATTTAGAAATCATCTCTAGTTTGTGTAGTTTTAGTACTTGCTGACTGTCCCGTCTCTGTTCCACTCTGAATGGGTAGGGGTCGCTGTCAGTCAACTCAGTGGCTACTGTAGTTTCACCGTCAGTCATTTCATCCTGTTCTGACAGATCTCATTGACTGAAGCAGCGCTAGAATGCTCTCATTCGTTTAAATGACTGTCAATCATCAAACCTGCACCAACTGTGCACTTTCATTTGCCAGCTACAGCGCCTGTCATTCAAAGCGCCTACTTTTGAAATTAGCGGGTTAAGATGTAGGTAGGCTTTTGCTATAGGTATATACGGTGACAGTTACTAGTTTGATTTGAAAATGGGGCGCAAGAGGAAAACACTTAATGAGTATTGTGCATGATACCCTGATCAACGGCAGAAGTCTCCGCGTCAGGACGAAGCAGGCCCGTGACTCCAGCTGTGCTGACGCAGGAGAGGGGTGGAGCTCAGACTCTGGATAATAAGTGCAAGTTAGTCCTGTTCAGCTATGTTTTGTTTTGTACATATTATTTTTACTTATAAATCTATGCTATAAAAGTCTGTGTAATACACTTTTATATTGTGTTTTCTACGGCTTATTTGAGATCATTTTTTTGTGTAACCATGGTTTTGTTGCATGTTGAATATGATAAAGGGGTTTCTTCTAAATGAGACGTTTCTCAATGGCATAAAAAGTCTGGTGTGGTTTTATTTTTATTTATTTATTTATTTTTTTATAAAACATAAAGGTCGATTTCTATTCTCTGCTTCAATTGAAAAATAAAGATAGAAAAAAAACCCAGTAAATTCTTCCAAAAATAAACGTTGATATTAATCGTCGATCTGGCAAAAAAATAAAAATCGAATAGTAGCAAGCCTAGTTATACCCAATCCTCGCATTTAACTGAGCTGTAAAATCTCAGGACAGATTATTTTTCTATTGTGGTTTATTGTAAAGGCTGGTATTGGTTTGAGGTGAATACTCCGGAAATGCTTAGATCAATTCTAACACAAACCTAACATGGTTGATTCTCAGGGGACTACAAAGACACAGGGTGAGTTTGAAATTTTACAGAAGGTCCCGATGTCCTGTAAAACAAATCTGAGGACCTCCTGAGAATTATCTGAGATAAAAAGAAATGGACAGTTAAAACAGTACTATGTTTCACAGTATCAGTAAAAAGTCAGAGGTCACCTGTTTATGTGGTGATATTTAGTCCTGTGCGAATCAGGCTTTAAAATATCCAGCTATCAACTTCTGGTCAGGGCAAGGTTATAGCTGCTATGTGCATACAAGGTTTGGACAAAAAAATAAATAATAGAAATCTGCCATAATGTGGTTAATAGTGTTAATTTAATGGTTTAGGACTGATTCACAGTGATTCAAGTCTGGAAGGTATTTGGTCATTCTTAAATGTTTCCCACCTCTAATTCAGTATCTGCAAGCTGTTAGGCAAATGGCGCAGAGATTTATTACATACAACACTGTTACTTGTAAAACACAACTTTATTCAGTTTTGAATAGAATAGCCAGCCAATCAGCACCTGCTATGACCTCTCGATCAAAGCTTGTCGGATCTGTAGTCTTTCCTATTGTGATTAGAACTGACTTGCAGTGAGAAGAAACTGAATAAAATAACAAATGAATCAGCTATGTGAGGGACGGTCTGTTTTATTTAAGTGTGTGCTACATGTTGCAATTGTTTCTATTTTGTCCAATCCCTGTATATACATATGTAAGGAAGTGAGTGTGTAAATTAAATGAATCTAGTAGGGTTTATTGTGTATTCTCACATAATCTGAAATAAACTTTGCCTTTGAGAAAAAGAGGAACACCTATTTTAGGTTATGTAGTTCAGTAAGTAAAGAGGACACCAAAATGTCAGCGTTTAACTTCTTTGCAGGCCAAAAATGTCTATTTGCTTTTCAAACTTTAGAAAGCTCTGGTTATTATAAATGCCTGTAGTTCTTTTTTTTCTTTTAATCTTATGATTGTGACACCTTATATGGATTCACAGAAAATTACTTTTTTTTTTTTTATCCTGGATGTTCCAAACAGTTCATGTTGATTTCATGTCTCTAGTAGAAAATCATCTCTTTTTAGTGAGAAAGTACAGAAGAGAAATGCAAAGTCATACAAACAAATGGCAAGGTTCTTGACTGACTTTATATCAAATGTTTTTTACGTTTCTTATCTGTTTATTCTGATTATGCATTCAGTATCATTCTATACTGCTGTTTTTACTTGAATCATTATGCCAGGCTAGCTAACTACTTTTCAACCTCTGAAAAAGTTGAATTTCTGAAGTGAGTGTGTTTTTTTTTTTAAATGACCACTAGGATGTGCATCTGTAACTTCTGTCCCCTCTGGCATTTTATGTCATAGATTTTCCATTACTAACTTGCAGAGGGGGCAGAAATTACAGTTACACACTGTAGTGATCATTTTAGTAATTTGATGAAAAATGTAAACAACATTAATATCGAATGATACATAGAGAATATAAGATATTAAACATTTGAGTTACTATAACAATTTTGTTGTGCTTCATCTGAGCTGTCTCGGTGTGAGGTGAAAGTGGGCGGCTGTAGTGGGGCCGAAAATTTTGTGAGTGAAACATCCTTATAAACTGCAGAAATTACATTAGTCAATGTTTGTCCTAAGTTGTAAAAACAACAAAAAAAGCACCCTTAAAACAAAATTCTATTCTTGCTGTATCTGTCTTTTAACACGCCCCCAGAATTATACAGACTCTGCGCTACCTTTCTTTCTTTTGTGTTGTGGAATGTGATTGTTTGCATTACTGTTCTGTATATCCAACCAATGTGCAGCAGCAGCATACACATAATTGTGAGCTCATTATGGGAACAACGTCTTTAAGACTGCATGTTAATGTGGCAATGATGTATATATATATATATAAAGAGAGAGGGAGAGGAATAATAAAGAAATGTGCAATATGCTTCTCAGATGGTTTAATGCGGCAACTTAAAACTCAAGTTTTCTTTAATTTTCTATCCTTTTCTCAGGTCATAGATTGCCTTCTCAGCTACACTCCAGACTTTGGCTGAGAACCTCAGTTCTAATCACTCTAATGCAGACTCAAACACTGGTGGAATTGTTGAGGACCTTTCTTTCTTTCTTTTATCAGTTCTCAGTGTTTTGTAATACATAGGTTGGTATTTGATTTAGAACATGGGCTCTTAGCTTGGTGTTTCTGTAGTATGTTTTATTTATTGCACATGCAAGAACAATATTTCTGTTTTTCAGTATATTGAGAAAGGGTTTTGGAGCTGAAGCTCATCCAAATTCAGTAATTTGGAGCATTTTTTGCCACACATTATTACTTAAGCATTTTGTTGAATAATTAAGTGTTTATTCATTAATAAATGCATTTAAGTCACTCTTAATGTAGTGTTTTCCCTCTATCTTGTCTCGTGATGACAAATACTCTAAAAGACCATTGAGATGAATAATTCTGGCCTGCCAAGTTCAGTGTTTTTTTTTTGTTTTTTTTTGCTGCTATAGACTACTGTAGTTTAAAAATAAATTAATCTGGTTCCTCATTAGTTCATTTAATTAAAGGAGCGATAACAAATGATTTATAATAGATTGCCGTACATTAGCATAAGCACATTATTGTCCCCAGTCTCTCGGTTCCTTGCTTGTTTATTTTAGTTCAATTCAGATTTGTTAAATCAATGTGATGCATTAGAAATGTATGTATTTACTGATATCACGTCCTGTTTTGTAGTTTGGTTTCTCTAATGGTCTACTGCAATCAGACCTACAACACAGGAAGTAGTTAGGGAACCATGAAGCAGCAGTTTAAACTTTAATTCTAAAGGTCAATATTAAAATACAAATCTCTGACATTCAAAAAAATAGTCCTTCAGCACAACAGAAAGGAGCGAGTGATAATGTTAATGGTCAAAGAGGTAAGAAAAAGGTTATCACTCCTTTAATTCTATCGCTCAAATATGAATTTCTAAATTGGAGCTTCATAGACACACTTATGCAGGTTGAATTTAGCAATTTTGTTCTGTCCCTTATTGTGTTTTTATGGTGAGTAAGGAAAAAGGACATCATTAAAAATAAAAACTGGATGAACCTCCAGTCTTTGCAGTTGGTCAGAGGGGACCTAGCACGGGGTAGATTGTTTCAACAACCTTTTCTGCTCTTAACGAATATATTTCTGCACGGTCATTGTACAGCATACTCAGGCAAAGCCTATAGCTTGGGCTCTAAGGAACTCCCCCAGGCATCAGCACACCTCAGTCAGGCACATGTGGGTTTTAGTGGAATAATTGTAGCTTTAATTATTACTTCAACAACTGTTTGTTTACAGCACATCAGTTTTATATAGCATTATAATGGAACACCTGTAACATTTTTGGGCTTTGATGCAACAAACTGTTATTTATTAAACTGTATACGTTTTTTTCAATATACAACTTCAGGACAAACTGCTCTTTTGCAGCAGGCATGTTTTATAGTGATGTATGTATTTTTATCATTAACAAAAGATGCCGTTTATACTTGTGTGTGCTGCATAAATACAAAATGAGCTGATCATCTACACCTGTTTTATTACATCACCTTCAGTCCAGTAATAACTGTTGTGTTTACCCTTTTGTAAATAGCAAATAATAGCTACTGCATTCATGCTTATGTTTCCACCTTTGCATTATGTGATATTATCATACTGCTTGTGTGTAGCATTTATGTAGTGTCTGCCTTATACTTGTGTTCATATACCGGTTTTTGTATTTTATCTCCCATCATTGGTTATTGAATTGCAAAGACCCTGAATACGACTGTACCTCATTTGTAACACAAACCTAAGACTGTTTAAGTACAGCTGCAACATCAGTAAAGTCGACAATTTGTGTTTCAAACGTTATTACTGCAACGTTTATATGTTGATTTACAGCCATGCAAATTACTGTGAAGAGAACTGTAATGTGATTGTGAGCTCAAAAAAAAAAATCGACCACAGAACTCCAAGCCATTTGACTATTATGTTTTTAGAAGCAGAACTGAAAAAAAAACATTTCAGTAATGGGAATCTGTCATTGTTGTATTCTTGCTCAAAGTTATGTAACTGAATGCACAACAAAGCTGAACATGGGGAAAGATTGTGAAGGACCATCCAATATTGATATCTGCTTGTTACTGTACCACTTCAGTATAGTCAAACCTGTTTTTGAGGGCCTGATAATGCAAGAAAGCAGCAGTAAATACCTAGAATGAATCAATGTACTAATATAAACAACATACTCTACATCGTTTGAAAACTTTAATGATAAACGTTACAGCTGTGTCATAAAAAGAGTTTCAAATTAGTAATTGGCTGCATTAAAAAAATAACAATACAAACCATGTCCCTAGGAACTTTGTGCTAGATCATTACCAACATGGACACTTAAATAAATAATTTGTTTCGTTATATCAAGACAATTATCCCAGTATCTTGGTACTCTAATTAGGTATTTCTCCCTGTTGTGAATATTTTATGGTACCTGGTTGACAGAATTATGTTGAGATATAAATGGCAACATGGGAGGTCCTCAGTGTAGTCACTTTGACCAATTTTTTTGTTAAAAAAATTGTCCGCCACCAATAAGCCTGACTGAGCTTAGATGGCAGTACAAGCATAACATAGAAGTTCTGTTTATTCCTGTCATTATGCAACAAGGGTTCTTTAACTAGCCTTCTAGAGGTTACCCTGTGATATGCTGCAAGAAATGTAATTGCTCGCAAAGATATAAACCTAAACTCATACATACTGGAACTCAAAAATGAGTTTATTCTTGCTTTCTGAACTCAGGTACACAGTAGGTCAACACATTCTAACAAACTGGTTGCCAACAACCATACAGTTCAACATTTGGTGCATTCTCAGAAAGTCTACAATATGTTGTGTCCAAGTGGTGCTTTTGTATTCATAGCACACAGACAAATGAGTAGTGTTGTTCAAATGGTGCTTTATTAAATGTTTTCAAGCCTTTTGCGTGCTTGATTTAATATAAGAAAATAAACCTTACGATATGTTGATTAAACTTTCCAGAATGGCTGCTAATATTGTCTTTGTTCATAGGGAAATGTAGGAAAAACATGCTGGCCAATACGGCTTGAGGTCCTAGATCTTCTCTGTCTCAAGCATTAGTAGCAGGCTGGCATCTTAAGTTAATGTGCATCAAAAAATATCGCTCCTTCACCTACAGCTACAACAGATTTTTAAATGTATTTACAATTGTATTAAAAGCAAAACAAAAGAGCCATTGTATTTTTGTGGGCAGTCATTTTAGTGAGTTGATTTGTAAATTGTCAAAATGTTGCTATTTGTAAACATTTAAATTGATAAATATACAGAGTGGGAAATGGACTATGTGTTGCTTAGATAAAAAAAAAAAAACAGCCATTTCTTTTTTGCCTAAACTCTGTTTTGCCTCAATCAAACTTAGAATAGAAACAGCAACAGTCTCGATAGTCTCTCACATAATAAAAAAATGAATTTGCAGGTTGCTCTGCCCATCAAAAGTCAGGTTAGCATTATGAGTTACACCTTTTGACAATAAAAGCCATTTTGTATGACACATGCATTGTTCACAGCATTGCCAGAGGAGGAGGTTAGCTTACAATGCTTTTCAATGGGCTGAACAACAGCCTATATATATATATATATATATATATATATATATATATATATATATATATAATTTCAAACATCCACTCAGGTTTTACTCTGGCAACAACTGTGCACATACACCTCACCCCAGCCCAGCACATGAAACCAGCAGAGTACAACAAACTGTTCAATCTTGCTTTTCTGTTTTATATGACTCTGTTGTATACAACTGTTGTATTATGTAATATGAATGTTTTTGTATTGCTTAAAATACTATATATATATATATATATATATATATATATATATATATATATATATATATATATATATATATATATATATATATATATATATATATATATATATATTACAAAAGTAAAAAAGCTTTATTGAATTTGTGTTTTAACTGTAATTAAATATGTGTGCTCTGTGAAAGTAGATAGAACACAAATTGAGTAAACCATTACAACAGTAATTCAGTAGTGCAAGCTGATATATTGACTAACTGTTCTTAAATAATATTACAGGCTTTCAAGACCACACACAGCAGGATTACAAGTAGATTGGAAGACATACATTAAAATGTTCATGAATATGTGGAAGTGTATTCAATTCATGCATGAAGCCACAAGCCTCCCATGATAAATACCAAGATGGGCCAAAGCCAAGTCATTTTAGTGCAAATTACCATCTGCCAGGCCTAAGGTGGACTTAAATTAAAATAATTTATGGCTTATGGTATAGATGGCGAAATTATGAAATACAAAATTCAAGCAATTGTACTTCTAAACACATGCACAGCAGTTTGAAGGGGGGTAGATTTGTCTTAATGTCCAGTAGGTGACTCAAGCGTATACAGCATTAAGTCCACCAGTTGTTTTTTTTTATATTTTAGTTTTATGGCTGAGGTCTTAACCTTTAACCAGCATTATTTTGTCAGCGGATGATGGTCTTAAAACTCATATTTAAGGTGAACACATTATTAGTGCATTAATACATTTATCAATTCTATACCAGGTCCTCTCATCACAGGTTGTCAGGATTTGGAATCCCAATGCAAGGGGTAGTGGGTTCCATATAAAAACAGCTTGAAAGTTCTATATAGAGTAGTTTAGACTGGGAGGATACACTTAGAGCAGGTAGTTACATACAGAAACATAAAATGGTAATAATGAAAATTTTGTTTTATTAATTATTATGAAAGTTAGTGTTGTTAACATGTTTTTTTTTATGTATAAAATATCTGTATACAAGCTCCTCTCAGTTCTTTTTATTTGAATTTGATATTTAGCATTATGGGGCAGCAGTGTGGAGTAGTGGTTAGGGCTCTGGACTCTTGACCGGAGGGTCGTGGGTTCAATCCCAAGAGGGGGACACTGTTGCTGTACCCTTGAGCAAGGTAATTTACCTAGATTGCTCCAGTAAAAACCCAACTGTATAAATGGGTAATTGTATGTAAAAATTATGTGATATCTTGTAACAATTGTAAGTCGCCCTGGATAAGGGTGTCTGCTAAGAAATAAATAATAATGAAGGAGGTGGGGTATTGGTAGAGTCAGATCAAATCCGTGGACAACGGAATTCCTAGTTTTCCACAGATTCGCCATATTCTGCAGCTACATCGTCATCATAATTATCATAAACAGAGTGCTATAGAACTTAGTTGTTCGGTTCTTGTTTTGTTAAATTAACAGATATTTTGTCTCCTTCAAAAAGTAGGAGTCAATTAAAGACTGGAGTAGGCTTTGAAAATGTTTATGTTTGATTTACATTTTTATAAGCCATTATTAATACAAATGCTAAACGTCAGATGCTCCACAGAACACCGCAGATATCTACTTCCAATTTTTTTTTACATATTACCCCACATGTGGCCAGGTTAGGTTGCCAATTAATTATCCAATCTAACCAGACTACATTCTGCACATGTTGTTTCATTCCCTTCCAATTGGTCAGGTCTTCCATTGAAACACATACATTTTCACAAGTATGGTTGACCTTCCCAATTAGAGGGGAATTAACAGCAATACATTCTACAGTAGTGGTGGGCAACCCGCAGCTCCCTAGTCCAGCCGAAAAAAAAAAAAGAAATCCCATGGCCCGCGACGCATCTACCTGAGCCCCCCTCATCCATCCCAAAAATATAAAATAAAAAGCCTTAAGAATGAAAGTGAATTAAATGCTCTCTTCCATTGATGAATAAAAAATCAAGACATTAACGTACACTTTCTTTAAAACGTCTATAATTTACTATATTAACAGAGAGTGAAAAGATTAACAGAATGCTGTTGCAAGGTATGACGTTTCAGTTTGCTCAAGAGTTTTGTTGCTGATTAAACCTGCAGGTTTAGTTGAATACTTCTCTGTGATAATAATTATGTTTTTAAAGAGAGGACAAAGAAGAAAAAATAAATGGATCAATTTGTTACCAGGTTAGGTGGAAAAGACGGTGGAAGCCCAGTTCATTTGCTACTTGAAAAAGCGGTGAAGGAAGTGTCAAAAAGTGAGAGACTGGCAATGAAGGTAGGACTGTTCAAGAGAGCTGGGAGTTGTTTTTTTTGTTACCAACCACAAGGGGAAGCAGTTTTGCCTCATTTGCTAGGAAGCACTGTCAATTCCAGAATGGTTCAGTATTCAGAGACACTACGAAACTCACCATTCTGCCTGTGAAGCAAAGTTTTCCTAGGATCTGCTCTATGCACTCGTCAGCTTGCAGTGCTTAAGAGCGGCCTTGCTTCACAACAGCAAGTGCTTAAAAGTCCTGTGTCACAAAGTGATGTGGTGACTTTGCAAGCTATTGAATGTGTGGACAGTAAGTTAAATATAATGGAGGAATTTGTGGACCAGGTAGGATTGCACGGGCGTACACATGGGACTGTCTTTTTCGAAGCATTTAAAAAAAAAAAAAAAAAGCTCGACAAGAAAGATAGACTGAAGGGCGGCTGTGATGGACAAAGTGGTGCATATTGTTAATTTTATATGGGTGTGACCATTGCACTACTGTCAGTTTATCAAACTTCTGAATCAACTGAATATAGAATATGGGGACCTCATCTTCCACGCTGAAGTACATTGGCTTAGCAGGGGAAAGGTACTGGAACGTCTCACTGCACTACTCCCATCTGTCCGCCAGTTTCTTGTTCAGTGTTCTCAAGCACAGGCTGAACTTGATGATGAACAGTGGGTGCTGGATTTGGCATTTCTCACTGATATCACTGGTCATCAACATGCTAAACTTGTCTATGCAGGGGACAAATCACCTCCTACCTCCCCTAATTGCCAGTGTCAGGAAATTCATGCTACAGTTAATGTCAGCTCAGCTGCAGTCTCACGATTTCACGCATCACCCCCATATTAAGAAGCAATGAACAACTGCTCTGATGCCAGCGAGACAGAGTATGATGCATCCGTTCACACAGGCATGTTTACTGGACTGGAGGAGCGTTTTGAAAAATGGTTTTCATCACTAAATGGGCTGAAGCCATTCATTTCATTCAATACAAACCTGTTCGGATTTGACTTTGCTAACAGTGGAACTGTGAGTCTTGGGCTTGACAAGAAAAACATCTAGGAGGAACTCCTTCACATGCATGCACTAGATGAAGATGTCATCAACCAGCTGAAGAAAGAGGGCATTCCCCAACTATGACAAACCTTTCAAAGGTTCTGTTCTCCGCCTTTGCGCTGCAAAACTCTTGTCAATTTTTGGTCCAACTTATACATGCGAACAGACTTTCTCTGCAGTGGGAAACATCAAAAACAACAAACGCAACAGACTGACAGATGTAACCTCACTGCTGAGTTGCGATGGGCCTGCACCTGCCTTATACCTATCTTCAAAAAGCTGGTGGAAAATATGATCACCCAGAAGTCGCATATATTTTTATGACATTAAATGCTTTTTCTTTTGTATTTATGTGTTAAATCCTTTATTATGTTCTTAATGTTAATATACAGCTATTTTTAAATTAAAATGTATAATTTTGGCTTGTAATTGTGGTAAAGGGGATCTTGTGGCCCTTGGAGTTGTTTGAGGGCCAGACCTGCTGCCCTCTGATTAGATTTGGTTGCCCACCACTGTTCTACAGGGATGGGTTTTTAACCCCATCCCTGCCAAATACAATATGCACAATTTGACATGGGGAAGTGCACTTATTTTGCACAAATAAGGAGTGGAGAACTTTGCACAGGATTCCCCTCAGCCTGTACCATCACAACATGTGATAGAAACCACTCAGAGCTTGGATAAGTCACACAGTCATGATACAAACCTGCAGTTCTCTGACTGTGTGAAGCTGCCTTTCTTCTCTAGAGATTCCACAGGGAGCGTTGCATTGGTTCTGGAGGCCAAATCAGCAGAGACGTCACATTACTGTGCTACAGGGCTGGCTTTTTTCCTCCAGAGGCTGGGAGCTTGTGGACAAGTTCATGGGTGTAATGAGGCGGCAGTGGGATTGCAGGGTGCTCCCTGACCTTCAGTTCTTCTAAGCCAGTGGGTCTCAAACTTATTTGGACTGCGACCCCCTTCTAACAACAACTACATAAATAATGTCTTACCACAGATATTTTCAACATAATACCAAGAACATTATGCACACTGCAGCAAAGAGACATTAAAATGATTAGCATTACTTACTTCAATGAGAGGCATGCGCTTGTTTGGATGAACACAAATCTAAACTAGAACTGCCAGGCAGTTTTACGGCTTCCAAGCCCCAGTATCAGTACCAAACACTTAAGCACTTACTGGAAGAAGCGGGTTTAGTTCTTGATATTTGACAATTCCACATTCCAATTCACATTCCAATTCCATTCGGAATTGACCCCAACCGTGTATTTTACATAAATACAAAATACATTCAAATCAACAATAATAAAACATTCAGCTTTTCGCTGTCATTTATAAATAAATAAATACATAATAATAATAATAATAATAATAATAATACTTTACAGCAGGGCTTTGTCCTGCCCCCTCTAATAGTGAGCAGGGCTCTCTCCTGCTGCCCTGCTACACAGCATTAGAGACAAATTAATCTAAAACAACAAACACTTGTTTTTCTGTAGCGCATTGAGGCAATGGTAGACAAAATAGAATTTCTTATTGCAGCTTGCCATCATTTTCAAAACGAATGTAAGTCAATAAATGTACAGCGCCAGACACGTCAGTTGTTTGTCCAACTAAATGCCAAAATAAACGGTGCTTTGTTTGTAGATGCTGAAATATTTTCAATGGCTTTAAGCTTTCTTGTGCCAGTACCTCCCCACACAAGAGGCCATGGTTGTTCTTCTGAGCCAGTCCAGGTAAAATCGTACCCCAAAAATTTGGGATCGTATTTGAGTCCTTGGCTTTTTGCTACTGCTGCTCGTCGCCTCAATATCTGTCATAGCAACTTCACATCTATTTTTTTCTTTGCTTTCCGCAGTACCTCGCTGTAAAAAACGCTCCTTTTTAATGATTTTTTTTCTTGCAATTATTATTTATTTTTATTATTATTTATTTCTCAGCAGACGCCCTTATCCAGGCGACTTACAAGATATCACATTAGTTTTACATACAATTACCCATTTATACAGTTGTGTTTTTACTGGAGCAATCTAGGTAAAGTACCTTGCTCAAGGGTACAGCAACAGTGTCCCCCACCTGGGATTAAACCCAAGACCCTCCGGTCAAGTCCAGAGCCCTAACCACTACTCAAGAATCCAAAGCCCTAACCACTCCTCCACACTGCTGCAATACAAAGAGGGGACTGTGAATGAAGTATTTAAAATCATGAATGGTATAGATAAAGTTAACCCAAGACACGACTTCAAATTTAGCACAGAGAAAAGAACAAGAGGGCATAAGTGGAAGCTGAGTAAAAGTATATTTAGAACAGATGGTACAAAGCACTGTTTTACACAGAGTTAGAAATGCATGGAATAGACCACCAGATGAAGTAGTAGGATCTAAAACACTGAGTATTAAAAAAGACAAGATCTTGTGCTTTTAAATTAGTTCCCCCAAATACGTGAAAATTGTGTGCTAACAAGGGACGAGTCTTGATGGCCAAATGACCTTTTCTTGTTCTCAAACTTTTCTTATGTTCTTTCTTATTTACCAGTAACTTCCCTTCACTGATTGGCTGATTCATGACAAGGGTGTGACAAAGTATGGGCCGGCACCAGAAATTTCTCGTGCTGATGATTCATGCCCTTTGCCTTGTGCAATGAGCAACTTGCAATACATTATTCTTAAAAGGAAACAACTAAGTTACAAAGCTGGCGAGTGCTCGCGACCCAGCTGACCCAGCAGTCTTTTCTTAAATTCTCTTCTTTTTACTGCATGAATTGCTCCACTTTTTAAATATGTGTTATAGTGGTCTATGCAGCTCCGCACATAAGTATTTGTTAATCTTAGTAAACTCTTCCTTTGCCATTTATCTACAATGCCACCAATTATTCTGTCTCTAATCAGAGATTCAGTTAATTCACCAACACATTGGCTTCTAGGCATTTACTGGAAGGCATATCTGACCAACATGTTCTCCCTTCTTCTGTATACATGTAACAAATCGATGATGCTCATAAGTTAGGTTACACTTGGGAATAAAGTATTCATTATAAAATAGAACATCATGTTTTTCTCCCTTTTTGAACTGATCATCTATTTCTTTTTGTTTCATTTTCTTCCTCTGTTTCAAAAACTCCACTTATCTTCATTTTATTAGCTTTAAATCTAAAAATCACTTCTGACACCATCTTAGTACTCATGCCCATTCGGTGAGAACTACATCAAACTTATCATTCTAAAGTGTCATTAGGCAACAGCTATAAATCCCTGGCAAGGTACCGTCAACAAACTACATTAACATTTGAAAAATATCATTGCATTTCTAGGTTTTCTTTACCAGCATAGAAAATAGTTTTCTGAACTTACAGTTCTGTTCTCTGGGTTTAGAGGCTAGTGTGAGCAAGTTTAAATATAAAAGGGTCTAATCACAGTTTAATGGCATGGCACCTTGCAGCCCAAGCCAAAGTATTCTGGTACGACTGTTGACAGATGCATGTGGAATTGCATCCAACAGCCCTGACCATGTTCCTTGTGTGGATAATATTTCTGTTGAAATAAGCTCGATAAAACACAGCTGGTAATGCTAGTTTAAGAGACTTATTATTGAGAAGCTGGTTAAGTTCAAGAAAAGTCAGTTTTCTGTACATTTCTAATGGCATTCGATTGTTGTCTATGCTCCTGATATATTTAATGGCTGAAAACACGTTGATTTTGTTGGGTAACCCAATTCATATAGAACGCACTTCCAATTACTGAAAGGGGTTGAAAATGACTTGTTGATTCTTCAGAGCAAGTATACATTTGTCTTGTTCAAATTCAGCAGATTTATTTTATTTAATATTAGAAAGGGTTAATGTATTTAGATACATACCTGTTGTGCTGTAGAGTTAAGGCTGCATACTCTGTGCTACTGTGAATCATGCATGTTGCAACTTTGGAATTCTGTATTCTACATTCTGCTGCAAAATATTAAACAAATGTAGTCAAGGCCGGATTAACCCATCACTGGACCCTAGGCAAGCATAGACGTGCGGGGCCCCTACCCCTGAACAAACAGCCACACGCACATATACTGTACATACAAACATACATATACATACACACGCACACCTCTATATACATTATAGTCTTTATAACTAGCCCCCTACACTTTTACAACAGGTAGCATTCTCAATTTGAAGTTATTATTAACAACTGAATGAATCTGACAGAAAATTAAACTGTAGGGGATGTGCTAAATACATTTCAGAATAAAACCGGAAAAAAACTGAAGCCACGTTAATTCCTGTGGAACCGCTCGATAAGGACGTTTCCTGATTTACTGAAAAAAAGGCAGCAGTTCAAACAAAGAAGGAAACACCATATGAAGTTCAAAAAGGTAACATATAGAAGGGTGCTCAAACTTCTGTTCACTAATGGTAGCTCCACAATAGTCCATGAAAATAAATAGTAAAAAACAAACATTGTTGTGTATCAAATACGTTACAGTTTACTGCACGCAAAATCGGGTGGGTTTTGACTTGCTTCATTAAAGATCATGCCCTTTTCTCCAGCGCAGAGAAATCGCCAATGTTCAGGTGTTACATATGGTAGATTTCTGTACCCTATAGAATTCTGTACCCTTGATGACTCCATGCTGACACAGCTGCATTTTTTTAAAGATCGCTGGACGTGAATGCTTGATGTTTCTGAACAGTATTTAAATGTAATAAAATTAAAATGTGTTTTAAAAGAAAAGTACAGTTTTATATGTGCTGTTTTATTTTGTTACAGAATTAGTTTGGTCTTGTTTTCAATATTTGTTGCACAGCGGGACTCGGGCACAGGAATATCACGCCTCCACGTCCAGCTTTGAAAAACTGCATCTGCACAGGCATGGCATCATGCGGGGATACAGAATTCTATGGGGCACAGAAATATATGTAACACCTGTCAGAACAATTTGATTTTGAGATACATGCCTCAGTTCGAATGTCAGTGAGTTTTTTCCAGTTTAGGCGCAAATCTGTGTAAGTAAAATAAAAATAAAACACATAACCGTTTTGGGCCCCCCTTGAATTCAGGCCCTAGGCACATGCCTAGTTTGCCTATGCGTTAATCCGGCCCTGAATGTAGTATTAGATGGAAAATGCATAATTCATCTAAAATGTTTGCTACATATTGCAGGGGTTTCACAATTGTTTTCCAGATTGTATAACATGAATTGATCTTGATTATAAAACCTGTAAATTAACTTGTCAGTTCTTCAAAGTGATGCATACCGAATAGTTTTTATTCAGATTTGTGAAGGATAACTTACCTGAAACTGGCATGCTTTCCAAAATTTATAACACTTCAATATTAAAAATCGGATGCAATTCTGACACATGGGTTATTTCTGAAGACATACCATTAATAAAGACAGTCTTGCCTGCAGCTGAACTTTCATTTAATTAGATTTCCCTGGATTGATTCACAAGATTCTTCTAGATTTCCTGTGAGACCCACATGATAGGTGAATGCATCATGCATATAGTACTGGCTGAATCCTTTATAAAACAGTGCTTTATAGGGATATTACCTAGCTAAGATACTTGGTTCCAATTCATTTCATCACTTGAACTTCAGATTATTAAAGGTTGGGGGCATCCCCCAACACACTGGAATGGCAGCAGACCTTCTACACCTAGTGGACTATGATGATGGATGTCTCATGTTATCAGCAGAGTTGTATGATGATGGCTGTCTGTGGTTGCTTCTGTTGCCTTGCCCCTTCCGCTGCTTATGAGGGGGTGGGGGTGCAGAGCTAGGGTTGAATATATGTAAGAAATAACCCACTAAAGGGTGTGCGGTAAGACAATTATTACCGCATGCCCTGGGTACGTTGTGAGGCACAAGCCGCAGGTCGAGTGCCTTCAACTACCCAGGAAGTATATTTATATTTCGCTTATAAAATGGCTAAAGGAAAAAAGAAATGTATTATGTATCCTTCCACTGAGAAAAAATAGTCCTTGAGGACTGTTTCATTGTGACATAAATATATATGTTTTTTTATTTGCCATAAAAACACTAAATTGAACATTGCCATTTATAGTAACACTTAGAGATTAAATAGCATTTAGAATTGAAAGCAGACTGATTTCCCACATCTGAGGGAGGATTCACGAACAGCCAGCGACTGCACTGGCACCTGGTGCTGACATCTGCTTCCAATCTGAGTGTGAGGCCGTAGATGGAGGAGATGTCTTTTTGTAAATCCTACTCCAGGTTTTGCTGTCTTCACGATGACCGGTAACCGAAATAATTTTCCTAGGAGTGTAAACCAGCATTAGATAGTATGTGGAAAGCTGCAGATTGAGTGGTTTGTGTAACGTACTGAAAATCCAACTTGCTCTGAAATGCAAAGCATCATGTTTCTGAGGTAATTAACACCAATAAGTAGTTTTGTAAATATTTTTTTTAAACTGTTGACAGGACACATACTCACCAGGCTGGGCAAACATATAAACACAAGTACTTTCATGGTTGATCTCATTGACATCTTTATGGTTTTTTGTTTGCTCATTAAATAGGGTCACAAACTCCAGACCATTTTCATCTGTATTAATGACAACCGACTTCTGTGTCTGGTTGTGCAGTCCCTCGTGAGCAAAATAGAATTGCATGTCGAACCAGCTCTTGTTTAAAAGCCCAACCACTGTGTCAGCAGAGAGATTTGAATTTTGTTTAAATCTGTTTCTGAAATCGGGTGGGTGGTGGTTCTGCTTCACGCTCATTAAGAAATTGTTCAAATGACAATCCTTCTAAAAGGTCAAAATTAACTTGTGGAAAGTCATTCATGTTTAATTATTATTATTAAGGAATAGTAATATTAATAGATCAGGTAAGTGAGTAGGTCGATGATGTCATAGCCGTGCAGTAAGACTGCACTGTCATGTGATCGTGTTCAGCCAATCACAGCACTTAATGTATCCAAGCTGTTTCCCATTTCCATGTAAACACTATAAGTAAAAGTGTCTATATTTCTAAACATTTTCTTGGTATTTGTATTGTAAGCAATGTTATCTTTAAATAACATATTATCTTTTAGCATGTAACATATTGGCAACTATCTTCATATATCCAAGACAGAACACCTATATATGGGTTTCCCAAATTATATAAGATGTTTCTTTCTGAATAAATAGTGTAGCAAAGGATGTGCCAGCAACTTACACAATTATTTAAGTATGCTGTCAAAACATAAAATCATACATCTCCATTTACTAATACGTCATATTATATGAATAAAGACACAGAACAGATATAAGATTTTTTATTTATTTTTTGCCAATTTAAGGTTGAAATGAAGTATGTTAAACCAAATACTTAAAAAAAAGTATGCATGTATGTATACAAAAAGTACATTCATTTAAATGTGTGATCTTAGAAAAACACTTGTTGATCTCTTGATCTACCTCTTCTACTATGCACTGGACTTGCCAACCCTAAGCACCATGTTACTGCATGCTCAGCTGATGCACTATCCTTACACTATTGCAGTACTCTCATGTAATTGTAGATTATGATTGTAATCCTATTTTGTTACTTATCTCATATTGAGCCTCATTTACAAAAGGGCACATAAAGTAGTGAGCCTAACATGCACAATAAATCAAAATTTACTGCCCCCACTTACTAACAAAGAACGCATTAATTTACGTGCACAGTATTTCGATAATTTACATACCATACTGTGCACATGTATTGTAAACAATAATTTAATGTGCACGATAATGTCAGTGACCACCGTGATATCAGAAGCCCCAGCAGTCCAGGTGTATCTTTTGGTCAGCAGCTTATTGTGAAGGTGGATTAGATTGACCGGAAATGAGTGACCAACAGACACAGCACTCAGCAAGGGACAGGCAGAGGCAACGTAAAGTGAAACTGCACTGCTTACCTTTTAAATTATTATTATTATTTTTTTTTTTAAATTTAGTCGTTGCCAATTATTTTTTATTATTTTCTCTCCAATTTGAAATGGCCAATTATTTTTAGGCTCAGCACACCACTACCACCCCTGCGCTGACTCGGGAGGGCGAAGACAAACACACGCTGTCCTCTGAAGCGTGTGCCGTCAGCCGACCGCTTTTTTTCACACTGTGGACTCACCATGCAGCCACCCAAGAGCTACAGCGTCGGAGAGGACAACGCAGCGCAGGCGCCCGGCCAGACTACAGGGGTCTCTGGTGCACGGTGCACCTAACCCTCCCTTCCCTGGGCGCACGCGGCCAATTGGCGCCGCCCCTGGAAGCTCCGTCCTCGGTCGGCAAAGGAATAGCCTGGACTCGAACTCGCGACTATAGGGCACATCCTGCACTCCACGTGGATCGCCTTTACTGGATGTGCCACTCGGGAGACCCCTTTACCTTTTAATTTTAACATGTATTTCTTGTGTGATGTGTAAAAAACAATAAAAAAACATTTTTCCTTTCTCCTTTAATACATATACAATAAGTCATGTGCAATGGCATACATTTCTTTTTGTTCTGCTTACTCGAGAAATTGATGAACCTCAATTCTCTTCCTTGTCCACATTGCCACTCTGCAGAGCAGGTTCCATGGATTGAGGTGACAGTGCTATGTGAGTACACTCAATAGCATACGTCTTGTGTCCTCTGGGAAATTTAATATTATTCCCTGTAAGCTTTAGCAGGGCTTTTTTATTGTTGTAAATTGCAGTTTATTAAAAAGGTTGCAGTTAAAGCTGAATGGCATAGTTTAAAATAAATAGTTAATACTCTAAAGCAGGGGTGTCAAACATACGGCCCGTGGGGCAATTTTTGGTGGCCTGCCCATTAGTTTCTAAAATTGCATTGATGTATCGTTTTGGAATTCCAGAAGCCAGATGATTATTTGGTCAATCAATAATTTATGAAAGATTAGAACATACAACGTCACTATGATGCGCTGCACAAAGCAACGTGTTTTGAGTTTACTGGAAATGGCAGACACTGTGCTGAATGAAAGGTTTTTCTGAAAATGCGAAGAAAAAAATGAAAGTGCTGTGGATTCCATGAACATCACAACCATAGGAAAGGACTTTTTTATGGAAAGTGCAGACTTACCTTGGAAGAAAGTAACTCGGATTACAACAGAGGGTGCACCATATATGACTGGACAAAAGAGTGGACTGGCTAGCGGAGTGCTCGAAAAAATTAAAAGAAAGAAATGCAGAAGTACCAATTTTCTTACACTGGATTCTGCATCAACAGACATTATGTGGAAAAGTTGCAGAATTAGAACATGTAATGAGCATTGTTATCAAGTGTGTGAGAAAAGAAGTGCCAAGTGTCCAGAAGTCATAAAATGTACATTTCATAGTGGCACTGTTTACTATTTCGCATTTTTCACAACTTGTCATTATCTTTTTTTTCAGTGCTGTTAAAAATGTTATATTTTGGAATATAAGTTCAATATTGAAACTTAGCATTACTCTGACATTATATACTTTTTTACTGTTTGAGATTTCCATTGAAATAAAATACTGTTCTATTTCCTCCATTATTTACATTGGAGTTTTTTCTGTCAGTGTTCTAGGAAAACTGTTTCTAGTTATATCTGCCTATTTCTGTACTATAAAATACATTAAGTAATATGTTGATTAATTGATTGAAACCGTGCCTTCCTACTTATTGACTAGGAATCGTACAGTGGGGGTAATATGTTTTGAGTAGTATATTGGCCTAAGTACATATTATATATACATTACGATTATATATATATATATACAGTACTGTGCAAAAGTTTTAGGCAGGTATGAAAAAATGCTGTAAAGTAAGAATGCTTTCAAAAATAGACATGTTAATAGATTATATTTATCAATTAACTAAATGCAAAGTGAGTGAACAGAAGAAAAATCTAAATCAAATCCATATTTGTTGTGACCACCCTTTGCCTTCAAAACAGCATCAAGCATCAATTCTTCTAGGTACACTTGCACACAGTTTTGAAGGAACTCGGCAGGTAGGTTGGCCCAAACATCTTGGAGAACTAACCACAGTTCTTCTGTGGATTTAGGCAGCCTCAGTTGCTTCTCTCTCTTCATGTAATCCCAGACAGACTTGATGATGTTGAGATCAGGGCTCTGTGGGGCCATACCATCACTTCCAGGACTCCTTGTTCTTCTTTACGCTGAAGATAGTTCTTAATGACTTTCACTGTATGTTTGGGGTCCTTGTCATGCTGCAGAATAAATTTGGGGCCAATCAGATGCCTCCCTGATGGTATTGCATGATGGATAAGTATCTGCCTGTACTTCTCAGCATTGAGGAGACCATTAATTCTGACCAAATCCCCAACTCCATTTGCAGAAATGCAGCCCCAAACTTGCAAGGAACCTCCACCATGCTTCACTGTTGCCTGCAGACACACATTAGTATGCAGCTCTCCAGCCCTTCGGCGAACAAACTGCCTTCTGCTACAGCCAAATATTTCAAATTTTGACTCATCAGTCCAGAGCACCTGCTGCCATTTTTCTGCACCCCAGTTCCTGTGTTTTCGTGCATAGTTGAGTCGCTTGGCCTTGTTTCCACGTCGGAGGTATGGCTTTTTGGCCGCAAGTCTTCCATGAAGGCCACTTCTGACCAGACTTCTCCGGACAGTAGATGGGTGTACCAGGGTCCCACTGTTTTCTGCCAGTTCTGAGCTGATGGCACTGCTGGACATCTTCCGATTGCGAAGGGAAGTAAGCATGATGTGTCTTTCATCTGCTGCAGTAAGTTTCCTTGGCCGACCACTGCGTCTACGGTCCTCAACGTTGCCCGTTTCTTTGTGCTTCTTCAAAAGAGCTTGGACAGCACATCTGGAAACCCCTGTCTGCCTTGAAATTTCTGCCTGGGAGAGACCTTGCTTGTGTCTTGTTGCTGTGCTCAGTCTTGCCATGGTGTATGACTTTTGACAGTAAACTGTCTTCAGCAACCTCACCTTGTTAGCTGAGTTTGGCTGTTCCTCACCCAGTTTTATTCCTCCTACACAGCTGTTTCTGTTTCAGTTAATGATTGTGTTTCAACCTACATATTGAATTGATGATCATTAGCATCTGTTTGGTATAATTGTTTAATCATACACCTGACTATATGCCTACAAAATCCCTGACTTTGTGCAAGTGTACCTAGAAGAATTGATGCTGTTTTGAAGGCAAAGGGTTGTCACACCAAATATGGATTTGATTTAGATTTTTCTTCTGTTCACTCACTTTGCATTTAGTTAATTGATAAATATAATCTATTAACATGTCTATTTTGAAAGCATTCTTACTTTACAGCATTTTTTCACACCTGCCTAAAACTTTTGCACAGTACTGTATATATATATATATATATATATATATATATATATATATATATATATATATATATATATATATATATATATATATATATAATCATATGTATATATATATATATATATATATATATATAATCATATGTATATAATTGTTGGGCAGCAGTATGGAGTAGTGGTTAGGGCTCTGGACTCTTGACCAGAAGGCCATGGGTTCATCCCAGGTGGGGGAAACTACTGCTGTACCCTTGAGCAAGGTACTCAGTAAAAACCCAACTGTATAAATGGGTAATTGTATGTAAAAATAATGTGAAAATATCTTGTAACAATTGTAAAATATCTTGTAACAATTGTAAGTCGTCCTGGATAAGGGCATCTGCTAAGAAATAAATAATAATATATAATTGTTTTTATGGGGCAGCCCACGAAATGAACAGGCTTAACTTAAATGGCCTTTGCTGCCAGATTTTTTCATTCAAACAAATTTTCATAACTAGTAATTCAGCAAGATGTATTTATTTAGCGTTAGTGAATCAAACAAACAAATCTATTGAATTGATTCACTAAACTGAATGAATCAAACGAATCGAGACAGTAAAAAGAAATCGAACTGCACCTCACTAGTTTTCAGGCCAGAGAAATAGAGCGCCTATCAGTGGTTGAAGCCTGGTTCCCATTCACACTAATAAATGATCACTTTAATGCACGCACCAAAGTTAATGTCCTTTAGTAAATACCATGTGAATACAGCTCATCTCATTATTCTGAGCTTTCAAAACCTGGTGGCCAAGTGAACATTTATGGTGGCCAACATTTTAAAAATGGGGACAATGTGAGGAGACGTGTATATGTTGCATACACATTGCTTTTGCATGTTTTTTTTTCATGTAGTGTTTTTTTTTGTTTGTTTTTTACTGTCTTTAAATTATGGGAAGGGAACTATATACAATCGATGTGCCAGAGAACTAACTCCATAAAATCCCAGGGAACTATATACATTACATAACAACCATTGTATAAAGCGATTTTCTAGCCGGTTTTGCGGGGCCCTCAAAAGGGGGGAGTGGCTAATACACCGGTGCGATGTATGCGCCGGTGTGTCTCATATTAAATTACTGTACCAGCACCGCAATGGGATTACTACAGCCACGGGTATGGCTCACACAAACTTAACTGTCAACAACCCGATTTATTTTTTCAGGATCTACGGCATCAGGTCATGTTGCTAGGTAGAAACACAAAACCACTGTTCTAATTAAAAGTTTTAATTTCTTACTCACAATACCCTTAGTCATTTTGAATGTTAAACGCAAGCTTTCAGACTCTTGACTGACCTCCTCTCGAAAACATCACAGCTATACTACTTCAATTAATGTTAACACAATAACTGTCAGTCTCTATAAATTTCCTTATTCCCACCCTCCCTACCATTGATTTGTCAACATTCAAACTGAACCCGCCCCTGGGATTTGTACTAAACAGCTATTGGTTAGAAAGCAGAGAAGTAAAGTCTTGCGTTCATAAGGCTCTTAATTATTACTTTTTAAAATTTTGAAAAACGAATAGTTTCTAGCAGTTTAACTAAAAACAACACTGTAAAATTGTTAATGAAATAAAATGTTGTAACAAGGGTTATTTTGAAACTAACCTGTGTATCTTTATTTATTTATCGGTGTTGAGCATGTAGGAAAGAAATTAATTGTAAAAAAAATATTTTAAACAGTGCGACCTATAAAATGATTTTTACGGGAAAATACCAGGAAATATAACTGTATTAATCAAATGCCAGGCAAGATAACTATATAAAAATCCAAGGGAAGTGAACACATTTCTTCTCAATTTTTCAGTTACTGGCTACAATATGAACAATCTGTTTGCTCATCATCTTCAGTTACATTCTCATTTTCATGGAGTTGGCAGATGTGGATTTTCCAAATCCAAATGCAAATAGATTTAGTTTCTTTGACATTTTATTTAGGGTAATTAAGAGATATTTTTAGTTTTTTTTTGGTTATTTCCCGTGCCATCTAAGCTGATCAAACAGGGAAACGCAATAGCCTGTAATGCTGTAGCACTCCAGCAACACTGAGAATTTTTAAAAAGCTGTGCAGTTATCCTCCCCCCCCCGTCAGACACCTCAACACTCCTTTCATCCCTTGTTGTTGTTGGGGTGAGGGGGATCTACTTGTTTTTAAAGTTTTTTTAGTTTCTTAATTTTCTTTATGTTGGCAATAGCCATCTCTTCCGAACTTGGAATGATGCTTTCTTCTGTTCTACCCTAACTTGACTGCAGGACCAGCATCAGGGGGGGTGCAAGGGATGCACCTGCACCCGGGCCCAGCCTTGTGGGGGGAGTCCCCGAGTCCCCAGTCCCGACTTTTTTTTCTTTTTGACGGATTTGGATTTTGCTGCTGATGTATTTATTTCTAAAAGATTTTCTTTAGGTTGCAGGCACTGCTTGACTGGCTGATGCGTGTTACTATGGAAACAAGAAAAGGGGGCTGGTTCCAAGGACTGGCTCTGCCAGATAAATAGATGCAGATTCTGACAGTTCAGCAGAAAGCCTTTATTACAGAACAGAAGCGACTTTAGGGTAAAACCTAACATGCAGTATATTTGGTGGTTGAATAGTAAATACCAAGCAGTCATATAGATACTGCCAGCAGTGGCGATGCGTAGGGGGGTGTCACAAAGACGGCCGGAGTGGGTGGCGTCAGACCAGAGCCAGGAAATAAAACAACAAGAGAGGTGGAGTTTGGTGGAGCTGCTCAGCATTTAATAAATAAACAGAACATGGCACTTGAGCCAAAATAAACAGACAAACAAAACGGACTAAACAGACAAACACGGTGAGCAGATTTAACTACTTATCACTATAAAAATTAATATACCTCTGTCTCCTATCCCGTTCTCCACTCACCGAACACCAACCCTGAGTGAGTGAAAACATGCTGCTTTTATGCAGTTGTACCGAGACTCGATTGCTAGTCAATCATTCAATTGGAATCTCGGTACAACTGCACGTGAATAAATTAAAGTGCACTTTCCCGTGTTCACATACTAATACTTTAAATGCACGTGATGTGATTTGTGCCATCCTCGTGCCTAAATACAAATCTACATTTTTAAATACACGTGAAACACAGACCCGTTTATATCCCGTGTACCAATGCCTATACACCAACATTTACACACAACACGTAACATACAATATACACGGGGGGGGGGGCACTTTGCCACATATACTCCCCCTTGTGCAAAGCACACATGGCCTCAATGGCCACCTCCCCCCTCAGTCTTAAAGTCCCGGAAGAGGGAGAAGCAAGGTGTTTCTGGGGGGTGGCCATGGTGGAATGTCCTCCACTCCCCACTTCTTCGTGGCTATCAGCTCCCTCTTCCGGGGCTCCCGCCACACACTATCCTGCCGCGAAAGTGTGGCTGGGGAAGCTGGTCTCCTGACCTCCTCCCCTTCTTCAAGGCGGCATTTCCCCTCCGTGGGGCTCCGACCACACGATCTCCGGCAGCGAAACTGCTGCGAGGGAGCTGGTCTCCTGACCTCCCCCTCCTTCCGTGGCCGCCAGCTCCCCTCCGTGGGGCTCTGGCCACCGTGTTTCCTGCCACGGAAATGCGGCTGGGGAGCTGGTCTCCTGACCTCCCCTTTCTTCATGGCGGCAGCTGCCCTTCATGGGGTTCTGGCCACAGTGTAGCTGACCCCAGGCGAAGCAGGACCCTCGATGACCCCAGGCGAAGCAGGATCCCTGGCGACCCCAGGCGGCGGCAGCAGCAGCGGACCCTCGGGAGGCGGCGGCAGCAGCAGCGGACCCTCGGGAGGCGACGGCAGCAGCAGCGGACCCTCGGGAGGCGAACTCGGGAGGAGCCCCTGGCCATAGAGGCGGCAGCGGAGCTCCACTTCTCCCTCGTACCCTGTACCCTGTGTGGAGCGACAGGCAGCCCCAGGCGATGTGGAGCGACAGGCAGCCCCAGGCGATCGCGGAGCTGCTGGCAACCCCAGGCGATGCGGAGCGGCTGGCAACCCCAGGCGACGCGGAGCGGCTGGCAACCCCAGGCGATGCGGAGCGGCTGGCAACCCCAGGCGATGCGGAGCGGCTGGCAACCCCAGGCGATGCGAGGCAGGCATCCTTGGGCGAAGCGAGGCAGGCATCCTTGGGCGAAGCGAGGCAGGCATCCTCGGGCGAAGCGAGGCAGGGAGTCAGGACAAGCTGGGGTGCGGGTTTTGGCCCTCTTCTCGGCCACTGCGGCCGGGCGGTTCTTCCCCATGCTTTCCTCAGCAGCCTATGCAAGGGCGGCTGAAGACCGCCAGCATCTAGTCCTGGTTTTTCTGGTGAAGGGAGAGGCAGCGTGTCGCAAAGACGGCCGGAGTGGGTGGCGTCAGCCCAGAGCCAGGAAATAAAACAACAAGAGAGGTGGAGTTTGGTGGAGCTGCTCAGCATTTAATAAATAAACAGAACACAAAAACAGGACACGGCACTTGAGCCAAAATAAACAGACAAACAAAACGGACTAAACAGACAAACACGGTGAGCAGATTTAACTACTTATCACTATAAAAATTAATATACCTCCGTCTCCTATCCCGTTCTCCACTCACCGAACACCAACCCTGAGTAAGTGAAAACATGCGGCTTTTATGCAGTTGTACCGAGACTCGATTGCTAGTCAATCATTCAATTGGAATCTCGGTACAACTGCACGTGAATAAATTAAAGTGCACTTTCCCGTGTTCACATACTAATACTTTAAATGCACGTGATGTGATTTGTGCCATCCTCGTGCCTAAATACAAACCTACATTTTTAAATACACGTGAAACACAGACCCATTTATATCCCGTGTACCAATGCCTATACACCAACATTTACACACAACACGTAACATACAATATACACAAGGGGGCACTTTGCCACAGGGGGCAATCCTGGTCACGTGCCCCCAGATTTCTGCCAGGCAGTGGCTTAGCCACTGCGTTAGGATCGTTCACACTGAAACGTGTAAGAAATAAAGAAATTGCAATATTGTTATATTTTCCCATTATAGTCTACCTGTGTGTTGTGTGGTCCAGTGGTTAAAGAAAAGGGCTTGTAACCAGGCGGTCCCCGTTCAAATCCCACCTCAGCCACTGACTCATTGTGTGACCCTGAGCAAGTCACTTAACCTCCTTGTGCTCTGTCTTTCGGGTGAGACGTAGTTGTAAGTGACTCTGCAGCTGATGCATAGTTCACACACCCTAGTCTCTGTAAGTCGCCGTGGATAAAGGCGTCTGCTAAATAAACAAATAATAATAATAATAACGCGGCGCGGGCGGTGCTGATTTTTCTTTTCGCTCACGGAGCGAACTTTTTAACAATGAGAATACATAAGCAAGCTGCACTCGCTCAACCCCACACACAGATGCATGTAACATATAGGCTGTGATTTCTGTATATGCAGTGTAGCCTAGCTACTACACACATAGATGGAGTAGAGGACATCTACTTTGTAATAGTAACCTATGTATTTACGTAGAATGCAAAAAAATGATCATTTTTTACGGATTGTGCAGCCAGCTTCATCAAGCCGGTAACCAAGTCCATCCAGGTCTGGAGATGGAGCGGTAAATGTACAACCTATTATTAATTGAATAACTAAAGAAATAAATCAGAATGAAAACAGTTCTGGACGCTGCTGAGAGAGAAACGGCAAAGCTGTTTCAATTCCTGAGTTCGGTTACCTATTCGTTTTCATTCTGATTATTTGTTTAGGCTACAGCGCATCCGTCAGCTCAACAAAGCCTGATAGGCCAGCGAATGTCAGTGCAGTGTGATACCATAAAAAAAATGAGTGGCTGGATTTGCTGTCAATCAACCAAAGTTTTTTGTTGGATCAGCTGTTCGTACATTCTTTTTTTTTTTTTTTTAAGGTGCTGTAGTTATACAATGTAGTTAATGCAACTGTGTTCACAAGTCCCTCCTCCCCCGAACCTCCAGAAGATTAGGTACCACCGGCAGTCCTGCGTCAGTCAAACGGTAATTAAATTAGTCAGGATTTGTGAAATTAAATAAAATGGTTTGCTTTGCTTTGAACACAAAATGTTAGTTAACAAAAATGAAATTACCACTGTGACTACTCACCTTAAAAAAGTTACCATTTCCACCCTCTCCCGAAAAAAAATCCTGGCTACACCACTGTTGCCAGGGTTTATTATTTAAAAATACGTAAGTGTGGAGTTTATTTCAAACTTTGAAAACTTAATTACATAACCAAAGAGTGTCTAAGACCCTTCACCGTTATATTTATTCTCGTGTGAGAAAAGCAGAGGATGTCAAACTTAAAATGATACACTTTCCACGTGTGTATTTCAGGCAGAAACAGTACATAAGTAGATATTGTTTTTTTTCTTTCTTTTTTTATCCCTGCCATTGCAGTTTCTTCGCAATAAACAAAGTGGCAAATTACACATTTTCATGAAGTAATAGCATTACTGGGGTTTACTTTTTTTTAAGCTGTGCATGCAAGTGAAAACTGTCAAATTTAACTTTAAATAAACTCTTCAAAAAATATATGTGGAAAAGGTGGCGTTGTACAAAAAACCCCACAATTTTCGTTTATTACTCTCCTCATAACAGAAAATAGGATCACAACAAAACAAAACGTTGATCACTATACGTAGCATTTACCTTTTGCCAGTCTCTGGAAAGTGTGAAGCACTTTCGAGCGACGTGCATTACCTGCAGCAGTCTGTATCCCTCGATTCTGACTCGCTTGCCAAATCTGAAGCATCACTTTGTTGTTGTTGGTTTTTATGTTAATCCCACACATCACTTGCCATTTTAGACACAGACGTAGATTTTTGGCTTCGAATTAATGTGCAGCAATGTTTGTAAGAATATTCAGATTGTTTCACCGCACTGAAGAAAATAATATTACTACCGCTGTTTTCATATTGCACGAAGCCTTCTCCGTCTCATTGTTCAACCAGTGAGGCACTAAAACTACGTAAATGGACGGAGATTTGTGACGCATGCCAAAATGATAGCTCATCAGAAATAAAGCTTGACCAATCAGCTGACTTGTTCTTGTATTAGGCTGCCAAAAAAACGATTGTTAGGGGAAACAAATACCCTGTAGATTACGGTGATTTTATAATCTTGCGTATCAGCAATTTCAGCTTTTGTAATGAAGGACAGCTGATGCTTGACGGGCCAAAAGAAAGGCTCTCGCGGGCCGGATTTGGCCCGCGGGCCGCCTATTGAAGAACCCTGGCATAAGTATTCACCCCCTTTGCTGTGACACCCCTAAATAAGCTCTGGTGCAACCAATTGCCTTCATAAGTCACATAATTAAGAACATAAGAACATAAGAAAGTGTAAAGACGAGAGGAGGCCATTCAGCCCATCTTGCTTGCTTGGTTGTTAGTAGCTTATTGATCCCAGAATCTCATCAAGCAGCTTCTTGAAGGATCCCAGGGTGTCAGCTTCAACAACATTACTGGGGAGTTGGTTCCAGACCCTCACAATTCTCTGTGTAAAAAAGTGCCTCCTATATTCTGTTGTGAATGCCCCTTTATCTAATCTCCATTTGTGACCCCTGGTCCTTGTTTCTTTTTTCAGGTCAAAGAAGTCCCCTGGGTCGACATTGTCTATACCTTTTAGGATTTTGAATGTTTGAATCAGATCGCCGTGTAGTCTTCTTTGTTCAAGACTGAATAGATTCGATTCTTTTAGCCTGTCTGCATACGACATGCCTTTTAAACCCGGGATAATTCTGGTTGCTCTTCTTTGCACTCTTTCTAGAGCAGCAATATCCTTTTTGTAACGAGGTGACCAGAACTGAACACAATATTCTAGGTGAGGTCTTACTAATGCATTGTAAAGTTTTAACATTAATTCCCTTGATTTAAATTCTATACTTTTCACAGTATATCCGAGCATCTTGTTGGCCTTTTTTATCGCTTCCCCACATTGTCTAGATGAAGACATTTCTGAGTCAACATAAACTCCTAGGTCTTTTTCATACTTACCTTCTTCAATTTCAGTATCTCCCATATGATATTTATAATGCACATTTTTATTGCCTGCATGCAATACTTTACACTTTTCTCTATTAAATTTCATTTGCCATGTGTCTGCCCAGTTCTGAATGCTGTCTAGATCATTTTGAATGACCTTTGCTGCTGCAACAGTGTTTGCCACTCCTCCTATTTTTGTGTCGTCTGCAAATTTAACAAGTTTGCTTACTATACCAGAATCTAAATCATTAATGTAGATTAGGAATAGCAGAGGACCTAATACTGATCACTGTGGTACACCACTGGTTACCTCGCTCCATTTTGAGGTTTCTCCTCTAATCAGTACTTTCTGTTTTCTACATGTTAACCACTCCCTAATCCATGTGCATGCATTTCCTTGAATCCCTACTGCGTTCAGTTTGAGAATTAATCTTTTATGCTGGACTTTGTCAAAAGCTTTCTGGAAATCTAAATAAACCATGTTGTATGCTTTGCAATTATCCATTGTCAATGTTGCCTCCTCAGAAAAGTCAAGCAGGTTAGTTAGCACAATCTCCCTTTCCTAAAACCATACTGACTGTCTCCCAGGATATTGTTACCCTATAGGTAATTTTCCATTTTAGATCTTATTATAGTTTCCATAAGTTTAAATATAATAGAAGTCAGGCTTATTGGTCTGTAGTTACCTGGTTCGGTTTTGTCTCCCTTTTTGTGGATCGGTATTATGTTTGCTATTTTCCAGTCTAACGGTACAACCCATATATATATTTTTTTCTTCATCTATGATTTTGCCATTTGTGTCTCTTAGACATTTAACCTCCTCTTTGAATGTTCTCTTGCTGTTATAATATTGGAAAAACATTTTGGAATTGGTTTTAGCCCCCTTGGCCTTTCTAACTTCCTTTTTGACTTGTGTTTGCAGTTCCAAGTACTCTTTCTGTGTACTTTGTTTTTGGTCCCTTTTAAACTCTCTGTAAAGTGCCTTTTTTCACTGAATTTTTAAAAAAATGGATCTATTAAACCATTTTGGCCATTTTGTTTTAGATTTAGATTTGTCTACTTTTGGGATGTAATTGTTTTGCGCCTCTAGTACTACATTTTTAAAAAAACAGCCATCCTTTTTCTGTGGATGTTTTCTTTATTTTACTCCAATCTACTTCTGTTAGTCTCTGTTTCATACCTTCATAGTTTGCTTTTCTAAAATTGTAAACCTTAGCTTTAGTCATTGCTTTTGGGGTTTTAAAAAATACTTCAAATGAGACCATGTTGTGGTCTGAGTTTGCCAATGGCTCTCTGTCCTCTGTTTTAGTTATTCTGTCTTCATTATTTGAAAAGACTAAATCAAGGCATGCCACCCCTCTAGTCGGTGCCTTGACAAATTGCATTAGGAAGCAGTCATTTGTCATTTCCACCATTTCAATTTCCTCCATCGTGCTCCCCACCGGGTTCTCCCATTTTATACGGGGGAAGTTGAAATCCCCCATTAGTATGGCTTCTCCTTTTCTACACGCATTTCGAATGTCATTGTATAACAGATTATTTTGCTCAGCGTCTGAATTTGGCGGTTTATAGCATGCTCCTATTATTATGCCCTTTGAATTTTTGTCCATTATTCTGACCCATATTGATTCTGCATTGTTTTCGTTGTCCTGATTTAACACCTGGGCTTCAAGACTATTTCTTATGTATAGCGCTACCCCTCCGCCTCTTCTGTCCTGCCTGTCTTTCCTATACAGTGTGTTCCCACCAATATTATATTTGTCTCCATCACTCTCAGACAACCAAGTTTCTGTAACACCTATCACATCGTAGTTACTTGTTAGTGCAGTAGCTTCAAGTTCTAACATTTTGTTTCTGAGACTTCTAGCATTTAGATAAATACATTTAATAGTTGTCTTACCTGAGTTGTTGCCCTTGTATTGATGTGGTCTCCCTTCTGTTTTTTTGTTTTCTCCCCCCCTTCCTTTTTAGTTTAAATGCTTCTGGACCTCCTCAAGGATCCTTTCTCCGAGTAGATTGGTTCCCTTTCTGTTTAAGTGCAGTCCGTCCCACCTATATAGTCCTTGTTGTAGAATGTGCTCCAATGTTCAAGAAAGGTGAAGCCTTCCTGTGTGCACCACGATTTCACTCATGCATTTTGATTTTGTATTTCCAGCTGTCCATATGGTCTTTTGCAAGGTGCCGGCAGTATCCCAGAAAATACCACAGTTTTGGTCTTGTCTTTTAATTTCCTTCCTAGCTCTAAGAATTTGTTTTGCAGGGATCTTGGTTCGTCTCTTCCAGTGTTGTTTGTACCGATGTGGACGACTACTACCGGGTCGTCTCCTGTTCGTTCTAGGCAGCACACTGTTGTAGTAGGGGGGTCCAAACTGCGAACTGAACTTGCTGTGTTTCTCAATATGGAGTCCCCAACAATCATGACCTCCCTTCTTTTTGCTGTCTGGCCAGCACTGTTTATAGGGTCCTGGATGTTGTTCCTTTCATTCTCTTGATGTTGGTTTTGGTCATCTAAATGTTGAAGTGGCTCAAATGTGTTGGATGTTTGGATTTCTGGTGGTTGTGTTTGACGAAGTTTCTTTTTTTCCCTGCTTCTGCCTATCTGAACCCAGCTGTTTCAACTCTCTTCCATCTCCCTGGTGGCTTTCAGTCTGCTAGGGATGCAGACTTCCATGAATTGTGGGTGTGTCAGCTCCTCAAGCTCCTGTTGCTGTCTCATTTCTTCCAGCTCAATTTCTAACAGACTTACTCATTGAAGCAAGTCCTGGATCGTGCGGCACTTTACACAAACTTGGTTGAGCTCTGTTGGGTTTTCTCGGATTTCCCACATTAGTTGAATGGAGTCCACCTGTGTGCAATTAAAGTTTCACATGATCTCAGATTAAATACACCTGTTTCTGGAAGGCCCCAGAGTTTGTTAGAGAGCATATCTAAACAAACAGCATCATGAAGACCAAGGAGCTATCAAAACAAGTCTGGGATAAAGTTCTGGAGAAGCACCAATCAGGGTTGGGTTATAAAAAAATATCCCAAACTTTAAACATCCCCCGGAGCACCGTTAAATCCATTATTAAAAAATGGAAAAAATATGGCACAACCGCGACTCTGCCTAGAGAAGGCCGTCCACCAAAACTCAGTGACCAGGTAAGGAGGGCATTAGTCAGAGAAGCAACCAAGAGGCCAATGGTAACTCTGAAGGAGCTGGAGAGATCCACAGCTGAGATGGGAGAAACCATATAGAAACTATAACCCGGACGCTCCACAAAGCTGGGCTTTATGGAAGAGTGGCGAGAAGAAAGCCATTGCTGAAAAAAACCCATATCAAATCCCGTTTGGATTTTGCCAAAAGGCATGTGGGAGACACAGCAAACATGTGGAAAAAGGTTCTCTGGTCTGATGAGACCAAAATTGAACTTTTTGGCCTTAGCGCAAAACGCTATGTGTGGCGCAAAGCCAACACTGCTCATCACCCTGAGAACACCATCCCCACTGTGAAGCATGGTGGTGGCAGCATCATGTTATGGGGATGCTTTTCTTCGGCAGGGACTGGGAAACTGGTCAGGATTGAGGGCAAGATGGATGGAGCCAAATACAGGGAAATTCTAGAGGAAAACCTGTTTCAGTCTGCAAGAGACCTGGGACTGGGGCGCAGGTTCACCTTCCAGCAGGACAATGACCCTAAACACACAACCAAAGCTACACTGGAGTGGTTTAAAAACAAGAACCTGAATGTCTTAGAATGGCCCAGTCAAAGCCCAGACCTCAATCCGATTGAGAATCTGTGGCAAGACCTGAAAATTGCTGTTCACCAACGGTCCCCATCCAACTTGACAGAGCTTGAGCAATTTTGCCAATACGAATGGGCAAAAATTGCAGGATCCAGATGTGCAAAGCTGGTAGAAACTTACATAAAAAGATTCACAGCTGTAATTGCTGCCAAAGGTGCTTCTACCAAGTATTGACTCAGGGGGGTGAATACTTATGCAACCAACAAATGTCTTTTTTTTAATTAACTTTTGTGTCACAATAAAAAAATATTTTGCACCTTCAAAGTGTTAAGTATGTTGTGTAAATCAAATGGTAAAAATCCCAATTAAATCAATTTTAATTCCAGGTTGTAACACAACAAAATGTGGAAAAGTCCAAGGGGGGTGAATACTTATGCAAGGCGCTGTAAGATCATTCATTACCTTTATTAAAAATGTGCACCGATTAATCCACTAATGCCCATAAATGAACAGATCACAATTTTGAATCAAGTGACAGCCCTACTTTTTATACAAGTGGCCTAATCAAGGAGTACTCGCTCCACCTGGGCACTATGCAGATCCACACTGGGGGATGTTTGCATTTAAAGGGGTGGGTGACTGTGGAAGGTTGTGGGGTTCACTGAATACACGGGAGACAGAACCTTTATTTGAGACCACCTCACCGGCGTCCAATTTTTATTAGATGGCACAAGGGGGCACTGCTGCACCATGGAGGAACAATACCAGAGGTCTCATTCCCACCTTGACACCAAACGTCTGGATCCCCTGGACAAAGCGTGCCAGGTCTTTTTCATCTCCTAGAATGAACACTGGTAAGTACTTGCTTCAGATACTGCTACTATATCCCTCTCCACCTGTACTGCCTGTTACAAACTGTAAATTCTCCTTCCTAAATTGCCGTTCTCCGACTAACAAATCTCTGCTTCCCTATGAACTTATAACTGATACTAATCTTGATCTTATCTGTCTAGCAGAAACCTGGCACTCTGTAATTGATAAGCACTCTATCCACCCCAAATGGCTACTCGCCTTTTGACAAGCCACTCCTCACTGGTAGAGGTGGGGGCACTGCTGTTATTGCTAACTCTGTGCTTGCCACCTCAACTCTCTATGCCAGCCTTCTCTTCATTTGAGCATCTTGCTATCAAGCTCCCCTCTCCCTTGTCCCTCAACCTTGCTATTATCTATCGCCCACCAAAGAATAACTGTGCTTTTATTGCTGAGTCCTCGCAATTCCTCTCCCTAATCTGCACTTCAACTGACATAATTCTACTCCTAGGTGATTTCAACATCCATGTCGATGTGCTTTCTTCACCTCTAGTGACCGACTTTGTCACACTCCTGGACTGTCTTGGACTCAGTCTGTCAAAGTTCCCACTCACACCTGTGGACACACCCTGGATCTGCTCATCACCAGGGGTCTTGATGTCTCTCTCTCTCTGACCATTTCTTAATCACTATCAATATTAATCTTCCCGCACCTACAGCTACTACTGATACTGTTATTTCCTTCCGTCCCAAAAATCTGCTAAATCCTACAATACTATCGGAATGTGTTTCTTCTTCCCCTCTGACTGGTACTCTTCCATTTTCGGTCGATGATGCGGTGTCCCTCTACAATGCCACCCTTACTCAGATCATCGATACAGTTGCCCCGCTTACAACCAAAATAGTGAAGAAACATCGCAACTGTCCATGGTATACCCTCGAACTGCTTAAGTCTGCCTGCCGCAAGTCTGAGCACAAATGGAGGTCGTCTGGACTAACAGTTCACCAAGAGATTTGGACTGATCACCTCAGTAGCTACAGACGTTCGCTGCCAGGGTGAAGTACTTCTCAGAACTCATATCTCTGGGACACCGTAAACCTAATATACTCTTTAAAACCATTGATCAAATCCTGCATCCAGCCATCGATAAATCCACCTCCCATTCATCCTCCTCTCTTACCTGCCATGATTTCTCCTCTTTCTTTCAGAACAAAATCAATACCATTTATTCTACGCTCTCCTGCCACAAACCCAGTATAGTAGTTGACCATCTTGGCTCCCCTCCAATTGCCCCTCCTGCTCTCTCTTCCTTCTCTCCTCTCTCCATTACTGATGTCTCCAGCCTACTGCTGAAATCAACTACTGCCACGTGCCCCTTGGACCCCTGGCCAAGAAATCTCGTCCGTCTCTGTGCTTCTGACCTTGCTCCTTTCATTATGCACACTCTCAACCTGTCCCTGGTCTCAGGCCTGGTTCCTGCTGCCCTCAAGACTGCCCGAGTAATGCCAGTGGTCAAAAAACCCTCCCTTGACCCGGCTGTCTTATCCAACTTCCATCCCATATCCAATCTTCCTATTCTCTCCAAAACTTGAAAGGGCTGTAGGTAGCCAGCTGATGAAACATCTCGCAGATAACAATCTGCTTGAATCTCTGCAGTCTGGCTTCCCGCCGCATCACAGTACCGAAACTGCTCTGCTGCGAATTGTAAATGATCTCCTGCTTAATGCTGATGCTGCTGCTCCCTCTGTCCTTGTCCTCCTTGACCTAACTGCTGCTTTTGATAACATAGATCATAGCATTCTTCTTGACTGCCTTCAGAAGTATGCTGGGATCTCAGGAACCTGTTCTCCTGGCTGTCTTGGCAAACCCGGTCACGTGCGGTGTCCCTCAAGGGTGTGTTCTCGGGCCTCTTCTCTTCAGCATCTACATGCTTCCCTTGGGTCACCTCATCCGCCAACATAGCCTCATGATTCACTCCTATGCAGATGACACCCAGCTCTACCTAAAATTAGACCCTGGATGTCCCTCTGTCATGGTCTGGCTCTCAGCTTGCATCCAAGACACCGAGGCCTGGATGTCTGCCAATTTTCTTCAGCTCAACACCAACAAATCTGAACTTCTTCTAGTAGGATTGAAAACTCAACTCAAGAATCTCAATATTGCTGCCTTGAACCTCAGAAACTGTCTGCTGCTGCCTTCTCCCACTGTACGAAGCCTTGGGGTACTTCTGGATAGTAACCTCTACCCCTTTGATGCCCAAATTTCCTCTGTAGTCAAATTCTCCTCCTACCACCTCTGAAACATCTCAAAGGTCCGTCCCTACCTTTCCCTCCCAGATGCAGAGATACTCTGTCATGCATTCATCTCCTCTCGAATTGACTACTGCAACTCTCTCTACGGTGGTCTTCCATCATGAGCCATAAACCAATTGCAGCTGGTTCAAAATGCCGCTGCTAGAATCCTTACCAGATGTAAAAAACATGATAACATGTAAAGTTCACGATTTACTTTCAAAATTGTCCTGCTTGCCTACAAGGCCCTTCATCACACAGGTCCAGAGTATCTCTCCAACCTGCTGACCCGCTATGTCCCTGCACGTAAGCTGAGGTCCTCTGACTCAGGCCTGCAAAAGCAAAAGTGCACTACACTTGGAGATCGCTCTTTTAGCTTCATGGCCCGACTTTCTGGAACTTTCCCAGCTTTAGTGCGTACAGCTCCCACAATCACTTGCTTCAAATCAACTCTCTTTTAACCCTTTGCGGTCCATTTATTCAGCGCGTCTCAGGCGTGTCAGGTCCAGTTTATTTTCACACGCGCAGTTTATTTTAGATGCGCTGTTTAAAAGTATTTTTTTCACAGTAAAACAGGTTTAAAAGGCACTGCATATCAACAGGACACTCAGTACTGCATCTCCAGCCCCGCCCCACCCCTTGTTCGTTGTATTTTTCACATACCTCTTCATAGTTGTGCATACCGATAAGTCATCTCCTGCTCACTCGTTTTATCACCAAACTCCTCAATAATGTGATCATTATTTTATGTCATTAAAATATATTTTATTACTATAACATCTCAAAAAGCTCTGCAAATGTCAGTGATATTCTTTGAGCACTGGATGCAGAAGCAGCTGTCTTGTTTGTTTATGTCTGTGTTATCTCTGTGGTGCCAAGGCTATGTGTATTGTTCAGATCTGCCCTTTTTTTTCCTTCGTCTTCTCTTGGGTCGTATCGGTCTCACTCGGCCATTGAATGGTTTTCTCGGCTTTAGCCAGAGAAAAAACGACTAGAGACCTGTGTTTTACATCTTTTTGATGATGTCTGACAGGGTCCAACATTGGACCGGAAAAGGAAAATTGTAATGTCAGACCTGGACCAACATAGGACTGCAAAGGGTTAATGCTCTCTAAGCATGATATCTGTTATTAGCTGTTGTCTAAATTACTATTTCAGTTTTTTCACTCCATCATTTGTATAATTCTGCTTGACACACGGACTACTCGAGTCTGCCCTGGGACTGGAGAGAACACATCAGGAAATTCCATCACAGGGAGAATCATGTGACTCGCTGGTGTAATGGTTGCTTGATTTTTCGCTCTCACTTTCTCCTCTCCTTTAAAAAAAATGGTTAAAAGAGGGAAAAAAATAGTTTTAATTTAATCTAAACTTACTTAGCCTGTCCTGGATCATTTAGCGGTACTTAAGAGACTGGCAGAGTTACAGAGAAAGCGACCTGTGTCTCAGCGGGGATCTCCACATAAGGCCAATAAACAAAACCCGGAGCCGGATCTTTTCACAATGTTGGAGGCCTGTGTTGAAAAAAATCATCAGCTTCTGGAACATCAATTTGCTCGGCTGGAGAAGGTGGTGCTGAGGACCGATACCAAGTTGAGCTCCATACAGCAGGGCTTTGCAAATTTCACGCTGGAGCTGAAAGATGTAAAAACAGAGCTATCCTCTGTCCGATCAGTGGTGGATGACAACTTCAAAGCGCTGTCACTCTGTGACTCCAGGGTGGATTACCTGGAATCTAAAATGGCCGAACCTGAAGACAGGAATAGACGGTGCAATCTGCTTCTGGTAGGGCTTGAAGAGGGAGCTGAGGGGACGGATGTAATTACTTTTTTAACTCAATCTCTTCCTTTGTGGTTTCTGACCTTGGCAGGCAAAAACATTGAGATCATGTGGGCACATCATGCTTATGCTGACATTTCCAGGCCTAAGGATAAACCTTATACCCTGATTTTAAATCTGCTCAGGTAAACAGATCATCAGCTAATACTGCAAGCCGCTAGAAAGACCCCTCCGTGCTCCATGAATAGTCCTCAGATTCTACCCTGATTACAGCATTTTCTCAGCCCCTATCTCTTGCTCACTCCCAAGGCATGTAGGCCTTTCTGTTGTATCCAGCAGTAGAGTATAAAGGGGACCCTTGTCTGTTCCGCTCTGCACATGAAGCACTGGATTTTTTGGTTTCACTTGGCATTGCTGACTTTCCTGAATGCAAGGACCCATCCGGACGACCCTTTTCTTCTCAAGGTGACAAAATGGAAAAAGCTGATCTGGCGAAAGAGCCACTGTGTCCCTGTCTGGAAGCGAAGTGAAGCACCACCACTTTCCAGCTCTGTGTACTCCGACGCTGACAACGAGGATCTGCTTCACTCTCTAAGTCATACGTGGCCCCCGGGTCTGAACTGATCTGATTGCCACCTGTGAATCCTGTTTTTTACTGACTTTTATATACTTTGCCTACTCTTGCATATGCTGGGTGAGTTTTTTGTTAATAAGGATTATTTTCACTTCTATCTTTTAATTTTTATGAAGGCGACAGGCCGCTATGGAATTTTTCTACTTGCCTTTTCAGACTTGAACCCTTTATTTTCTTTTTGCATTGGCTTTTATATATTCAGATTGTTTTTGAAAACGCTAGATGATTTCTGGTATTTTGACAGGCCTGCCTTTGTTTTGTTTATATATATATATATATATATATATATATATATATATATATATATATATATATATATATATATATATATATATATACAGTACTATGCAAAAGTTTTAGGCAGGTGTGAAAAAATGCTGTAAAGTAAGAATGCTTTCAAAAATAGACATGTTAATAGATTATATTTATCAATTAACTAAATGCAAAGTGAGTGAACAGAAGAAAAATCTAAATCAAATCCATATTTGGTGTGACCACCCTTTGCCTTCAAAACAGCATCAATTCTTCTAGGTACACTTGCACAAAGTCAGGGATTTTGTAGGCATATAGTCAGGTGTATGATTAAACAATTATACCAAACAGGTGCTAATGATCATCAATTCAATATGTAGGTTGAAACACAATCATTAACTGAAACAGAAACAGCTGTGTAGGAGGAATAAAACTGGGTGAGGAACAGCCAAACTCAGCTAACAAGGTGAGGTTGCTGAAGACAGTTTACTGTCAAAAGTCATACACCATGGCAAGACTGAGCACAGCAACAAGACACAAGGTAGTTATACTGCATCAGCAAGGTCTCTCCCAGGCAGAAATTTCAAGGCAGACAGGAGTTTCCAGATGTGCTGTCCAAGCTCTTTGAAGAAGCACAAAGAAACGGGCAACGTTGAGGACCGTGAGCGCAGTGGTCGGCCAAGGAAACTTACTCCAGCAGATGAAAGACACATCATGCTTACTTCCCTTCGCAATCGGAAGATGTCCAGCAGTGCCATCAGCTCAGAACTGGCAGAAAACAGTGGGACCCTGGTACACCCATCTACTGTCGGAGAAGTCTGGTCAGAAGTGGCCTTCATGGAAGACTTGCGGCCAAAAAGCCATACCTCCGGCGTGGAAACAAGGCCAAGCGACTCAACTATGCACGAAAACACAGGAACTGGGGTGCAGAAAAATGGCAGCAGGTGCTCTGGACTGATGAGTCAAAATTTGAAATATTTGGCTGTAGCAGAAGGCAGTTTGTTCGCGAAGGGCTGGAGAGCGGTACACGAATGAGTGTCTGCAGGCAACAGTGAAGCATGGTGGAGGTTCCTTGCAAGTTTGGGGCTGCATTTCTGCAAATGGAGTTGGGGATTTGGTCAGAATTAATGGTCTCCTCAATGCTGAGAAGTACAGGCAGATACTTATCCATCATGCAATACCATCAGGAAGGCATCTGATTGGCCCCAAATTTATTCTGCAGCATGACAACGACCCCAAACATACAGCGAAAGTCATTAAGAACTACCTTCAGCGTAAAGAAGAACAAGGAGTCCTGGAAGTGATGGTATGGCCCCACAGAGCCCTGATCTCAACATCATCGAGTCTGTCTGGGATTACATGAAGAGAGAGAGCAACTGAGGCTGCCTAAATCCACAGAAGAACTGTGGTTAGTTCTCCAAGATGTTTGGGCCAACCTACCTGCCGAGTTCCTTGAAAACTGTGTGCAAGTGTACCTAGAAGAATTGATGCTTGATGCTGTTTTGAAGGCAAGGGTTGTCACACCAAATATTGATTTGATGTAGATTTTTCTTCTGTTCACTCACTTTGCATTTAGTTAATTGATAAATATAATCTATTAACATGTCTATTTTGAAAGCATTCTTACTTTACAGCATTTTTTCACACCTGCCTAAAACTTTTGCACAGTACTGTATATATATATATATATATATATATATATATATATATATATATATATATATATATATATATATATGTGACAACTCTGGCTGTTGGACAGAGTGTCAGTCTTATTCGGGACTTTTAGCCCGTCCTCTAGTGTAAAAGAAGATGTCAATCGTAGGGCAACTAAGATGTTTATTGGGGGAGTTTAGCCCAATAACATCGATATATTAGTCATAAGAGTCAAAAATAAATTCAGGTGTCAGGAGCAAAGGGCAGCAGTGTGGAGTAGTGGTTAGGGCTCTCTACTCTTGACCGGAGGGTCGTTGGTTCAATCCCAGGTGGGGGACACTGCTGCTGTACCCTTGAGCAAGGTACTTTACCTAGATTGATCCAGAAAAAACCCAACTGTATAAACGGGTAATTATATGCAAAATAATGATATCTTGTAATAATTGTAAGTCGCTCTGGATAAGGGTGTCTGCTAAGAAATAAATAATAATAATAATAATAGTAGTATTGTCGTTTCAAGAGGTCGGTGCCTGTATCTCTAGTCACAAAACTTTAACAAAACAGCAAGCAAACAAAACAAAAGCCTAGCTCCGTCTTGGAGTTACTAACTAAACTGTGATGGTTCACTGTCTAACAACCGGGCAGCTAAGCTGCTTACTGGCTTTTTCAAAAACAAAAAAAAACTCTTATATGGATTAAATATATATAATTGTTACCTTATAGACATTTCCAGGAGGACCTTTCAACACCTCAGCTTCTGTCTAGCACCCAAGAGAGAGACCTGAACAGGGTTTTTAGCCCTGCTTAAATATCAACCTTTTAATACAGGTGAAACCAATTACTCAACCCTGGGTAATTGCAGACTGGCCCATTCTAGTCCAGGTATTCTGGGAAATGTAGTTCGGTTGGTCGGCTTAGACCATCAGGACTACATTTTCCTTCCACAATTTTTTACATAGGATACAGGCTGTGCCTTATACGCGGCCCTATATATCTTCCTTCGATGACAGTGCCATGTGTTTATATTGTGAACCAGTTCAGTCCATGTAATTATGAGACGTGCAAGCAGTGTCTGTGGTGGTGCAGAAAGACGTGACAGGGGTGGTGGCATCTATCTTTGCTGTAGAACTAGTTGTAAGATGCCCTATTTCTTTGCTCCTGACACCTGAATTTATTTTTGACTCATGTCTAATATATCGATGTTATTGGGCTAAACTCCCCCAATAAACATCTTAGTTGCCACAACGTTTTGCGTAAAAAGAAAGTTGACATTGCCATGATTCAAGAATCTCATCTTAAACAGCAGGATATTTCCAGATTTGCTAACAAATACTTTTATGTTGCGGCCTTGTCCTCTGCAGATAATAAACATTTCTGTAAATTTGTCCTCATTGACACTGACTCAAGCCACAAGATGGCGCTTCAATACCACATTATTACAGAATAAATCCTTCAGAGTACTATTTCAATCTAAACTGAATGAGTTTCTTGACTTCAATCGTGGTTCTGTAGATGACCCTCGTATCTTGTGGGACTTAATTAAGGGATTTATTAAAGATACTTTTACTTTATTTGCTGCTAATCTTAACTAGACTCGTCATAGTAAAATCAAAGAATTGGAAACCAAACTAACTTTTTTAGAACATACTCTACAGCAGGGGTAGGCAACCCTGGTCCTGGAGTGCCACAGACACTTCTGGTTTTTGTTTTACCCAAGCCCCTTAATGAATTAATTGATTTAATGATTTGCTTAATTGGTTAGAATTACCATGTGTTCCAGGTATTTAGCAATTGACGATTAAGAGATACCTATAAAACCTGCAGGATTGTGGCACTCCAGGACCAGGGTTGCCTACCCTTGCTCTACAGAACTCCTTCTCTGAAGCCATTGCACTTGAATTGGAGCGGATCAGAAAATAACTGAATCTCTTAGATATTGCGCAGAATTCCTTTTTCATAGGGCTAGACAGAGGCTTATTATTTGAATGATAGAAGAGCTAGTCATCTATTAGACCGAAGGCTCCGCAGCAATGAGCGTTTTGCAGATATTTCATCTGTCAAATCTACACAAGGAGACATACTGTCTGATCCTGTACAAATAAACTCTCAATTTCACTCCTTTTATTCTAAATTATACATCTCTGATGTCCCCTATGATAGAGATAAATGTATTCAATTTCTTCAGTCTCCAATTACCACGCCTCGAATCAGCTGTACTTGGGGCTCCATTTTCTTTAGATGAGATGAGGGAGGCTGTGCAGGATATGAGAAAGGGTAAGTCTGGGTTTGATGGTTTACTTTCTGGGATCAATTGGGATCCCTATTACTGGAGATGGTGCAGACGGCTGTTGAGAGGGGTTCTTTCCGTGGAGATGTTAACACTGCTATCATATCCTTAATACTGAAAAAAAACAAGGACCCTTCTCTATGTGCTAGCTATCGCCCCCTATCCTTAATAAACTCAGATGGTAAATTGTACGCTAAGGTGCTCTCACGTCGACTTGAGTCCCATATGATGAAATTGATTCATCATGATCAAACAGGATTTATTAAGACCCATCTAGCATCAGACAATGTCTGCCACTTCCTTCATGTCATTCATACAGCTATGTATATTGATGCCCCCTGTGCTATCCTTTCATTAGAGAAAGCTTTTGACCGCTTGGAATGGGATTATTTATGGTTGGTTTTAGATCGCATGGAACTGGGCGTAGAGTTTATTAATATGGTCAAAATGTTATATGCCACCCCCTCAGCGATGGTGCTCACAGGCTGTAGATGCTCCTCCCAGTTTATCATCTCTAGGGGCTGCCCACTGTCTCCTCTACTATTTGCCCTGTCACTCGAACCACTTGCCCAAGCGGTCAGCCAATCTTCTGCTTTTCTCCTATTACTGCCAAGAACACGCAACATCACATCTCCCTGTATGCTGACAATATTTTATTATTTGTTAAAAATGTTCCCAATCGCTCCCACAGCAACTAGATATTTTTTATGAATTCTGCCTATTATCTGGGTGCAAAATCAACTGGTCTAAGCCTGCCCTAATGCCCTTGAATGGTGTAATGAGGGACACTGTTTTACCCTCAAATATACCAGTCATTAAGCATTTTACATATATTGGTTTAGAAATGTACCCTTCTTTATATTCCACCACAACTAATAACTTTAAAAAGAGGCTGACTTAAACAACTCACTAACTCGCTCCAAGCCCACATCTCCATAATGAAAATGAATGTACTGCCTCGAATCAACTTCTTCAGTTTGATGCTCCCACTTTCCCCACCTACTGTTATTGGGATAAGTTACACTCTTTGATATCTAAATTTATATGGAGGGGAAATCGGTCTTGTGACGAACTCTACATTACATCGTGAGAAAACTGCAGGCGGATTGTTGTTACCAAATTTCAAATATTATTTTTGGTAATTTGTCTTGCTACCTGCCACAGTCTGGTTTGATCCTAATATTCTTGTCTCATAGCGACAGTTGGAAGAAAATTTAGTATTTCCACATAGACCCCAAGATTTAGTCTATTCTGGCATTCCCCTCAAACAATGTAAGTTACTTCTTCAGCCCCATAATCTCTCACCTAATTACTGTATGGTGCTTAGTGGGAGAACATACAAAACTAATGGCATATCCACTCGCCTATATTTCATAATTTTACCCTCCCTGTCCCTTTTCTTTTCCGCAATGGAGGGATAAGAATATTTATACTCTTGGGGATATTTTTAAAGATAACTGTCTTCGCACATTCCAAGATTTACAATTGCAATATAATTTACCAGGCACTTCTTCTTTCTTCTATCGTTGTCTCCATTTTGCAATGCGAGCGTATGGGGTACCCTGGGGGACAGAACTGCCATCTCATGCATTGCATGATATGCTGCACACGGGGTAAAACGAGGGGGCTGGTCTCCACACTTTATACCCACCTATTAACTCTTAGCGGTCCATTTATTCAGCGCCTCTCAGGCGCATCACGTCCAATTTATTTTCACACGTGCTGTTTAAAAGTATTTATTTTTCACAGTAAAACAAGTTTAAAAGGCACTGCATATCAACAGGACACTCCCCTTGTTTGCTGTATTTTTCACATACCTCTTAATAGTCGTGCATAGTGATAAATCATCTCCTGATCACTTGTTTATCACCAAACTCCTCAGTAATGTGATCCAAGTCATTATTTTATTACTATAACATCTCAAATAGATCTGCAAATGTCCATGATATTCTTTGAGCGCTGGATGCGGAAGCAGCGATCTTGTTTGCTTACGGCCGTGTTATCTCTGTGGTGCCGGGGCTATGTGTATTGCTATGTGTATGGCTTTGTGTATTGCTCAGATCCGCCCCCTTTTTTTTCGGCTGCTCTCGGCTCCTATTGTTGTCACTCGGCCATTGAAAGGTTTTCTCAAGAGTGCAAAGAAGATCGACCAGAATTATCCTGGGTTTAAAAGGCATGTCGTATGCAGACAGGCTAAAATAATTGAATCTATTCAGTCTTGAACAAAGAAGACTATGCGGTGATCTGATTCAAGCATTCAAAATTCTAAAAGGTATTGACAATGTCGACCCAGGGGACTTATCGACCTGAAAAAAGAAACAAGGACCAGGGATTTAGATTAGATAAAGGGGCATTCAGAACAGAAAATATGAGGCACTTTTTTACACAGAGAATTGTGATGGTCCTTTTTGAAAAGAGCTTTCACGAGTTTGTCGATGGGCCAATGCTTGTAAAAAAGATGCACTGGAGAATCATTCTGAGTTTTGATGTGTATAGCGTGGCGAGGAGGAATGGCAGCGGGCACAGCTGGATAAGCAGAGGTTGAAGCGGCAAGATTGGCGGAGGTTTGATGAAATTCTTCGGCGGGTGATTTATTTAAAAGATTTTCAGTGGATTATTTGTTGAAGGAAGACGGCCAGAAGGAGAGGGAATTTCTTCATCTTCATCAAAGGTTTGTTTTAAGACTGGGTCTGCAAGTCTGCGTGGTAACCGCAAACTGAAAAGCAAGACAAGAATTAGATGGCTACAATTTACATAGGGTGACTGACACGTAATTAAAGGGTGACTGACACGTAATTAAAGGGTGACTGACACATAATTAAAGGGTGACTGATATGTATTTTAGTGAGATGACACAAGGGAGGAGCCCCAGCTCCAGCTCCCCGAAATACACCAAAGTTCTACTTATCTCTTAACTCACCCCTTAAGATCAAGAAAATACAGTTTATTAAAAGAAAAAAAAACTAACAGGGAACCCTCTGGTCTGAGATAATAGGACCATAATGTAAAGCACATTTTTTAGGCATAAGCCCCACAAATAAAAGGTCTTGTAGTCTGATCGGTGAGACAAAAGCTTCCTTGATTGCTCGTCAGGGCACAGAAGACAGCGGATCCAGCCAGATCTTCAGAGAACGTAAGTGAAAGCCCCAGTGATACAATTTGAAGTTTGGGACTGCTAAACCCCATCTGATTTAGCACGGTATAATGTATTTAATTTAATCTGTGGTTGTTTATCGCCCCACAGAAATTTCCAAATTAACCTGAAGGGGGAAGCAGCGGTATCATGGAGCTCACAAAGTTAACACGGGGAGGATATTCATTATAACAGCAGAGATGCAGATATGTAAAGAGGAGGGCTTAGTGTCCATCTGCGCTTGACTTCACAAACTGGCTGGAGTGGGTGGTTCCCGCACAAACTCTTATCCAGGAGAAACCAAGCAATCATGCACCAAACCTTTACAAGATTTTATTAGTAATAATTGTTTTTAAAAAAATCTCAAACACATTAACAATAATGTAAACCATATGACAATGCCACCTTCAGTTCACAGTCTATAACAATTGTCTAGTTATATATATATATATATATATAGTAACGTAGCCTCTCTGTTATCGGCTTGTTTACCCTTTAAAAACATAGACCCAGACACAGAACTGCACAATAAAGCACTTTCATGCACTTTTATTACAAAACAAAATGAACAAACAAAACAGAAACCTAGCTCAAACGTAGAGCACTCACTACACATATATGCAGGTCCCTGTCTAATGTGCAGGACAGCTAAGCTGTTTACCTGACATATAACTCCAACAAAACACTTTACAAACAGTTTCCCTTAGCTTTCTTTAAACAACCAAACATTTTACATACCAGCTCCCTGGTGATCTCCCTTTAATGGACCTGGAAGCTCTCTTTTATAGTTTGTGGCTGTTCCCAATCAGCACCAATTACCTCGTTTGGGACCAGCCACATTCTCACATGTTTTTGGCAGGGAGAGGAATTAACCTCGTCCCTGCCAACCACCACCAAAACACAAAACAAAACTTTTATATTTTGCAGGCCCCCTGTCCTGCTACATCCTTTACAATATATATATATATATATATATATATATACAGTACTGTGCAAAAGTTTTAGGCAGGTGTGAAAAAATGCTGTAAAGTAAGAATGCTTTCAAAAATAGACGTGTTAATAGATTATATTTATCAATGAACTAAATGCAAAGTGAGTGAACAGAAGAAAAATCTAAATCAAATCCATATTTGGTGCGACAACCCTTTGCCTTCAAAACAGCATCAATTCTTCTAGGTACACTTGCACAAAGTCAGGGATTTTGTAGGCATATAGTCAGGTGTATGATTAAACAATTATACCAAACAGGTGCTAATGATCATCAATTCAATATGTAGGTTGAAACACAATCATTAACTGAAACAGAAACAGCTGTGTAGGAGGAATAAAACTGGGTGAGGAACAGCCAAACTCAGCTAACAAGGTGAGGTTGCTGAAGACAGTTTACTATCAAAAGTCATACACCATGGCAAGACTGAGCACAGCAACAAGACACAAGGTAGTTATACTGCATCAGCAAGGTCTCTCCCAGGCAGAAATTTCAAGGCAGACAGAGGTTTCCAGATGTGCTGTCCAAGCTCTTTGAAGAAGCACAAAGAAACGGGCAACGTTGAGGACCGTGAGACGCAGTGGTCGGCCAAGTAAACTTACTGCAGCAGATGAAAGACACATCATGCTTACTGCCCTTCGCAATCGGAAGATGTCCAGCAGTGCCATCAGCTCAGAACTGGCAGAAAACAGTGGGACCCTGGTACACCCATCTACTGTCCGGAGAAGTCTGGTCAGAAGTGGCCTTCATGGAAGACTTGCGGCCAAAAAGCCATACCTCCGACGTGGAAACAAGGCCAAGCGACTCAACTATGCACGAAAACACAGGAACTGGGGTGCAGAAAAATGGCAGCAGGTGCTCTGGACTGATGAGTCAAAATTTGAATTATTTGGCTGTAGCAGAAGGCAGTTTGTTCGCCGAAGGGCTGGAGAGCGTACACGAATGAGTGTCTGCAGGCAACAGTGAAGCATGGTGGAGGTTCCTTGCAAGTTTGGGGCTGCATTTCTGCAAATGGAGTTGGGGATTTGGTCAGAATTAATGGTCTCCTCAATGCTGAGAAGTACAGGCAGATACTTATCCATCATGCAATACCATCAGGGAGGCATCTGATTGGCCCCAAATTTATTCTGCAGCATGACAACGACCCCAAACATACAGCGAAAGTCATTAAGAACTATCTTCAGCATAAAGAAGAACAAGGAGTCCTGGAAGTGATGGTATGGCCCCCACAGAGCCCTAATCTCAACATCATCGAGTCTGTCTGGGATTACATGAAGAGAGAGAAGCAATTGAGGCTGCCTAAATCCACAGAAGAACTGTGGTTAGTTCTCCAAGATGTTTGGGCCAACCTACCTGCCGAAGTTCCTTCAAAAACTGTGTGCAAGTGTACCTAGAAGAATTGATGCTTGATGCTGTTTTGAAGGCAAAGGGTTGTCACACCAAATATGGATTTGATTTAGATTTTTCTTCTGTTCACTCACTTTGCATTTAGTTAATTGATAAATATAATCTATTAACAGGTCTATTTTTGAAAGCATTCTTACTTTACGGCATTTTTTCACACCTGCCTAAAACTTTTGCACAGTACTGTATATATATATATATATATATATATATATATATATATATATATATATATATATATATATATATTCTGAGTGAAGGGGTGAGAGCCCTTTAAGGAATGGCCGCCAAAGGGGAAAAACTACAGGTCCCAGAAGCACCAGCGCTGTAATTAGAGAGGGCGGGGTGGGGTAGTTTAAAAGCAGGAAGACAAAGCAACCAGGGTGTTGCCGTGGGGAGACAGTTCCTGGTTGTTCTGTGGATCAAAACAAAGTAAATCCGCGCCTGCAGGTTTTTGCAGCAAGTCCCTGTGCAACCCGAATAATAAAAGTAAAGGTATAGTGATTTTGAATGTAAAGACGTTTATTTTTGCAAATGTTGCGCTGTGTTTAGTTGTGGCAGTGAGTGAGTATAATCACTGTGGGTGGACTATTGTGTAAGGGTTTGCCGAAACGACTGGCGGGAAAAAGTAAACAAAGCCAAGAATAAGTGAGAAAGAAAATAATTGTTTATTGCGCAAATAATCAATAACATACAGGTTCAAGAAGGACTGAATTCAAAGACTGTGCTGAGTGTGTTTGTAGTGGCAGTACTTGCGCTGTTAAGCCACACTTCCAAGGCAAACTGAAGTTTGTTTGTTGCAGTCTATTTTCGTCCATCCCCCACCCGGGATTTCTTCAGCTGTTCGCTAGCGGGAGTCTGTCGACCAAACCAGCTGCAGTACCTCTGTTTCCTGCAGTGGAAGGCTTAACTGCAACTTACCTGTGCTACTGTGGTCTTCCTGGAGAGGGAGACAATAACCCCAACTTACCTGTGCTCCACTGTTCCTGGAGGGGGAGTCATTTTCCCAACTTACTTGTGCTCCACTGTTCCTGGAGGGGGAGCCCTTTCCCTGACTTACCTATGCCCTACTGTTCCTGAAGGGGGAGACATTTCCTCAACTTACCTGTGCCCTACTATTCCTGGACCCAGTACACAGTCACAGGATCAAGAGAGGTGATCATTCTCAGCTGGCGGAGGAATGCAGAGACGAAGCTGGAATCGTATGTTTACAGCTCTAAAATACAGAGGGACGAAGAAGTGAGTTAGTTAATGTCTGTACAGGACTAGGGACTATTAACTGACAATTGTAAATAATTTGTAAATAAAAATCCACTCAGCGTGTATTTCCTGGTCCAGTCTCGTTTATATCGGGGAAATTACGCCAACTAATGGCAAAAATCGGAGTGACAGTTTACAATATATATATATATATATATATATATATATATATATATATATATATATATATATATATAGGGATGTGTAACAGGGCGAGGAGCCCTGTACAGTTATTGTTTATTCCCCTTCCGTCCCTATGATTTATTGGATTTATTTATATGACGGCGAAGCACCGCAAATTTTGTTATTGTTTTGGTAATGTATAAATGTGACGGCGTAGCCGTGTGTTTTGTTTTGTTTGGTTTATTTTTAAAGGTGTTCTGGAATAAATTAAAAACCTTATGCAGAAGGTGGCCATCTCCCGAATTAATTAAGTGATTAATTTGTTGCTAAATCGGGAGGTAGTCACCTGTATATAAGCCTGCAGCTCTCTGCGCTCAGGGTGGGTGTGTGAGAGGAGCGGAGAGAGCGAGGAGAGAGAAAAACAAAATTTAAAAAATATACAAGAACAGTGACCGCGACTGCCCAGCCTGACCTGTATTTATTATTTTGTGTTCGTGATTTGTTTTATTTAAAATATTTATTTTCGCTCTGTGAGCACAGTGTGTTTTTGTTTAAACCTTGTATTTATTTTTGTTATTTAAAAATAAAACGGCAAACACCGCCTTGAACTGCAGTACTACTAGTCTCAGTTTGTTTACCTTCCTGCTTCTGACTTAACGTCACCGCCCAGCCACCCTGTCACACATGGTGGCAGCAGTGGGATCGCAGTGCCTCCTGGACGCAGGCAGAGTAGGGTACTGCAGATTTTTTTTCCTTTTTTTTCGTTTTTTCTTACGTGTGGAGAAAAGGAGAGTGAGGGAGGAGAAGGGGAAGAAGGAGGATGAGAGGAAAGAGGAGGATGAGAAGGAGACAGCAGCCGCTGCAGCAGCAACAGCCGCAGCAAGTCTGCCTTACCTGCCTGTGGGGGGAGGAGTGGTGCTTTAATTGTGGGGAGCCGTGGCACGTTTCCCCTGGCACCTTCCCCATATGGAAGGAGGAAGTGATGCAAACAGAGGTGAGGAGGAGGCAGAGAGTAAAGAAGGAACGAGAGGAAGAGGAGTGGTGCACCAACTGCATGTGGTACGGGCATGAGGAGCACTACTGCCTGGTGGTCTTCCAGGACACAGAGCTGGAGTGGGAGGAGCCCGAACGTCCTGCCCTTGAGTGGGAGGGACCCGAACGTCCTGCGTCTGAGTGGCAGGAGCCAGAACGTCCTGCGCCTGAGTGGGAGGAGCCCAAACGTCCTGCGCCTGAGTGGGAGGAGTCCGAACATCCAAAGCCCAAGAGGGGGGAGTCGGTGCGTCCACAGCCCAAGAGCGGGGAGTCGGTGCGTCCACAGCCCAAGAGGGGGGAGTCGGTGCGTCCACAGCCCAAGAGGGGGGAGTCGGTGCATCCACAGCCCAAGAGGGGGAAGTCGGTGCGTCCACAACCCAAGAGGGGGAAGGCCGAACGTCCACAGCCCAGGTGTCCGCCAGCAGAGGGAGAGTTCCTGCTGGTTCCGCCTCCACCTCCGTGGGAGGACTGCGTGTCGCTCCCACCTCCACCAGCAAAGGGAGAATACCTGCAGGTGCCACCTCCACCGCCGTGGGAGGACTGTTGGTCGCTCCCACCTCCACCAGCAGAGGGAGCATACTTGCTGGTGCCGCCTCCACCGCTGTGGGATGACTGTGTGTCGCTCCCACCTCCGCCAGCAGAGGGAGAGGACCGGGACAAGACCCAAGGATGCCTGCTTTGCACCGCCCAAGTATGCCTGCCTTGCACCGCCCAAGGATGCCTGCCATGCACCGCCCAGGGATGCCTGCCTCGCACCGCCCAGGGATGCCTGCCTTGCACCGCCCAGGGATGCCACACCTGGATCGCCTGGGGCTGCCTGTTTCTCCGCATCGCCTGGGGATGCCTGTTGCTCCGCATTGCCCGGGGCTGCCTGCTGCTCCACACCAGTTACAGGGTACGAAGGAGAAGTGGAGCTCCCGCTGCCGCCTCCATGGCCAGGGGCTCCCCTCCCGAGTTCGCCTCCCGAGGGTCCGCTGCTGCTGCCGTCGCCTGCCGAAGGTCCGCTGCTGCTGCCGTCGCCTCCCGAGGGTCCGCTGCTGCTGCCGTCGCCTCCCGAGGGTCCGCTGCTGCTACCGTCGCCTCCCGAGGGTCCGCTGCTGCTGCCGTCGCCTCCCGAGGGTCCGTTGCTGCTGCCGTTGCCTCCCGAGGGTCTGCTGCTGCTGCTGCCGCCTCCCGAGGGTCCGCTGCTGCTGCCGTCGTCTCCCGAGGGTCCGCTGCTGCTGCCATCGCCTGGGGTCGTCGAGGGTGCTGCTTCACCTGGGGTCGTCGAGGGTCATGCTTCGCCTGGGGTCACTACCAGTCCTGCCATGCGGCAGGAGAAATTGTGGTTGGAGCCCCATGGAGGGGAGCGGCCGGCCATGAAGAAAGGGGGGAGATCAGGAGACCAGCTCCCCCAGCCACACTTTCGTGGCAGGAGAAATTGTGGTCGGAGCCCCACGGAGGGGAGCTGCCGGCCATGAAGAAGGGGGGGGAGGTCTGGAGACCACCCCCAAAATTTCCTTGGCCAGAGGAACTGGCATGTGCTGGTGCACTGGGACGCTAGAGCTGTTTGGGTGGGAGGGAGAACATCCGCCGTGGCCGCCCGGAGACACCTTGTTTCCCTGTTCCTGGGCCGGGACTGTTAGCTGGGACTTTGGGACTAAGGGGGAGGTGGCCGTTGGGCCATGTGTGCTCCGCACAAGGGGGGGGGGGATATGTAACAGGGCGAGGAGCCCTGTACAGTTATTGTTTATTTATTTTTAGAACAGGGTTTCCCCCTCAGCCCCTGTGCAGTGTGTTATTTTGTATTTGTTTTGTTGTATGATTTATTATTAGATTTATTTATATGATGGCGAAGCACCGCAAATTTTGTTATTGTTTTGGTATTGCATAAATGTGACGGAGTAGCCGTGTGTTTTTTGTTTTGTTTGGTTTATTTTTAAACGTGTTCTGGAATAAATTAAAAACCTCGTGCAGAAGGTGGCCATCTCCCGAATTAATTAAGTGATTAATTTGTTGCTAAATCGGGAGGTGGTCACCTGTATATAAGCCTGCAGCTCTCTGCGCTCAGGGTGGGTGTGTGAGAGGAGCGGAGAGAGCGAGGAGAGAGAAAAACGAAACTTAAAAAATATACAGGAACAGTGACAGCGACTGCCCAGCCTGACCTGTATTTATTATTTTGTGGTCACGATTTGTTTTATTTAAAATATTTATTTTCGCTCTGTGAGCACAGTTTATCACTGGATGATACAGATACAATAAAACAAACTTTAAATCTATCAGTTTCTTGTAGTGAAGTTAATTAAACTAGTTACAACAGATTATATTATTGCAGTTTATATAAAATACCTGGATCTATCAGTTTCTTATAGTAAAGTTAATTAACCAGTACAGCAGATCTGTTCTTTTTGTGATACATACAAAGTAGACAACAACGTCAACAATTGAATGGTCTCGTTACAAACTAGTCTACATTTGTAAAGTACACAGTACCAATTTCCCCCAATCTATTTAAAAGGAATATATAAAACAGCTGTGTGCACACAAGAATAAAATAAAATATAACAAATGAAACACAGAGGATTCCTTGCTGCAGGAGCAGGACAACTACCAAATAAACCAAGTGCAGTTTTCAGTTCCTCAAGAAAGATGGGCTTACCCAATTCTGCGGCTTCTTCACTGGATAATTTAGGAAGATCTAGGCTCTGTAAAAAACAGGAGCAAACCTCTATGTCTAGGGAGGATGTAGAGCTATATAAGTCAGAATAAAACATACGAAAGGCACCAATTTCTTTGGGGTCAGAGACCATGCCTTTGAGGGGGATCAAATAAGTTGAATGGATGATTGGGCTTCATTTTGCTTTAATTTAAGCACTAATGCATGACTTCGTCTACTGCAGAGGAAATAATATTTCTGACTATCCCTGTGCATAATAAATTATGCTCTACGTCGCAATAAATCAGTACGTTCTGCCATGGTTATTCGTAGGTTGTCTTCTCCTAACTGTGTGCAAGTGGCTTTTTGTGCATGCTCCAGTATCTGATAGCGCTTTTCTAAATCATTAATTTGTTTAAATCGTGATTTATTTAGGTGAAAAGCAAAAGCGGTACTGTCTCCCCATATGAAACCTTTAGTGGCTTCCCACACAGTGGCGGGGTCCTCCACTGAATCTCTCTTCATTTCTAAAAATTCTACTAATTTTGTTTTAAACTGGGCAATTAATTCTCAGTTTTGAAGTAATCTAATGTTAAATCACCATCGTTCAGTTCTTTGTGTTGTGGGGCGGAACTAATTCACACTGCATTGGGTTGTGATTGGAGAGTAGTGCAAGAAGTATCTTCGCTGAAATTGCTTCTGAAATTAGCTCGCGGGAGACCAAAATTCTAGAATGTGTCTTATATCTAGCCGAAAAGCAAGTATAGTCCCTGCCAGAAGGGTTTTGTAGCCGTCACAGATCTAGGATATTTATATTTTGTGCAAACTGTTTTAATGCACATGTAGCGCTTGATCCGGTGACCACCAGTGCAGTACAAGGGACCCCCTCTATGCTGACCAGGACGTTGTCATGCCTATGACCAGCGCCGGGCTCAGGGAGTGGGCGTGCCATCAGCTGCTTCTGGGGGGAGCTGGGCTGCCCCTCTTGGCTACGGTGTCTGGGTACTTGGTGAGCTGTAGCCGGGTCCACAATCCCCCATCTATGCAGACCCTGTTGTTCCCCGACTGCTGGCGGGACCCAGGGGTCCGTGGTGGGGAGGCTGCTGCCAGGCACTGTGCCTGCAGGCGACAAGGCTGGCCGCAGTTCCAGCAGAGCCATTCACGAAATCTTGAGTGCTGGTGGTTTTGTTTCCCTTTGCTGAGCTGGGAAAACGGCCGCTAGTTCCCGTAGCATCTCCCCTGATCTCCTGGACCTGCTGTAAAGCTCATTCCGCAGCAGCCTGGGCTGCACAGTCTCGCCGCTGTTCAGGAGCAAGGGTCGGCCTGACTATGGGTTCGGGAAGGCCGTTGATGCAGCACACAGGCCCTGCGTGCCACCTTGGGGGGTTGACTGGTCCCCCCGGTTTGACCACCGCAGGAGCTGTGCCCTTCCACCGGCATCTGGTGGTAGCATGCTGGGAGGTGGGTTCCCGCCCCGGGATAAATAGCGCAAGGGTCGGGCCTCCCGTAACCAAAGAAGCCCCCTCTGTAGGTCCAGATGGTTGCCGGCCTGTTGCAGAAAATCAAAGCCCAGGATGCAGGGGTCTTGGACTGCGGCCACCCATACCTCATGGCTCACTGTGCGCTCTGAGCCGTATCTTCATGAGCCCCTTTCCTTGCATGTGTGCCCATATGCCCCACAGCCAGGGCACAACTCTGCCGCGAGCCTTTTTAAAAACAACTCCCAGTCGTCATCTGCCTCCTCCTGGGCCAGGGCGTAGGAGCATCCTGCCCAATTGTGGCCGTAGACCTCGCAGCGCCCACACCAGTCCACTGGTGGCACCTCTGGGCAGGATCTCCAGCGGTGGTCCTCCTTCCCACACCAGGAACACCAGGGGAAAAGGCTGGCTGGGTCCTCCAGCTGGGGTGGCAGCAGCTTTGAATGTTGCTGTCACTGCTGCCGCTGCCTGTTTCTTCTGCCCATTTTTTTTTTCTCACAACTCAAAAACAAACAAAAAAATACTGCCCTGAGCCTCCAGGTGGCGCTATCCCGTTTCTGACACCAAATGTGACAGGATGACAGAGGTTGAGACTCAGAGACAGTGTGAAAAGTTCAAAAATAAAGCTTATAATTCACAAAAATACAAAATAAACTGGCAGGAGGGCCAAACAAAAAGGTTTTAAACAGAAATAATAGACAATAAGCACAAAACAAAACTTACAAAAATACGACTTTCAGGCTGGGTATTGCCTTCACTGGTTCACCAAAAACAAACAAAAACAGCACACACAGAAAAACACTCTTGCTTCTTCTCCTAGAACTCTCCTCCCATGGGAGGCTGAGGCCTCCCTTTTATGCCAGGTGGCTGAGTGATCATTGAATAATTAATTACTTGATTGCTCCCACCTGACGCAATCAACCTGGGCAGGGAGGAGAATTTAACTCCATCCCTGCCAGTATTTCCAAGGGCAGAGCCCTGCTCTACCACAGTTACTAACACCTTATTTGCTTACCTAGTGACCCACCACAATATTCAGTTTTTCTGATAATCAATTTAAAGGGAATCTTGGAAACTTGTGAAAACAAGTCAGAGCGTAAGTTATTTATAAAGCATATCATAACAAGTGCAAACAGTAAACCATTGAAGGTGAAATACCTCTCAACCACATAAATCTGACCGATTACTATTTTAAGAAATCATCCACCTGTAAGACAAAAAGAGTTCATAATAACACCTGAGAAACAGGTCATTAATAACATTCACTTCAACTGTAATTTCAATAGCGGTGTTCTGCCTGCTGCTAAAATGTAAAACAGCCCATGCAATGATTTCTCAAGGATCCTACTGCTGTTTGATTACTAATTTAGAAAATGCAAAGCAATGCAGGAAAAAAATAAAAAATTAATCAGGAAACTACAAGTTAATTTGGAATCAGCTGCATGTTGTTGAGTCGAGAATAGATAAAGACAGGAATAGAATTAGCAAAAGACCAGTTAACTGAGCTGTATGAAATTATTAGTGATAACAGCATCACAGCGATTGTTCATGGACTGTGAACTAATAAACAGGTTTTTGCAAGAAATTAATTGGAAGATTGTGGCAAAGTGCCCCCCCGTGTGTATTTTGTGTTATGTGTTGTGTGTAAATGTTGGTGTATAGTCATCGGTACACGGGATATAAACGGGTCTGTGTTTCACTTGTGATTTAAAAATGTAGATTTATATTTAGGCACGGAGGGCACAAATCACTTCACGTGCTAGTTAAAATGTAATGTGTGGTCACAGGAGTGCACTTAATTAATTCACGTGCAGTTGTACCGAGATTCCAATTGAATGATTGACTAGCAATCGAGTCTCGGTACAACTGCATAAAAACAGCATGTTTTCACTCACTCGGGTTGTGTGTTCTGTGAGTGGAGAACGGGTGTGGAGAAGGAGAAAGTAAAGGAAAGTAAAGTAAAGGAAAGTTAAAGTTCTTACTCACCGTGTTTGTCTGTTCGTGTGTGTTTAGTGTATAGTCCGTTTTGTTTGTCTATTTATTTTGGCGCAAGTGCCGTGTCCTGTTTTTGTGTTTTATTTTGTTTATTAAATGCTGAGCACAACCAAGTGCTCAGCTTCACCAACCTCACTGTCTGTTGTGTGTTACTTCCTGTTTCTGGTCTGACGTCACCCACTGTCAGCCGTCTTTGTGACACGTGGTGTCCAGAAGAGGGATCAACAGCGCCTCCAGGACTCAGGCCAGAACAGGAACCGCAATTTGTTGTTTTAAAAAAAAAAAAAAAAAACAACAACAACAACAATAAAAAAAAAAAAAAAAATGGAAGGCTGGAACTGGAGAGATGGCTGCCAGGATCTGGAGGTCCTCCTCGGTGGTCTAGAGGACCAAGGCTGGTGCCTTGCCTGTGGGGAGTTCGGGCACCCGGTGGTGCGCTGCCCCTACCAAGAGGGAGAGGAGGAACTGGCCCAGGAGAGGAAGGTGAGGAGGAGGCAGAGAAGGGGAAAGGGGAAGAGGAAGGCTGAGTGTCCACAGCCCAAGTGGGAGGAGCCTGAGTGTCCACAGCCCAAGCGGGAGGAGCCCGAACGCCCCACACCTGAGTGGGAGGAGCCCGAACGTCCCACGCCTGAGTGGGAGGAGCCCGAACGTCCCTACGCCTGAGTGGGAGGAGCCCGAACGTCCTACGCCTGAGTGGGAGGAGCCCGAACGTCCCACGCCTGAATGGGAGGAGCCCGAACGTCCCACGCCTGAATGGGAGGAGTCGGTGCGTCCACAGCCCAAGAGGGAGGAGTCGGTGCGCCCAAAGCCCAAGAGGGAGGAGTCGGTGCGTCCACAGCCCAAAAGGGAGGAGTCGGTGCGCCCACAGCCCAAGAGGGAGGAGTCGGTGCGTCCACAGCCCAAGAGGGAGGAGTCGGTGCGCCCACGGCCCAAGACACGGAAGGTAGAGCGTCCACAGCCCCAGTCTCCACCAGCAGAGGGTGAATTCCTGCTGGGTCCACCTCCATTGCCATGGGAGGACTGCTTGCAGCTCCCACCTCCACCAGCAGAGGGTGAATTCCTGCTGGTCCCGCCTCCGCCACCTCCATTGGCAGGAGCAGAGCAGCAGGAGCTGCCTCTGCCTCCGCCACTTCCATCGGCAGAGCAGCAGGAGCTGCCTCTGCCTCCGCCACCTCCACCGGCAGGAGCAGAGAAGCAGGAGCTGCCTCTGCCTCCGCCACTTCCATCGGCAGAGCAGCAGGAGCTGCCTCTGCCTCCGCCACCTCCACCGGCAGGAGCAGAGCAGCAGGAGCTGTCTCTGCCTCCGCCACTTCCATCGGCAGAGCAGCAGGAGCTGCCTCTGCCTCCGCCACCTCCATCGGCAGGAGCAGAGCAGCAGGAGCTGCCTCTGCCTCCGCCACCTCCATCTGCAGGAGCAGAGCAGCAGGAGCTGCCTCTGCCTCCGCCACCTCCATCGGCAGGAGCAGAGCAGCAGGAGCTGCCTCTGCCTCCGCCACCTCCATCGGCAGGAGCAGAGCAGCAGGAGCTGCCTCTGCCTCACCAACCCCACCAGCAGAGGATGAATGCCTGCTGGTAACACTTCCCCACCAGCAGAGGATGAATGCCTGCTGGTATCACTTCCCCACCAGCAGAGGAGGAATGCCTGCTGGTAACACTTTCCCCACCAGCAGAGGATAAATGCCTGCTGGTATCACTTCCCCACCAGCAGAGGAGGAATGCCTGCTGGTATCATTTCCCACCGCCACGAGGAGAGGAGCAGGAGCTGCCTCTCCCTTCACCAGAAGGACCAGGACTAGATGTTGGCGGTCCTCAGCAGCCCTTGCATAGGCTGCTGAGGGAAGCACGGGAAGAACCGCCCGGCCGCAGAGGCCGAGAAGAGGGCCAACACCTGCACCCCAGCTAGTCCTGACTCCTGCCTCGCTTCGCCCAAGGATGCCTGCCTCGCCGCCCAAGGATGCCTGCCCCGCCGCCCAAGGATGCCTGCCCCGCCGCCCAAGGATGCCTGCCTCGCCGCCCAAGGATGCCTGCCTCGCCGCCTAAGGATGCCTGCCTCGCCGCCCAAGGATGCCTGCCTCGCTTCACCCAAGGATGCCTGCCTCGCCGCCCAAGGATGCTTGCCTTGCATCGCCTGGGTGCCTGTTGCTCCGCACGCCTGGGGTTGCCAGCCGCTCCGCATCGCCTGGGGTTGCCAGCCGCTCCGCATCGCCTGGGGTTGCCAGCCGCTCCGCATCGCTTGGGGTTGCCAGCCGCTCCGCATCGCCTGGGTTGCCAGCCGCCCGCATCGCCTGGGGTTGCCAGCCGCTCCGCACGCCTGGGGTTGCCAGCCGCCCGCACGCCTGGGGCTGCCTGTTGCTCCGCATCGCCTGGGGCTGCCTTTTGCTCCACACAGGGTACAGGGTACGAGGGAGAAGTGGAGCTCCCGCTGCCGCCTCTATGGCCAGGGGCTCCTCCCGAAGTTCGCCTCCCGAGGGTCCGCTGCTGCTGCCGCCGCCTCCCGAGGGTCCGCTGCTGCTGCCGCCGCCTCCCGAGGGTCCGCTGCTGCTGCCGCCGCCTCCCGAGGGTCCGCTGCCGCCGCCTGGGGTCGCCAGGGATTCTGCCGCCTGGGGTAGTCGAGGGTCCTGCTTCGCCTGGGGTCGCTACACTATGGCCAGAACCCCATGAAGGGGAGCTGTCGGCCATGAAGAAAGGGGAGGTCAGGAGACCAGCTCCCCCAGCCGCATTTCCGTGGCAGGAAACACGGTGGCCAGAGCCCCACGGAGGGGAGCTAGCGGCCACGAAGGAGGAGGGGAGGTCAGGAGACCCGCCCCTCGCAGCAGTTTCGCTGCCGAAATTGGGTGGCTGGCGCCCACGGAGGGGAACTGCCGCCATGAAGAAGGGGGAGGTCAGGAGACCAGCTTCCCCGCAGCAGTTTCGCTGCCGGAGATTGTGTGGTCGGAGCCCCACGGAGGGGAACTGCCGGCCATGAAGAAGGGGGAGGTCAGGAGACCAGCTCCCCAGCTGCACTTTCGCGGCAGGAGATAGTGTGGCTGAAGCCCCGGAAGAGGGAGCTGCCAGCCACGAAGAATTGGGGTGCCAGACATTTCACCATGGCCACCCCCAGAAACAACTTGCTTCCCCTCTTCCGGGACTTTGGGACTGAGGGGGGAGGTGGCCATTGAGGCCATGTGTGCTTTGCACAAGGGGGTATATGTGGCAAAGTGCCCCCCGTGTGTATTTTGTGTTACGTGTTGTGTGTAAATGTTGGTGTATAGTCATCGGTACACGGATATAAACGGGTCTGTGTTTCACTTGTGATTTAAAATGTAGATTTATATTTAGGCACGGAGGGCACAAATCACTTCACGTGCTAGTTAAAATGTAATGTGTGGTCACGGAGTGCACTTAATTAATTCACGTGCAGTTGTACCGAGATTCCAATTGAATGATTGACTAGCAATCGAGTCTCGGTACAACTGCATAAAACAGCATGTTTTCACTCACTCGGGTTGTGTGTTCGTGAGTGGAGAACGGGATAGGAGACGGAGGTAAAAGTAAAAAGGTAAAAAGTAGTTAAATCTGCTCACCGTGTGTAGTGTTAGTCCATTTTGTTTGTCTCTTTGTTTTGGCTTAATGTGCCGTGTCCTGTGTGTTTTTGTGTTCTTTTATTTTGTTTATTAAAGGCTGAGCGCGATCACGCGCTCAGCTTCATCAAAACCCCAAGTCTCTGTCTGTTCTGTGTTCCTGCTTCTGCCAGTGAACGTCACCGCTCAGTCATCCTGTCACAAAGATATACCACCTTTAAAAGACAAACTCAATTGAGATTAAACTGCATAGTTCTTCATGGTGGCTGGGGAAATTAAAACCTTGTTTTAATCTGCTAGAACATGAAGTTATAACAGCAAGAGAACATTCAAAGAGGAGGTTAAATGTCTAAGAGATACAAATGGCAAAATCATAGATGAAGAAAAAAATAGCAAATATGCCCCACATGTCGATCTGTTCCTATCCAGTTTTAAATAACTTTAGCATAACAGAGGCAGAAGTGTTAAAGGGACTAGGAGCTCTTAAAATAAACAAATCCCCTGGGCCGGATGAGATCCTCCCAATAGTACTCAAAGAAATGAAATAAGTTATTTACAAACCGCTAACCAAGATCATGCAACAGTCTCTTGACACAAGAGTTGTACCAACAGACTGGAGAATTGCAAATGTAATACCGATCCACAAAAAGGGAGACAAAACCAAACCAGGTAATTACAGACCAATAAGCCTGACTTCTATTATATGTAAACTTATGGAAACTATAATAAGATCCAAAATGGAAAATTACCTCTATGGTAACAGTATCCTGGGAGACAGTCAGCATGATTTTAGAAAGGGAGATTGTGTCTAACTAACCTGCTTGATTTTTTTGAGGATGCAACATCGACAATGGATAATTGCAAAGCATATGACATGGTTTATTTAGATTTCCAGAAAGCTTTTGACAAAGTCCCGCATAAAAGATTAATTCTCAAACTGAACGCAGTAGGGATTCAAGGAAATGCATGCACATGGATTAGGGAGTGGTTAACATGTCGAAAACAGCAAGTACTGATTAGAGGAGAAACTTCAAAATGGAGCGAGGTAACCAGTGGAGTACCACAGGGATCAGTATTAGGTCCTCTGCCATTCCCAATCTACATTCATGATTTAGATTCTGGTATATTAAGCAAACTTCTTACATTTGCAGACAACACAAAAACAGGAGGAGTGGCAAACACTGTTGCAGCAGCAAAGGTCATTCAAAATGATCTAGACAGCATTCAGAACTGGGCAGACACATGGCAAATGACATTTAATAGAGAAACATGTAAGGTACTGCACGCAGGCAATAAAAATGTGCATTATAAATATCATATGGGAGATACTGAAATTGAAGAAGGAATCTATGAAAAAGACCTAGGGGTTTATGTTGACTCTGAAGTGTCTTCATCTAGACAATGTGGGGAAGCTATATAAAAGGCCAACAAGATGCTCGGATATATTGTGAAAAGTGTTGAATTTAAATCAAGGGAAGTAATGCTAAAACTTTACAATGCATTTGTAAGACCTCATCTAGAATATTGTGTTCAGTTCTGGTCACCTCGTTACAAAAAGGATATTGCTGCTCTAGAAAGAGTGCAAAGAAGAGCGACCAGAATTATCCCAGGTTTAAAAGGCATGTCGTATGCAGACAGGCTCAAATAATTGAATCTGTTCAGTATTGAACAAAGAAGACGACGCGGTGATCTGATTCAAGCATTCAAAATTCTAAAAGGTATAGACAATGTCGACCCAGGGGACTTTTTCGACCTGAAAAAAGAAACAAGGACCAGGGGTCACAAATGGAGATTAGATAAAGGGGCATTCAGAACAGAAAATAGGAGACACTTTTTTTTACACAGAGAATTGTGAGGGTCTGGAACCAACTCCCCAGTAATGTTGTTGAAGCCGACACCCTGCGATCCTTCAAGAAGCTGCTTGATGAGATCCTGGGATCAATAAGCTACTAACAACCAAACGAGCAGGATGGGCTGAATGGCCTCCTCTCGTTGGTAAACTTTCTTATGTTCTTATGTTCTTAAGTATTTTGCAAGGAAAAACACCACGGGGGACATGTATCAAGATCGTCCGACGCAGTGATAAGTTGCCGGAATGTAAAGTGGCCCAAAATTAATGAGGCACGGCGTAAACTGCCACATTTAAATGCGAAAATTCCACTGCGTCGGTGTTTAACAGACTAATCTGAAAAATAACACCTCCCCTCCAAATGGGCTACCTCAATTGAACAATAGGTAGGTCATTTGGAGAGGCAATGACCCGTGTTGACTAAGTGTCTTGACTTTATATTATATTATTATTATTATTATATGACGGATAAAACCAAATATACATAATGAAAAGGATAGAATGAACCAAGGTTATTATACGACGAATACAAACAATTGTACATAATGAAATAGCCGGTATTGAGCTATAATTTCATCCTCAGGGAGATCAAAAAGGGTAATGCAGACCCTAAATACTCTCCCTTCTTTTCAGTCTCTCCCACTGTTCCTGGGTTATTCAGGAAGGTTAGGAGTCTGCACTTTCTGTCGTAATAAATGTTCCTGAAAATTCATGATATCACGAATTTCACGGAAATCGTGTATTTGACTGCCTACTGTGAAAAAATATGCATTTTACTTTCCTCATAGTTTTTTACATTACTGTACTCTTCACCTCCCCTGTTCATTTCATACATTTATCAAGTAGAAGCAGCGCTACAGCAGCTGTACACAGTCCGGCTCAGTGCTGTGCATTTGGTTACTACGGCAATGGGGGTCAAACAAATACCGGCTTCACGATTGGTGAATTCCTCATACTGTACAATGACATTTCTACATACTATTAATGTACAGTGAGTATAAAGAAAAACACAAAAGCTTTAGTTGTGTCATTTCAGGTTTTGCAGTTAACGTTTCTCCCATGTTTAATACCTGTATTTTGGGATTAGAGGCAGCAAATTAGGCTATGAGAATTACACATTTTAATGGATAAGGCGGCCAACCTGGTGGAGATCCTGGAAGGGCCCATCGAGCAAGCTCTGCATGACCTGCCCCGCGAGAAGGAGTTAGAGTTCCAGACGCTGTACACGATAGCGTAACTGTGACAACACAACTGCACCAGCCTCCCCGCCAACGAGTAGCAACAACGAGTGACAGCAGTGTGGAGTAGTGGTTAGGGCTCTGGACTCTTGACCGGAGGGTCGTGGGTTCAATCCCAGGTGGGGGGGACACTGCTGCTGTACCCTTGAGCAAAGTACTTTACCTAGATTGCTCCAGTAAAAACCCAACTGTATAAATGGGTAATTGTATGTAAAAATAATGTGATATCTTGTAACAATTGTAAGTCGCCCTGGATAAGAGTGTCTGCTAAGAAATAAATAATAAATAACAATAATAACAACTCTGGGGGCTCCTGCTAGAGTTCTGGGACATCTTCTCCATAGCACCAAGTTTACGGCGGTCTTACAGTTGTTAAGGTCGTGTCAGCACCACCAAAATGTGCTCATTAGCCATGCATTTTAAGGCATGTCAAGCCTTAATAAAACACAAATAAGACCGATTTCAAATTGGTCTTATTTGGCTGCGAAGAAAGTCAGAAAGCAGCTGATAGGAAAGAACTGGGCCTTGTAATAATAGACAATGTAACAGAGGGAGAAACACTAGCTGTTTACATCTATGCTTCATCATATACAATGTTTTTTTTATTATTTTATTTAGGTTGATAGGCTCTAGTGGCATATATGATGTTATATCATTGTGATATCACATAATGTCAACACATTTGAATTCGTGGAAGCCTTTATGCAGCGAACATACTTCAATGAAGTAATGAAATAATACAGTTCCAAGTACTCTTTCTGTGTACTTTGTTTTTGGTCCTTTTTAAACGCTCTGTAAAGTGCCTTTTTCGCAGAATTTTTTCTTTATTGATCTATGAAACCATTTTGGCCATTTTGTTTTAGATTTAGGTTTGTCTACTTTTGGGATGTAATTGTTTTACACCTCTAGTACTACATTTTTACAAAACAGCCATCCTTTTTCTGTGGATGCTTTCTCTATTTTACTCCAATCTACTTCTGTTAGTCTCTGTTTCATACCTTCATAGTTTGCTTTTCTAAAAAAAAACTTTAGCTTTAGTCATTACTTTTTTGGTTTTAAAAATCACTTCAAATGAGATCATGTTGTGGTCTGAGTTTGCCAATGGTTCTCTGATCTCTGTTTTAGTTATTCTGGCTTCGTTATTTGAAAAGACTAAATCAAGGCAAGCCTCCCCTCTAGTCAGTGCCTTGACAAATTGTCATTTCCACCATTTCAATTTCGTCCGTTGTGCTCCTCACCGGGTTTTCCCATTTTATACGGAGGAAGTTGAAATCCCCCATTAGTATGGCTTCTCCTTTGCTACACGCATTTCTAATGTCATTGTATAACAGATTATTTTGCTTGGCGTCTGAATTTGGCAGTCTATAGCATGCTCCTATTATTATGCCCTTTGAATTATTGTCCATTATTCTGACCCATATTGATATGGCGTTGTTTTCTTCATCCAGATTTAACACCTGGGGTTCAAGACTGTTTCTTTTGTAGAGCGCGATGCCTCTGCCTCTTCTGTCCTGCCTGTCTTTCCTGTACAGTCTATACCCACTAATATTATATTTGTCTTCATCAATCGCAGACAAACAAGTTTCTGTAACACCTATCACATCGTAGTTACTTGTTAGTGCAGTAGCTTCAAGTTCTAACATTTTGTTTCTGAGACTTCTAGCATTTAGATAAATACATTTAATGGCGGTCTTACCCAAGTTGTTGCCCTTGTTTTGATGTGGTCTCCCTTCTGTTTTTTCTGTTTTCTCACCCCTTCCTTTCTAGTTTAAATGCTTCTGAACCTCCTCAAGGATCATTTCTCCGAGTAGCTTCTGCAGCTGTCAACCTGCTTTCAAACTGCTTCTAACTGCTGAGGTGCAGTCATAAATACAAGCAATCAAACGGCATCTAATGTTAAAAAAGTGACATGTTCAAACACCTTTTGAAATGTAAATAGTGAACTTCTAATTGACTGAGCGAGTGCTTTGCTGACTTTTGATTAATATATCAGAGGGAGATCAAGTTGAACAAAGAAATATTTATTTGATTTGCAGAGTTAAACATAAATGTTCCATTAACAATTATTTTCTCCGCTCTGACTGTCTTGCAGGACACTGTGACCCGCCCTCCTCCTAAGGAACGCATTTGCTTTGGCCTTAAAGTTTAATTGAAGTCAATGTTCTCATACATCTCAACCCCTAAGTGTTCATACCAGTGAGACCCCTGCTGAAAAACCTTGGGATTGATGAAAAACCTTAAGCTAGACCACTATTTTTCTTTGGGGGTATGCTGGTGACGGATCAAGATTTTTTGCACATGGCTGACAGCTATGCCACTGACCTAAACTTAAGGGCTATGCACACCGGGATTGAAGCAAGCTACACGAATACAGCACGAGTACATAAAAAAAAACACAACTGTAGCTATTCATGAAAAGAAATTACTGTCTGTGTTTGCTCCTTTTGTGGAGACGGAATAAAATAAATTAAACAAAGAAATAGTCTGGGTACATGTGACAAGACGACTGAGCGGTGACGTCACGTCAGAAGCAGGAACAATAAACGACAGAGAGAGGTGGAGTTTGGTGGAGCTGAGCGAATGCTTTCGCTCAGCATTTAATGAATAAACAGAACAGAAAAATAAATGGTTGTAACAAAAACACAGGACACGGCACTTTCGCCAAAATAAACAGACATAAACAAAACGAACTAACACAAAACAAACGGTGCACGGAGACAAACAAAACATGGTGAGTGACAACACTTATTCTTCTTCTTATATTTATATTTTATACCTCCTCTCCACACCCGTTCTCCACTCACCGAACACACCACCCCGAAAGTGAGTGAAAACATGCTGTTTTATGCAGTTGTACCGAGACTCGATTGCTAGTCAATCATTCAATTGGAATCTCGTACAACTGCACGTGAATTAATTAAGTGCACTCCCGTGACCACACATTACATTTTAACTAGCACGTGAAGTGATTTGTGCCCTCCGTGCCTAAATATAAATCTACATTTTTAAATCACAAGTGAAACACAGACCCGTTTATATCCTGTGTACCGATGACTATACACCAACATTTACACACAACACGTAACACAAAATACACACGGGGGCACTTTGCCACATATACCCCCTTGTGCAAAGCACACATGGCCTCAATGGCCACCTCCCCCTCAGTCCCAAAGTCCCGGAAGAGGGGAAGCAAGTTGTTTCTGGGGTGGCCATGGTGAAATGTCTGGCACCCCCAATTCTTCGTGGCTGGCAGCTCCCTCTTCCGGGGCTTCAGCCACACTATCTCCTGCCGTGAAAGTGCAGCTGGGGAGCTGGTCTCCTGACCTCCCCCTTCTTCATGGCCGGCAGTTCCCCTCCGTGGGGCTCCGACCACACAACCTCCGCAGCGAAACTGCTGCGGGGAAGCTGGTCTCCTGACCTCCCCTTCTTCATGGCCGGCAGTTCCCCTCCGTGGGCCGGCCACCCACCTCCGGCAGCGAAACTGCTGCGAGGGAGCGGGTCTCCTGACCTCCCCTCCTTCGTGGCCGCTAGCTCCCCTCCGTGGGGCTCTGGCCACCGTGTTTCCTGCCACGGAAATGCGGCTGGGGAGCTGGTCTCCTGACCTCCCCCTTTCTTCATGGTCGACAGCTCCCCTTCATGGGGTTCTGGCCATAGTGTAGCGACCCCAGGCGAAGCAGGACCCTCGACTACCCCAGGCGAAGCAGGATCCCTGGCGACCCCAGGCGACGGCAGCGGACCCTCGGGAGGCGACGGCAGCAGCAGCGGACCCTCGGGAGGCGACGGCAGCAGCAGCGGACCCTCGGGAGGCGACGGCAGCAGCAGCGGACCCTCGGGAGGCGAACTCGGGAGGAGCCCCTGGCCATAGAGGCGGCAGCGGGAGCTCCACTTCTCCCTCGTACCCTGTACCCTGTGTGGAGCAAAAGGCAGCCCCAGGCGTGCGGAGCGACAGGCAGCCCCAGGCGACGCGGAGCGGCTGGCAACCCCAGGCGATGCGGAGCGGCTGGCAACCCCAGGCGATGCGGAGCGGCTGGCAACCCCAGGCGATGCGGAGCGGCTGGCAACCCCAGGCGATGCGGAGCGGCTGGCAACCCCAGGCGAGCGCGGAGCGGCTGGCAACCCCAGGCGATGCGGAGCGGCTGGCAACCCCAGGCGATGCGGAGCGGCTGGCAACCCCAGGCGATGCGAGGCAAGCATCCTTGGGCGATGCGAGGCAGGCATCCTTGGGCGGCGAGGCAGGCATCCTTGGGCGAGCGAGGCAGGCATCCTTGGGCGAAGCGAGGCAGGCATCCTTGGGCGAAGCGAGGCAGGCATCCTTGGGCGAAGCGAGGCAGGCAGTCAGGACAAGCTGGGGTGCGGTGTTGGCCCTCTTCTCGGCCTCTGTGGCCGGGCGGTTCTTCCCGTGCTTCCCTCAGCAGCCTATGCAAGGGCTGCTGAGGACCGCCAGCATCTAGTCCTGGTCCTTCTGGTGAAGGGAGAGGCAGCTCCTGCTCCTCTCCTCGTGACGGTGGGGAAATGATACCAGCAGGCATTCATCCTCTGCTGGTGGGGAAGTGATACCAGCAGGCATTTATCCTCTGCTGGTGGGGAAGTGTTACCAGCAGGCATTCATCCTCTGCTGGTGGGGAAGTAATACCAGCAGGCATTCCTCCTCTGCTGGTGGGGAAGTGATACCAGCAGGCATTCATCCTCTGCTGGTGGGGAAGTGTTACCAGCAGGCATTCCTCCTCTGCTGGTGGGGAAGTGATACCAGCAGGGATTCATCCTCTGCTGGTGGGGAAGTGTTACCAGCAGGCATTCATCCTCTGCTGGTGGGGTTGGCGGAGGCAGAGGCAGCTCCTGCTGCTCTGCTCCTGCCGATGGAGGTGGCGGAGGCAGAGGCAGCTCCTGCTGCTCTGCTCCTGCAGATGGAGGTGGCGGAGGCAGAGGCAGCTCCTGCTGCTCTGCTCCTGCCGATGGAGGTGGCGGAGGCAGAGGCAGCTCCTGCTGCTCTGCCGATGGAAGTGGCGGAGGCAGAGGCAGCTCCTGCCGCTCTGCTCCTGCCGATGGAGGTGGCGGAGGCAGAGGCAGCTCCTGCTGCTCTGCCGATGGAAGTGGCGGAGGCAGAGGCAGCTCCTGCTGCTCTGCTCCTGCCGGTGGAGGTGGCGGAGGCAGAGGCAGCTCCTGCTGCTCTGCCGATGGAAGTGGCGGACCAGCAGGAATTCACCCTCTGCTGGTGGAGGTGGGAGCTGCAAGCAGTCCTCCCATGGCAATGGAGGTGGACCCAGCAGGAATTCACCCTCTGCTGGTGGAGACTGGGGCTGTGGACGCTCTACCTTCCCCTTCTTGGGCCGTGGACGCACCGACTCCTCCCTCTTGGGCTGTGGACGCACCGACTCCTCCCTTTTGGGCTGTGGACGCACCGACTCCTCCCTTTTGGGCTGTGGACGCACCGACTCCTCCCTTTTGGGCTGTGGACGCACCGACTCCTCCCTTTTGGGCTGTGGACGCACCGACTCCTCCCATTCAGGCGTAGGACGCTCGGACTCCTCCCACTCAGGCGTAGGACGTTCGGGCTCCTCCCACTCAGGCGTAGGACGTTCGGGCTCCTCCTGTTTGGGCTGTGGACACTCAGGCTCCTCCCACTTGGGCTGTGGACACTCAGGCTCCTCCTCATAACTGCGGAAGGGACAGACGGCAAAGTAATGCTGCTGGTTACAGAGGCAGCACAACAGTGGTGACCTACAGCTCCTCGGGTGCCTGGCCCTGATGTACGCCTCCTCCTCCCTGTCCCTCGCTTCCGGTCCTTTTCCACCTCATCCTGTCTTCCATTTTTGTTGTTGTTGTTGGTTTTTTTTTTTTTTTTTTTTAAACCCCAAATTGCGGTTCCTGCTCTGGCCTGAGTCCCGGAGGCGCTGTAGATCCCACTTCTAACACCACGTGTGACAAGACGACTGAGCGGTGACGTCACGTCAGAAGCAGGAACAATAAACGACAGAGAGAGGTGGAGTTTGGTGGAGCTGAGCGAATGCTTTCGCTCAGCATTTAATGAATAAACAGAACAGAAAAATAAACGGTTGTAACAAAAACACAGGACACGGCACTTTCGCCAAAATAAACAGACATAAACAAAACGAACTAACACAAAACAAACGGTGCACGGAGACAAACAAAACACGGTGAGTGACAACACTTATTCTTCTTCTTATATTTATATTTTATACCTCCTCTCCACACCCGTTCTCCACTCACCGAACACACCACCCCGAGTGAGTGAAAACATGCTGTTTTTATGCAGTTGTACCGAGACTCGATTGCTAGTCAATCATTCAATTGGAATCTCGGTACAACTGCACGTGAATTAATTAAGTGCACTCCCGTGACCACACATTACATTTTAACTAGCACGTGAAGTGATTTGTGCCCTCCGTGCCTAAATATAAATCTACATTTTTAAATCACAAGTGAAACACAGACCCGTTTATATCCCGTGTACCGATGACTATACACCAACATTTACACACAACACGTAACACAAAATACACACGGGGGGGCACTTTGCCACAGTACACCACACACTAAAAAAATGACATTTAACAGTGAATGTTTATATGTGATCTGGTTTAACATCTAAGTCATGCAAAAAGAATACATCTACACATATTTATTTGTAAATACTGACAAAATTAGTTTAATATACTTTTTTAAATGATTTTCAGTTTTAATAAAATCTGCAGTTAGTGTGTGAATGTGATTTTTATTATTATTGGTCAACATTATTAAAACAAAGAAGCATCATTTTACAGAAATATCAACAATATGCTTGGACAGTTGTATTTGATTTACCGCTGTATCACGTATAAAGGGTTTCGCAGCCTCGCAAACAATAACAATCTTAATATGCACAAACGTGAGAATCCATTGCATGGCCGTGAGACTCTCAAAATTGTGAAAAACTGTGAGTTTCACAGGTAAACCTTGAGACTTGACATCCATCCATCAGGGTTAGATACGAGTGTGAAATACAAAGTACTACAGATTGGGTTAAGTGCAGGATTAAATACAGTAAAATAGGGAGCAGATAAGTGCAAGTTAAAGTGCATTAAAGGCAGAGTGCTATATTGTCCAGAGGGAGAGTTGAGTTTTACAGGTGTTGTCGGAAGAGGGCGTTTTGAGGAGGTGCTGGAAGGTGGTCAGGGACTGGGCAGTCCTGACATCCATAGGAAGGTCGTTCCACCACTGCGGGGTGAGGGTGCAGAAGGAGCGGGAGCGGGCTCTGGAGGCAGGGGAGCGTAGAGGAGGTACAGTCAGTCTTCTAGTGCAGACGGAGTGGAGAGGTCGAGTGGGGGTGTAGGGAGAGATGAGGGTCTGGAAGTAACTGGGTGCAGTCTGGTCAAGGCATCGGTAGGCAAGTACAAGAGTCTTGAACTGGATGCGAGCGGTGATCGGGAGCCAGTGGAGTGAGTGGAGCAGTGGAGTTGCATGGGAGAAGCGAGGCAGGGAGAACATGAGCAGCGGAGTTCTGGATGAGCTAGAGCGGACGGGTGGCAGACGCAGGGAGGCCGGGCCAGGAGGGAGTTGCAGTAGTCTAGGCGGGAGAGTACCAGGGCCTGGACGAGGAGTTGTGTGGAGTCGTTGGTGAGGAAGGGTCGGATTCTTCGTATGTTGCTCAGGAAGAAACAGCAGGTACATGCTAGAGTGGAGATGTGCTGGGAGTAGGACAGGCAGGGGCCTGGGTTACTTAGAAGAGAGAGAGCATGGTAGATTCCAGAGGAATGGAGATAGAGAGATCAGAGGAAGAGGGGAAGAAAAGGAGGTCAGATTTCGAGAGGTTGAGTTTGAGGTGATGCGAGTGCATCCAGGAGGAGATAGCAGACAAACAGGTAGAGATGTGGTAGGGGATGGTGGGGTTAGAGGGGGGGGAAGGAGAGGAAGATCTGAGCATCATCAGCATAGAAATGGTATGAGAAACCATAGGATGCGATGAGGGGGCCGAGGGAGCGGGTGTAGAGAGAGAACAGGAGAGGACCCAAGACTGACCCTTGGGGGACTCCTGTTGATAGAGGGTGAGGTGTGGAGGTTGAGCTGCGCCAAGTTACCTGGCAGGTGCGGTCAGAGAGGTAGGAGGAGAACCAGGCCAGAGCAGTGCCAGAGATTCCCAGGTCAGCAAGAGAGGATTGGAGAATAGAGTGATCGACAGTGTCAAAGGCAGCAGAGAGATTGAGGAGAATTAGGACAGAGGAGAGAGAGGCAGCTCGGACAGAGTTTAGCAAGTTGGTGACAGACAGGAGGGCGGTTTCAGTGGAGTGAGCAGAGCGGAAGCCAGATTGGAGAGGGTCGAGCAGAGAGTGGTTGGACAGGAAAGCAGAGCGCTGGCGATGTACAACCCGCTCGAGGGTTTTAGAGAGGAAGGGTAAGAGAGAGACAGGACAGTAGTTCTGGAGGGAGGTGGGGTCGAGGGTCGAACTTGTAAAACAAAAACACAGTTTTCATTCCAACACAACCCACGTGGCTTAAACACTGTCACTGTATGTAATGTGCACAAATCCTTTGTGCTTGTGTACTTAACCATAGATTGTTTCAATGCTTGTGTCTATACTTCTGGTACCATGTTTTCTAACTTCTATATTCTACTTACTTTTGTGAGCCTTAATAAACTTAATAATTTTTTATGTGTTGAATTTCTTTTTGCCTGTTGAGTACTAACGTAAGCATTTGTGATTGATTTGAGATGCTTAAACCTATATACATGAACTTTTAATATTAGTTCATAGTTCTTTTGATATATTTGAAAATTTGAATAATGTAATTGTAAATATAACTGTATAAGAAATATGAAATTTGTGAAGGACTAAAACCGTAGTTTTATATTTAAATATTAATCACATAATGGAGGCATCATCCTGGATATTAAGAAATTAATATTAACTAATATGTTTGTAAATTGCCAACATAGTGGGAGGTGGCCTAGGATATTGAGGTATTAATGTTAAATATTATATCTTCATAAATATGCACTATGGATGGCACAGAGTTTCCCACCTCCTTTTTTCCCTCCTTTCTCCCCAACACACCTGATATTCTCTTTCACCTCATCACAATCCTCCGCCAAGATTATTTTCCACCTTTCGACGATCTAGCCATGGAATTCCTTGGCGTTTTTGCCGCCTTTGGTTTTCTCTGCTGTTCTGAATTTGCTGTTCCCTCTCTCTCCAGTTTTCCCTCCCAGGTCCTTTGTTCCTGTGACCACTCTCTCATCCGGATTCTTACTATCTCCTCTTCCTTTGCATTTCCAAAATAGACCAGCTCCGCTAAAGTCAATTTGTGCAGCTCTGTAAACTCCTCTCCTATTTGACCTTCTTCCTCCATATCCCAATACCTTTATCCCAATACCTTTCCTGTAGCAACCCCTCTGATCCTCTGTTCATCAACGCTAGCCATTCTATTATAAGAAAAATCTCGTCAATCTCAGCAGCCAAAGTTAACGTCAACCAGTACCTTATCAAACAAAAATGGGTCGCTGGTCATCCACCGTTGTGGAATCTTACATTTGCTCTTCTCTCCCTGATATGTATTCAGCTCAACAGAATATTGCTAGTATGTCCGGAGTGGGGGCCATCTCTCTGCCAAGACCGTTTCCTCCCACAGGGATGTTTTTCCTCTCCACTGAGCAGTGAGATTAGTCCTTAATTATTGCTAGAGGCAGTCCAAATCTGTGGAAAAATCGGCAGAAATTTTAAATAGATATCTGCAGAGAAATTCAAACATTCTGCGTTTAATATTCATAGTAATGGCTTATAAAAATGTAAATGAAGTGGACAAATAACCATATCAAACAATTTATCAGTAAAATTTATCAGTAAAATACTTCCAATTTAATGTATCAAACATTTTTTTGTCAGAAAAAATCTTTAAAAACAGTAAACAAACATTTTAAATAGAACATCAACACATATGACAAGACACTATAGCAGTGCAGAGGAAAAGCCCTGCACTTAACGCAATTTGTCAAGGCACCGACTACAGGGGAGGCATACCTTGATTTAATCTTTTCAAATAATGAAGACAGAATAACTAAAACAGAGGTCAGAGAGCCATTGGCTAACTCAGACCACAACATGGTCTCATTTGAAGTATTTTTTAAAACCCCAAAAGTAATGACTAAAGCTAAGGTTTACAATTTTAGAAAAGCAAACTATGAAGGTATGAAACAGAGACTAACAGAAGTAGATTGGAGTAAAATAGAGAAAACATCCACAGAAAAAGGATGGCTGTTTTTTAAAAATGCAGTACTAGAGGCACAAAACGATTACATCCCAAAAGTAGACAAATCTAAATCTAAAACAAAATGGCCAAAATGGTTTAATAGATCAATTAAAAAAAATATTCAGCGAAAAAAGGCACTTTACAGAGCACTTAAAAGGGACCAAAAACAAAGTACACAGAAAGAGTACTTGGAACTGCAAACACAAGTCAAAAAGGAAGTTAGAAAGGCCAAGAGAGAGATAGAAATCAATATTGCTAAGGGGGCTAAAACCAATTCCAAAATATTTTTCCAATATTATAACAGCAAGAGAACATTCAAAGAGGAGGTCAAATGTCTAAGAGACACAAATGGCAAAATCATAGATGAAGAAAAAAAAATAGCAAATATATTAAATGATTACTTTTCACAGGTTTTACAAAGCAGGACACGGACAACATGCCCCACATGTCGACCTGTTCCTATCCAATTTTAAATAACTTTAGCATAACAGAGGCAGAAGTGTTAAAGGGACTAGGAGCTCTTAAAATAAACAAATCCCTGGGCCGGATGAGATCCTCCCAATAGTACTCAAAGAAATGAAAGAAGTTATTTACAAACCGCTAACCAAGATCATGCAACAGTCTCTTGACACAGGGGTTGTACCGACAGACTGGAAAATAGCAAACGTAATACCGATCCACAAAAGGGAGACAAAACCGAACCAGGTAACTACAGACCAATAAGCCTGACTTCTATTATATGTAAACTTATGGAAACTATAATAAGATCCAAAATGGAAAATTACCTATATGGTAACAATATCCTGGGAGACAGCCAGCATGGTTTTAGGAAAGGGAGATCGTGTCTAACTAACCTACTTGACTTTTTGAGGATGCAACATTGAAAATGGATAACTGCAAAGCATACAACATGGTTTATTTAGATTTCCAGAAAGCTTTTGACAAAGTCCCGCATAAAAGATTAATTCTCAAACTGAACGCAGTTGGGATTCAAGGAAATGCATGCACATGGATTAGGGAGTGGTTAACAGGTAGAAAACAGAAAGTACTGATTAGAGGAGAAACCTCAAAATGGAGTGAGGTAACCAGTGGTGTACCACAGGGATCAGTATTAGGTCCTCTGCTATTCCTAATCTACATTAATGATTTAGATTATGGTATAGTAAGCAAACTTGTTAAATTTGCAGATGACACAAAAATAGGAGGAGTGGCAAGCACTGTTGCAGCAGCAAAGGTCATTCAAAATGATCTAGACGGCATTCAGAATTGGGCAGACACATGGCAAATGAAATTTAATAGAGAAAAGTGTAAAGTATTGCATGCGGGCAATAAAAATGTGCATTATAAATATCACATGGGAGATAGTGAAATTGAAGAAGGGAACTATGAAAAAGACCTAGGAGTTTATGTTGACTCAGAAATGTCTTCATCTAGACAATGTGGGGAAGCTATAAAAAGGCTAACAAGATGCTTGGATATATTGTGAGAAGTGTTGAATTTAAATCAAGGGAAGTAATGTTAAAACTCTACAATGCATTAGTAAGACCTCACCTAGAATATTGTGTTCAGTTCTGGTCACCTCGTTACAAAAAGGATATTGCTGCTCTAGAAAGAGTGCAAAGAAGAGCAACCAGAATTATCCCGGGTTTAAAAGGCATGTTGTATACAGACAGGCTAAAAGAATTGAATCTATTCAGTCTTGAACAAAGAAGACTATGCGGCGATCTGATTCAAACATTCACAATCCTAAAAGGTATAGACAATGTCGACCCAGGAGACTTTTTTGACCTGAAAAAAGAAACAAGGACCAAGGGTCACAAATGGAGATTAGATAAAGGGGCATTCAGAACAGAAAATAGGAGGCATTTTTTTACACAGAGAATTGTGATGGTCTGGAACCAACTCCCCAGTAATGTTATTGAAGCTGACACCCTGGGATCCTTCAAGAAGCTGCTTGATGAGATTCTGGGATCAATAAGCTACTAACAACCAAACGAGCAAGATGGGCCGAATGGCCTCCTCTCGTTTGTAAACTTTCTTATGTTCTTATGTTCTTATGTTCTTAATTAGAGGGGGCAGGGCAAAGCCCTGCTGAGAAAATGGATTGTTTATGGTTATTTTATAACAGGTGTATTTAATGAATGGTTTGTGGAGATCTATTGCATGATTTAAAAAGTATTGTTTGGGGTTAAGAACACGGGTGAATGTATTGTAATTTAAATGTATTATTGTACAGTTAAAGGTGGTCTGGCAGAGGTGATTGTTAGCAGCTCGTCTCTGACAGACATCTCGTGAAAATCTGTGGTCAGCAGGTGGCGATTATTGATAAATTTGCAGCGTAAAAATTGTCATGTAGAATGTGACCATCTCTGGATTGATTAATTTATTGCTAATCCGGAGATGGTCACATGTATAAAAACCCACAGCTTTGGCTGGTCAGGGTGGGTGTTCAAGAAGAGGAACGTGTGTGTGAGAGATGGGAGAAAGAAGCAAAAAATGTAAGTAAAACAAAAAATGTTATGATAGTACCAGTGACTGCCCAGCCTGACCTAGATTTTCTGTGTAATTTGTTTTGTTTAAATATTTATTTTGCTCTGTGAGTGTGTTTTTTGTTTAACCTTTTTGTTTAAATAAATACGCACGCACCAGCACTTTCAAGCCCGCAAGTACCTGCCACTGTGTCAGCTTCCTGGGCTGGGGACGTCACTGGCAAGCTGTTTCTAATCAGGAAGAGACTCAGACACCAGAGAGCTGCAAGTTTAAATGCAGTTCTGCGCAATTTAATTACAAATAATAAAACAACAAACAAAACACAGGAACAAAATAAACAGGCACGATGACCAAAACAGACAGACTAACAAGCACGGAACAAACAAGTATCATGCTGGTATAAAACAATGGTTTTCTCTCTTTATCACACGACTCACATCTCTTGTTCCGCCTCTGAACATGCCCATGCCCAACCCTTTATCACCCGTGATCACCCTATTTATACACCTGTGGCTGAAGCCTTAATCATTTAATCACTTCACGGCTCCAGCCACATTCCCACGTGTTTTTGCAGGGGGATTTTAACTGCCTCCCTGTCACCCACTAGTCCACACACACACAAACACACATCCCCATGCTCACATACCACTACACATTTTAACTCACCCGTGACACATAGCCCAAACTATACAAAATAAACAAAAGTACACCCCGTCACAGACATTCAAGTCTTATTGGGTCATATTTAATCTGGTCACCAGCACAGGTATATGCAGGCTCGTGCAGGTGCACTCACAGGTGCTCAAAAATAATAAAGACAGCCAAAGGCGAAATGGAAAGGGAAAATAAAACACAGTAATAAAACTACAAAACAAAAGTGCTGCTTAGGCAGTGCCCCCACGGCCGCTATGCCGGTCAGCTCGAGTCTCCGTCCTACGCTTCACTGTGCACTATACACTGGGGTGTCCCGTATCTCTAATCTACAGAATGTCAGGCTGTTACATCATATACCAAGTTGCTGGCCACAGTAAATGTAAACTTGCTTAGTTCTGAACAGTACATTTCACTAGTCACTTCCCTTAGGGAGTTACTCCCAATAGCCAGCTACAGCTGTAGCTAAATAACCAATTACTGGAGATATATCCAAATTGGTTTACTCACCCTCTCGTAGATCTCACAAAGGCAGGCTTTCAATCTTACACTCACAAAAATATTACAGCCTTATGATTCTTTTGTGAAGAAAGTTACACAACACTAGTGCTGGTGACATGACATATACACACAACAACCTCTTGTCCTCTCTACATTCCATTCCCCTGCTGCATGGGAACCCAGTCTTTAAAAAGATCCAGGTGAGGCGAATCAACATACTTGATAGGAGGATGGGAAAGGGGGGGGACAATCACAGGGCCGTCCTAAAAAAACATCAATTACAAAAAAAGAAACAAGCGTAGTGGTGACACGCAACATAATTATTATTTAACAAAAAATGCCAGCTAAATCTCAAACACATTCACTCATATAAACAAATATAAACAGCCTGCTCAAACATTAATATTGTACATGCAATTATATTTCTATAATGCTAACTGAACATATACATCTAATCACTAATAAAGTTGTAGCGTTTCACAGGAGGCAGAAAACTGAGAGAGACGCTTGCTCAATTTCTTTATTCACCAGAGTCCACAGCTCTGTCAGTTTCACAGGTTACACACACACAGATTGGGTCCAGCCCTTTTAATACCTTTAGCTCCACCCCTTATGCAGATCATGGTACCGAAGCTCATACACATCTCATTGGTCTTCAGCCGCACACTAGGACCAAGGGAAACAGACAGATAATATCCAATGGTAACATACCTGGGAAAGACAAACAGGCAGGCGGGTTACATTATACATGGGAATACACATACAGAAGGTAAACAAAGCAGCAGCGAAATACAGCAGAGAGGGAATAAACACACAGCATGTAAACACATATAAACAGCGGGAATTACAGTACACAGGATCGCTATTATTGAAAGTTAACAGTAAACAGCACAGGGCCTGGGTATCTCAGTCTCTTTATTAGGCCAAACGTCCTTAAATAATTAAAACCTTTTACATCTTTAACATACTGCCAATTTTGACTTTAAATATAATTTATAATATTCTTATATCAATAGAATTAAAGAATATTTGTTTAGTTAGTGGTTTACCTGAAAAGGGACACAGTAAATAACTGAATAAGTAGGACAACGTGGTGTTGAGATTTTATTTCTTTTTTTTTTTGCAAATAAAGTTCAGCAACCGCGCTGCTGCAGTCCCTTCCCTTCCCATTGGCTAGTAGACCCTATCAATCAATGTCAAAATGAATGCTGTTTGTCAGATTCAATCAATAGAACTGCTCTATTATTTTCAAAACGTTGTTTATACAGATTCATTCCTTTACATGTGCACCTGGTACAGAGGTGTTCTCTGTTTTTGTCAGGCATTGCTGAATGTCCTTTGAATGTTCTTTGACAAATAAGGCCTGGGCATGAGTGTTGAATTTGTTTTGCAGCAATGTATTCATCTTCTGTAAACATGCTACTTTAGTGGCTTTTCCCTCTGAACTAATTTTCATAATAACCCTTTGAGTGCTTCCATATAAGCAGCAATATATCCAAATGCATGCATGCAAGACAGCCATCTTGTCAGGACAGAATACACAGGCAGTTTGGCGCCAGGGTTGTGTACTCTTTCAATAAACACCATCTCATGGGGGACTGGCAGAGTGATTTCTTTATCAGAACGATCAGTTCATTTAAGTCCTCAAAAATGCAAGGCCAAATTTCTGCAATTAAATTCAGTAACAAGACATGCAGATCACATGAATGCTGTTGGGAAGTAGCATCTGAATGATTGTGTAAGCTAATTTGATGTATTTCGCACCATCTGAAACAATGGCAGAAATACAATTGAAATCAATGCCAAAGTTATTGATGCACTTTACAACTGCCTGTGAGACACTTGTGTTATTTCCATTTTCTACAAAGTCTGCAGTTAGTAAAACAGTTTTATTTCCATCCAATGTTCCTGCAAGGACAGCAAAAGCACTGCGGCCACAAGCATCGGTAGTTTCATCAACAACAAGGAAAACATGTTTCCCAGCCACATAATCTTTCAGCTGGAGAAGTAGAGGAAGGTAGTCAGAGTGCAAATGACTGGGCTGGGGCACTGCCCCACTAAATATAGTGTATTTCCTTAGGAAGTGAGAGAAACCTGTTGCTTTTTCTCAAGGAATATCACCAAACACAATCCAAAATGTATTCCGTGTTTGCTGAGGGTTTGGGAAAGGAAGTATGCAAGTGTAACTAACTGTGGCAAAGTTGTTTGCAGTGCGTAGGTGTAGAGGCGATGTGATTACAAACAGACGTGGTTACAGTCCCGAAATAATAAACACAGTATAAACACACACAAAAGACACACAAACGATGACAAGTCCACAGTGAGTGCTAACGTGCAAGTGGTGAAATACAATTTATTTGTGTACAGTTATGAAGTGTTGTCCGGGTTGGTACTGGCCTTACGCGACAGCTCCCGGTACGTGTTAGCCGTCTAATAAACAAACAAGTATAATTAGACACGCAAAACAAATAAACACTAAACACTCACGGTACAGTTTTAGTTCTCCTTTAGCAGTTTGCTCGCAACCATAACAAAGGAACAGTTCACCAAGCCACGTCCCCTTTTGTACCGCCAGTCACGCTCCCTTGGTTAGCGAATGCAACCGTTTCTCCTCCAAACTGTGGTTGCCACATCGCTTCTCTACTGGGGCGATGACTTGGTGTACCCTAGCTCCGCTCCCTTTTTAGATGGCCGACTTCCACCTTTCCTTGGAATTAATTATCAGACCACCCAGTCCGGGGCACTCTATTCCCTTTACACAGAGCCCTCACAGGTCGGTAGGGAGATTTATAACAAAGAATCATTCTTTCTCTGTCACACTAACCTTATCTGCTTGCCTAGAATAAACCTCTCTCTTTCTTAATCTTACTGTTAATAGCTGCCTCTCCAGTCTCACAATTCACGCCTTTTCCCATATTCAACATTTTAACTTTGTTCGCACTTGCTGCCTTTCCGACACACACGGACATGGGATCAAAAGTCATAGAAAAAGACTCTTTACCTACAATGATAATGTTACCGGTGTCTCTCTTCTATCTTTCTATTTTACTTTTTCTTTTAGAAAAACTTTTTGTTTAATAAATAATATAAAGGGCAACATACGTTCTTACACTCGTATTCTGACCCTACAGCGCATCTATTACCACAACCCCACCACCACGTGACCCAGTACAGCGCAACCCCACCACCGTGTGACCCAGTACAGCTCAACCCCACCACCGGGTGACCCAGTACAGCTCAACCCCACCACCGTGTGACCCAGTACAGCTCAACCCCACCACCGTGTGACCCAGTACAGCTCAACCCCACCACCGTGTGACCCAGTACAGCTCAACCCCACCACCGTGACCCAGTACAGCGCAACTCCACCACCGCAACCCCTAGTACAGCGCAACCTCACCACCAAGTGACCCAGTACAGCACAACCTCACCACCGCTTGACCCAGTACAGCGCAACCCCACCACCGTGACCCAGTACAGCGCAACCCCACCACCAAGTGACCCAGTACAGCGCAACCCCACCACCGCAGGACCCAGTACAGCTTAACCCCACCACCGCAGGGACCCAGTACAGCGCAACCCCACCACCGCAACCCCTAGTACAGTGCAACCTCACCACCGTGTGACCCAGTACAGCGCAACCTCACCACCGCGTGACCCAGTACAGCGCAACCCCACCACCGGGTGACCCAGTACAGCTCAACTCCACCACCGTGTGACCCAGTACAGCGCAACCCCACCACCGCGTGACCCAGTACAGCGCAACCCCACCACCGGGTGACCCAGTACAGCGCAACCCCACCACCGCGTGACCCAGTACAGCTCAACCCCACCACCGCAACCCCTAGTACAGTGCAACCTCACCACCGTGTGACCCAGTACAGCGCAACCTCACCACCGTGTGACCCAGTACAGCTCAACCCCACCACCGTGTGACCCAGTACAGCTCAACCCCACCACCGCGTGACCCAGTACAGCTCAACCCCACCACCGTGTGACCCAGTACAGCGCAACCCCACCACCGCAACCCCTAGTACAGCGCAACCTCACCACCGCGTGACCCAGTACAGCACAACCTCACCACCGCGTGACCCAGTACAGCGCAACCCCACCACCGTGTGACCCAGTACAGCGCAACCCCACCACCGCAGTGACCCAGTACAGCGCAACCCCACCACCAAGTGACCCAGTACAGCGCAACCCCACCACCGCAACCCCTAGTACAGTGCAACCTCACCACCGTGTGACCCAGTACAGCGCAACCTCACCACCGCGTGACCCAGTACAGCGCAACCCCACCACCGGGTGACCCAGTACAGCTCAACCCCACCACCGTGTGACCCAGTACAGCGCAACCCCACCACCGCGTGACCCAGTACAGCGCAACCCCACCACCGGGTGACCCAGTACAGCGCAACCCCACCACCGCAACCCCTAGTACAGTGCAACCTCACCACCGTGTGACCCAGTACAGCGCAACCTCACCACCGCGTGACCCAGTACAGCGCAACCCCACCACCGGGTGACCCAGTACAGCTCAACCCCACCACCGTGTGAACCAGTACAGCGCAACCCCACCACCGCGTGACCCAGTACAGCGCAACCCCACCACCGTGTGACCCAGTACAGCGCAACCCCACCACCGCAACCCCTAGTACAGTGCAACCTCACCACCGCGTGACCCAGTACAGCGCAACCCCACCACCGGGTGACCCAGTACAGCTCAACCCCACCACCGTGTGACCCAGTACAGCGCAACCCCACCACCGCGTGACCCAGTACAGCGCAACCCCACCACCGCGTGACCCAGTACAGCTCAACCCCACCACCGGGTGACCCAGTACAGCTCAACCCCACCACCGCGTGACCAGTACAGTGCAACCCCATCTCTGTGGGACCTCTTACCGCGGGATACCGTTAAAGCGACAGACCACCACCGTGAGCCCTGTTACAGTGCATCACTGTGATCTGTGTACTGTGATCCTTGAAATGTATGATCCTTGAAATGTATTTTTGTTTACGACTGTAAGTCGCCCTGGATAAGGGCGTCTGCTAAGAAATAAATAATAATAATAATAATAATAATAATAATAATAATAATAATAATAATAATAATAATCACCGAGCACAACTTTGTAGCTATACTTGCTGCCTGCCCGAGATGCATTTAGGGTCATCAATTATTGTGAAGTAGCTGCATGGTTTGTTTCAAGTTATTGTTATTATTTATTATTTTTATTTTTTTACACATTACCTTAACAAGTTGCTCTTCTTCACTAAAGACGTATTTTCCATGCAGAGTTCCGATAAAGGACACTTCAGAAGCAATTCATGTTCAAAGCACTCTTTTATTATTATTTGGCATACAGTACTAAAATAAATAAATAGTCAAAACAAAGTGAAATGACATTCTCCTTCCCTCTCTAACAAAAATAGTTCCAGTGTCACACTAATATCTGCTCAGTTGGAAAATAAAACTTACAAAAACATACATAAATAATAATAATAATAATAATAATAATAATAATAATACTGGCTTCAGGAAAGAACATACAAAACAACTCCTAATTACAAGAGGGGATAGCAGACATACAAATTCAAGTGCTCACATCAAATTAATAAAAATGTACATAATTACTAAAATAAAGTGCAGTTCCAAAATATATAAAGTCAAATAAAGCAAAATTTAATACAGTTACAAGACCACCACTGTATTACATCAACATCAAAATAAGTATAACACAAATGTGATTACAAAACATGCACCCTGTTAGTAACTTTTTAATATAAAATATCTATATGGTGATAAATTCTCAGGAAACTTTTCTCGAGATCCTGAGTGAACGGAGACCTTTTTTTTCTCCCCTCTCTCTCCATGGCCTTAACAAGCCACCTTAATACAGAACATGTTGAATAAAGTTTAAACAAAGTATTTCCCTAACAGCTTCACCACCATATGATAAGCTATATCACTGATACGGTGCTGCTAAATAAATAAGTACAGAAATAATAATAAAAACAGCAGTACATTGATTTCCTTTCCATTCATGTTCTTTTTAACAATATCACCCTCTCCCCCACAGACTATATACATACAACGTTTGCACTAAACTTTAAATAAAATTTATAATTTAAACAAGGTATGTTCATATTATTAATGTTATTTCCAGAGGCTATCTACATTTTTGTTGTACATAAAGCCTCAAATATAATTCTGTATTTCAGATATGTGGAACTGTTACAATGCGGTGGAGCAGCACCTACCACGCACAAACAATTCGGTGGAAGGATGGCACCGCGCTTTCGGGGAACTTCTGGGATCCCGACACCCCTCCATTTGGACGTTCATTCAGGGAATAAAAAAGGAATAGGCCCTCAATGAACTGAAAATGGAGCAGCTTGTTGTTGGCAATCTCCACCAGGGGGGAGGGTGAGGTACCGCACAATTGCCAGGAACATTGAGTTGACTGTCACTGATTACCTCAATCGCCCTCTATGCGACTATTTGCGTGGCATTGCACATAACATTGAGTTCCAGGTGTAACTCCCCCTACTATCAGTTTCCCATATCTCAAATTATCAGACAAAATTTTGGTATGTATGCCAAATAATAATAAAAATGTGCTTTGAACATGAATTGCTTCTAAAGTGTAATGTGTAATAAAATAAAAATAATAAATAATAACAATAACTTGAAACAAATTATGCAGCTACTTCACAATAACTTATGACCCTGAATGCACATTGGGCAGGCAGAAAGTGCCGAATCCTCGGAATCCTGCAAATTCTGTGTATTCCGTAGATTTTTTGTTGTCCGTGGATTTGGACTGCCTCTAATTATTGCAAGTATGCTTGGAGTGGGGCCATCTCTCCTCCAGGACCGTTTCCTCTCACAAGGAGTTTTTTTCTCTCCACTGAGCAGTGAGATTAGTTCTTAATTATTAACATTACTGCATATTCCATCCAGCTGAAGGAGTTGTCCAAAACATCCTGATATACTAGATTTTTTATCATTTACGTTTTTGTGTACGTATATATGACCTTTTTCTTTTTGATTTTGCACCTTTTGGTACACAGCAGTTTTCCTTTCCTTAGCCAGGGGTCTTCTTTTTGGGGCAAGTGAAGCTCACTTCCCAATCTTAGAGGCCCAGCTGCACTGGCCTCGTCCTCCACCAGGAAGGTTCTCCACGAGCCAGAGTGAAACCCCGGCCAAATCTATCCTAACACTGTTTGTTTTCCCCATTCTCTCCCACTGTAGGTTCCCCTTGGCGGAAGTCACGGTTGTTTCCCAGCCTTGGAGGCCAATCAGTTAGGTCTCACCTCTGCGAGGACAGCTCTCTGTGAGCCAAGGGGAAACACTGTACTCTACTATCTGCTTTCATCTTTGGCAGATCCCCTCTGCATGTTTATTTTTTCTCTTTTTACAGCATTCTTGTCTCTCAGCGAGGGAAATGAAGATCACTACCTAGCCTCTGAAATCTGGCCGCGCAGACCCTCAGCGTAGGTGACCCTTGTAAGCAGTGGAGACTTCTAGACTTCTCTTTGATTCATCCACTATTCTTCTCTTCTTGGAGGCTGATCAGTTGGGTCTCACCTACGTGATCGCAGCTCTCCATGAGCCAAGGGGAAATCCTGGCCTTTCTAAAGTCACAAGCACATAAATTCCTATTTCAGTTCCCAAGGTTTTACTCCAGGCAGCCTGTGCTCCTGTTCCGTGAATGACCTTTTGGTTGTGTTCCCTCCTTCTCAATTGAAATAGAATATGCTTATTGATTTATTTACCTACCTTAAACCTCTTTAAGGATAATTTGTGACACAACACTAGAACCGCCATATTTTCTGACTACCTAGAACCGCCGTGCGATATGAAAATGAAAGACAAACTATCGGATACAACTCAAAAGTTTTATTCATGAACATCATTTCTAACATTTACATAGCAGAAACACTGTATTTAAATGGAAACATAAAAGGCTATAGATGCATATTGCAGAATTCTGTAAGCATGCCATCTGACACATCCTCCTCATTGAACTTGCAAGTCGCTACAGAGTTACAGAGGTCGTGTCCTCGGTTGTTTTTTTGCATCATCAATGCTGATGCTTATGTAAAAATTCTGGTAAAGTACAAAAAACTCCTTCATTTTCTCTATTGGCTTGCCGTGTAACACAGACTGAACAGTAAATACCAAGCAGTCATATAAATACTGCCAGCTAGAGCTTGATACCTTAGTTTGACCTCGGTAGAATGTCAGCTCTGGTTACGAAGCTTAATAATAATAATAATAATAATAATAACGTTACCATTTCTATTGTGTGACTCTGCAGCAGAGTGCTTCTGTGGGGAAACAGCAGCACCTCCATTGTGGGCAAATCCTTGTTGCCAGGGCAACTGCTTCTAATTTCTCTCAAATCAAAACGATTCTGTGACATTGTCTATATATAAAAAAATTAATCCCAGGTTTGTTTACATCCAGGAGCTGTGATGTACAAACAGATGAAGTTTCATTGAATTACAGCCAAAATGTCAAATTGAAGCGCATGTGGTTCTAATGTTAATAGAGACTGTTGAGAAGCTTTAATCACCGAGTTTGTGCACTACATGCAACAGCTATTCACAAGCCAACACCATTCATGCCATCAACCGTATCATTTTGACTTTCCACTTTATTTTATGTCTTCATATCAGTATGTTTGAAAAATCATACCTTTGTAACTGAAAGGTCCATTCAAACCAGTGACACAATTGGTCACATTCCTCAACCACTTAAGGAATTCTCATCATCATCAACCTTTTTCCTTCTATGAAAATGACTATGTAAGGTTTTTTTTATGAATGAAACCATTAGAGGTGGAGTTGTCACATATAAAATTGCAGTATATTATCAGCAAAGCAGTATAAAGTTATAGGTCAACAAGTATCGTTGCTGTGACAGAGATCGAATGATTCTTGGTGTTAGATCTCCCTCCCAACCTGTGAGGGCGCTGTGTAAAAGGAACCGAGTACCCTTAACTAAATGGCATGACAATTTATTTCTTGGGGTAAGTGGGTCATTTAGGAAGGGGGTGGAGCTACGGTACCCAACCTCAATGACTTGGACGGGAAAAGGCATGGCATCCGAGGATTGGAGGAGTGGATGCGCTCGTTAACCTAGGGGTCATGAGCGGGGGTATAAATAGGGGTAGTAGTGTAAGTGATCTGTTCCTTTGTGAATGGTGTCACAAAGACGGCTGCAGTGGGTGACGTCAGACCAGAAACAGGAAGTAACACACAGAGACTTGGGGTTTTGATGAAGCTGAGCGCGTGATCGCGCTCAGTATTTAATAACTAAACAGAACAGAAAATAAAAGGTTTGAACACAAAACAGGACACGGCACACGTCACCAAAACAAAAAAGACAAACAAAACGGACTATACAGACAAACACGGTGAGCAGATACTTTAACTATGCGTCTCCAATCCCGTTCTCCACTCACCGAACACACAACCCCGAGTGAGTGAAAACATGCTGCTTTTATGCAGTTGTACCGAGACTCGATTGCTTGTCAATCATTCAATTGGAATCTCGGTACAACTGCACGTGAATTAATTAAAGTGCACTTTCCTGTGTTCACATACTAATACTTTAAATGCACGTGATGTGATGTGCCATCCTCGTGCCTAAATACAAATATACAATTTAAATCACACGTGAAACACAGACCCGTTTATATCCCGTGTACCAATGCCTATACACCAACATTTACGCACAACACCTAACATATAAACATAAACTACGCACAAGGGCGTGGCCACATTGCCACAATGGTTAGAACAACCTAGAAGGAGAACGCTGTGATAAGAAAACATGAGTGTTGTGTTTGTTTGTTTGTCTAGTAAAAACTGTTTGTTTTGTTTCTAAAGACTACACTACATTACACTAAATAAACACTGCGTTTGTGTTCTGTGTTACGTGTGGGTGAGGAAAGAACCCGGACTGTGTTTTTGGTTTCAGGTCAAACCCAAGGATTGCAAACGAAGTGAAAGCTGGACAACAACATAGCAATCCTATAACCCCATAAATAAATGGAAATTATCCAGCAGATATTAAATCTACAAAAAGATTTTGACTAAATGTCTCTCAGTTATCTAAACTGTAGGGGAGCCAATAAAAAGGAGGGGTAACTCTTTATGAATCAATTTTGTAAGAAGTTTGTTGTAGAATTCTGCTAACATATTAATGTTAGCTGTGCTGCTGCCTCTCTGCTTACTCATTAAGTGTTTGAAACTGTGCACATTTAAGCAATATGGGGGTTAGTACTCACCAGCGTAAATAAGGATATGGTACAAATTTGTCACCGCAAGGGTGGTCATAAACTATAAAGGACACAACCGTAAGTGAGGTCCACTAAAGTCGGTAATTTCAATATGATATATTTTTAGCTTTTTACATTCCTGTTCCACTTGGGGACAATACATTTCTTCAGATGTTTTAGGTTGGATTTCCTGCAAATCCTGACTCATGTATATTTAATTATGTACTGAGGAACAAACCAAAGGCCTGTTGGGAAGGCAACTGAATTTTGAAGTACAGCTTGTGGAAGTTACATTACAACATAATAAATGCAGAGAGCCTGTTGGGAAAGCAGCTGAATTTTGAAGTACATCTTGTGGAAGTTACATTACAACATAATAAATGCAGGGAGCCTGTTGGGAAAGCAGCTGAATTTTGAAGTACAGCTCGTGGACGTTACATTACAACATAATAAATGTGGGGAGGCTGTTGGAAAGGCAGCTGAATTTTGAAGTACAGCTTAGGGAAATGACATTACAACATAATAAATGCAGGGAGGCTGTTTAGGCCCCCAAAGCTCATCCTTTGCTACAGTAGCACAGATTAGCCCCAGTGGAGTATCGAATTGCTTTTTGAAATAGTTTTAGCGGATGCAGTTTCACACAATTTATTATACTATGCATTTATTATTCTTCCCTACCTTTTTAGTTCTGGATTTTCTTTTACTAAACTTCAGTTTTTGCCTTTTGATGTTATGTCTGTGACTCTTTGATACATTTGGATTAAGAGCAGTAGGGTTTATTTCCACATATTTATACTGTAGTACAAGTGAAATCTTCAGAAGTGATATTTGTAGTTGAAATTGGTATGTATATTTGGTAAATTTCCTCTCACAGTTTAAATTAGTTCCTACGTGCCATTCTGCAGTGGCCTGCGAGTGGAGGAGTGTATATGATGCCATAAAGTTCTAAAACACCTTCCTATATGTTTAAGTTCCTGTGATGGGGTGCCCTCCCCTTGTGCATATTATGTATATATTATTTGTATTATATATATATATATATAGTGTTTATATGTGTGCGGATGAAGCCGTCCGTCATAATTTATTATTGTTTGAGACCGGCGAAAAAGCCAGTCTCGTGAAGTGTAGATGGCGTGGATGGGGTTGAATTCCCCATCCAGACAAAACCTGTGGGAATGTGGCTGGAGCCTTAATAAAGTAATTGTTTAATAAGGTAATTAAGGCTCCGGCCACAGTATATAAAAGACCCACTCTGGGCTCAGTTGGAGAGAGCTTTGGAGATATAGAAAGAGCAAGAGCGAATGCTACCGGAGATACATTAAAAAGTTACTTGTTATTTAAATCTGTTTTGTTTGGCCAACGTGCCCTTTACTTTGTGTTTTGCGTAAAGTCTTTTGTTTAAGTATTTACTTTTTGTTTATTTAATAAAACACTGAGTGCCAATGCGCTCAGTTTCAACCCTGTATACCTTTTGTTATTGTTTCATTTCCTGGTCTGACGTCACCACTGCAGCCCTCACTGTCACAGTGCCTCATAAAAGGAACTCCATAAAGTTCTAAAACACATTCCAATATGTTTAACTGACTCATAAAAGGAAACTTTTTAGAATCGATTTTAGGGTAAAGAATGTTTTCTGACTAGATACTAGTATGGTAATTAGTTAGCTATTATTGGGTAAGTCTGGGTGCTAGCGGTATGTAATATTTATATGTTAATGAATGCTTGTTTTATTGCCTGTATAAAAATAAACTGTGGCGAGGAAATGTGAACAGACTGGCTCGTGTAGTGACATCAGGCCAGGAAGTAGACAGACACAGACAGCACTGGGGTAATGAATGCACTGGTACACAGATTTAATAATAAATAAAAAGTTTAAACAAAACAGAACACTTATCCATAACAAACGGCACGATGGCCAAAACAAACAGACAACAGCAAGTATCATGCTGGTATAAACCAGCACGGGTAGCAATTGCTTTCCCCTACTGACTCATGTCTTACGACTCACGTCTCGTTCCGCCTCTCAACACACTAACCCAGTTCAGCCAAAGCTGCTGGTTTTTATATTGTGGCAGAGGGATTAACTGGCTATCAATTACCTAGTTTATCAACCCGACCACATTTGGCACAGTGTTTTCAAATATGCATGGTCAACAGTCAGTTTGTCAATAATCATTCGCTGTTGACCGCAAGATTCTCACGATTTTATCTGGATGGGACATTTTAACCCCATCCAGGCTCTCAAACAATAATAACAATAAACAGCGTGTTTTTACCTAAACACAACACAGTACATTTAAATAATACAACCAAATACAAAATAACACAAAACATGAAATATGCACAGGGGCGGGGGAGTACCCCGTCACAGGGAATCTTTTGTAATCCTCAGTGCCGTTGAATTTTACCCAGTACTTTGGGGATCATTGTACTGTAATACTGAAAGACTTGTGCTTTTTGGAATAAAACTACTCTGTTGAAACAATTGAATAAAGACTTTGTTGAACTTGCTCAAGACATTTTAAAATCCCTACAATATTAAGAGGATGTTGACAGGATTTATTAAATGGTAAACATGGGAAGTGTAACAGCACTCACCAGGTTCATGCATATATTAAGCTTTGTGCTCAAGCAGTCTTAAGACATTTTCACCTGATTCTAAATCACACTGGCAAAATGAAAATATACATGCAACTACAAATATTGATTTTGAACTTTTAATGAAATGTCAGGTATATATATTTACTCTTTATTTGAGTTTTTTAAACAGGGATTTAAGAGACATTATTAAGATTTTCAGAGTTAGAATAACTTGCTGACGATATTTATTATACAGTAATAATCACAATGTTTTTTTTAAGCAATAACACTCAAGGCCCAGGGCATTTCCTGGGGATTAATGATCTGCTGAGAGAGTTGGTGGCCCGGTGTATGATGCTAATATAAGTAATCTTATATAAAAAAAACAAACTAAAAAAACATATAAAATGTTTGTTTTCTGTTTTATTTTGATGGGTATATAATCATTTGTTCTGTAGCAGGCATAAATTAAGTTCACTGGGAAATGTATTCCAGTACACTTGGATTAATTACTGTGGCATGTTGAAAGTTATGCCGTTACTGTAAATGTTATCATCTGTCAACATTTTCAATAAAATGTCACTAAACACCTACAGAATTGTCTATGTGCTTCTAGTAAAATCACAGCCATTCTTTAAAAAATGAGTGGCTTATAGGTAGTACAAAAACATGTGTGAACCTAATGGAAGTATTTTTTTATACATGTGGGTATTTTTTTAATAACCTGTGCCTAAAGTCTGCTACTGATATACTTAGTCATAGTGTATTGTACTAAATTTAACTAGAAAAGTACATTTTATTTCAGAACAAGTAAATAAATACTCAAAGAACTGCAGTGCAGTTGGCTTTTATTTAGTCCAAGATTTTTCATTGACTAGCTGTAATTATCACTCAATTACCTACAGGTGCGTAGAATTCTAGTCCCACCCGCTATATTCCACCCCCCCTTAGTGCATCGACGTCCCGATGAATTCTCAAATTACTTACTAAAACCAAATCTCACCCAGGCTGTTTGGATCAGGCCATTTGAGATTCGCAACCACCCAACTCTGCTCAGTGCATCTGCTGAGGCCCTCAGGGAAGATTAAAGGGGTTAGAATGGTGTCCCGCGGTTGTCCTGGTACTGCGTCGTGGGGGCTCATGAACCTCTTCTATCTCGACTAGTCCCTCTCTTGGATCCATGGGGGTAGACTGAATGCTATGATCATTAGACGGATCTAAAATGACAAACAGGACCGAGTCCTGATCTTCAGTACTGCTCTCGGTAAGGTCAGGGGTGCCAGGCAGGTCTACTTCCGGGTCTGGTTCCAGAACACCTAGCGGATCCTTCAAGGGCTTGTTGAAAAGCCGTCCGCAGCTCTGTCCAATGGACATGTCGCAAGGGGCCCTCTTGGTTTACGGGTACAATCGTGTATACCGTCACACGATCTTCTGGCTGTCGCACCACTCTATACAGGACAGAACTCCACACATCCTGTATCTTGTTCCTTCCTCTAATGCCATGATTTTGCTGGTACACCAGCTGACCCTCCAGCAATGGGGACTCTCTCACCTTGCTGTCATGTACCCGACTGCGCTGGGCTGCCTTCAACTCTGCCTTCAACTGTCACCTGGCCTGTTCATATGCAGTATGGAGTCCGACTTGGTGTTCCTGAATCCACTCTTCCGTACTGCCGTCCACCGGTTCTGTAGGAGGGGAACCCAAAAGAAAATCTACCGGTAACTGGGGTTCCCAACCAAACATCAAATAGTAAGGACTCTTACCGGTAGACTGATGCTCCGTAGTATTATAGACAAACAGGAGTTGAGGAAGATAATCCGTCCAGCGTCTCTTCTTCTCTGCGGGTAAAGTGCGCAAGAGATCATGCAAGGTGCGGTTAAACCTCTCACACTGCCCATTACCTTGTGGGTGGTAAGAGGTAGTGCGGCTCTTCTTTATCCCATAGTTTCTACAGTTGCTGAATTATGGCACTCTCAAAATTACAACCTTGATCTGAGTGTAGCCGCCTGGCACCCCAAACTGACAGAACCAGTCCTTAACCAAGATATTAGCAACAGTAATTGCCCGCTGATCTTTTGTAGGGATCGCCTGGGTATAATTAGAGAAAACATCAGTCAATGCCAGTATGTTTTCCCTTCCATCGCTGGAAGGTTCCAAAACTGTAAAATCTATGGCTACAATCTCATGAGGACGGGCCGCCTGCAAACTGCCCATATAAGTGCGCAGTTTAGGCTGTACGGCTTTCGCCAACACACAGCACTCACATTCTGTACACCACCGTTCAATGTCTACCTCCATACTTGGCCAGTAGCACCGGCGGCGGACCAGCTGCAACGTCCGATCGATGCCCTGGTGTCCATATTCATCATGGAGGCTGGTGAGCACTTCACGTTGGAGTACTTGAGGTAACACCAACTGTAATAACTCCTTCCCTCCATCAGAGCAGTAGATTCGACGGTACAGCACCCCTTCCCGTTCTTCCAACCTACCCCACTGCCGAACCAACTCCTTACTCCCTTTAGACATCTGTGCTTTCTGCAACCGTCCAGGCACCTCTCTTTCCTTCTAGAATGGCAGTAGTGGTCCAATTTCCATTCACTCTCCCAGGGCGATATTTGATCTCATATTTAAAGGAAGCCAATTGTGAAGCCCAACGTTGCTCAATGGCACCAAGTTTGGCCGTCTGAAGATGGCTTAGGGGATTATTGTCGGTGTAAACTGTACATTGATGACCAAGGAGATATTCATGAAACTTTTCAGGGCACATTTAACCCTTTGCAGTCCATTTACTGTGCGGCTGTCAGGCTGGTCAGGTCCAATTAATTTTTATGAACAAAATAAAATTTCAGACCACGTGCAGTTTAATTTGAAATAAAGTGACTTTATTTGCTTAAAACAAGGAGAAAAGCAGTGTAAATCCAAAGGGTACCCTTTACAAAGACACCAGTAGCAAAATTTTGAACAAAAAACATGTTTATATTATTTTTTATATATACTGTAAATATATCAGGTGAACATTGAAAAAAAAAGTAACAAAATTTCACAAAATTTTTGTTTCTGCTTGATTATAGTACCTTTAGAATAATCAGACAGGTGCAACACTTTTTACAAATCAATTACACACTATTGCCAAACAAAAAAACTAAAAACAATTTTTCATCAATTTTATAACTATTTATATCAGGCGAGGTCTGCAAACAAAAAAAGGCATTTACACTGACAGAAATTATCTGTATGTGCCCATGGTATGGTACCTTTCAAAGCAGTCACCTGGGTGCAACCCTGGCTGCCTTGAGCAGGTTCTGCAGAACCATACAGTCTCTCTCCTCCCCCCTTTTGTCTTTCTGTCACTGCACACTGTACAGTCTTTGGTGCTCTTTCCTTCATTTTTTGTGCTGAAATGTGGCTTTTCATTCAGTCTTTCCTCTGTCTGTGGATGATGGACGACCAAGTTTTCTGGAGCCAGGGTTGCACACATTTCCCACCAGTTGTACCAGTAAGTCTTTCCTGAAGGTTTTATGGCGAACAGGTAGTTGTCCTGATTCCACCTTCATCAAATTGAACAGGAGCACTGTTCACATTTGCTACTTCCAGCAGCCAAAAGAACATCTTCCTCCACCACTTCAGAGATTTCCTTGTAAAAGCATAGCTGGCACAGTAGTGATCTGCCCGGTCCACTGCACCCATCTTGCTGGTGTAATCGCAGATCACTGAAGGCTTGTCCAGCTCTTGAATTTCTCCTCGCTTGATGGTGCGTTGTACCTTCTCACAGTCACTGCCATGGAAGGTGCTCAACATGAGCACTAGCCGTTTGTCCTTCCATCCTAGCACCATGACGTTGTTGTCCTTGCTGAATGAAACCGACTCATTTTTTTTCAGTTTGAGGCCTTGCTTCACTGGTGCTGGCAATCCTCTTCTATTGGCCATTACTGTTCCAGTAAGATGGATTTTGATTTTTAGCAGTTTCATGGCCAGGTCGTAACCTGTGTAAAACCTGTCTGTAAACAAATGAAAGCCATGTCCATTTGTTTTCTGCAGCAATGTTTCACACAGGTGAAGAACAATCCTTGATGAAAACGGCATGTCTGGTCTCAGCAGGGAGTCTGTTGTTGGGCTGCCAAAGTAAGGAACAATAGCAGAGACATAACCAGTTTCACAGTCAGCTAAAACAAACACACACATCCCCCACTTGGTAGGCTTCTGAGGATTGTAGCACTTGAAGATAATCCTTCCTTTGAAGCCAACAGTGCTCTCATCTATGCAAATGTCTCTACCTGGGATGAACAGCTCACGGCATTTTGTGTCTATGTAGCTGACTACATTCCTTACCTTTTGTCCTCAGCTAACAAAAGCAGTCTGAGGCACCTGGGTGGGGGGAGGGCAAAGGTGCAGCATCCAAAAGATCTGCAAGAAACGTGATCTCTTGAATACATCTTTGAAAAACTGCATTCTGTCGGTCCATTCCTCAGAGAAATATTCTTTATGTCTGTTTTACATTCAGTCCCATGTTCAGCACAACACCAAAAATGCCTTCATCTCAGGTAATGTAACAGGTTTCCAGGAGTTCCATATAGAATTGTGACGCCGATGTCCTGTTAGCTTTACGCTCGTATGTCTATTAGTCTCATTCACAATTTCAGTAAACAAAACGTAAGTGAAAAAAAGTTGAAAAAACTCCAGTGCAGTTCTCAAAGTATTACTACCTTGAAATCCCTTATTTCTCACCGTAAAAGGGATTTTTGTGAAAGCATCCGCACTTACAGATGCTGCCTCCTGCTGCAATGTCGGACAGAGTCCGACAATGGACTGGAATGGAATTTTCGCGATGTCGGACCAGGTCCGACATAGGACCACAAAGGGTTAAGAGCCTAAAATTCCAGTTTCATAGAACTATAATTCTCCATATTATGTTCAGTCGGTCTCAGGCATAAGCTATAGGCCGGAGCTGGCCTTGGCGCTCCTGTGCCAACACTGTGCCCAGGCCACTATGACTGGCGTCAATTTCTACCACAAATGGCTTTCAAAATTAGTATATGCCAATACAGGGGCCTCCACTAACCTTGTCTTCAGCTGTTGGAAGCCATCCTCACAGCCCTGGGACCAGGCAGACTCAATGGGAACCTGAACTCTTGTTCCCTTCTTGGCCCCACCTAACTGTGCCACCAGTTGATGGAGTGGTGCCGCTAACTTTGCAAACCCATCCACGAATCGCCGGTAGTAACTGGCAAACCCAAGGAAGGAGCACAACTCTTTGACAGTTATAGGACGACGGCACTCTTTGACAGCAGCAATTTTTTCTGGATCGGTTGCTACTCAACATGTCCCAAGTATTTTACCTCTTTCTGGAAGAAATGGCACTTTGAGAGCTTCATCTTCAGCCCTTGAAGCTGGCTCTTTTGTAGGGATCGCCTGCTTAACACCAACTCCAATCCCTGCAAATGTTCCTGTTTAGTAGAGGGAAAAATAACAACATCATCAAGGTACAGTAGCAAAGAATGGAAACTTTTATCACCAAAGATATGTTCCATTAGCTGTTGAAAAGTACCAGGGGCATTGCACAACCCAAAGGGCATTCGATTAAACTCAAACAAACCCAAAGGGCTTACAAAAAGCTCTCTTAGCTCGATCCTGTTGCGCTACCGGCACCTGATTATAGCCACTGGCGAGGTCCAGAGTAGAAAACCACCAAGCCCCACTAAGAGCATCCAGCGATTCTTCGATTCGGGGCAGGGGGTAAGTATCCTTACATGTTCTAGAGTTCAGTAGGTAGTAGTCGACACACATACGCAGACTTCCATCCTTCTTCTGCACTAGGACAATGGGTGAAGAATAGGGGCTGCTACTTTCCCGAATGACCTGAGAATCCAACAACTTTTATATGAATTATGACAGCCTCATACTGAGATGGTGTTAAATGGCAATAACGCTGGCATACCGGTACCTCATCTATCAATGGAATTTCATGGTGAACCAAATTAGTGCAACCCAAGTCGCCCTTCCCCCCAGAAAACACAGAACCATATTTGATTAACAAAGCCTTGGCTTGGGCCTCCTCTAGGGGGGGTAAATCCTACCCAATTAAAGGCATCACATTCCGATGGGGTATCACTAGGTGTTATATCTACACTATGGGTATAGACGCTATACGCTCTACTGTAGTGCTAGGGGGTCGTACGCTGCTTTCAGGAGCGGTGGCAGCCCCACGCTCAATAATCAATCGGTCATTCTCTACTCTCAATGACTGCAACTGTTCACGTAAACTCTGGAGTTAAAGCTCCATGTCCTTAGTAGACATCTTAAAAACTACTGAGGAAAAAGGCACCAGCAACCAAGCTTTCCCTTCCCGGTGTAAACTCAATACGGTCCGTTAGCCTATAAAAAGATAAGAATCCAACAATTAAAATACAGACATATATATCTATCCCCCTTATAAATAATCTCTTGATTGCAGATCAGGCCTGTTGCTTGAAGAATCTAAGCCGAGGTACCAATTCGTTCCAGACGTGTTGTGCCAACCACCGTTTCTTACAACAATTACACAAAAAAAACAAAAAAAAAAGTATACAAATAAAAACCAAAATACCGGTCTCCTTGGAAGATGATCCTGCCGACTACGCCAAATGTGGCGCGGGGCAACTTAGTTATCAATAAGGTTTGACTACGCCACCTCTTAAATTTACCAGGAGCAAGAGGAGCCCCGATGTACCAATATCAAAATACTAATTAAACCAATCAGTTTAATAGCAAAAGTTAACTCCCAAAAGGTTATGGTTAGGTTCCCCACTCAAATCCCTTCAATTAAATGAACATCAAGGAGGCAGGTATTAACCCTTAGCAGTCCATTTATTCAGCGTGTCTCAGGCGAGTCAGGTCCAATTTATTTTCACACGCACAGTTTATTTTAGACGCGCTGTTTAAAAGTATATTTTTCACAGTAAAACAGGTTTAAAAGGCACTGCATATCAACAGGACACTCAGTAGTGCATCTCCAGCCCCGCTCCACCCCTTGTTCACTGTATTTTTCACATACCTCTTCATAGTAGTGCATATTGATAAATCATCTCCTGATCACTCGTTTTATCACCAGACTCCTCAATAATGTGATCCAAGTCATTATTTTAGTACTATAACATCGACAAAAAGCTCTGCAAATGTCTGTGATATTCTTTGATCGCTGGATGCAGAAGCAGCTATCTTGTTTTTTTATGTCCGTGTTATCCATGTGGTGCCGGGGCTATCTGTATTCATGAGATACGCCCCTTTTTTTGGCTTCTCTCGGCTCCTATCGGTCTCACTCGGCCATTGAATGGTTTTCTCGGCTTTTTCCAGAGAAAAAACAACTAGAGACCTGTGTTTTACGTCTTTTTGATGTTATCGGACAGGGTCCGACACTGGACCGGAAAGGGAAAATCTCAATGTCGGACTAGGTCCAACATAGGACGGCAAAGGGTTAAAAGTACAAAAATTGATTTTATTAACAAAAATATTAATAGGGACTGCCCCTATGAAGACCCCTGCTTCTGGGAGGCCTACTCGATGTGGACAGTGTCCTGTGCCTCCGGATGGTTTTGGCTGCAGAAGCAGCAGACCCCGTCACCTCCACAGCCCAAAAGGGGGGAGGTTGAACATCCTACGCCCAGAAGGAGGGAGCCCGAGCATCCAGTGTCCAGAAGGGGGGAGTCAGTGCGTCCACAGCCCAAGAGGGGGGAGTCGGTGGGTCCACAGCCCAAGAAGGGGGAGTTAGTGCGTCCACTGCCCAAGAGGGAGGAGGCCGAGTGTCCACAGCCCAAAAGGGAGGAGTCGGTGCATCCACAGCCCAAGAGGGGGGAGGCCGAACATCCACAGCCCCTACAGCAGGAAAAGACCTGATGTGCCCATCTCCACCAGCAGAGCGAGCTTGCCTACTGGTCCCCCCACTGAAGCCAGAAGGGGAGGAGCCCCTGCCGCCTTCGCCGCCAGAAGAGGGAGGAGCCCCTGCCGCCTTTGCCACAAGAAGGGGAGGAGCCCCTGCCTGCTTCGCCACCAGAAGGGGAGGAGCACCTGCCGCCTTCGCCGTCAGAAGGGGAGGAGCCCCTGCCACCTGGAGGAGAGAAGCAGGAGCTGCCTGCCTCCACCACCACCAGAGGGAGAGAAACAGGAGCTGCCTCTGCCTCCACCACCGTCAGAGGGAAAGAAGCAGGAGCTTCCTCTGCCTCTGCCTCCACCACCACCAGAGGGAGAGAAGCAGGAGCTGCCTCTGTCTCTGCCTCCACCACCACCAGAGGGAGAGAAGCAGGAGCTGCCTCTGTCTCTACCTCCACCACCGCCAGAGGGAGAGAAGCAGTAGCTGCCTCTGCCTCTGCCTCCACCACCAGCAGAGAGAGAGAAGCAGGAGCTGCCTCTGTCTCTACCTCCACCACTGCCAGAGGGAGAGAAGCAGTAGCTGCCTCTGCCTCCACCACCAGCAGAGGGAGAGAAGCAGGAGCTACCTCTGTCTCTACCTCCACCACCGCCAGAGGGAGAGAAGCAGGAGCTGCCTCTCCCTGCACCACTAGAAGGACCAGGACAGGATGCTGGTGGTCCTCAGCAGCCCCTGCATATGCTGCTGAGCGGAGCATGGGGGAAAACCGCCCGGCCGCAGCGGCCACGAAGAAGGTCAACACCAGCACCCCAGCTAGTTCTGATTCCTTCACCAGGGGGAGAAGTGGAGGTCCCGCTGCCGCCTTCATGGCCAGGGGCTCCCCTCCCGCCGTCGCCTCCCGAGGGTCCGCTGTCGCCTCCCGAAGGTCCGCTGTCACCTCCCGAGGATCCGCTGCCATCGTCGCCTCCTGAGGGTCCGCTGCCGCCATCACCTGGGGTCACCTGCTCACCATCGCCTGGGGTCGTCAGCTCTGCTTCGCCCGGGGGACGCCGGTGTGTCGCCGCCCAGGGATGCCTGGCTTGCACCGCCCAAGGATGCCTGCCTTGCACCGCCCAGGGGCGGATACAAGCTGCACTTTCTAGATGTTGCTGATGACATACAGAATCAGTATTCTCAGCACTTTTATCTGCATTTCTGATAGTGGAGTGTGTAATATTTACTGTCATTCCCTAGCTCCAAATAAAGCTTTTACCTTGCACTCCTCTTGGGCATTCTAGAATAAAATGCACACGCTCATAAATGCTAAATATAATGTGTAATTGTTTTACAGAAACCTTTTTATTATTTACAAACATGCAAAAGTAAAATTGTACAGAATACAAGTTTTACAAGTGATCATTACTATAAAACATAATACATGTGAAGGGTTATCCAATCAGTCCGCAAATAACTTTTACAGTGTAATTAATAAATCACTTAAATGGCAATTTACAGTCAAAAAGGCTCTGAATACCGTTCTCAAGCTTGAACCAAAAATATTTTTAATCATGTTAATCAATCTAAATAGTATCCAACATACAGTATACATTTAATACAAAGTATTAAAGTTCAGTATTTAATACCTGTTAATCACACATTCAGGAGCCAGCTCCTCATGAATACTGTTGAAAAATAAAGAAACATGTCACTTCCAATTTAAAACTTTAATCATTTGAATTGTATATATTTATTCTAATGTTTATCATTTTAATACAAAATGCAGAAGCCTAAAGTATTGTTTTTAAGGGCATAATAATATATATATTGTATATATATATATATATATATATATATATATATATATATATATATATATATATATATATATTGTAGCGTTATCGGTTGCTATTGACTTAACCTAAAATAATCAAGACTTTGCAGACGCCAGGATTGTAGTGTATCACTGAGATCAGGTTTATTTCCTCTCGCTACAGACTAAGGACTCTTTTGGCCAAGCCCACGCCAACAGAAAATAACAAAAACTTATATCTAACCACTCGCTCTTACCTATCATACAGCCTCAGCCACTCTGCAACAAGCCGTATAGTGTTTTTCCCCATGAACAAGCACACTGTTCATTTATCTGGTTCGTCACAGCACAACACAGCTTCTATTAGTACAACATTTCTCCCACTAAACATGGAGGACCCTGAGGCCACTTTTTATAGCTCCATCCCACGTGATCCCCTCCCCTCCAATCGCTCCTGCTGTTACCGCGTAGGACTAACCTCTGATCCCAGGAACTACCACAGCCCCTGAAGACGGGGGCAGTGTAACAGGGCGAGGAGATAGTCACCAGCATAAGAGCCTGCAGCTCTCTGCACTCAAGGTGGGTTGTACAGAGGAGCATTCGGGAGAGCAAGAGGAGAGAAATTTATTTAAAAACAAAACGTATAGGTTCAGTGAAGGCGATCGCCCAGCCTGAACTGTATTGTTTGTGTTTTGTGATTTGTTTTGTTTAAATATTTATTTTGCTCTGTGAGCACAGTGTTTTTGTTTGAACCTTCTATTTTATTTGTGGTCATTTAAATAAATGGCATGCAGCTTCTTTTTTGCACTGCAGTACATGGTCTTTGTTTTTGTTCCTGGTGCTGGCCTGACGTTACCACTTGCCCACCCTGTCACACATGGTGTCCAGCGTGGGATCACCAGCGCCTCCTGGACTCAGGACAGTGCAGGTACTGCAGTTTTTTTCGTTTTTTTTACGTGTGGAGTGAGCAAGAGAGGATGGGAGGAAGGAGGAAGAGCTGCAGACAGCAGCAGCTGCAACAACACCTGCAGCAACAGCAGGCACAGGAGGAGAGCAGCTGGGAAGCCCTCCTCCACAGCATAAGCAAGAAATACTGCTGCTGCATCTGTGGGGAGTGGGGGCATTTCCCAGTTAATTGTCCCCTCCCCAAAGAGTGTAATTACAGCTGCAGGAGAGGAGACAAGGGGGAGGAGTCGGTGCGTCCATAGCCCAAGAGGGAGGAGGCCGAGTGTCCACAGCCCAAGAGGGAGGAGCCGGTGCTTCCACAGCCCAAAAAGGGGGAGGCCGAACGTCTACAGCCCACGTCTCCACCAGCAGAGGGAGAATACCTGCTGGTTCCACCTGCACCTCTATGGGAGAACTGCATGCCGCTCCCACCTCCGCCAACAGAGGGAGAATACCTGCTGGTTCCGCCTCCACCTCCTTGGGAGGACTACGTGCTGCTCCCACCTCCGCCAGCAGAGGAAGAATACCTGCTGGTTCCGCTTCCAGTGCCATGGGAGGACTACGCGCCGCTCCCACCTCTGCCAGCAGAGGAAGAATACCTGCTGGTTCTGCTTCCACCACTGCTGCCAGCAGAGGGAGCATGCCTGCTGGTTCCCCCAGCTGCAGCCAGAAGGGGAGGAGCCCCTGCCGCCTTCGCCAGGAGCAGAGCAGCAGGAGCTGCCTCTGCTTCCACCACCACCCAAGGGAGAGGAGCAGGAGCTGCCTCTCCCGTCAAGACAGGAAGGACCGGGACAAGATGCTGGTGGTCCGCAGCCGCCCTTGCATAGGTTGCTGAGCCGAGCAAGGGGGAAAACCGCCGGGTCGCAGAGGCTGAGAAGAGGGCCAACCCCAGCACCACTGCTGATCCTGGCTCCCCTCCTGCAATATTCTCCCGCGGGTCCACTGCTGCCATCGCCTCCCAAGGGACTGCCACTGCCCTGTCATGCATCGCCCGGGGATGCCAGTTCACCATCGCCCGGGGATGCCAGTTCGCCATCGCCCGGGGATGCTTGCCTTGCAACGCCCAAGGAAGCCTGCCTTGCACCGCCCAAGGGAGCCTGCCTTGCACCGCCCAAGGGGGCCTGCCTTGCACCGCCCAAGGATGCCTGCCTTGCACCGCCCAAGGATGCCTGCCTTGCACCGCCCAAGGATGCCTGCCTTACACCGCTCAGGGATGCCATGCCTGCTCCGGTCAAGGATGCCACGTTTGGATCACCTGGGGTTGCCTGCTGCTCCGCATAGTCTGGGGCTGCCTGCTGCTCTGCATCACCTGGGGCTGCCTGTTGCTCCACATCGCCTGGGGTTGCCTGCTGCTCCACATTGCCGGGCTGCCTGCTGCCCGCATCGCCTGGGGCTGCCTGCTGCTCCGCATCGCCTGGGGCTGCCTGTTGCTCCGCATTGCCTGGGGCTGGGGTCGCCGAGGGTTCTGCTTCGCCTGGGGTCGCCGAGGGTCCTGCTTCGCCTGGGGTCGCCGAGGGTCCTGCTTCGTCTGGGGTCGCCGAGCATCCTGGATCGCCTGGGGTCGTTGCCGGCTCTGCTTTCCTGGGGTTGCTACCAGTCCTGCCATGCAGCAGGAAATACTGTGGCTGGAGCCCAGTAGAGGGGAGTTGCCGGACACGAAGAATTGGGGGGGAAGGTCCAGACCAGCTCCCCCAGCTGTACTTTCGCAGCAGGAGAAACTGTGGCCGGCAACCCAGAAGAGGGAGCTGCTGGCCACAGAGAAGACGGAGGAGGTCTGGAGACCAACCCCAAAATTTCCTTGGCCGGAAGAGCCGGCCTGTGTGTGGTCCACCAGGACGCTATTGCTGTTTGGGTGGGAGGAAGACATCCCACCGTGGCCGCCACACTTGGCCCATTGCTTTCCCCTCTTCCGGACTATGAGACTGAGGGGAAGGTGGCCAGGGGCCATGTGTGCTTCGCACAAGGAGGGGGATATGTAACAGGGCGAGGTGCCCTGTACATTGATTTGTTTGTTTATTTTTAGAACGGGGTCTCCCCCTTCCCCCCTTGCAATTTATTGTTTTGTATTATGATTTAGTTATTGTATTTAAATGACGATGAAATCCGTGTGTTTTGGTGTATGATTTATTTGTATTTATTATTATCGTTATGTGTAAATATGACGCCGAGAGCCGTGCGCCGTGTTCGTTATTGTTTTGTTTTATTTTTAAAACTTTTTCTGGCAGAGGCGACAATGGTGCTCGTCCTCTGCCAGGAATAATTAAAAACCTTGTGCAGAAGGTGACCATCTCCCGAGTTTAATTAGTTGTGTAATTGTTGCTAATCGGGAGATGGTCACCTGCATAAAAGCCTGCAGCTCTCTGCACTCAAGGTGGGTTGTACAGAGGAGTGTACCGGAGAGCGAGAGGAGAGAAATTTATTTAAAAACAAAAAGTATAGGTTCAGTGAAGGCAATCGCCCAGCCTGAACTGTATTGTTTGTGTTTTGTGATTTGTTTTGTTTAAATATTTATTTTGCTCTGTGAGCACAGTGTTTTTGTTTAAACCTTTTATTTTATTTTTGGTCATTTAAATAAACGAGCGTCTTTTTTGCACTGCAGTACCTGGTCTTTGTATTTGTTCCTGGAGCTGGCCTGACATCACCACTCGTCCACCCTGTCACAGGCAGTGATACAACAGTCCAAAAGTTCTAAGATCGCAATATATACTGTATATATATATATATATATAGTTTTAAAAAAGAGGATACAGTTGTACAAACTTCTAAATAATGTTTTAGTAATGATGAGGATCGATTAAAAACACACTTAATTTTTTTTAACTCCAAAACAGACGGATGAAAATGATGCACATAATACAATCAGGTAAGAATAATGTAGTACTACTGAAAAAGTCTGAACCAACCTTTAACTCCCCATTTTGTGCAACAAATCTGTTTTTGTCGAGACCCACCAGACAATATGAGACAGACGGTTCGTTGCCTTAGTAACAGACGCTTAGATCTGATCTACCTGTACTGAGCTGCAAGTGTTCTGGGTGGTTTTAACAAACCAATTTATAGCCTGGAATGGGCAGAATTTTATTTTTAAACAATGCTATTCTTATTTATTTGTGGCCTATTGTTTATCATTTTCGACATCTGTGCAACTTCGGAACTGATGGTTCCGGCTGCTTTGGTTTCATCCTCCCCTGCTTGTTTACGTTTTGCCTCAAAGGCATCTGCCATCCTTAAAAATCTATTTTATTATTGTATTAGTGTTCAGCTGAACACTTTGCTACCATAACATGTGCATTTAAACTATTTATAAAACCTACTTACCCTTGTAATCTTTCAGTACTTGGTTATTTACTTTTCTGCCTCAGCTGCAAGTGATATACACTTCATCCTGGAGCCGCCACAAGACTTCTTATTTCCTCGAGACAAACTGAGTTCGAGATCATTTTTCACAGCCAGCTGAAGTCCACATACCAAGGTAAGGTACAAAATTTAATTAGTTTTTTGACTTTTTAAAAAAATAAGAATATTTTATCTTTGACATTGTGCGTTACACTTGAATTTGACTTGTTTATTTATTTAAATTATTCGTTATTTTATAGTTGTTCAGTAAGTGTGATACAGAATATCCCTTAAGCTTTAAATTGTGCTCCTTCCATTCTAAGCCCTTGTAATATCCCTGAGGGTGAAACAGACACTAGTTTCCAGTCTACTGTTATAAAGTGTTACTTTACAGTGGGCCTAAACCCTCTGCTGTGTGTACTGCCTACTGCGAATATTTGTGCTCTACATTTTAAATCTTTTGTTTTGACTTTGTGAAACTTTGGGACCTGTGTGATGATGGGCATCGTAGGTGAGCAGGAGAGTTTTGAAAATAATCCTGAACTTTACAGGTAGCCAGTGCAGCTGGACAAGACGGGGGTGATGTGTTCACGTTTTTTACATCTGGTAAGGATCCTGGCAGCGGTATTCTGAACTAGCTGCAGTCGGTTTATGGTGCGTGCTGGGAGATCACCATAAAGAGAGCAGTAGTCTAGCTGAGAAGAGACAAATGCATGACAAAAGTATCTCTGCATCCAGGAGGGAAAGATAGGCATGGACATTGGAGATGTTTCAAAGATGGTAGACGGAAGATTTGACCATGGAGGAGATGTGGGCAACTCCACTGCTCCGCTCACTCCACTGGCTCCCGATCACAACTCGCATCCAGTTCAAGACTCTTGTACTCGCCTACAGATGCCTTGACCAGACTGCACCCAGCTACCTCCAGACCCTCATCTCTCCCTACACCCCCACTCGACCTCTCTGCTTCTCCTGCACTAGAAGACTGGCTCTACCTCCTCTATGCTCCCCTGCCTCCAGAGCCTGCTCCTTCTCCACCCTCGCCCCGCAGTGGTGGAATGACCTTCCTACAGATGTCAGGACTGCCCACTCCCTGACGATCTTTTGGCGCCTCCTCAAGACTCACCTCTTCAGACAGCACCTGTAGAAACTCCTCTTTTCCATCTGGACACTTATCACCCTTCCTTAAATGCACTTTACTTGCTCTTATCTGCTCCCTATTTTAGTGCATTTAACCCTGTACTTTAGTGTACTGTAATCTGTCAAGTGTCATTTAATCTGTAGTATTTTGTATTTAATTATATCCTGATGTAACTATCACTGACACTGTTATCTGCTCTGTTATTGAATCGTATTTTGTCATATACTTGTACTTGCTAAAACTGAAATGATTGTATTTTATCTTGCTCTTAATTGTATTAATACTTGTACTGTGATTCTTGAAATGTATTTTTGTTTACGACTGTAAGTCGCCCTGGATAAGGGCGTCTGCTAAGAAATAAATAATAATAACAATAATAATAATAATAAAAGGAGAGGCTGCTGTCAAGAAGTACACCAAGACTATGTACATTGTGGGAAGGCAGCAGCAGACAGTTTCTGAGGTTCAGGGTAGCTATATTGAGATTCTTAATTTGAGTTTTAGATCCTACTAGAAGGAGTTCAGATTTGCTAGTGTTGAGGTGAAGAAAATTGGCAGACATCCAGGCCTCAATGTCTTGAATGCAAGCCGAGAGCCAGACCATGGCAGAGAGGCTTCCAGGGTCAAGTTTTAAGTAGAGCTGGGTGTCGTCAGCATAGGAGTGAAACATGAGACTGTGTTGGCGGATGAGGTGGCACAAGGGAAGCATGTAGATGTTGAAGAGAAGAGGCCCAAGACAGACCCTTGAGGGACACCACAGGTGACTGGGTTTGCAACACCACTGCATCCAGCAAAGAAAACAGACATGCGTCCAGATAGGTAAGAGGACATCCAGGAGAGACAGGTTCCAGAGATCCCAGCATACTTCTGAAGGCAGCCAAGAAGAATGCCATGATCTATGGTGTCAAACGCAGCTGTTAGGTCAAGGATGGGGGAGCAGAATCATCAGCATTCAGCAGGAGATCATTTACAATCCGGAGCAGAGCAGTTTAAGCACTGTGGTCCGGCCAGAAGCCAGACTGGAGAGATTCAAGCAGATTGTTATCCGTGAGATGTTTCATCAGATGACTGGCTACAGCCCTTTCGAGAGTTTTGGAGAGAAAGAGCAGATTGTAGATGGGACAGAAATTAGATAAGTCAGTAACTCGGGCAAGCTTAAGGGAAGCGGGAACCAAGCCCGACTCCAGGGACAGGTTGAGAGTGTAGTTAATTGAAGGAGCAAGATTCGAAGCACAGAGACAGACAAGATTAATTGGCCAGTGGTCCAGGGGGCAGGTGCCAGTGGTTGATTTCAGCAGTAAGCCGGAGACATCAGCAATGGAGAGGAGAGAGCATTGTGTGTGTATTGTTTTAGTTTTTTTTTTTACATTTTGACTACTTTCCCTGCCTCAAGATAACAAAACATGTACCTGCATGGACCACTACATTTCCCATCATCCTCCTACTCACTGGTAAATCCATCTCAGTTACATATGTGAGCAGGAGGGTGATGGGAAACATAGTTCTGAGAGGTACATGCAGGTACATGTGAAGCCATCTTGAGGCATTGAATGTAATTTAAAAGTTTAAAAAAGTGGTCAAAATGTAAAATAAATAAATAAATAATTAAAACAATACACACGCTGTAAACAGTTGTAGCAACACATGGGAACATGTAACACAATAAAATAAAAAAGGTCCTTATGTACCCTTTAAGGATGATCAACACTACATCACTACAAACCTTGCACTATTTTGTTTTCTAAAGGTTAATGCAACAAAACAATGAAAATTTAAACAAGTATGAAAACCATGAAGGTGCACCTACATCCTTAGATTAGAATTCCAAGTTTATTTATAGTATACACAGCATTTATTACAACAAGTATAAATCAGTAATGCATTTATCAGGTCTTTGGTCAGAGCTCTCACATTAGGTTATGGAAGGTAGTTTGAGAGCAAGAATGCAAATGTATTCATAACGCAGAACACAAATAAGGCGGTCTCATAGTTGTGGACCCCGACCACCACATTATAACGGGGTAGAACTGTATTCAAGTTCACTGGGTGGAGCAAGGTCCCTCATGTAGTGTTTAAAGACATGGCGATAGTAACATATAAAACGTGTATAGAGAGGGGCTCCGTATCTTCAAAGCCCAACATATAGAAGGGGAGTTCCGTCATTGAGGAGACCCGACAAACAGGAGGGGGGTTACTGTCGCTGTTGTAGAGGCTTGCGAACCGAAAAGAAAAACATGGATTAGTAGTTATTAGAACATATAGTGTGGGGTGTTCCGCCTCTTCAAAAGCCCGGCATAGAGAAAGGGGGTTCGTCGCTGATGAGACCCGACAAACAGGAGAGGGGTCACCGTCTCTGAAGAGACCCGACAAACGAAGAGGGGTCCCATCGCTTAGCAGCCCTCACATAAATAGAGGCATCAGAACCTGAAAGAGAAGAAGACAAGGAATTATGCATGCTAATGGAGGGGTTTGCCCGGGGGGCTACTCTGAATCATGGAGAACCCTCCTCTACGAGGTAAATGAAGCGATGCTTAACAAAGTGTTGGAGAAAGTGGAGTCACTAACCCCCAAAGAATGGACCCCAGCTCCCGCTGAAGACACCTATAAGAAGAAAAAGAGGAACCGCCAATGCATATAGAAAAGAAGAAAAGAGAGAAAACATTTAACACAAAAGAAAAGAAAACAGTTAGCATGACAAAGGGCTTAGTAAGCTGGACCCTAGTGACTAGTTGAAGACCCTCCACACAGATTTCCTTTTTAGAAGGAAATCTGGTGGCCCTAGCGGTAAGGCCATCCCTACTCCGGACATACTAGCAGTGGACTGATGGGCAGAGGATATTTCAGATGATGAAGAATTAATATAATCTTAAACTGCTGATGAGGACCAGTGCCCCATATTTTTGATTAGATGCTGGTTGATGTTTGCTTTTGCAGCTGATGTGGCTGCCCCTATTCTGAATGAATGAGGAGTGTAGAATTGCGAGGGAAGACCTGCTCTGCACACCTAAGTGGATCAGCTTGAATTGATGAACAAACGGTCAGAGGAAGAAATGGTCTTGCGCTCCACGATGTACTTCAGCATGGAAGTGTAGGGGCATAGAGGAGAGTTGATTTTTGAAAGCTGAAAACATGGTCCTTGTCGCAGCTGATCCATTTTTGAAATCCGAAGGAATCGGATGAAATAGGAATCTTGAATGAGGTTCAGGTCACTGCAGCGGATACCTAGAGTAGGAAAGCTGGAAATAGAAGGAACTGTACACTACCGTTCAAAAGTTTGGGGTCACTTAGAAATTTCCTTGTTTTCGAAAGAAAAGCAAATTTTTCGTCCATTAAAATAACATCAAATTGATCAGAAATACAGTGTAGACATTGTTAATGTTGTAAATGACTATTGTAGCTGGAAACGGCTGATTTGTAATGGAATATCTACATAGGCGTACAGAGGCCCATTATCAGCAATCATCAGTCCTGTGTTCCAATGGCACGTTGTGTTTGCTAATCCAAGTTTATCATTTTAAAAGGCTAATTGATCATTAGAAAACCCTTTTGCAATTATGTTAGCACAGCTGAAAACTGTTGTGTTGATTAAAGAAGCAATAAAACTGGCCTTCTTTAGACTAGTTGAGTATCTGGAGCATCAGCAATTGTGGGTTCGATTACAGGCTCAAAATGGCCAGAAACAAAGAACTTTCTTCTGAAACTCGTCAGTCTATTCTTGTTCTGAGAAATGAAGGCTATTCCATGCGAGAAATTGCCAAGAAACTGAAGATCTCGTACAACGCTGTGTACTACTCCCTTCACAGAACAGCGCAAACTGGCTCTAACCAGAATAGAAAGAGGAGTGGGAGGCCACGGTGCACAACTGAGCAAGAGGACAAATACATTAGAGTGTCTAGTTTGAGAAACAGACGCCTCACAGGTCCTCAACTGGCAGCTTCATTAAATAGTACCCGCAAAACACCAGTCTCAACATCAACAGTGAAGAGGCGACTCCGGGATGCTGGCCTTCTAGGCAGAGTTGCAAAGAAAAAGCCATATCTCAGACTGGCCAATAAAAAGAAAAGATTAAGATGGGCAAAAGAACACAGACACTGGACAGAGGAAGATTGGAAAAAAGTGTTATGGACAGACGAATCTAAGTTTGAGGTGTTCGATCACAAAGAAGAACATTCGTGAGACGCAGACCAAATGAAAAGATGTTGGAGGAGTGCTTGACGCCATCTGTCAAGCATGGTGGAGGCAATGTAATGGTCTGGGGTGCTTTGGTGGTGGTAAAGTGGGAGATTTGTACAGGGTAAAAGGGATCTTGAAGAAGGAAGGCTATCACTCCATTTTGCAACACCATGCCATACCCTGTGGACGGCGCTTGATTGGAGCCAATTTCCTCCTACAACAGGACAATGACCCAAAGCACAGCTCCAAACTATGCAAGAACTATTTAGGGAAGAAGCAGTCAGCTGGTATTCTGTCTATAATGGAGTGGCCAGCACAGTCACCGATCTCAATCCTATTGAGCTGTTGTGGGAGCAGCTTGACCGTATGGTACGTAAGAAGTGCCCATCAAGCCAATCCAACTTGTGGGAGGTGCTTCAGGAAGCATGGGGTGAAATCTTTTCAGATTACCTCAACAAATTGACAACTAGAATGTCAAAGGTCTGCAAGGCTGTAATTGCTGCAAATGGAGGATTCTTTGACGAAAGCAAAGTTTGAAGGACACAATTATTATTTCAATTAAAAATCATTATTTCTAACCTTGTCAATGACTATATTTCCTATTCATTTTGCTATATTTCCTATTCAAACTCATTTCATGTATGTTTTCATGGAAAACAAGGAAATTTCTAAGTGACCCCAAACTTTTGAATGGTAGTGTATATTCGGAGCATCTCAAAAAACCCCAAAATGCTGTTAGGCATATTATTATTATTATTATTTATTTCTTAGCAGACGCCCGTATCCCTTATCTTACAATTGTTACAAGATATCACATTATTTTTACATACAATTACCCATTTATACAGTTGGGTTTTTACTGGAGCAATCTAGGTAAAGTACCTTGCTCAAGGGCACAGCAGCAGTGTCCTCAACCTGGGATTGAACGCACGACCCTCTGGTCAGGGGTCCAGAGCCCTAACCACTACTCCACACTGCTGCCATGGTTTCCATAGTTAAACCATCAAATGGAGAAAAGTAGCTTTGGCAGAGAAATAGTAATCAAGTTCCCAAGAATGTCTATAGAGATAGGCAGGCGAGCAGGAGATAGAACTGGAGAGTACTTGGAAATCCTCGCAAGAGGAGACGAACAGCTGGGATTGATAGTATAGATGGAGAAGTAATGGACATCAAGTGAAATTGGTGTTGAATTCCTGACAAATAGGATTTGATAGTAGCTGGTGCCAGATGTAGAGAGTCCTTTGCATCAACTATGAAAGCCATGACCCAATTCTGGTCAAATGGAGTAGGATTAATCCTGCTTTGGAACAGAAAGTTACATAACATACCCAACCTATAGAGTATGAGGTTCTGGTAGAAGAAGTGCTGAAGCCATGAAATGGTAATACAATGAAGAGAAAATTGATTGTGAGGAATAAACGATCTGTGATCCAGAAACTCTGATGTCGCCATCAATAATGAAACAAGATTGACATCCTTACCTTCGATTATGTTACGTCTGATATGCAGAGATATTAAGTGACAGCGAGTTGGAAAGGAGGAGCAAGGTTGTAGTTTGGAGGGTCTGATGCAATGACCGAGGTTAGATCCGCTACAGTGTTTGTTGCAGGAATTAGTGAGAGAGCTGAACTTTGTTTCTCCTGATCCATATTAGACACCCTTTTATCCAAATCTGACAGTTTGGTACTGACCGAAGGTAGTTTGGTCAGCAAATGGATGCATAAATGATTTTATTTTGTTAAAGATCAGGGAGTGCTGTTGCTGAATTTCACTGGCTGGCAAGGCTTGCTGCTGGTTAGAAGTGCTGGCTGTGGGGATGACTTGCTCTGAGACAGACTGTCTGTTGTCTGTTTGAAGATGCTGAATGCCTGGGCTCTGTTCAGGAGCTTTTTTAGGAGGAAAAAATGGTCCTGCTGAAATGGAACTGCAATAGAGAAGGAAGAGAGATTCTCAATCACTTCCTGCTGGAATTGCACTGCCGTTTTTAAGGAGGGTTTTTACTAGTTTATTCATAATCCAGTCCTTCCAAAACAATCATTCCAGAGCAGCATCCTGAGGCTGGAGTCGCTTGGATCGGCAAAGATTAGGACCTTGGGTGGCAAGTAGACGAGGAGACACTTTAACAGAAACCTGATCGGATCTAACTGAGATGCCGGAGGGAGAGAAAAAGCAGGGGCTGGAGGGACCCTGGAATGAAGCTGGAGGAGAGTGATCTGGTATAGACAAGAAATCCTGAGAATCCTCTGAATCTGAAGACAGATGCTGTGAGTACTCCATTGTGCTTGATTAATTATAAGTTCCTGAGTCTTGAAATCCGCTTAGGTTTACACCAAAAACAAAAGAGCACACAAGACAGCTAGCTAGGGGTCACTAAAGGTTAAATAAGGTATATTTAATTGATGAAAGGAGATGATAAGATACGGGGTTTGTCTAGCTCCACCCCCCGAATTACACATAATTGGTTAACATGTATTGAAGATTGCTAAAACAAATTTATCATCTTTGTATGTATTTTTGTAGATTGTTCTTATTTTTGCATCCTGCATGCATCACTGTTCATTTATTGCAATGATGTGTGCATTGTGGTGTAAGCAAGACTAGTAGTTTTTAGAATTTGGTGTCCCTAACTTTTATTAAATTATAAGTGTCCAAGATCCAATCTAGTTTTTAGTTTTTTTCCGACATTAGTATCATGCTCTGGAATAATATAACTTAAAAATCAAATACACACTGTCTTTGCAGGGCTTGAAGGAGGAAATATGTGATGTCATCAGGCTTTTGTTGAAAATAAATCCTATAGACCTTATTCACGCCAGATGCTAGGACGCTATGTAGTTTATAACAAAGAATTTGCAAATTGGTAATGTTTTGTAAATAAATCTAAATGTGTATGGATAGTAAATTATACTTTTATGAAAATTATATTACTTAGTGGATCTACCTTAACTTTTTAGTTCAGTACTATAAAAACTGTAGGACTATTACAAGTTGCTCTACTCTGTAATTTTATTTCACAGAAATCAATTTTAATAGTTGTCTCTTAATCGTTGCTTGATTTATTTAACGGTAAACTCATGTTGTACTGGATTACAGCTAACACGAGAGTGTGCAGTAAACACTTCAGTCCTGTGAGTTTCCTAAAGACTTCTGAAAACCCTCCGAGGTCCCTCTTAAAAAGGAGACATCGCTCTAGGTAAATGTTTATCGTGCATAATATTGTCTATAGATGTATATAACGTATAATACTGTACATGTGATGCCTAAAAAATATGTAAGTCAAAGCATCACACTACAATGCAAAATGCAGCATCAACATAATAGTTTATTGTGCTTTCAGCATCAGTGTTCAAACATGAACATTGCCATGACACATCAACTTTTCATAATCAAAATGCACAAAGCTTTGCAAATGTAACAGTCATGCTTTACTTTATGATGAAAATATAGACTATAAATTAAATATACATTTATCCAATTCAGCACAGTTAATATGAAAATAGGTGAAACTGATATGTTTTTTAAAGCAATTCAGTGAAGCTTAACAAAAATGGGTGAAATTGATAAATTTCATTCCTTTCAAAATTCCAATTCTGTAGCTCTGATATTTTTCAATTTCAATTCCAGAATTAAATTGGAATTGACCCCAACTGTGCTGTTGATTTACAGTGACCTACATTATCAACCTACCTTGACTTACTTAGTCAATACAGTACATTACTGCATTTATATTTTTGTATTGTATTTTGCAGACACAATCTGGATGAAAGGGCAAAACATGAAAGCACACTTTCCTGCTTCAGTAAGCATGATTATGTGTGTTTTCCTACATCCAGTTGCACTGGAATTCGTGTCCCGACTCCAAGTTCTAAAGTGCTAAATTGTGAAACCTACTGAAATTACAAAAGTACTGCAACGTTTAAGAGCTTACTAGGTGTCAGTCCATTTGGAGCTGTTACTTTTGTTAGTTCTTTGTATACTGGGTCCATTTCTGATAAAGAGATTACCAGAAGGTCTGGTATTCTAGATCTTTTAGAGAAAGGAGATGAAGTTGTGGCTGATAAAGGGTTCACTATTCAAGATCTTTTGTCAAAAATAAATGCTACTTTGGTAATGCCACCTTTTCTAGGACCTTTTCTAGTGGAAAATTTACTAGTGGAGAAGTGAAACAAACTCATGAAATTCCTTGGCTTTGAATTCATGTGGAAAGAGCCATAAGGAGAATAGAAAAATACCATGTATTTGACAACACCATCCCCCTTATTCTAGCAGGATCCGCTAATCAGCTCTGGACTGTGTGTGCATTGCTGACTAATTTCAAAGAGCTGTTGTTTTGACATTTGAGGGGTTCCAACTGAGCTACATCAGTGTTTCCCAACCCACTGTGTTTGCTGGTTTTTGTTCCAACCGAGCTGCTCTCAATTACTTAACCACTTTAGTGCCCAATCTTCTAGGTGTCTGGGGAGGGGGGATTAGTTACTTACAGGGCTAGCAGTGAGTGAGAGACATACTTGTTTATTTGTATAGTATTAACAGTATATTACATTCCTACATGAAGCTTTTATAATACAACTGGAATGCAATGCTGTCCCCCAACTTATGTAATCAAGCCCTCTGTATGTATAGTTAATTATAATAGTTCATAGAAATAAATTGTTACTTTTTAAACTGTTGATTTGCCTATTTTTTTTTTTTTTTACAAAGTCCGGGAAGAAAGTGTGTGAAAAAAAAAACATCTAACTTTTGTTATATTTCTTCCCATAACTGGGGTTCAAAAGGCACCCTCTTCAAATGGCTCATGCTTTCATCTGTATTTCATGGCTTTTATTTGTATGGGCTTGGTACGACACAAGGTTTTGGCAAGGCGTTCAAAATCTTTAACTGCAGCATATTCTTTTAAAAACACTGGAGGTCAGTCGTTCAGCACGAACACTATGCCAAGTTTTACTAGAGCTCTGATCCTTGGTTTCTACCTCTAACTGTTTTGCTGTTTCCAAATCTAACTGAAAGACCTGTATAGTAGTCAATTTCTGACCTGCCCAAAACAGTACAAAAATGACTAGTCTGTGAGGGCAATGGAAAGGGAGGAAATACAGGGACATCTGCTATATTGATCAAATCTGAAGAAGGAGACTGCAATTCCTTCTACTGGTATGATAACACAGACCCATGGGACAGTGCACCAAACTTTTTTTCGTGAAAGCTGAGGTGGATTTAAGGGATTTGGCAACAGTTTCAGAATCTGAGCTTCACTGTTAATGGAACTCAAGTTGGACTGCAGTGTTCTGAAAATGCTAAACCAGGGATGGGTATCTGGACCGGACAATAGAGATTTGTCAAAATGCCTTCTGAGATGCGCTGTTTTTTGGATTTATTTCTTTTCTATTGTTTGGAGACTTTAATTTTGAAATGTTGATAGTGTCGACAGGTTTTGGATTTAGGCCTTTTGTTCTTTGTGGTATATGCCAGGACTGGGGGAGTGATGTCTTGCTTGTCACAGGTGGTACTGACTGTAACCCCATTCTGATAAAGTGGCTAATTGTATACAGCAACCCAATCATGTGATTGCAGTGTCCACTGCCAGCCTTACATTCACAGGAAGCAGACTACACACAGATGGTGGATTCCTTGGACAGCCCAACCTGCAAATAGTGGGCATGGTTTAGTCCTATTTTTTGATATGCCTAAATTCATATTAATTAGAGAGCTAACTGTATATACAGAGGGTATGATTATTATTATTTATAAAGGGGGGGGGCAAAGGGTCGTGAATCATTATAAAGCACAACTGAACAAAATTACAAACGTTTATAGTAAAGTGTGTTAACAAAAACATGCTTGAGTCACACAATGCTTGGTCAGAAAGGGGATCCTTACATTAACTGCAAATAAACTACAGGGATAACAGAAGGGGGAGGGGGGGGTGGAATGTTTTCATTCTTTATTTTAAAAATGGCTTTACTTACCTTCCTATTAGTATATAACTGAACAGAAGCTTGGAGGAACAAACCATGCCTAGGTTTTCGGATATGGTGTTACCTGAACCCTGTAACGTGACTCATTCTTTTTCATTGACCGGAACACCTTAGCCCTAACGCTACATCCATTCTCCTGCCTCTTAACTGTATTTAGAAAACAATGCATTAACACATGCTTAATACCAAACCAATAAACATAGAAACAATACAGAGGTACTTAATATCAACACGGTAAATATTAATTAAACATTCTCTAACTAAAACTGGGAGATAAACATATTTTGCGAATCTATCTATCATAGTAAGTTAGGCTACAGTATTCACTTTCCGATCACAAATACGCTTGCTAATTCATCTTCAATTTCATGAATATACCCTTGATCCAGTTGCTATACCCTTTCTGTTGTGTGCTTTGGGGAATTCTCGCATCATTATTTGCCCAATCGTCAATTTCTTCAAGGTTTATTTGAGGAACACATATTAAAGACTTCGTCCATGTATCAGTAGCTGCGGCGGCCATGACAGTATCTTGCACACCAAGCCTTGTTTTCAATCCAACATGGCCGCTGCTTGAATAAAGCATATATAAGCCGTGGAAAATTTTGGGTGAGACACAAGAAAGGATGTGCTTACCCTTTTCTTATATTGTGGATGGACCCATGTCAACATTTCTATAGTTTTTATTTACAGGTACAGAATATTTAAAGTTACTTCATTATTTCTGTATTGATTTAATTGTATTTAAATTCAGTCTAATAATCACCAATTTGTATTGAGTTTGAAATAAATGTGATTAAATCAACAATAGGGTTGTCTCCTGTCAGTATGTTTGTGAAGGTTAATCTTGTGTTGTAGTAGACTATTGTGTTTAAAGTATTAGATTGATGCGTAAAAACGAAAAGTGTATATTGTGTTTAAAATATAGAATTGTGCCAGGAAACTCAGGTTTGCTCTTTATATAGTGTTCTTTAAAAAATAAAAATAAAATAAAAATCTCTGAGGTGACAAGTAACAAAGAGAAAGATAAAGTAAAATAAGATAAATACAATTATGATATTTAGATGTTTCATTTAAACTTTATGTACAGATGCTACTAAAGAAGAAGATATTATTGTTTACTTGTTTATACTAACAGGACAGTATTAGGCCTGCACACATTTTGCTTTAGTTTAGAAATTGCTTGGTAAGTTTGTGATCTATTTTAAATGTGACAGATATGTTATGTAAATAATACTGTACTAAAAGTCAAAATCATCTTACTGATAGACTGAGATGAAAAAATATAAGAAATTATTGTACAAGCATATTGTCAAACAAGTGCCTCAGTTGTAAAACAAATTCACAGGTACATATATATGGATCGGTAATAAAAACCACAATACCAATACAGACCAATACACATGTAATGGGAACCATTACACCAATCCTGGCCATACCACCTGTAAGAGGAACCATTACACAGCCCATTAGAAGTGTGAGGGAAACCTTTACACTATTACATTGTAATGGGAAAGTGTCCAATTCCCACTACATAGTGGAAACCACTACACATGATGGTGTAATGGCTTTTCCAGCAGGAATTACTATCAGTGGTGTAGTGGTAAATTAAAGTTTGGTGGAGATGAACAGATAGATTGAACAAATAAACATGAACAGATTGAATGTTATTGCCCACCCACCGTTACTCTCTTTTCCAATGATCATGCTGAGAGGTTGACGTGAGTCTGTGACCACACTCAGACAGCGCAAGTTTGCTGTCTCAACGTCCAGAACGAGACGACGGCGATATTCTTTGATACATTTTCACATGGGAGGTCAAAATTTTGTGAGTAGAACTCATCCATTTTAAGTTAGTTGAACTTTCTCAGCAAAAACAATCCATTTACTCAATTTAGTTTAGTTGTTCAAACGTAAGTGGACTAAGCAGCTTGTTGCGCAGGCGTAGAACGTGTAGAACATTGATTTCGGCGCTTCGGTTGGTATGGGTTTAGTATTGTTCAGTATGCAAGAAAACAAGTAAGTATCATCATGGAATATATTCTAGCAATGCAATTTCTAACAAATTAAACACAAAAGTGTTAACGTGTAGTTATGTTTCAAGTCTCAAATAATATTTCATATTAAACCCGATTGTTAAATAATTTATTAGCATTCCATGTCTCGAGAGGTATTTCCTACATTTGTTTGAACGACGTGTCTTTGTTCCAAAAACTCTACTCTGTTTCAGTATTAATTATGTAATCATAATTATGTTATCTTGCATTTTTGGTTTGTGTAGGAGTTAATAGGTTGTAGAAAAAGTAGAAAAGACCTGTTTTAAAAATGGCGGTGACCGATTTGACATTTCGATTCGCCTCGTGGAGAGATCTCATTTTTAATTCTGGGCGGCGCTCTGCACTCGCTGTTCGGTCTCTATGGAGAGAGCTGCTCAGGAGTGCTACTCGTCAATTTTGTCGTTTTAAACTCGCTGTTAAACTGAATACAAATCAGTAAAGTACAATCTGTTAGCATGTTTTATAAGTTTAAATACCCCTTTAACAATAAATATTAATCACAATACACATACTACGTTGTATTTATTTATCTCCCTTAAAGAACGACCATATAGAAACCGGTAAAAAAATAATTTTAATAAAAAATATCATTTCAGATTTGAAAAAAAAAACAATTCAGTAAAATATAGTGTAGTCTCCTGCCCCTATATATTTATTTATTAATATTTGTATTTTTGTTTGCGGTGCAGTTCAAAGCGCCACGTATTTGTTGTTGTTTTTATATTTTAAAAACCTTGTGACGATGCGTGGCTGATCAGCTACTGATTATTTAACTAGCTGACAGTCACGCATCCTTACTAAACTCGTGCAGACTGTGGCCGAGGGGTAATAAGATAATTAACAGCTAGTTAACCCCTCGGCCAGAGTATAAGAACCTGCAGCTGTTCGTGCTGCGGGGAGAAGAGTGTACAGAGGAGAGTACGGGGAGCGGAGAGAGCGAGGAGAGAGGAAACACATTTAAAAACGACTGCTAAACAACATTTGTTTATTTGTTTGGCCCTTGTGCCTTTTTGTTTGTTGATTGTTTAAATCTTTTGCTTTGTTTATTTATTTAATAAAATCAGCTGAACGCCGCTGCGTTCAGTTTCACCCGCCCATCCATTGTTTTGGTTCTGGTACTTCCTGGTCCGTGACGTCACCACACCTCACCACTGCAAGCCATCCTGCCACATATGGTGTCCTGCGTGGGACAAACAACGCCTCCAAGAGCCGGACCAGGAAAGAAAAGGACGTTTATTTTTTTAGATTTTTTTTTAAGTGTTTGGAAAAAAAAATGGAAAAAGTGGATGTCTACATGGAGAGGTGGCATGAGCATCAGAGGGAGTTAAAGGAAGGAGGGGCTACATGGTGCCTCGCCTGCCTGGAGTATGGGCACCTCCCTGAGGTGTGCCCATATGAAGACCCCCTCTTTGTGCAGGCCTTTGATCGAGGTGAGGTGGAGACTGCGGAGGAGTGGATCCACCTGAAGGCCATACCATCGCTGCAGGTGGATCAGGAAACCTGCCTCACCTGCCTCAAAAGCGAGGAGTGGTGCTTTGCCGTCAGCAAGGTCGGGCACAAAGCACCCGACCAGCCCCCTCCATGGCAAGAGGTGGAACTGCTGGTCCCGAAGAAGGGAAGACGGGGCGTTGCCAAGAAGGCGAAGAAACAGGCTACAGCGCCCGGAAGGGGGGAGTGTGAGCATCCAGCGCCCAGAAGGGGGGAGTGCAAGCATCCAGCGCCCAGAAGGGGGGAGCGCGTGCATCCAGCGCCCAGAAGGGGGGAGCGCGTGCATCCAGCGCCCAGAGGGAGGGAGCTCGTGCATCCAGCGCCTAGAGGGGTGGAGCCCGTGCATCCAGCGCCCAGACCTCCAGCAGCAGAGGAAGAATACCTGCTGCCTCTGTCTCCGCCACCTCCACCACCAGGAGCAGAGCAGCGGGAGCTGCCTCTGCCTCCGCCACCTCCACCGCCAGGACCAGAGCAGCAGGAGCTGCCTCTGTCTCCACCACCTCCACCAGCAGAGGGTGAATGCCTGCTGGTTCCGTCTCAAGCGCCGTGGCAGGACCGCTTACCGCTCCCAGCTCCACCAGCAGAGGGTGAATTCCTGCTGGTTCCGCCTCAACCGCCGTGGGAGGATTGCTTGCCCCTCCCACCTCCACTAGCAGAGGGTGAATACCTGCTGGTTCCGCCTCAGCCGCCGTGGGAGGACTGCTTGCCCCTCCCAGCTCCACCAGCAGAGGGTGAATACCTGCTGGTTCCATCTCCGCCTCCACCAGCAGAGGGTGAATACCTGCTGGTTCCACCTCCACCAGCAGAGAGTGAATACCTGCTGGTTCCACCTCCACCGTCATGGGAAGGACTGCTCCTGCCCTGCCTCGCTCTGCCCAAGGATGTCTGCCATGCATCGCCTGGGGCTGCCTGTGGCTCCGCATCGCCTGGGGCTGCCTGTGGCTCCATAAGCTTGGGGCTGCCTGTTGCTCCGCATCGCCTGGAGAGCCACCAGTTACAGGGTACGAGGGAGAAGTGGAGCTCCTGCTGCCGCCTCCATGGCCAGGGGCTCCCCTCCCGAGTTCGGCTCCCGAGGGTCCGCTGCTGCTGCCATCGCCTCCCGAGGGTCTGCTGCTGCTGCCGTCGCATCCCGAGGGTCCGCTGCTGCTGCTGCCGTCGCCTCCCGAGGGTCCGCAGCTGCTGCCGTCGCCTACCGAGGGTCCGCAGCTGCTGCTGTAGCCTCCCAAGGGTCCTGTTTTGCCTGGGGTCGCTACCAGTCCTGCGATTGGGCAGGAAATACTGTGGCTGGAGCCCCATGAAGGGGAGCTGCCGGCCACGAAGAAAGGGGGGGAGGTCAGGAAACCAGCTTCCCCAGCCGCACTTTCGCGGCAGGAGAAATTGTGGTCGGAGCCCCTCGGAGGGGAGCTGCCGGCTATGAAGAAGGGGGGGGAGGTCAGGAGACCAGCTCCCCCCACAGCAATTTTGCTGCAGGAGAATGGGTGGCTGGAGCCCCACGGAGGGGAGCTGCCAGCCATGAAGAAGGGGGGGAGGTCTGGAGACCACCCCCAAAATTTTCTTGGCCGGAGGAGCCGGCCTGTGTGTGGTCCACCGGAACGCTACGGCTGTTTGGGTGGGAGGAGGATATCCCACCGTGGCCGTCACCTTTGGCCCATTGCTGCCCCTGTTCCTGGGCCGGGACTGCTAGCCGGGACTTTGGGGACTAAGGGGGGAGGTGGCCGAAAAGGCCATGTGTGCAAGGGGGGGCATGTGTGGTGGAGTGTCCCGCCCCTATATGTTTATTTATTAATATTTGTATTTTTGTTTGCGGCGCAGTTCAAAGCGCCGCGTATTTGTTGTTTTTATATTTTAAAAACCTTGTGAGGATGCGTGGCTGATCAGCTACTGATTATTTAACTAGCTGACAGTCACGCATCCTTACTAAACTCGTGCAGACTGTGGCCGAGGGGTAATAAGATAATTAACAGCTAGTTAACCCCTCGGCCAGAGTATAAGAACCTGCAGCTGTTCGTGCTGCGGGGTTGAGTGTAGAGAGGAGAGTACAGGGAGCGGAGAGAGCGAGGAGAGAGATAGATTAAAAACCAGCCTGCTTATTTGTTTGATTATTTGTTTGGCCAACGCGCCTTTTTGTTTTGTTTGTTGATCGTTTAAATCTTTTTGTTTATTTATTTATTAAATACGCTGACCGCAGTAGCGTTCAGCTTCACCCGCCCATCCATTGTTTTGGTTCAGTTACTTCCTGGTCTGTGACGTCACCACACCTCACCACTGCAAGCCATCCTGCCACAGATAGTTATCTCACAATTTCACTAATGAATACCAAACTGCTTATGAATAAACTGAATATTTCAAGATTTTCTTGGTTTTAATTAAAGACTATCTATCAAACTGAATAGGCCTAGCTAGCCACCACTTAATTCAGATTGTTTTATTTTTTCTTAAATGTAGTCTTTTTTTTTCTCCTTCAACAGATCTGCTAAACACTACCGTTTACAACATGTGCTCCATTCCAGAATTTGTCCTTTGCCATGTTTGTATGAAAATTGTATGTGTACATTTGTGTCAGTTAATGCACTGAAGATCCATTTAACCAGACTGTATTCGCAACCTGAACAGAAAAACCCAGGGCAAGATGTTTCTTTCGGCTGCCCACTGTGTGTATTGAATCAACCCTTTGTGGAGAGTGACCTCTTTCTTCACTTAAGGGGCCACTTAAGAATACATGAAATGGTGATATGCCCTTTTGAAAATTGCAGCTTTCAGACAAATGTCTATTCTACATTTAACGCTCATAAGAGTAGAGTACATATGTTCTACAATAAAACAGATTTCAAAGATGAAATAGTGATCCCAGAGACAGAAAGCTCACATTCTGGTTGCCAGGAGAAGGATGTTTTTGAGGAAACAACAGAGATGTCAGCTGCATCTTCTGCTCATCTTCTACATTCAGATGATTTAAAGAACCAACTAGAGCATAATTTAGCTTCACTCTTTCTGAAAATGCAAACCATTCTTCACGTATCAGACAGTGCAACACAGGAAATACTAGAACATATAAATCAAATATTTTCACTTTCTGAACCTCTCATCAACAATGCAGTTGTTCAGATTCTACAGAAGCACAGCTACAGTGTCAGTAATTCTGTTGTCACTCAAAATAACATCATCTTCCAATCAATCACAACTGACGTGGCACTCCAGTGCTAAAAGATGGTAATCTTATGTGGAAAGACATTTTCCTATGGTAATGCCTATTGAGTACTTACAACATTCACCTCAGCAATCTATTGTGTATGTCTCAATACTCAAAGTGTTACAGGAGTTATTGAAACAAAGAAACAGCAGCTGAACAGCCAGGTCAATACAGGACGTATCGTGATGGTGTCTATTTCAAGGAAAATAAACTGCTTTCAAGAGATGAATTCAAAATTGCTCTGTTACTGTATGTTGACGAATTTGAAGTTGCTAATCCACTTAGTACTTCAAGAAAAATGCATAGTGAGCAGTTTACTGGGTCCTTGCAAATCTGCCAGTAAAGTACTGATCTTCATTACATACAATTCAGCTTGCTTTGTTATGTAAAGCAAATTATCTTAAGCAGTCTGGCTATGCTAAAGTATTTGGACCCCTTCTTCATGACCTTGTGTGACAGGATAGGCGTAGTGTGGTGTAAAATAACAGACTCCAGTCCTTTCCAGGTTAAGCGCTTGGGTTTTATTTCCTTTTAAAAACCAGTTACCAAATGCACTCAAAAATAATAGGGACAAATTAACAAATAGACACGCCGGGGTACACAACGATGTGTAACCTGACAACATAAAGAGAAACGGGGTTGCAGTCCCAAAATAAACAAACAACAAAACAGTCTGTCTTCCTTTTGTAATCCGAGAACGGGAAAACACGGTGGTAACAAAAGCCAGCACTTCCGGGTAGTCGCTCCGCCGTCCTGGAGCGTCCCGTTAGTGCTCTAAAAATGCAAAGAACAGATGGGTTAGCAACAAAACCCACACAGCAAAGACAACCCGTCCTTAAAACCCCTTCCTCTGTTTCTCTGCTCTGCTCGATTCTCTATCTCTCTCTCTCCCACTCATACGCACTGTACCTTGCCAGAAGGAACAGAACCCTGGGCCACGCCCCCTCTTGTACGCTCCGTCCCGACCCCATTGGTCAGCGAGGGCAACCGCCGTCAGCCAATGCGTGATTGCCACCGCGCTTCCCGACCGGGTCGATGACATTGCGCACGCGGCTCCGGCCCCTTTCCAGGTGGCCGACTTCCACCTCCCCTGGGGATGTCTGCTCCTCCTTCCTAACGCCCTCACCGGTCGGGAGGGAGATCTAAAACAAGAGTTCATTCTCTCTTTGTCACACCTTGTAATTCTTGAGAAAGAGGGAGTTTTCATTGAAACTGTAGGTGCATGTATTCAGGGCACTGTCCTGTCTGTCTTGGCAGATAATTTGGCTGCCCATGGGTTAGCAGGCTTTAATGAATGTTTCACTGCTCAGTCCATGTGCAGGTTTTGCATGGCAATAAGAGCAGAAATTCAGACCAATGAAGTGAGATCAGGTGATTTTCAAATCAGAACTAAACAAAGTCATGATCTTCAAGTCCAAAAGATCCAACAGGATGCAACTCAGAGTAGTGAACGTGGTGTAAAGGCCAGCTGTGTCTTGAGGATTTCCACCAGACATATTGCATGACCTTTTAGAAGGTGTTGTGCCTGTGGAAGTTGCACTTTGCTTAAAATACATGATTTGCAGGAAATATTTTTCATTACAGTCTTTGAACAAGGCAATCGCATCATTCCTATACAAACATACAGACAAAGTTAACTGCCCACAACCAATTCCCAAAACCTTTGCATCAAAAGGATACATTGGAGCAAATGGTCATGAGAATTGTACCTTGCTAAGACTACTTCCATTAATTATTGGAAGTGAAGTTCCAGAAGGTGATAAAGCTTGGGAAATTCTAATGGCTCTAAAAGAGATCGTTGAACTTGCATTATCGCCTAGGTTCACAGATGAAACTATCTAGTACTTGGAATGCAAAATCTCTGATCACAGACAACTGCTGCAAGAGGTCTTTCCTGACTTTAGATTACGTCCAAAGCACCACTAATTAGGTGTTATGGACCTCTTGTAGATCTCTGGACAATGCGCTTTGAAGGAAAGCACAAATTCTTCAAAAAAGCTGACAGTCAAAATTTTAAGAACATACTGAAGACATTAGCAATGAGACACCAGAAAGTGATTGCATTCCACCTAAGCTCACCATCTTTCTTCAAACCAGCAGTGCAAGCTGCTAAGATTACAGCAGTATATGTGGCTACATTACCTGAGGTTGCTCAGCAGTTTATTCTGACGGCAGCAACACAGTGTACATATATATATATATATATATATATATTTTATTTATTTATTTTAGTTTTTTAAATGTGGAGGCACTGCCTCCCTAGACTCCCCTGAGAAACCTCCTCTGCTCCAGACTCTTGCATTTTCTGGTGCAGGTGCAGTAAAAGTAATTTGCATATTATCACTTAAGAAAATGTTTTGTGTAGGGCTATGACTGACTGGCCCTTTAATAGTTCTGCTTGTTTTGGTAGTGAAATAAAGAGGATGAAGTAAAACTACAAAGTGGATGAATTTGAGATTTTTATTAAGTGATTCAGGTGAGTGCTCTGTACACTATTGACGGAGAAAAGTTCTCAAAAAATGTTTTACTGTTATTATGTGTGTTCATATGACTGTGACTACAGGGGTTTCAGGTAAGTACCATATGTGGAATAAATCAGCACAAACTGGGGGCTCAGAAAATAAAAAAAATCCATTGTTTGATTTGATACCCACTAAATTTAGTAGAGAAACGTAGGGCAGCAGCGTGGAGTAGTGGTTAGGGCTCTGGACTCTTGAGCAAGGACTCTTGAGCAAGGTACTTTACGTAGATTGCTCCAGTAAAAACCCAACTGTATAAATGGGTAATTGTATGTAAAAATAATGTGATATCTTGAAACAATTGTAAGTCACCCTGGATAAGGGTGTCTGCTAAGAAATAAATAAATAAATAAATAAATAAATAAATAATAAGTCTCTGTGTGTATGTGTGTGCGTGTGTTAACCATACAAAAATAGAGATTGCAAGCAATATATTGCCCTCTGCAGGCGCAATTCTAATGGTGGCGCTTCCTCCAAGGGCTTTGCCTATCTTGGTTTCTTCCTATTGAAATTGCATGACACATGGTGCTTGAAAGCGTACTCTTATTGGATTAAGCGCAGTGATTTTTTTAGTACAGGGAATCAGCGCCAACGACCCTGTATTGCACATGTGTGCGAGAGAGCGAGGATTGAGAACAGCGAGAGAGCGCGGAACAGTGAGAGAGCGTGAGAGAGAGCGAGAGATACAGACAGAGTGAGCTAGATGCAATTGGAATTTTGAACTTGACAATTCTAATTATCGCAGTTACACCAATTAGGAAATATTAATATATTTGGAGGAAGCCTTAGTAATTAGGGAGGTAGGAGAGGAGCTCATTTTTTTATTTTGTTTTATTTTTTTAATCAACAACCAGAGAGAGAGAGAGAGAGAGAGAAAAGGAGGGATTGAAAAAGACAGAGTAGACCTCAAACAGCCATCCACTCAGTCTGCCGTGCTGTGTGACGCCCTGTGATCAGAGAAAGGGAGGGAGAATAATACGTCTTCAGCTAACCACCCACCTAGGGAGCCTTTTCCACAATAACACCATCAACCTGTGAGCTGCTCTGTGACACCCTTATATACACAGGTAGGCTCCTCTGACACACACCAACACACATAAGAGTGCTGTACAGTTGTGTTCAGCCACAACTCACTAATTCTTCACTCGCGCTCCCGCCTCCCCTGCCACAGACCTCACCAGCCGCCACTGGTCTGGAGTATATAAAATCCGACATGGCTCCAACTGCTATGCAATTGTATTTATTTTTTTCTGGTCGGAGAATGGTTATTTATGCTTTGTGACACAAATATTCCAGTTTTCAGCTCTTTAAGTGAGCACATTCCTGATTTAGGTTTTGTTTTGTTTGTTTTTTAAATCAGGATTTGTTTTGGCAGGTCAGAGTGAGAGATCATATTGAGGCTTTGTTTTGCCTGTTCCGTTTACAAAAACTACATTGTGTATAATGATCCTTATCTTGGTATGGGAATTGTTTAATTGTAATTTTTATTTTGGCATTGACCACAGTTTCTGAAAAGCAAAAAGCTATATGTGTAATTAATATCAATCTTAATGTCTGAAAACAATAACAAGCAAGAGCATATATTCTGGCTTAATGTATATATCATTCTTCTGACATGTTGGAAAAAATAACATTGTTCACACAAAATAACATACCAAAAAAAAACATACCAATAAAAAAAAAAAATGCTGTTATTTTCCTGATGTTTTTCTACAATGGGATAACTTGAATTTGTTGAGTAGCTTTACTTATTTGTTTTAAGGCAATCGGTTTCATCAATTTGTTTAAGTAAACTGAACTTGTTGGGTATTGGAGTTGTGGAGGCCAATGGTAAGGTAATTGTGTCCTCGTTAGGGCAATTTCTTTCATCGGTGTAAACTGGGAGCTTCTACAGCACAGGGGTTGAATACTTATGCAAGCAAGATATTTCAGTTTTTTATTTTTCTTAAAAATATTTCCCAACATAAAACCAATGTCACCTTACAATAATTGATTTTGAGTTTCAGTGTTTTAAAATAAAATATCAAACAGAATGAAATTTCAATGTACCATTTGTAATTCAGTAATATGAGAGAATTGGTCAGGGGTCTGAATACTTTTGCAAGGCACTGTGTGTATATATATATATATATATATATATATATATATATATATATATATATATATATACATATAATGTGTGCGTGTCAGGATTTGAACCCAGCCTAGTCATACTTTCACTCCAACTACATAACCGCTATGCTACACAGATTCACATCTTAACCCTTTAAACAGACTAGGCTACTATTTACATTGCCCCTATCCAAACGGCAATACATTGTTTCAATAGAGGTTGAACAATTTTGTTATTCCCGTAATGGGTCACTTACAAAATTGGACCTCAAACAAGCGTATCAGCAGCTTGTTCTTGATGAGATATCAGCTGAGTTCTTAACTATAAACACACAAAAGGGACTTTTTTGCGCACTGTGGTTGCAGTTTGGAGTTTCAACTGCAGCAGCCATATTTCAACGTTTCATGGACACTCTGCTGGCTGGGGTTCCAGATGTAAAGCCTTATCTAGATGACATACTTGTCTCTGGCAGGACACAAGCAGAACATGATGAACGTTGGCAGGACGTTCTACAGCAATTAGCCCATGCTGGACTGCACCTGCGCAAGGAGAAATCCTTTTTTTTACAGTAAACAAGTGGAGTTTCTAGGATTTTGTGTCGATCAGCATGGAATCCACCCAACCAATGAAAAGGTGAGGGCTATTCAGGACACACCAATACCTGGAAACAAAATGGAACTCCAAGCATTTCTGGGACTTCTGAATTTTTATAATTGCTTTTTGTGTAACAAGGCTACCATTCTGGAACCACTGCAACGGCTCCTTGACCAGTCTGCTAAATGGGAATGGAAAGCTGAACATGAAGACAAAACAGTCCTATTCAAACTGTGTACCCACAGTACCGTTCCTGGCCTGAGTCTGTGGAAGCGCTGTTTTCCAATTTCTGACACCATATGTGAACAGGCTGGCTGGTGGTGATGTCAGAGGCAGAAGAGATGGACAGCACTGGGGTAACGAATGAAATGCGCTGTTGTGCCAATTTTATTGAAAAATAAAGGTTAAACTAAACATGAAAACCTAACACAAAACAAACAGCACGTTGGCCAAAATAAATAGACAGAGAAAACAGTGGACACTAAACACACAAATATTGTGCTGATCTATGTCAGCACGAGTAGCAATTGCTTTTTTAGTTTTTAATTCTCCTCCTCTCTCCCATTCTTCACTCTAAACACCCAACCCTGTGTGCGTGAAACACACTCTTTTATGCAGTTGTACCGAGGCTCGATTGCTAATCAATTATTCAATTGAATCTTGGTACAGTCTGCACGTGAACTAATTGTGCACTCCCCAAGCCCCCATACAAATACCCACTTTAATCTGCACGTGAAGTGATTGTGCAATCCCCGTGCCTAAATACAAATATACATAACCCACACTCCGTGTACCACTACAATAATACATATAAAAGACAACATAAAACACAAAATACACACAAGGTCGGAGCACCTCTCAAGAGTATTATTTAATGTCAATAATGACCAATAAGCCACTGCTGTAAATATGTTCTTCATTCCTAAAATTCACAATGTCATTGCATTGATATCCACATTGTAGTTTCATATTTCCTAACACTGGCCTTCTTGAGGTTCGACATTCAGCTGGACAAGACACAGCTGTCATGCTTGTTTTCTCCTCCTTGTGTCAAAGCTGGCCTAAAAAATCCAATCTGGCTTTTGTTTTACCTGCACTATTAATCCAATCCCAGAGGTGTTTGAATGTAAATGATGCTATAGAAATTTTATAAATAGTACTGAACAAAAAGAAATGTAATTAACATGGTATGGTATGGTATATTACATTTTCAAAACCAAATGAGTCACTTCATAAAAAGGGGTTACCAATATGTGATATTATTATGGCAAGCCTAATTATCATTTAGAGATATATCTAAGTAATTGATAGATATCTCTAAATATTTTCCAGATATCGCAAACACATTGAGAGATATCTCAAAATGATTCCCAGATATCTTTAAATGGAGCTTTAAATTAGATATTTAAAATGCATTTTCGGATATCTTTAAATAATTTAAAGATATTTCTAAATAACTTCCTGTTCATTTAAAGATATCTCTAAGTCACTTTAAGATATCTCTAAATAGCTTCCTGTTCATTTAGAGATACCACTAAATGATTTTAAGATATCTTTAAATAACTTCCTGTTCATTTAGGGATATCTCTACATAATATTAGAGATATCTCTAAATATCCAAACGGACGCTTCTTGATCCAGCTTGACAATTCCCAGGAGTCGGCTGCTGGCACGCTGCTGTATCACCCGGCAACACTCAGCAAACACCCACTCCCATTGCTGTCGATTCCTGGATTGAACAGTTGTGTTAAAACAAGAGTGAGGTAATGCACACGTGGAAAACACCACCTCCCAACATTTCGTGATCAGTTCATTCCCAACAGCCCTCTTTCAGGTCCCATAGAGTGGTCGTGGACAACTACCACCCCTGCATCTTTGACTACCACCCCCCAATTTTAAAATCCAGAAAGATATAACCAATCTATGGTAATTTTAGACCGTTGGCGGCCTTTAACACAAGCCACTTATTACCTCCCATCTGCAATGACTGGGGCCCCAGCCACTTTTCCAAAAAAGCTTGGCTAAAAAGAGTAAACTGGGATCCAGTATCCAGCAGACAGGGGAGCTGTTTCCCTTTGACTTCTATGTTGATGTCTCAGCTGCCTCCTACTAGGGCAGCTTGGACAGCAAGGCATACTGCAATGTCTGAAGACCCAGCCACTTCACTGGCAGGGCTCCCCCTTGGCTGCGCTGCTGGTGCTGATGATCAAAAAAGAGGGAGACACAGGCCTTACTTTTTGGATCCCCGCAATGGCATGGCATATATGACTACTGCTTTATATATCCCTAGTATGAGTCAGAGCCCATTTGTACAATTTGCCAATTTACTTGGCTATGAGAAGGGCCCACGATGCGGCGTCGGGGTGCGGTGCTAGTAGTCCTCCTTCCCTCTACTCTAGCTCAATCTCTCTTGGACCCACGTCTCCCCTCTGGCTTCTGGGTGGCACCGTCAAGGAGTTGGAAAGCACAGCAGATCATACAAACAATTAGAATTATTGGGGAGAATGCTTATAGTCAAAAAGTACAATGCTTATTGTGCTGTCAGGGCTTGTTTTCAAAAGATATCGTCACAGACATGATATACAAATCAATGGACTATCTTGTGTGTGTGTATTTTTATTTATTTATTTTTTACAGGAATTTAACCCATTGAGACCTAGATCTCATTTACAAGGGGTCCTGTCAACAAACATATACAATAAAACAACACAATATCATGTGTGGTACTGACATAATCATGAGTCATAAGCAAAGAACATTCATCCAAACATGTGCAGATCCTTAATCAGGATCAAAACATTTACATGAAGCCCTAAACAATTTACAGAGATCATTTTTAAAACATTTAAAAGAAGACTATCAAATGTACTCCTTATATCATGGTTACGACCAGGTTGGCAGAATCACAGGAACGCAGATTATAGTTGGTATCATACCTATTAATCAGAGCAATTAAATAACGAGGCACCAATCCTTTAAGAAACTTAAACACAAAACAGTACCAGTGATAAAGCCTTCGGTCTGTAAGTGAAAGCCAGCCTAACTTTCTTTATTATCTCCCCTTTCAGTGTAACAATAGTCCAAGATGGATTTTTATACTGCTCTCTATTAGAACAGAATAACATAGTTTGCATCTTAGATACATTAAGTAACAATCTATCATGAAATAATTTTCTTTGTATGATGTCAAATGCAGTCTGCAGATCTATGCTGACTTCCAATTTGATGGAATTAAATTTGAAATAAGAGAAAGATTAAACAGATCAGTTAATGGTTGAGCGATAATCCCAGCTGCTAATTTCAAAAAGTATGGCTCAGCCAGCTGATTTAATTTTTTTTTTTTTTATCAAGGTTCAGTAGTAATAAAGTGTGTGAATATATTGTAACAACCCTGGCGATAGCATTGTGCTGGACACTGTGTTTGTCTTGTTTGTTTGTTTGTTTGTCTGTCATGTCTCGTTTGGTGTATTGTAAGGGAATGGGGCACGCTATTAGAGAGTGTGCGTGTGTGTGTGTGTGTGTGTATGGAGGGGTGGGGCCCTCCTGTGGGGGTGGGGTGGGGTGGTAAGCCTCGAGGAGGAGAACGCACGCAGACTTCGACTTGAGTGGTTGCTATGACACTGAGGGACAGAGAGACAGGGTGAAAGTGATGGCCTTAGTTGTGAAGCAGTAAGAAGAACCCAGGAGTTTGTCTGTGGAAGAGAGAAAGAACGTGAGTATCTGAGGAAAAGAGAATAGCAGAGAGTGAGGGTGAGAGAAAGGACAATTGGGAGCAAAAGGAAACAGAGGATTTATTATTTTGGCGTGAACCTAGCCCAGACAGGGATTTGTTGTTCCACCAGTTGTTCAATGAAAATGAAACTGGTCAAATTTAAAATCCCACCTGGTCTCCCTGAATCTTGCTCCACTTAAAGACGCGAAGATCGTTACCATATATATATATATTAACAGAGAGAGAATACATGCATGTCTGTCTCCAGTCATATGTCTGAACGCGGTGAACTCATTGGTTGCTGACTTTAAGACTTGCGAGTGGGTATAACACACTACTCGATGTGAGGGAATCGCATTGCAAAATTTTTAAACATGTTTAAACTTTGTGATCGATCAGCTGATCCTGTAAAATCGCATCACAAAGCATAACACACTGCCCGATGCGACTGAAAAATCACGTCGCTATTGATCGCATCGGGCAGTGTGTCCAGGGCTTTAGTGAGAGAAAGGACAGATGTATCTCAAGATCAGAAATATCTGCCAGGTAAGCTAGCAAAGCAAGCCATTTAGCATCTACAAGCTTTTGGGGTTTTAGTTTTTTACTGCTCAAGTCCTTGTTGTCGGTATTTCTTTTGCTGCAGTGCCACTCGATTCCGCTTCATTACTTCAGTTTCCAGCAATTTTCTTGAGAAAACTCCATTTTTAGATATTTTTATGCAAAAAAATGTTTGAACTCACTTCACAACAAAATATAGAGGCTGGACTAAACACTACAGAAGTGTATTCCGCTGATGGGCTGACATGCAAGTTAGTTGCTAGGTAACCAGTTCAGAACGTTCAGACAAAGGTAGAGCGAGGGACTCATTGGGAGTAAAATTTTGAGTAAAAAGTGCCAATAATAATAATAATAATAATAATAATAATAATAATAATAATAAATGAACTTACCTGTTTCTTAAACTAAAATTGCGCAGGTTTTCGCGACCCCATTATGGAAATCTTGTTATCCCTGAGACTGACAAAATATTTGTATGCGAAACTCCAAATACATTAGAGTCAGATTGATGAGGAATAGTTTAACATCTAACCATTGGATGCTGTGTTGTAATTCTATTTTTGTAAAAAAAATATAATTACATAAATATATAATTACATAATATATATATATATATATATATATATATATATATATATATATATATATATATATATATATATATATATACAGGGCATGACTTTAAGTTCATGAAGGGCAAGGCAATATTGCCTTCGCTGGGCATGAAAATTCAGGGGCACCAAGGCAGTTCTAGGGAGCAAAGAGGCAAAACAAAAATCCAACCCAAGGGCACCAAGGCGATTTCATACTCATTCATAAAACAACTAAAAAGAAATACAACAAGCCTATAGTGTTCATTATCTAAGTGGGGATTGCTGCATGATCTGAAAATAAAAAAGTAAAAAAAGTAAAAAAAGGCTATATGGAAGTGATTATTTTTTGTCAAAAATAATAAAATGTTAAAGGATGGATAAGGGTGTCTGCTAAACAATTAATATTTATAATAATAATAATAATAATAATAATAATAATAATAATAATAATAATAATAATAATAAAGCAAGCTGCATTTGAATTTATTGGGGGCCATAATATTCATTCTACTGAATGGTTTAATTTGGACACTCGATTCAAGAAAAAAAAGTGGATTGTTGCTTTTGAGCATTCACATTCTAACCCCTTTCATGAAAGCACACGTTGCTAGTTAAAAACCAGAACTACTGTGTTTCGATTACTTGTGTTTTCTCCAACTCGTTTCATAAGCTACTAGCTCCTTGTGTAAGAATTTGAACAAAATTCATTATTATTTACTTATTGTGTTCATATTTAGCGAGGGTGTTGCGGAGGAATAACCCAGCAACGGTCATTGAAGTGTCCATATAAATTAACCATTTATATACGCTGAAGTCCCAAAATGAGTTATAATGCATATTGTATGTTGCGTTTGAAAGTATTGCAATTTTAAACATAGAATCAGATCTCCTTATACCACACATGATCACAGAATATATTTGTGCAATATAGGTGATTTTTACTAAAGTGTAAATTAAAATATATATGGTATATATATATATTTGAAGGATATTCACAAATCCATATACAGATCGCTTTACTTCATTTAGTATAATGTGGTCCTATGGAACATTTTGATGTATATACACTGTGGTAATTTGTACTATTCAGTCAAATTAAAATGGTATTTTTTTTAATGTACAGTATAAATAAACAGCTACTGGACCAAATTCTCACTACCTCTCAACATTTGAGGGGGGCTGAGGTTTGTCGGTGAAATAGCAGTTATTATTATTATTTGATGTTAGTATTAGGGGATGAATTGTTGTGCACCCATTTCCTACCTGAACATCACATCAATTCTGGAACACTTAGCTGCCGCTTTAGCCAGCTCTTCGTCCTTTTTTTAATTCGCTGCTGGTTTGGCATTGCTCACGGTCGGAAAATCTACACCACTGCAGTGACCTGCCAGACAACAACTCTGTTACTGCAATCCCTGGAACTTAAAAAAACCACACGACTGCAGTGACCCTGCCAGACAACAACTCTGTGACTGCAATCCCTGGAACTTAAAAAAACCACACGACTGCAGTGACCCTGCCAGACAACAACTCTGTGACTGCAATCCCTGGAACTTAAAAAAATCACACGACTACAGTGACCCTGCCAGACAACAACTCTGTGACTGCAATCCCTGGAACTTAAAAAAACCACACGACTGCTGTGACCCTGCCAGACAACAACTCTGTGACTGAAATCCCTGGAACTTCAGCGCGGTCAAACTCAGCTCAGTCTTACAACTAATAGCGCCCCTCCCTCTGTTAGCCCTTTATTAACCAATGATACGTCGTACTTGTGGCTTAGTGCTGGGAGGTGTATGGTAAAAAGAATGCTAACAATAATATGTTAGACAATTCTTGCCATGCATTGTGAGGCAGGAGGCCGCAGGCCAATACCTTCAACCACCCAGGAAGTGGGGTAAGAATTGTCTTGCTGCACACTGGAGTGGGTTATTTCGCTTATAAAATGGCTACATTTTCTTTTTTAAAATAATTACACAAAATGGCTTTTTTAACGAAAAAAATAAGAAATATATTATGTGTTCTACGACTGAGAAAAAAACAGTCCCTGAAGACTGTTTGATTGTAAAATATATTTTGTACTTTTTTAAAATTTGCCATAAACATTACATTGAACATTTATAGTAACATTTTTTGAGCTGAAATGACATTTGTGAATTGAAAGCAGACTGATTTCCCACATCTGAGGGAGGGTTCATGGAACAGCCAAACACTGCACTGCACTGGCACTGGGGAGGGGCTTCTCTTTTTTGTAAGAAATTATCCTATTCAGGCTTTGCGGCCTTCAAGAGAAGCTGACCAATAATTTATGAGGCTGTTTTCACACCGATGCCGGTAACTGGCATAATTTCTCTAGATTGTAAACCAGCATTAGATGATATGTGGACTAGACGACTTTCGTGTCAGTTTGCGCAGTGCCACAGACAGTCCTTCCCGCGGCGAGCACAATAGAATTCTATGCCGAACCCGACCTTGTTTAAAAGCGTTGTGTCAGCAGAGAGCAGGAGAGATTTTAATTTTGTTTTAAATATGTTTCTGAAATCGGAGGGTAGTGGTGAGATGTATCTGTTGTGTCAAATTTAGAAATTGCATACTCGCAAGTCAGTATATATATATACAGTATATTACATGCTGAGTGAGACTTGCATGGTGATTTCTCAGATGGCTTTTGAATAGTGTTACTGCTACTGTTTGCCTCGGAGTTTTCTTTGTTCTGTTCTCTGACTAAATAAATACCACAGTATATTTGCCAGTTTTTCTGTAATTCTTAGTGACAGAGATGTTGTTGGGTGATTTAAATGCTGTTTCAGTTGTATGTTGACATTTTTACCTACAGAAACAATGTTTAGATCATTGTTACTGTTAAGGCATAGTAATATTAATAGATCAGGTAAGTAAGTTGGTCTATGATGTCATAGCCGTGCGGTAAAACAATTATTACAGCATGGTCATGTGATCTTGTTCAGCCAATCACAGCACTTAATTTATCTAAGCCATTTTATAAACCATAGTGATGAGTCATTTTCTCCCTTGACGAGATTAGACTAGACAGAATTGAATTGTGACAGAACAGGCCAGCTGACATTGCGCAAGTTTGTGAAAAACGGGTTGGGCAGCACGACAATTGTCGTTGGTGCCGTTGGTTATATATATATAGACTTATTAGGTTATATAAAATAGACTTATTAATGGGATATGTAGTTTTATATATATATATATATATATATATATATATATATATATATATATATATATATATATATATATTTATATATATAAAACTACATATACCATTAATAAGTCTATTTTCATTTTGCTCCATTGCTTACACTTTCTAAGGGAGAGATGTGAATATTTTTTCAATTAAAATTGTGTATTTAATAAGGAGATAAATAATTTAGCTAATGCAATTACATTAGTTTTTCATAAGATATTTGTAAATATTTGTTGTATATAAATGTTTTGTCCTCCACCGAGATGGAACATAAGCATTTTGATTTGGAAATAAACTGTTTATTTTTAAATTAATTCCTGGTGTTGAATTTTCATATTGATATACAGAATAAATGAGTATGTCTTTGAACTGATGCTTGAGCTCTAATGAGCTCTAATGTCAAAAAATAGTAAAAAATAATAATAATTATTATATTCAAGAACAAATCCCTTCAAAACCTTTTTTTCACAGTGATACTACTTAGGATATCTTCCTATTATTATTATTATTATTATTATTATTATTATTATTATTATTATTATTATTATGACATAAAATCAGTACCACATATATTTCCTCATAAAATCATTATGAAACATAAACTATCCCACTTTGCTTTTCCGAATGTATTTGGTCATTGTATAATAATCCGTATGCACCCAAACATCTGCATAATGCCGCACTGCCAATGTCCAAAATCATTCCTCTGGAGCATCTCTTCTGATCCAGAAAACTTGACTTCCGCGTGTACTGTCAGATGTACTGGTGCATGCCCAATGAAGTGTTGTGTAAGCTTGTGGCAGTGTGCCCCGCCCATGTGTGTGTTATGTGTTGCATGTGGTGTGTTAATGTTGGTGTATAGGTATTGGTGCACGGGATATAAATGGGTCTGTGTAGCACGAGGCGATTTAAAATATATAGTTGTATTTAGGCACGGGGATTGCATAATCACTTCACATGCAGATAAAGTATGTGAGCACGGGATTGCACAAATTAGTTCACGTGCTGGGATTCAAGTGAATATTTAATTGGTAATTGAATCCCCGTGTCGTTTGTTAATAAGTTGACCGGGAAATAAGTTGATCGCGCAAGCGCAGTAAGGCAAAAGTAGACAAAAGTAAGGCGGGGCTACAGTTTGATTAAAGGGGAGGTTCACTACATGGCTTTTTATTTTTATCTGGCCGTTTTATTTACTAGACTGTGTATGTTGGTGCGTGTTCGTGCCACTGTCTTTTCGTATGAGCTTTAAAATGTGTGATCGACGACTGTTTTTATGGTAAACTGTTTTAAACCTCTGTCTTTTTATGTTTCTATAACATCGATGTCAGTCTGATGTAGTTTATGTGTGATCGCGGAGATTTATTTATATATTAAATTATTTTACACGTCAAAATGTTGTCAATCTTTAATCGAAATTAAAATGTTTCAGTAATATAATCACATGCTGCATCCATAATATTATTAGCAGGGCAAGTCGTGTTTTATACATTTTAATATTAGTATAGCTGTAACCTTACTACAGTTCAGGCGTAGGCCTACCACTGCTAGTTTTAAAAAAAAAGTATATACTGTACACTACATATACAATTGTATATTTAAAAAAGGTTATAGGTTTAGGGTTGTGGTTTTTAAATTGGCAGTGTGAAGAAAATTAACCACAAATAGCCAGCTGAAAGGTTTTTTTAGAAAGGAATTGTGATGTGTACTCAGGTTGGGAATTAAAACAAATATCTCATGTTGTTTGCACACAATACATTAACTTAAATGCCATATTCTTCATAAACGCGGCAATTTTATTCCTTGTAGTATATAGTATTACTATGGGATAAGATTTGTTAAAAAAGGACCCTGTCAAATCCTCAGTAGATAAGACAAATACAGAAATGAAAAACGTATGTCTAGGTAGATATGATTGGTTATGCTTAGTACTCTGTTACTACGGCTAAATACAATTTTGATTGGTTCTCCTGATGAAGCAGCTATGATAAAATTACCTACCTGTTACTACCCAAAGTGAGAAATAAAAATATATCGTCTCCTGATAGGTTGCACACAACTCATTTACATAAATACAAAATCTTTTTATTGGTTCTTCCAATGAAGCGGCTAAGATAAAACTACCTGCAACCTAACAGTCTTTTTCTTTACCAGTGACAAAAAAGTTAAGTGTATATAATTGATGTCGTGTACAATTAGAAATAATACTTCAAATGTTTACCAAAGTTTATCTTTATTCATCTATTATAATGTATCTAAGTATATACATAGCATGTAAATATAAATGCTTATAGCCTACATTTTAACAAATAGTTATACTATAATTTATAGGTGTAGTTATAATACGTTGTTGAACATAATTTATAAGTATGAGCTGTGTCATTGTAATACACGTTAATCGAAATAATGTGATTCACCTGTGACATCTAATCTTCTTCTTATACTGTAATTATCCTGTACACTACACCCCTATAAAAAATGATGGTACTGTACCACTGAATTTTGGAGCAAGGTGATGGTATCATGGTATCAGTGTGAAAGTACAATGGCACTGTATACATAATACATGTCTTATAACATAAATGTAAAGTACAACAACCTATAATGGTACTATAATACAGTACAACCATAATAATGGTAACAATGGTATATATAACTACACTATACCATAGCAATATATACCATGAAATAATTAGAAATAGAAAATTGCAATGCTGGATTATGGTGATACTGCATTATAGTACCATAATACAGCATTGTACATTGATGGTATAGGATTGTGCTTTCACACTCATTATATCGTGCCCTGTTCCAAAATCCAGTGATACAAGTACCATACATTTTTATAGGGATATAGCTGTAGCATTCAATCATTTGTAATAGCCACATAGGTACAAGTAGCCTATAATGATCTTTTCCTGTGAGGTCACATATATATATATATATATATATATATATATATATATATATATATATATATATATATATATATATATATATATATATATATATATATATATATATATGTAACATAAAAATAATGTGTGAATAAAATAATAAAGTTAATTGTTACCAATGTAGAAGTACATGTATCAAATAACTACAAGTCAAAATAGAATTACCTATTAAATTACAAAAGATGAATATTACTTAGAAACATAATAAGATACACATAATAAGATACAAAAAAGAACATGTATCTAAATCATGGTAATGGTCAAAGTAACTCAATAAAAAGTGATATATGCATTGATGGAGAAGATTTACTGACGTATATTTTAAAGAGTTTTAAGAAATGGAACTGAAATTAAAATAATCTTTGGAAGACGTGAGGATCTACCTCCTGAAGTCAACATACCCAGAAGACATGGAGAAGAATCAAAGAAAGGCATTGTGGAAGTACGCCAAGAACTTCAAGATTGAAGGTGAAGCACCTTTCAGTTTGTTATTACATAAAACATAATGATAACAAACTACTGTGAAATATCCATCCATCCATTATCAGAACCGCTTAATCTTTAGAGGGTTGCGGTAAGCTGGAGCCTAAGCAAGGCAATGCAAAGCAGGACACCAGTCCATTGCAGGGCACCACACACACACACACACTCACACAGAGGGCAATTTTAGAGTGACCAATCAACTTGAACAGCATGTCTTTAGACTGTGGGAGGAAACCGGAGTACCCGGAGAAAACCCACAATGCGAACACCTGGATACGGGCATCTGCTAAGAAATTAATAATATAATATCTGTTATATATATAAATATTACTATTGATAATAGATATATTATACTGTAAATACATTAATGAGTTGCAAAACAGTGAGTCTTAATAAATAGTATGAAATTAATATGTTTCTAAATAAGTGTTTATTATTTTTTCTTCCCCCCCAGGTTTTGAGAAGCCATCTGAAAAGCAGTTGAAGGCTGTTTGCACTGTGGAGTCCATACAAAACAAATTCCTACGTGCAAATCACAAATAATCAGCAGAGGAATAGATAAATTAAATTTACATGTTATATCTAATGTGTCATGGTTTTTAGATGAGCATAATGACCAGGCCCAGTACCTATTAGGTCAGGAATATCCTGCAGTAGATGAGTTACAAAGTTGTGTCCTGTTTTACTCTCCCATGATAGGCACAGTCCAAAAACCCTTTGTTCAAATTTTGAATCTCTCTAATAGTCATTGGATCACAGTTTAAAATGTGCAGTCACAGTCTGAATCTGTGGTTCAAGTCTATGACAGCACGGGTGCGACTGTCACAGCAGAACTTAAACGTTCTATAAGTACCATGTATATATATATATATATATATATATATATATATATATATATATATACACACTACCGGTCAAAAGTTTTAGAACACCCCATTTTTCCAGTTTTATTGAAATTTAAGCAGTTCAAGTCCAGTGAATAACCTGAAATGGTACAAATGTAAGCGGTAAACTGCCAGAGGTTAAAAAAAGTTTAGGTTACCAAAAACTGAAAAATAATGTACATTTCAGAGTTATACAAAAAGGCCTTTTTCAGGGAACAAGTAATGGGTTAACAACTTACAGCTGTTCTGCAGCAATGGAAGTAAATTAAGCCTTGAAAGTTGATGCTAACAATTCCTACAGATGTCCCAACTTTTGTTGATTACTTACAAACCCTCTGTCTGTATAAAAGCAGTGTTGTAACAGACTGTGTTACTACACCCTCTTAAGCATTATTTGGACAGTATTGTACTGCAGGAAGCAGTATATTGCTATCATAATGGCAAGAAAAAGGCAATTAACAAAGGAAGACAGACAGACCATTATAACCCTTAAAAGTGTAGGTCTTTCCTTTAGAGAAATTGCAAAGAAAGCCAAGGTGTCAGTGAGTACAGTTTCCTACACCATCAAAAGGCACTTGGAAACTGGAGGAAACTCTGACAGGAAGAGGTCTGGCAGACCCAAAGCCACAACAGAATCAGAAGACAAGTTTCTGAGAGTCAACAGCTTGCGTGATAGGCGGCTCACGGGACAACAGCTTCAAGCACAGCTTAACACTGGTCGAAGTAAGCAAGTCTCAGTTTCAACTGTGAAGAGAAGACTTCGAGCTGCAGGTTTGACAGGTCGAGTGGCAGTAAGAAAGCCATTGCTAAGATGGCAAAATAAGAAAAAGAGGCTTGCCTGGGCCATGAAGCACCGCCAGTGGACTACTGAAGACTGGAAGAAGGTCTTATGGACCGATGAATCAAAATTTGAAATCTTCGGTTCATCACGCAGGGTTTTTGTACGCCGTCGAGTAGGCGAAAGGATGGTTCCTCGGTGTGTGACACCAACTGTCAAACATGGAGGAGGAAACGTGATGGTCTGGGGCTCTTTTGCTGGATCCAGAGTCGGCGACTTGCACGAGTGAATGGCATCCTGAACCAAAACGGCTACCACAGCATTTTGCAGCGCCATGCAATATCCTCTGGTATACGCCTAGTTGGTCAGGGGTTCATCCTACAGCAAGATAATGACCCAAAACATACCTCCAGGCTATGTCAGAACTACCTCAGAAGAAAAGAACAAGACGGTAGGCTTCAAATCATGGAATGGCCAGCACAGTCTCCAGACTTAAACCCCATCGAGCTGGTTTAGGATGAACTGGACAGAAGGGTGAAAGCAAAGCAACCTACAAGTGCAACACATTTGTGGGAACTTCTGCAACAGTGTTGGGAAGAACTTTCTGAACAATATTTGATTTCCATTGTAGAAAGAATGCCACGAGTGTGTTCGGCTGTTATATCTGCAAAAGGTGGCTACTTTGAGGAGTCAAAAATTTAGATTAAATTTTGTTAAACAAAACGATTCCATGATTTCTTTTTTATCTCCAATTGTTTATTTGTTCTATGCTTTAATTTCAGAGTACATTGAGACATTAAACTGCGTAAATTTCAATAAAAACTGGAAAAATGGAGGTGTTCTAAAACTTTTGACCGATAGTGTGTGTATATATATATATATACAGTACTGTGCAAAAGTTTTAGGCAGGTGTGAAAAAATGCTGTAAAGTAAGAATGCTTTCAAAAATAGACATGTCAATAGATTATATTTATCAATTAACTAAATGCAAAGTGAGTGAACAGAAGAAAAATCTAAATCAAATCCATATTTGGTGTGACCACCCTTTGCCTTCAAAACAGCATCAATTCTTCTAGGTACACTTGCACAAAGTCAGGGATTTTGTAGGCATATAGTCAGGTGTATGATTAAACAATTATACCAAACAGGTGCTAATGATCATCAATTCAATATGTAGGTTGAAACACAATCATTAACTGAAACAGAAACAGCTGTGTTGGAGGAATAAAACTGGGTGAGGACCAGCCAAAGTCAGCTAACAAGGTGAGGTTGCTGAAGACAGTTTTCTGTCAAAAGTCATACACCATGGCAAGACTGAGCACAGCAACAAGACACAAGGTAGTTATACTGCATCAGCAAGGTCTCTCCCAGGCAGAAATTTCAAGGCAGACAGGGGTTTCCAGATGTGCTGTCCAAGCTCTTTTGAAGAAGCACAAAGAAACGGGCAACGTTGAGGACCGTAGACGCAGTGGTCGGCCAAGGAAACTTACTGCAGCAGATGAAAGACACATCATGCTTACTTCCCTTCGCAATCGGAAGATGTCCAGCAGTGCCATCAGCTCAGAACTGGCAGAAAACAGTGGGACCCTGGTACACCCATCTACTGTCCGGAGAAGTCTGGTCAGAAGTGGCCTTCATGGAAGACTTGTGGCCAAAAAGCCATACCTCCGACATGGAAACAAGGCCAAGCGACTCACGAAAACACAGGAACTGGGGTGCAGAAAAATGGCAGCAGGTGCTCTGGACTGATGAGTCAAAATTTTAAATGTTTGGCTGAAGCAGAAGGCAGTTTGTTCGCCGAAGGGCTGGAGAGCGTACACAAATGAGTGTCTGCAGGCAACAGTGAAGCATGGTGGAGGTTCCTTGCAAGTTTGGGGCTGCATTTCTGCAAATGGAGTTGGGGATTTGGTCAGAATTAATGGTCTCCTCAATGCTGAGAAGTACAGGCAGATACTTATCCATCATGCAATACCATCAGGGAAGCATCTGATTGGCCCCAAATTTATTCTGCAGCATGACAACGACCCCAAACATACAGCGAAAGTCATTAAGAACTATCTTCAGCGTAAAGAAGAACAAGGAGTCCTGGAAGTGATGGTATGGCCCCACAGAGCCCTGATCTCAACATCATCGAGTCTGTCTGGGATTACATGAAGAGAGAGAAGCAACTGAGGCTGCCTAAATCCACAGAAGAACTGTGGTTAATTCTCCAAGATGTTTGGGCCAACCTACCTGCCGAGTTCCTTCAAAAACTTTGTGCAAGTGTACCTAGAAGAATTGATGCTTGATGCTGTTTTGAAGGCAAAGGGTGGTCACACCAAATATGGATTTGATTTAGATTTTTCTTCTGTTCACTCACTTTGCATTTAGTTAATTGATAAATATAATCTATTAACATGTCTATTTTTGAAAGCATTCTTACTTTACAGCTATTTTTCACACCTGCCTAAAACTTTTGCACAGTACTGTATATATATATATGTTGTTGCGTGAATCCTCCAGAAATGTGTTGTAAGTATAACAGGATTGTGCATTGTTTTAAAACTGTGATTTAGCTCTCTTTGTATTGAAACTCAGAGTCTGCATTATGGGACCTGCGTTGGCCTTGGAAGGGTCAGTTGACTTTCTTTATATATTTAACATATAATATGATTGTAAATTCTTTAATTTATTAATATGTGTTTTTAATATAATCATAAACTAATTTTTTTATTAATAATTAACTACAAAAAAATCCCCTCCTTTTATGGGTTATGTGAGGGTGTAAAGTGTTGTTAGGGTTCTAATGTTGCAACATTTTTGTTTATGTTAGGGTAAAATAAGAACAAAGATGTTATGTTAAACTCAATATTAACCTCCCACTCTGATGGCCAGTAACTTCACGTGGTGAGTGGGCTTTTCACTAAAGCTGGCATTTTAACCCAGTGTTTTCATTGTATTGTGTTCTAGTTAATGTAGTTAATTACATTTAAATACAATGCATTTACATTTGACGCCACATCTGCTTTACATTACACTGTACAGTTCATTTTAAAATACATTCATATTCGTGTACACCCGCCTAAAAAAAGGCGCAATTTGTAATAACTTGCTACTCCGCCAGCGTTACAGCATAATCAATCTGTAAGTATTTCTTTGAAAAACATTTTAGGTTGATTATGTAGTAGCCCTATGCCGACAGAAATATAAGAGTTAATTCTACTCATTAAAAGAAGTAAATTGCAATTATTAATGTATGGATAACAACCTTATTAAAAAGAAAGATTACACATTAGTATATTGTCTTAGGTTCATTTCTTTTTTTTCGCAATTGTGCTTCACGTATGATTATACAGAGATGTGTTTATGATTTTTCTTACCTTGAAATAAATGCAGGTTTTACTTAGAGTACATTATATTCTTCTTGAGTTAACAAGTTAAGATAATACATATTTTAACATCACCATGATTAACTTTTAACTCTATTTCCTACATTACAGGCGTTTGCAGTTGCCTGCATGTAAAAATAAAACTACCAGAGTGGAAAGGTCATAGTTAAATTACACAAATTTAAAGGTGTAGGTACAAATGTATTTGCTGTGGCATTTTTGTTTTCTACATCTAATGGTGTTCATGTCTTATAGTTTATTCAACAACTTCAACCACAAAAGGTAAAATACCCATTTAATATCACCAGTATTATTATACTGAAAAATGCCATCCATGTGTTTTGTTTTGTAATCTCTGTCTTTTGCATAGTTTACACTTGTGTAGTGTTCATATCATTACAATACTTACGAGGACAAATTGATTTCTTATATTAGGCACACGTAATGCATATAAATGTTTTTCAATGATATACCTTGTATGCAGCAAACTACTGATGACAACAATGTATTTATACACACACACACATATATTGTTTCTAACAGACTCACAAAAAAGCAAAACAACAACAACTATGCCAGGAGACTACGCCAGGAGAACTGCCTCAAAAAGTAAGAGTATTATGTTACCTGTGTATGAATTGTGGCAGAGCTGTGTCTCTGCCACTGTATAATGTGTAAATAGTTTGGAGTGTAGTTCCTGAATGTGCCTGTGGGTGTCTGAGTGTGTTGAGTGAGTGACTGCACCTGTTAGGCCAGGTGAGCATGTGGTTGGGTTGATTGCCAATACCACATGGTATAAATTGATTGTTTGTTCCTTTGTTTGAGAGATGTGCAGCGAGCAGCATGGGTGTGTTGCTGGCTCCTGTTTTGTGTTTGTTTGTTTGTTTTTTGTATTTGCTTTTTTTTTGGGGGGGGTTAAATTATAAACTTTTATTTTAAATAATAATAAACAAAATGGCACGTGGGCCAAGCAAAAGCAAATACAAAAACAAACAAACAAACAACTAAAGTTTGACAATTCACCTGATTTTGAGAACACATACTGTAAATATACCTGTTAAGCAAAACTCATACTGTTTACAAAGGTGTATGCTTTAATTTATTGACCACTGCTGTGTTTGTAGTGATTGCAATCAAACTTCTTGACGCTACATAATTTTTCTTCACAGCATCTGTGAGGATTGTCGGACACAGTTTTGTCCATTGGGCTGAACAGTAGGCCAGAAGAGGGCTCGGGCTGGACCTGCAGCTCCAAGGCGCCTCCATCCGCTGGTTCAGATGGAGAGGCCTGAAATGGCACATGTTTTTAATTTTTTTATTTCTTTGATTAATAATGGTTCACCTCCTGATGTCCTGGTCATCCATGCTTGGGGCAATGATTTAGGGAAACTTAAAAGTGTGGAGTTAATTTGAGTTATGAAGAAAGATATAACTAAATTGCATGAGATGTTTCCAAAAACAAAAATTGTTTTCTCATGCATCACCCAGAGACGTCTTTGGAAAAATATTAAGGCATCACCAAAAATAAACAAAGCACGTAACTGGGTGAACAATGTAATGTCAGATTTTGTAAGTGGTTTGGGGGGTGTTCAATTCGGCACCCCGAAATTAAATATGATCAGGTTGGGCTTTTTAGGAGGGATGGTGTCCATTTAAGCGACACAGGTAATGGTATATTCGTAAGAAACCTCCAGCATGGAATCAAAGACCATATGTGAATGATTGCCCATCCCATTCCCACCACTTACTGTTTTTGAATTGTTTAAATTAAAGTTGTTTTTAAAAAAAAGTCTCATTCTTTCCATCCATCCATTATCATAACCGCTTATTCCTTAACCTAACCAATGCAAGGCCGGACTACACCCTGGACGGGATGCCAGTCCATCACAGGGCACCACACACACACACACACTCACACAGAGGGCAATTTTAGAGTGACCAACCTGAACAGCATGTCTTTGTAATGTGGGAGGAAACTGGAGTACCAGAGAAAACCCACACGAACACGGGGAGAACATGCAAACTCCACACAGACAGACCCCTGGGCCAGAATCAAACCTAGGACCCTGGCTTAGAAATTTAATGTGATCAATTTACTCTCAGGTTCAGATGTGTTTCTTTGGTCATAGGTGTCTATCAAATAAATCGAATATTATAATGACATATACTGTACAGCTTGATTTTCAAAAGTGGCCTATAAAAAATAATCACAAAGTGATTTTATAATGTATTATCTCTCTTTATTATAAATGTATATTGGTTGGTATTGAACCACAGATTAAAATCATGCTGGTACACTGTATGATCTCTCTTCCTCACTATTTAAGTCTCTTGGCTGGTATTGACCAATTGCAATTCAAGACAACAGACATATATAATGAGGAAGAGAGATACCGTATATATGTGTATACATGATTTTAAATCGTGATAATTCACTTTAATTCAATATACTGTATCTCTTTCTCGTTATATGTGTTATTGGTTGTTGCACTACAGGGATTTACCATTTCAAAATGATGCTGATATACAGAAGCCTACATATACTGTATGATCTCTCTCACAACACAAAATCTTGGTTGGTATTGAACTACAGGTATTTACCACGGTTTAGCAAAGACGTTAACTCTTTAGTTTTTAATTAATTAATGTATTGTTTCTTCCCAGACTTGTAATTGAAATACATGCACTATGATAACCAGTCTCCTGTTCGTTTTCTGCCCTAATTATACAAAGTACTGAATGTAAAAATAAATGAACGAACAAATATAAAATAATAATACTGTATAACCAATGTTTTTCAAGTACATCATGTGATTGATGTGCACCGTGGACTAGTTAGTAATCACAGCATGGAGCTTAATTTTTTCAATGATTGAAACTCATGCTTGAACTTTTGGACAATCGCTTGCATACCTGCTGTCCATACTGTAGTGCTTCCCAAAACAAAAACACCTCCAGAAATGCAAAATAACGTTAATACGTAACACATTTTCCTAGTCAACGTTTGTTACTCAAACAGAAATACACAATCTGAAATGTACAATCATACAATTCATTTTAAATTATTTATTTGCTGCTAATATATATTACGGCGATATTCACATTCCCTAATCTAGCGTAATACTGTCGAATATATACGATCTACATGTTAATGTAAATTATACGTACAAAAGTCATTTTAAATTATGCATTTTTGAGGGGCTCCCGAGTGGCGCATCCAGTAAAAGCACTTGTTAGAGTGCAGGATGCGCTCTATAGCCTGGATGTCGCGAGTTCGAATCCAGGCTATTCCACAGCCGACCGTGGACGGGAGCTCCCAGGGGCGGCTCAATTGGCCGAGCGTCGCCCGGGGGAAGGGAGGGTTAGGTCGGCCAGGGTGTCCTCGGCCCACCGCGCACCAGCGACCCCTGTAGTCTGGCCGGGCACCTGCGGGCTTGCCTGTAAGCTGCGTTGTCGTCCGACGCTGTAGCTCTGAGGCGGCTGCACGGTGAGTCTGCAGAGTGTAAGAAGCGGGCGGCTGATGGCACACGCTTCGGAGGACAGTGTGTGTTCATCTTCACCCCTCCCGAGTCAGCGCAGTGGTGGTAGCGGTGAGCTGAGCCTAAAAATAATTGGGCATTTCAAATTGGGGACAAAATAATAATAAAAAAAACTAATTGGCAACGACTAAATTTAAAAAAAAAAAAAAAAAAATGCATTTTTGTTAGGCTAATATATCGGATCTAAAGTATATATTCACATCATCTTATCTAGCAGCATACTGCCGAATAAATCCGATCTACTAATTGATATAAATTATACTTACAAAATTAATTTTAAATTATTTATTGTTCATTAATGTATCCGATCAACTTACTTCCTGGGCTCGATCAACTTATTTCCGGGCTCGGTCAACTTATTTCCTAGCCTAGGCTTGTTTACATTAGAAACAATGGAACCTCCCCTTTAAATTTTTTAAGCTTGATCAACTTATTTCCTGGGACCGGCACAACAGTATATATAGACACACGTTTTACTCACTCGGGGTTGCGTGTTTGTGAGAGGAGAACGAGTGTGGAGAGGAGGTAAAAGATTTAAAAAACTAAAATAACAATTGCTAAAACGTGCTGGCTTATAAACCAGCATGATACTTGTTATTGTTTATCATCTGTTTGTTTGTTTGGTCAAAGCGCCTTTTTTGTTTTGTCAAAGCGCCTTTTTTGTGTTTGTTGTTTGCTATTTAAAGCTTTTATTTTTACAATTAAACGCACTGAGCACCGCAGTGTCTCAGTTTCACCTGCCAGTACTGCCTGTCTGTGTGTTCCTTTCTGACCTGACGTCACCCCTACAGCCAGCCTGTTCACAAAGCTATATTACCTCCGCCTGGAAACACACTAGTCTGTGTGACAAACATGGTCCGGTTTATTTTCCATAAGAAAGGAACTTGTACCTGCTTTCATTTTGTGTAGTAGACATCTTTCTCACTGTACGTGTTTCCTTCACATGTTGCATTTTGATGTTTTATTATGATTAATGTTGTATTCAATAAAAAAATAATAATAATAAAAAAATGTCTGTGCTGTGTAAGTGGTTGCGGGAAAAAGAAAACCAAGACGGAGTTGTTCTCATTTCCAACTAATGAAGGGACCTGCCCACAATTATAGCAGCACTGTGTTATTTCAATATACGTGCCCAAAGTCTCAGATATAGCTCCAGCTGATTCGGAATGTTTGCAGAATTGACACGTATCAAATAAACTAGCAAATGAGATTCAGAAACAAGGTATTTCCTTTTGGAATGAGATCTTTGAGGATGATCTGACCTAAAAAATAAATTTGCATTTCCTGACACAACACATGCACAACCATATACGCACCTTTGAGTGGGAAAGTTGAATTTGGCCACAAATTCCATCTCCCTATCAGTTTCTGAACAATCTTATGTTGAAATGTTGTCTGGCATTATTTCAGATGTTCCCTGTGTACAGTCACACTGTGTTGCTGAGGAAAATTAGAATTGGAACTGTTAATGTCTTTGACATTGTGGCAAGCTGGCTCGCAGTGGTGACGTCACGGACCAGGAAGTAACTGAATCACAGCAATGGATGGGCGGGTGAAACTGAACGCAACGGCGTTCAGCTGATTTTATTAAAAAACAAAACAAAATATTTAAACAAAACAACAAAACAGAAACAAAAGGGCACGAGGGCCAAACGAATAAACAGACAAACAAGTAAGTGGCGTGCTGGCTAAACCAGCACGTTTTAGCAATTGTTTCTATGTCTTCTCACGCTCTCTCTCCGCTCTCCGTACTCTCTACTCCAACACTCCCCTGCAGAACGGACAACTGCTGGTTCTTATACTCTGGCCGAGGGTTAACTAGTTGTTAATTATCTTATTACCCCTCGGCCACAGTCTGCAGCGTTTGGTAAGGATGCATGACTGTCAGCTAGTTAAATAATCAGTAGCTGATCAGTCATGCATCCTCACAGGTTTTAAATATAAATATAAAAACAATAACAAAAGACGCGGCGCTTTTATCCGCGCGCAAACAAATACAAATAATAATAAATAGAGGCGGACACTCCGCCACACATGCCTTGTGCGCAGCACACATGGACTTTTCAGCCACCTCCCCCTTATTCCCTAAAGTCCCGGCTAGCAGTCCGGCTAGCAGTCCAGCGCAGGAACAGGGGCAGCAACGGGCCAAAGGTGGCGGCCACGGTGGGATGTCCTCCTCCCACCCAAACAGCCGTAAGCGTTCCAATGGCCCACGCACAGGCGGCTCCTCTGGCCAAAAATTTTTGGGGTGGTCTCCAGACCTGCCCCCTTCTTCATGGCCGGCAGCTCCCCTCCGTGGGGCTCCGGCCACCCTCTCTCCTGCAGCAAAATTGCTGCGGGCGGAGCTGGTCTCCTGACCTCCCCCCCCTTGTTCATGGCTCGCAGCTGCCTTTCATGGGTCTCCAGCCACAGTATTTCTTGCCGCGAAAGTGCGGCTGGGGGAGCTGGTCTCCTGACCTCCCCCCCCTTCTTCGTGGCCAGCAGCTGCCCTTCATGGGGTTCCAGCCACAGTATTTCCTGCCGCATGGCAGGACTGGTAGCGACCCCAGGCAAAACAGGACCCTCGGGAGGTGAAGGTAGCAGCTGCAGACCTTCGGCAGGCAACGGCAGCAGCAGCGGACCCTCGGGAGGCGAAGGCAGCAGCAGCGGACCCTCGGGAGGCGACGGCAGCAGCAGCGGACCCTCGGGAGGCGACGGCAGCAGCAGCAGTAGTAGCGGACCCTCGGAGGCGAACTTCGGGAGGGAGCCCCTGGCCATGGAGGCGGCAGCGGGAGCTCCACTTCTCCCTGTGCCCTATAACTGGTGGCTCTCCAGGCGATGCGGAGCAACAGGCAGCCCCAGGCGATGCGGAGCAACAGGCAGCCCCAGGCGATGCGGAGCAACAGGCAGCCCCAGGCGATGCGAGGCAGGCATCCTTGGGCGGTGCGAGGCAGGCATCCTTGGGCGGTGCGAGGCAGGGCAGGAGCAGTCCTTCCCATGACAGTGGAAGTGGAACCGGCAGGCATTCACCCTCTGCTGGTGGAGCTGGGAGCTGCAAGCAGTCCTCCCACGGCGGTTGAGGCGGAACCAGCAGGCATTCACCCTCTGCTGGTGGAGCTGGGAGCGGCAAGCTGTTCTCCCACGGCGGTTGAGGCGGAACCAGCAGGTATTCACCCTCTGCTGGTGGAGGTGGGAGGGTCAAGCAATCCTCCCACAGCGGTTGAGGCGGAACCAGCAGGAATTCACCCTCTGCTGGTGGAGCTGGGAGCAGTAAGCAGTCCTCCCACAGCGGTTGAGGCGGAACCAGCAGGAATTCACCCTCTGCTGGTGGAGCTGGGAGCGGCAAGCTGTTCTCCCACGGCGGTTGAGGCGGAACCAACAGGTATTCACCCTCTGCTGGTGGAGGTGGGAGGGTCAAGCAATCCTCCCACAGCGGTTGAGACGGAACCAGCAGGCATTCACCCTCTGCTGGTGGAGATGGGAGGGGCAAGCAGTCCTCCCACGGCGGTTGAGGCAGAACCAGCAGGCATTCACCCTCTGCTGGTGGAGGTGGCGGAGGCAGAGGCAGCTCTTGCTGCTCTGCTCCTGGCGGTGGTGGAGACAGAAGCAGCTCCTGCTGCTCTGCTCCTGGCGGTGGTGGACAGAGGCAGCTCCTGCTGCTCTGCTCCTGGCGGTGGTGGAGACAGAGGCAGCTCCTGCTGCTCTGCTCCTGGCGGTGGTGGAGACAGAGGCAGCTCCTGCTGCTCTGCTCCTGGTGGTGGTGGAGACAGAGGCAGCTCCTGCTGCTCTGCTCCTGGTGGTGGTGGTGGAGACAGAGGCAGCTCCTGCTGCTCGGCTCCTGGTGGTGGTGGAGACAGAGGCAGCTCCTGCTGCTCGGCTCCTGGTGGTGGTGGAGACAGAGGCAGCTCCTGCTGCTCTGCTCCTAGTGCTGGAGACAGTGGCGAGGGCTCCTCACCGTCTAACGCTGGAGACGGCAGCAACGGCTCCTCTCCCTCTGGCGCTGGAGAAGGCAGCGACGGCTCCTCTCGCTCTGGCGCTGGAGAAGGCAGCGACGGCTCCTCTCCCTCTGGCGCTGGAGAAGGCAGCGATGACTCCTCTCCCTCTGGCGCTGGAGAAGGCAGCGATGACTCCTCTCCCTCTGGCGCTGGAGAAGGTAGCGATGACTCCTCTCCCTCTGGCGCTGGAGACGACAGCAATGGCTCCTCTCCCTCTGGCGCTGGAGACGACAGCAATGGCTCCTCTCCCTTTGGCGTTGGAGACGGCAGCACTGGCTCCTCTCCCTCGGGCGCTGGAGATGACAGCAATGGCTCCTCTCCCTCGGGCGTTGGAGACGGCAGCAATGGCTCCTCTCCCTCTGGCACTGGAGACGGCAGTGATGGCTCCTCTCCCTCTGGCGCTGGAAACAGCAGCGGGGCCCCTCCCATATCTGCAGCCAGGTAGTTAACTAGTTGTTAATTATCTTATTACCCCTCGGCCACAGTCTGCACGCGTTTGGTAAGGATGCATGACAGTCAGCTAGTTAAATAATCAGTAGCTGATCAGTCATGCATCCTCACGAGGTTTTTAAATATAAATATAAAAAAACAGTAACAAAAGATGCGGCGCTTTTATCCGCGCCGCAAACAAATACAAATAATAATAAATAGGGGCGGGACACTCCGCCACAGACATGCCAAGCTCGAGTCGAGTCGAGTCGAGTCACCTATCTGGCCCGAGTCAATAGTTCTGACAGTTCAAGACAGTTTGATTTAATCAGATTCATTTTAAAGGAGCTTAGCAATCAACAAGTAAAAAGAAAAGAACATATCAATTAAAAATACAAAATTAAGATGCACAATAATGTGGTCGTACTTGCCCCACTGATGTTCACCATTAAAGGTTCACGGTTTCTGGCTTTCTGTGTTTTGTCTCCATTTCAGTGAATTCACGATTCCTTGGCCTATTTGTAAGCAGGTTTTGTTATTTTGTTATAGGCCCTTTTACCTATGCTCAATTGGGTTGGATGTACAGTAATGGATACCACAAAACAAAATAATTCATTTAACCATGTATTAACAATTTTACTGATGGCAGCCTCAGTGTTTTTCACCTTTTCTCAACAGTGAAACTTCCTGATAGTTTTTTTTCAGATACCTTAACCATATGAAAGGACATTTTGTGGCATTTAATTTGATATTTTATATACAGATCTTGCTTCTACACTTAAATAATAGCAGCTACAATGGAAAACAGTCCAAGTAATGCAACTGAGGCGGAATCAGATTTTTAAAACCATTGCATACTCGCACATATATGCTCCAGTTCAAAATCAATAAACTCAAATGAATTTGCTTAACATTACAAAAATAAATGTATCTTGAAAGGCTAAATGTTTAGCATAATAATGCATGTTATTTTCAGATAAAAAAAGGGTTGATCACTAACACACTTAAAAAACTAGCGAAAATATTTCACAAAGAACACATTGCACCATAAACCCTTTAACCACCTATACTTAGCACAATAAAATCCCAGTTGTTTGTCAAAATAAAATCATCAATATAGTTAAAATGCACAAACATACAGTAATACTAAGAGGTGAATTGTATTTTGAATAACCCTACTAATGTAAAAGCACTGGTATTGAAGCTGCTGTTTCACAAACACGTGTAATAATTGATCTGTTCACCCACTACAACAAATCCTCAGACCACTTCTTAAAAATTCATTGAAAACAGTGTTGATTTTGCCTATTCCCAAAACCATGCTGCTGTGGTCTGGTCTGCCCATTTTCATTTTTTATAAATGCATCCATTAAAAAAGCAAAAAGTTTTTAACCAAACTAACTCTAAAACATCTATCCAGCATGCAAATCCATATGTATTAAATTAATCAAACACATCTAGAGCTAATTAACTCAATTCGAAATTCTAGAAAACAAAGATGACCGCGCAACGGCTTCATTGATCATCATGTATTGATTTGTAAGAAATAATAAAAAAGACCAAAAATGATTTAACCCTTTAACGCCTTGGTAGAATGACCATATTTGGGCTTGAATATGACCACTTTGTGTTTAGCACTTGTAGTTTGTAGAAATTAAACCCAGTATATCTATAGAAAAGCCTTTAGTAGCTGTTTTCAATGATAGAGTGTATTTTATTGTGGAATGTATTATATGTTTTGTTTTTTTTAATATAAACTGCACCACCCAAAAAATAATTGAAAAATGTATAATAATAAATAATATTTTTTAAAAACTGCCAATTTAAACCCCTTTCCAAGTTAGCTATAAAAAAAAATATCAGCATATGACAGATGCAAAATTTTATGAGGATTTCAAATAAAAAATCAGATTTCAAATATCTTCTACTATTGAAGAGCTACAAGATTTTGTCCAAGTCATGGTGTGTATGCCAAAATTCCCCTAAACTGCTCTATTTTCAGAACTGTCTATTTCATGTAAAGTAAGTATGACCGCTTTGTGTTTAACACTTGTAGTTTGGCAACCTTACATCAGAAGTTAAAACCCAATATATCTACAGAAAGGTATAAAGTATCTGTTTCCAATGGGAAGGTGGCTGAAGGACTAGGGTCCCCGGAGATTTTTAGGTTTTTTTTCTTCCCTCTGTTTAGCCTTCAGTCACACAAAAGTAGATTTCGTATTATGTGATATTTTTTATTTTTTTGGGGGGGGGGGGGGCATTAAATATTTCTATTTTTGATATTTTTTCATGTTCAGCTAAACGTGTGTGGTGGTGTAGGTGGTCATAATTATATATGTATTTACATATATTTTTATTTTTCATTTTGATTTTTGGTTTGGTTTTGGTTTTGGTTCACCGTGATGAACACAGCGCACCAATTATGAGCGAATAGGGATTCTCCACAAATCTCTCAGATTCTCTGTTCCTTTGGGGGGGAGTATATGATGCTCCTCTGCCTAATCATTTTTGTTCACCGGGATGAACACATCACATAGATTTATTATTTTATTGTTTGTTTTTTAGCAGGCGGCACCGGGATGCTCCAAGGAATGAGGCTGCGTGCCAGCTACTTTTATTTTTATTCACCCATTGTTTGGGTTCAATGTTTTTGGAAGTCTGTAAGATTTTGTATTATAATAAAGGTGGTTATTTAACGCAAGATTGTCCTGACTGAATCCGTTTTACATTGATTACTTCTCCAGTGTTCTGAGTGTTGCACCTGTTTCTTTCAGCTGGAACTGCTGGTCACCATCTATAAGGTACTTAAATGTGTGTTTTCCAACTACTGTTGTTGATGCACTTGTGTCCACTTCCATCTGGAGCTTTTTTCCATTGACTTGTACAATCACTTCAATATGCTCAGCTTGCTTCTTACTAATATGGTACAACGTATACATATCATTACTGTCTGCCTCTGCTTGTTGGGTGGACTCAATTAGGTTAGCTCTGGCTTTGCTTTGATTCTTGTCTAATCCTTGCTCTGCATTGTCTAACCAAGTGCCCCTTCTTATGACAGTAGTTAAACTCACTCTCTCTATGTTTACATATGTCAGCTGCATGGCTTCCACTGCATCTATTAAAAGCACAGACTTTGTCTGTTGCTTTGTAACATTGAGCCTTTTCCTTGGTATTTTGCAGGTTTCCACCCCTTTCTGTAATCGTATGCAGTGTTTTACTTTTGTTTTCCTTAGGGTACTTCTGTTTTACTTGGTGCACACTGTTTTAAGTGATTACTCATTTTCTGTAGATATTGGGACCTTTGCAGCAGATTCCATTGCTAATGAAATTTCTAGTGCACACTTTAAATCAATATGTGTTCTGCCAGTAAACGCCGCTGTATTACACTGTCAATCACTCCACATACAAGTCTATCTTATAAAATGGGTATTTTAAATACTCTATCCTGATTGGTCAAAACAGGTCACATGGGGTGTTGATATTACAGCATATCACCATGGGTCAGCACTTTTTTTCAAAAACAGGCAAATCACTGGCAGATATCCATACGCCACTAGAATTTTAAAACAAAAACGGCAGACATATTGGAATTTATCGCAATAAACATGACGGAGGAGATTTATGTAACTGTTGAACTTTTGGGAAACCGAAGTGTACATGAGATATGAATGAATCTGAATTGGACAGCAATGATTAATTAAAGTAGTGAAAAAAAGCAAAAGTATTCAAATAAATTCAAAACTCGCCATTCTGATCTCTCTGTTCCTTCTCCCTGAACTACAGCGTTTCCCTATCCCATTTTGAAAATAAATAGTTTAAAAAATATCTCTTAAACTTTCAGCTTTTCACAAAAGATTTGGGTCCCACTTAAAAGAGACTTTGGGGTTAAAGATGTTTTGTTGCCGTTGCTCCTGCTGTCCGTTCTTCAGTCTGCCTGCCTGCTGCCACTGGACCCACCCCCTGCGCAGCTGTGTGATCTGATGATGAACATTTATAAATTCATCTTGACAATTCCTGCCATACCTTTTAAATGTGTCCAGGTACGATGGTATCATGTCTTCTGCTGTGCCCTGCATTGTTGTTGTAAATTGCAAAGTCAGTTTGATAAGCTGTAAATCGCAAAGTCAGTTTGATAAGTTTGGGGCAGCAGTGTGGAGTAGTGGTTAGGGCTCTGGACTCTTGACCGGAGGGGTCGTGGGTTCAGTCCCAGGTGGGGGACACTGCTGCTGTACCCTTGAGCAAGGTAGATTACCTAGATTGCTCCAGTAAAAAAAAAACCCAACTGTATAAATGGGTAATTCTATGTAAACATAATGTAATTGTATGTAAAAAATAATGTGATATCTTGTAACAATTGTAAGTTGCCCTGGATAAGGGCGTCTGTTAAATAATAATGTCTGCTAAATAATAACCAGGTATTCCAAATAACGTCTTTCTCGCCACTGTGAAGCTGTAGCACAAATCTGGTATGGATGCCTCCTGTTACTACTCCAGTTAACAAAGGATGATTAAAAAAACGCACTCTCACCTGATACTATTACAGGTCTTCTGAGGAAGGGTCTGTGTGATTTAAAGGCAGACTCATTTGTGCTGTGTCATGATGAAAATGGACAGTAATATTTTACTTTTATATTACCTAGATGTAGTTAACCTGTTTGTTTGCATCTTAAATAGAGGAATCATGTAGACTTTACGTGGACAATGGTCAGAATTTCAGTTTAGTGCAGCAATCACTCTAAGGAATTGGATAAATAACTTTTACCCAAACTGTAGATTCTCCCAAAATGCAGTTATTTACTTTGTTACATATGTTCCACATAGAACAATTTAGGAAAGTGTAGTTTAACTACCAGTTCTTTACAAATAAAAACCACATTCTAATTACTTCATACACACATTGTATTAATTAAATACTTATTGTTAATATAGGAATTAGCCAATATCAGAGTTGTCTGTTATTATTGAAGCGTAATGGAATAAAACTTTTGTGTCATTACAGTGCTTTAATTTAAAACACCAGTGCAACATTTAAAGACAAGTATTTTTCAGGATGAGAATTCATAAATGTTGGATGACAGTGATTTTGAAACTTCTCCACCACAAAGGAGCAGCAGGAGGAGAGATAAGGAAAAAGTTTGGTTGTGCCTTAGGCTGCCTGTAGTTCAACTGATAATTTGCATTTAATGAAAGGAATACAGAGAGTCAGAATCACTTTTGGAAAGACAGGAAGCACTCGAGTCATCTGAACATCTGGCAGTTGATTCATATATTCCTGTTCAATTTGCAGACTTTGAGTAAGACATTTTATAAAAGGAAAAAGTTTGGTGGGAGAAGGGTAATGGAATCTTGAAATTCAGCTCGTCTGAAACAAGGTTTAAATTTTGCTTTGCATTTTAAATGCAGTGCTTTCCATTTATTTATTTTTTTGGCTATGTGACAGACATTTATATATTGAACTTACATATATTCATTTTCATATGATTTTATATATATATATCTTTTACAATGGGCATCAAGGCCAGTAACAATTATTTTGTCCTTGTAAAACGTTTTGTAGGTGCAAATATATATCTAAAATAGGTTACTATGTAAATCATTACGAAATTATTTTAATTATTTTTTTTAAGATCTGTCGAAGTTCTCTTATCCAAAGAGGAAGTGATGGGAGTACTTAGAGGTCGCAGCGAGAGGGTCATTGTTCCATCAATTAGACCAATTTATGTAAGCCGGAGTGCTGTATGGACCACTGCCTTTCACCAGTTCAACAGGCCAAGTTTTGCCCAAAAACTTCAGAAGTTAATCACAGTTTTAGGTTTTGAGCTGATACATTGAGCTAGAGAGGTTTTTGGTGTCATTTTATTGTAAATTGCTTGTGTAGTTAAAAGGTATATAAGGACCTTTTTATTTCATTGTGTTACATGTTCCCATGTGTTGCTACACCTGTTTAAGTAAGGTGTGTTTATTGTTTTAATTATTTTTTTTTACATCTTGACCACTTCTTTCACTTTAAATTGCAGTGCTCTCTGGCTGTTTCTATTGTAGCTCCAAGATGGTGGCTCATGTATTTCTCATTTTCCCATCCTCTTCCTGCTTACTGGTAAATCCATGTGTTACATATGTGAGCAGGAGGATGATGGGAAATGTAGTTTGAGTGGTCCTGCAGGTCCATGTGAAACCATCTTGGATGCAGTGAAATGCAATTTAAAATATGATATGACTGGTTTTACTTAAAAGTAATTTAACGTTATGCTTCGGTTCATGTGCAACACCATACACAAGCTGACTGTCAACATTGGAGTACTCATTTTCTTTATTTTTTTCTTCATTAGTCACCCAATGGTTTTATCCCTCAAATGAATATATCCTGGGTTGCAAGAGGATTATTTCGCACCATTGGGCAGATGATGTCCGCAATTATTGTTCAAGGTGGTGAACCACCTGCATTTTTTACTAGATGCCTTGTTGATTATATCTAGGCTTGCTACTATTTTTCAATTCAAGCAGAGCATGGGTGAAATTGACCTTTATGCTTACCCCGACCTTTTTATGCCATTGAAAAACGTCTAATTTAGAGAAACCCCCTTTATCATATTCAACATGCAACAAAACCATGGTTACCAACATTCTAATTGAAATAACGTTTGGTCACAGCGAAACTATACCTTGTATAGATATAGATCCTACACAATTTTTTTTTTTAATGTCTCAAATAAACCGTAGAAATTTGTTTAATTCTTTCAGATTGAACAATCAACAACTGCATTAGAACTGCAAGAAGCCCTCGAGCTATGGGAATCTTGGCATATTCACAATGGAAGGTCTGCCAAATCCAGTCAAAATGTCAAACAGACTTGATTTTGTCAGAGGTGCAACTTTGTACACTGTTGTCCTACAGAGTTGTCTAGATCAGTTAATTGACGGGTTGGCCTACTATGAGGTAAACGTTTTTATTAAATCAAGTATGATGGCATAGAACAACCATTATTTATTAAATGATCATGTATGACTACAATAAAAACTGCATAAATACTGAGAGTTTTGCTCTATATTGTTACTTTATTTTATTAGGTACTCCAGCTTTTGAGGAGACGCCCTGGTATGTGGTCTCTACTTGATTTCCAAAGTAAAGACGCTGAGGCTACTCTTTTCTTGGTAGTAACAGAAGACCAAAAGAGGAGATCCTGGTTGTGAAGTTTAGGGATTTTTTTCATCCAGAGTAAGTCAATGTTAACTTCCCATAAAGACTTGAGGGGATTTACATTGAAATGTTTGTTTTCATTTTTTGAAATTTTCAGATATGTAGATCTTAATGGAATTAGTTTCACAGTTATTGTTTCTTGCATATATGTTACAGTACCAAACTTAGGTATCTACTTAAATGTAGCCTGTAATGAAGGTTACATTTTGACCTTCAAAGGTTCAGAATACACGTCTGAAGGTTCAAAGCTTCATTAATCATTTACATAATTGTTGATTGGTTTCCACTTTACCAAGTTTATTCATTAACATTCCTGTTTAAAGGTAACCCTTAAAAATAATTATTATTTTATCCATCTAGATTTTATACAGTAATAATGGTTTTATTATTTAAGTACAATTTAAAATATATATCTAATACAAGTTATTTATGCAGATTCAATTAATGCTACTTATGATTCTATACAAGAAACAGTTTTGTTGTCAGGTAAAAGAACTTCAAATGCGTGTACATTAATTAGTACATTAGTACATTAATTAAAGTACTGGGAGGTGTTGCTATGCTTGCCGTGTTTTGGGCCATTTCTGTTCAGCTGTAATGGAAATTCTGTTTCAACTTTTCATTTATGGCATATGATGAAATCAAGTTCTTCTAACTCCTACTTAAACTAAATGTCATATTTAATGTGTTTTTCATGCTTATGCATTTAGACAGAATAAGATATACCTTTTTGTTTTCAGATAAAGAGCTCAGTGATAGGCTTGGGTAGAGGAGAAGATCTTTCTAAAGACTTTGAGTCCAGGTCACATTTTAGAATTTGTTACCGGTAGCAGCACAGTTCCAGCTGTGGGATTCAGTCCAAATCCCAAGTAAACCTTTATTGAAGATGACACAAAACCACCCAATTGCTCACATATGTGCTAATGAACTTCAGATCTTTGTGAATAACAGAACCCTGGCTGACAATAATGAATCTGACTACACTGTGTTAACTGCCCTAATGATCAATGTTCAGCACAATATAAAGCAGGGCTACTCAAATACTTGACCTTCCAATCTATTCCATTTCAGGATTTTGGCACAACCAGCTTGTTAATTGCTTGAATAGCTGATAATTAAAATCTGCGTTGAAATGGATTGGAAGGTCCAGCATTTGACTACCCCTGATATAAAGTATATTGAGGGGCACATTATTGGATAAATGCAAATTCAAATATTTCTGATGTTTATTCCAGATGTAAATAAGTGCTGCACATCCACATTCCAATCAACCGCATGTCCAATCAACTGTGCATTGCATTGTAGTGTTATTTTTTTCTAATCTTTCCATTTTTAGTGTTGTAGTACTGGAGTTTCTGTATCTTTGCAGTGAATTAAAACAAATTGCCTTGTTAGCAAAGTACTACTAAACTTAAGTAAACTTTCATATGTATTGTTTATTACTTGTTTTCAATTGCTTTCACATATTTATTACAATGTACTACAACAGTCTATACTTTATTTGGAGTTTATTTACTTATTTGTAAGAGAAGGAGCACTGATTGGCTGTGAAGGAACTGTTCTTTCTTCAGCTTGTGGATTCTGTATACAGCAGATGCCTTTCTCTTAGGAGTTCTGTTTCCCTCTGAAGACATGGAGTGGTTGTTATATGTGTCTTTGAATTCAGCCCGTTTGCGATTGATCCTAGGAAGGTAAATGTAGTGAAGGCAAAAGATGCCAGTTTCATTGTCTGGGTCCAACACATGCATGGAATCTAAATTGTTGAACACAGGGGCATAGACGTGGCTGCAACTTCTGTTTGAGTCCCTGTTGAAACGTTCAATACGCTGATTGTGTACTGAGCTTCCTGTGAAGTCAGAACCTTCACCTCTGTTTTGCCACATGTCTTCCCAGATCTGGACATTTTCACCACTGTGATCTGTACATGAAGTGGTCTGCCAAACTCACACACTGCCTGTCTAAAAAGGTGCTTTACAATATCTGCTCAGTTATTTGAGCACTGCAAAAATATTACCAACCTACTAAACCCATCCATGGCAACATTAACCACTAATTTCCATCTGATCAATTTATGATTTCCGTCGATGTGTATAAGTAACTTGGACATGGCACAGAGTATAGACGTCGCTGGATTGTTCCGTTCCTCGGAGCTTCAATGCCCTGAAAGTCCACTCTCTTTACAGACTGTCTGAGTCGGTTTCTCTGCACAAAAACGCTTCTAGACCGCAGATGGCCATTTAGCATTACCTCTCCTACATGTGGATGGTCTGCTTTTATTTCAGATACAATAACACCAAGTTGCTCATCAATTAAAGATGAAAATCTGGTTCCAGTGATCTGATATTCTCTCATTAGTTTGTACAGAGTGGTTCTTGAAATCCCAAGTATGGATGCAATATCAAAGTCATTTTTCAAGAAAGCAAATGTTCAAGGTCTTCTTTAGGCACATGCTCTTTGGATCTTCCAACTTTTCAGCCTGAAAATAAATAAATAAAACATAAAACCTAGCATTTGACAATTAAATAGTAAATACAAAAATAAATCCATCACTATAAATTACTTACTATACAATTTCATCAGCTTTCTAAAATTAATGCAGGAGTAAGATGGCATGGGATTGAACATCATATCCATAAAGGTTATTACTTTACTATTTAGGACTGTATAAAAAAGCACAACCCTCATTTGTACCACTTAGGATAAGCAAATCAGGTGAAGTAATTAAATAAACCTGTTATTTTTACTATAGGGGGTTATTTCTTCACATAACTATCTCAAAGATTTAAATTGTTGTGACCCATTACCTTTATGACAGATATGGCATCAATCATAACTGAATGATGAATTACAACAATCCATTTTTAATGATTCATTTCATTGCAGCCATATAATTCCAAAACGATGCTAATTTGTATGAATATTTGTATACATAACTGTGAAATTGTACTGAGAATAGTCCGCACAAATATTAAAGTATTTTAAATGTTTCTGTGCACACATTTTCATAGTGTATTTATGCCCATCACACTTTCACAACATTGATTTACTTTTTACTCAATTTACTTAAGAAAAAGTGATTTGGAGAGAACAATCCTTTGGCTTCTATTATTTCTGTCAATTATGTATCAACAGTAACTTTAATATGACTGAGTGGTAAGCAGAGCCAAGATGATATTAATTCATCAGATCCATCCGGTAAAAATAATCCCCGAAATACTGCAATTGATTTAATATAAAAATGTACATATTTTATTGCTATTTATTTTATGTGAAATCTGCGGATAAATTAGCTGTGTTAGAATGTGTATAGAATGAGTCAAAAAATGCATGAAATAGTAATGTAAAAAAATAACGTTGACTAAAGACAACGACTGTATGCTATGAAATTATAGAAAAACTATAATGTGCACTTGCCGTATTATTATTATTATTATTATTATTTGTTTATTTAGCAGACGCCTTTATCCAAGGCGACTTACAGAGACTAGGGTGTGTGAACTATGCATCAGCTGCAGAGTCACTTACAATTACATCTCACCCGAAAGACGGAGCACAAGGAGGTTAAGTGACTTGCTCAGGATCACACAATGAGCCAGTGGCTGAGGTGGGATTTGAACCGGGGACCTCCTGATTACAAGCCCTTTTCTTTAACCACTGGACCACACTGCCTCCTATAAGATATATAAGATGGTATTGTGGACATGCTTCCACATCCCTCGAGTTTTGGTAGATTTCTGGCTGTTGGAGCCTGAAGACCTTACACCAGCAGCAACCACACGCTCGATTAAGTCCTGCAGATTACTAAACTCCGCCATGTTGTCTGTTTACCGGTGCTGCTCACTTCCCGCCTCCTCTCCATGCAGGTAATGCTTACGTAAAGTCAAATAGGCGGAACTCATTTGCATGTCAACTCTGGATTTAGCAAACATTATATATTTAGCTAAATGCGCTCGCTGAGTGTAATAACAAGCTCTTTTTCACTGATTTATTTCACATGCTGAATTTAAATGTTGAAACTTTGCTAAATATTTTCAGATTTATAAATTATATCTGGAAGTACATATTTAAACATATTTAAGAGATTTATAATTCTGAAAACCTGTATGTCCGGATTTATTAGTTAACTTATGTATTTATTTTGAAAGTAAACATTTAAATGTTTTTCATTAGATTTAAAATCTGAAAAATTGTTCGGATTTAGCAGTCAACTTATATATCTATTTTGAAATAAAATATTAATTTTACAAAAAACAGATTTAGTTGCGAACGGCAAAGATTTAATTTGTTAGCTAAATCTTGATTTGCAAAATAAATATTTATTTTGAAAATAAATATTTATTTGCAAGCTGCAAGATTTAATTAGCTAAATCTCTACTCGCCAATTTTAAAAAAATGGGAGCTTTTTTCTCTGATTTAATTTCACATCCTGGATTTAAATGTTGAAACTTTGCCAGTTTTTTTCAGATTTATAAATTATATCTGAAAGTACACATTTAAACATTTACTTAAATGTTTTTCATGAGATTTATAAATCTGAAAAATCTGCATTTTTTGTTTAAATCTGTGAAAAAGTACAAGATTTAAGCTAAATCTGGGAAAAAAGACGTGTTAAAATTCAAGCTTTTTTTTACACTTGGTGCCCCACACTCCCCCACTCCCAAACGTAAATAAGACATAAGAAAAAAACATACTTAATGTAATGTTTGCTGCTGGTGCTGTGAAACGAGTCTGTCAAGCACACACGCACATGTTGTAATCCTAACTTGTTGCATCCTGTTTCATATTGTATTCTATTAGCATTATTGGCCTGCAGAAGGGTACCATACACGTTCATTATAAATAAAGCACATTGAAAAATACAATTTGTTTAGTTTCCGCTTTGAAAGTGTATGACAAAAAGTGTTTACATTTTTTTTTCAATATTTAAAAAAGTGAAACATTGTTTTGATTTATTTAAATTATAATAGGCAGTATTTGTTACAAACAATGTGTTTGAAATCAATGAGAATTGGTCTCTCATTTCAACCACGCCTCCCTCTGCGGTCTGTGACACTGGCAGCCAATTGGTGTGGGGAAGAAGAGTACAGAGTCAGTGCTTCAGTTCATTCGAGTTGAGAGGGTCGTATGGGGAAAAGTAAAGTGGAATTGTGCTTAAATTTGTCACTGTGTCAAGAAAAATTACTTGTGTTGTCATAATTTAAATACTTTTTTTTTTGGAGTGGGTAGGAATTTTGAAGTTTTTTAAAACATTGTGAAAATATAATTTAATATTTTTGTTTACAGCTTAGCAAGATGATTGTCTCCGTGTATCGTGCACGGTTGCAACACTAGGCTCCAGTTAGGAGCTGCACTGCAGGCTGTGTGAAAGAGGAAAAATGCTGTCTCACTGAGGGTTGGGATTTTAGAAAAGTGTTTATTTGATTAAAAAAAGGGTTTGTTTAATACAGTTATGGCAGCTCCATGACTGTCTGTGTTTAGAGCTTGCAGTCACTCCATGTGGTATTTCTTTATCATAATGTAGCTCGCAGTGTTCCACCCCACAATCACAATTATTTATATTTATTAGTAAATTCATTGCAGTTTTTTCTTATAAAATCGTTTTGATCAATACGTTTTGATTGCTATGTTTCACTTGCTGTCTGATTGTGAGATAAGACTATTGTAAATAATAAGTTAAACTAATAATCTCTTACTATGTTCTGATACTGTAGTTCTTTTAGTGGTGTATAATAAATAGTCTTGATTGCATCTTTTGTTTGATATTGGTGCTGCTTTCTCTGCATTTCATTGTAACCGTTTGACAAAAAAAAAAAATTGCATTATCGTTCATTCCACTTTGTTGATGTTAATGGTTACTGTAAATAGTTCCATTGTTTGCTTTAATGTAATTTGCTTTAATCCCCATTTTGTAATCCTAGTGGCTCGTTGCAAAAATGATTTCACCTGTTATGCAAGTTGTCTCTTAATTGTGTTCTGTGAATCTCTGATTAACAGTGAATCAAACAGAGTGTGTCATTCAGGTTACGGGAAGAAAAGAAAAAAAACCACAACAAAAGTAATTTTGTTTTACAATCAACACTTCTACAAGAGTTTAATTAAGAAACGATGTCGGCTCAAAACAAACTTAAAGGGACATTTCGTCATCAAAAATAAAAAACAAAAATGAAAAGCCCTACTTATAGTAGAGTTTTGCACAGTATATATTATACACAGAATAAGTGAAGTTTGCATTTGTGTTGCATTGTTTTGTCACTCAGGACATTTTTAGTGTAAATAAGTGTAAAAAAACGAGTTTTGCCCTCGCCCACTTCCGTTTTGAAGACTACATACGCAAATTCATAAACAAATACAAATATGGCTACTTATAGCATGGGCACAAATACAGATACAGATAATGGCTCTATGTACCACTCCTATTACAAGAGGTTCTCAAATACAGGAAAATGTCACCCGTGTAAGCTATGGCATTTCAGAGTTAATTAGCAAGAGCGGTAAACCGTTTGCCACGGGTGAATTTGTAAAACAATGCCTAACATTGGCTGCTGAAAATGTATGCGCAGCAAAGAAAGGTCTGTTCTCTAACATCAGCCTTTCAAGAAACACAATAACTTGTCGCATTGAAGACATGTCCCAGGACATTTCACAACAGGTCTGTAAAAAAGCTAAAGATTTTTCTATGGCTCTTGACGACAGCACTGACATATCTGATACTGCACAGCTTTTGGTTTTCTTAACACTAGAAGTCCCGCGGCAGTCATTTTGGCAGTTTTTGGTTTTAAAATGTAATTTTCTCTAGTCGGGTAACACATATGGGGCTGTGCGTTCGTGTACCTTTCTGTCTGTATGTATTAAATATTCTCACAAAGCATGAAACGCAGTTCAGAAATAAAGGAGATATATTACATTATACCTAAAAGCCCCGGGAGCAGTCACATTGATGGCCACCCAAAAAACAATTGTATTTTGATTATACAGAACGGTATTCTACTTTATTATTTTTATTTACCAGTCTGCAATGTGTTTAGCTGTAATCAGATTAGTCTCTACTCTCTACCTGAGTGAATGACTGACAGTCTATTGTTTTCAATCAGCCTTTTGAAGGCTGGTGCCTGCTTGCCAGCTGCGCTGCTTTGGTCAGTCAGTTAGCATCAGGACTATTGAAAATAAATACCAGAGACTGGAGTTTTACAACACAACAAAATATGGAGTTGATGTTTTGGATCAGATGACATGGAAGTATTCCGTGAAAGCTGGCTCCCGACGGTGGTCTGTTCAGGTGTTTTACAATGTATTGGACCTAGCAGCCATCAACAAAGAATGCACAGAGAAGAATTTACCAAGGAGAGAATATATTTTACTGTTAGCACAGGAACTTCGCGAGAAGCATTTGGAACAGAGGGAGACTGCCAAGCGTTTACCCACAGCTGAAGCTGGCAACCCCGCTGAGAGCCGCAAGAGATGCCAATGCCAGGTTGGCAAGTGCAATAAAAATAAAACTTTGGACAGCTGTTCCCTGTGCAGAAAGGCGATTAGGAGAAGCGCATTATCTGTGTTGATTTTGAACAGCCTTAGACTCAAGGTAAAGGAATACCCTTTTGTCGAAAAAAAGAAAAATAAATTAGACTTCTTGTGCTGCTGCGCTTCTGTAAAAATGTTTTTTTCTAAGTTTATGTATCTACATTGTTCAGTTGCTTTTGCTCATCTGATAATAAACCGATTGCTGTTGAAAAGTTAAATGTATCGCTATCGTTTCAGTTTTATAAATATGTATGTTGTAAACCGATGTCTGTTCAGATGTTTTATTTATTTACATTTTCTTGTTTAGATTTGTAACATGAATGCACATATATATATATATATATATATATATATATATATATATATATATATATATATATATATGTTTCATACGTACTCAGTAAAAAAAAGATAAATTACATCCAACTGTTTCTCCTTTCATTATACTATTTACAGTGTTTTGAATACAGCCGTCAGCTAGCATGGGAAAAGATGGACTTGCTAATTTAGTTAGTCAAAAAGTTGAAAATAGCAGAGGGAAAGTTCTGAAATATCACTGCATTTTGCATCAGGAGTAGCTGTGTGCAAAATCCATTGGACTAAATGAGGTGATGCAAGCAGTGATTAAAATGATGAATTTCGAAAGCACTGAATCACCAGCAGTTCAGATCGATGTTGGAGGAAGTGGATGCAGAATATGGAGATGTGCTTTATCACCAGGGAATTCCGTGGTTAAGTCGAGGGAAAGTCCTGAAGCGATTTTTTTAACTTCGACTAGAAATAAAATAGTTTATCAAAGAGAAAGGGGGAGATGTACAGCTGTGTTTAGACAAAAAATGGCTTTTGAATCTTGCATTCTTGGTCGACATCACAAATCTCCTTAATACTGAATTTGCAGTTGCTAGGGAAAGGGCATCTTGTTTATTAGCTATATGACAGTGTTAAGGCCTTTGAACAGAAACTGCAGCTACTGGAATGCCAACTAAGAGCTGCCAATCTCGTGCACTTTTCAAGCCTGAAAGAAGTTAATACCAGTACAGGCAGCGATGCAAGTGAAAAAAATGCAGAGTAAGCTGCATTCATCAGAGGGAGGGGCTCTGCCTCTTCAAGGCCCAACATATAGAAGAGGGGTTCCATCATTGAGGAGACCCGACACACAGGAGGGGGGTTACCGTCTGAGGTAACCCGACATACAAAGAAGCTCACAAACCGGAAAGAAAAACATGGAATAGTAGTTATTAGAACATACAGAGCGGGGTGTTCCACCTCTTCAAAAGCCCAACATAATAGAAGGGGGTTCCGTCGCTGAGGAGACCCAACAAATAGAAGAGGGGTCGCCGTTTTTGAGGAGACCCGACACTGCTTGGGGGCCCTCACATAAATAGAGGCATCAGAACCTGAAAGAGAAGAAGACAAGGAATCATGCATGCTAAAGGAGGGGTTTGGCGGGGGTCCCTTCTGACTCATGGTGAACCCTCTTCTATGAGATAAATGAAGTGAAGGATAGGGGAAAGTGGAATCACTAATCCTCAAATAGTGGACCCCCGGCCCCCCAAAATGGAAAGAAAACACTTAACATGACAAAGGGGTTAGTAAACTGTACCCTACTGACTATGTGAAGACCCTCCGCATGGTGGAAAGAAAAAAAAAAAAAGTTCCTTTTTTGGAGGAAATCTTTGGTGGCCCTGGCGGAAAGGTCGTCCCCACTCCGGACATACTAGCAGTGGACTGATGGGCAGAGGATATTTTGGATGATGAAGAATGAATATAATCTTCAACTGCTGATGAGGTCCTGCACCCCATATTTTGTATTAGATGCTGGTTGATATTTGCTTTTGCAGCTGATGTGGCTGGCCCTATTCTGAATGAATGAGGAGTGTAGAATTGCGAGGGAAGACCTGCTCTGCACACCAAAGTGGAGAGATGTGAAGAAAACCAATGCCTTGATACAATGGACTAACTTAAATTGGTGAACAAAGGGTCAGAGGATGAAATTGTTTTGAAATGTGAAGGAATAGGATGAAATGGGAATCTGGAATTATCTTAAAGTCACTGCAGCGGATACCTAGAGTAAGAAAGCTGGAAATAGAAGGAACTGTATATTCGGAGCATCTCAAAACCCCAAAAATGCGGATAACCATATGGTTTCCATACTTAAATCATCGAATGGAGAGAAGCAGCCTTGGCAGAGAATTGAAATCGAATTGCCGGGAATGCGATATAGATAGACAGGCGAGCAGGAGATGGAGCTAGAGAGCACTTGGAAATTCCTCGCAAGAGGAGATGAACAGCTGGGATTGATAGTATAGTTGGAGAAGAGATGGCCATCAAGCAAAATAGGTGTTGAATTCCTGACAAATGGGATTTGAGTGTAGCTGGTGCCAGATGAAGAGAGTCCTTTGCATGAACTATGAAAGCCATGATCCAGTCCTGGTTAAATGGAGTAGGTTTAATCCTGCTTTGGGAGCAGAACGTTACATAACAAGCCCAACTTGTAGAGTATGAAGATCTGGTAGAAGGGGAAAGCGATGAAGCCATGTAATCTTGCGCTGAATTAAGTAGCTATTGATAGTTTGATTCAGTTGAAAATCAGCTGATTGAACTGTGGAATTGCTAATGGAAATGGCAGTGCTGTAGGGACCAGACTGGAATTTGGAAATGGCTGCAGTGATTGCATGATAAGAGGTTTTTTCAGTCTGGTTCTTGATTAGCAGAATGAAGGTTTTTTAGTTTGAAAAGAGGAAGAAGGAATTTGACTGAGCCTGGTTGAAAAAAATGTTTCTCAGTCTGTTGATTAAGTAACTGGTGAAAATCTTGTTTGGATGATTTAGAAGTTTTTTTTTTATTTTTATAGAACCGAAATGTTTATGGGAGTGGAGTCACTTGGGAGCTACTGGGCAGATTGCTTTAAAGTAAGCATCTCCACAAGTACTGCACATGTGAATATAATTGCATTGTCTGTTTGAACACAAACTGGTATTGAAATTATTGCAGATTTGTCTTCCTCCTGCGAATCTAATTCTATGTCCATATTTATCTTGCCTTGTGGATTGCTCAGAGAGGGCTGAAGAATGTATGGAGTCAGTGCTGTGGTTATCTGATGCCAATATAGCTGTTGCTTTTGCTGAAAAAGCCTTGTGATAATCAAAAAACATGGTCCCTCCATATCTGACAGATAACTCCACAATGTAAAATTCATAGGAGTCTAATTCAGCTCTGTGGTTTGGGTATACTGAACAAAGTACATCTCTGAATATGGCGAATGCATGGACAAATTACCCCAAAGAGATTTTTGAGTAATCTGGGGTCTCTGGATTTCAGTGTTACTTATAGATCTCCACAATCCACCACTCTGTAATCCAAGAATTCTGATGTTGCCATCAATAATGAAACTAGATTGATATCCTTACATGTTAACCTTTAGGTGTAGTGCAGTTCAGTTTCAATCAAGTCCCAGTTTCTCTGCCAATAGCTTGCGCCGCTCTATTTGGTCAGGTAAAAAGAAAGGGCGTGACCAGAGCAGTTGGGCAATCCCATTAGGTAGCGTGCATGTCAATCTCTCCTTCTTTTTTATTTATACACCCAGCACTGCTTCCGCCCTTTGTCTGTGTTTGTTTTTTGTCCTCCTCCTCCACTTTCTCTTATTTCTAATACCGCAGCGTGCGCACAGGTATCCCTCTTGGGGGAAGTGATTTTCACTCCCCCCGACCGACTGGGTCGGCCTCCTGCTCCTGCCTCCTCCTCCTCGCCGGCTAGAGGGGTCCCACGGCCACAACTATTCTGTCGCAGCTCATGCGCTAGCCTCACCAAGGCCACAAACTTGCTATCCCATCTACCTCATTTCTTTTCAGGTCCGAGCACCTTTCTGCCCCTTCTGGCCGGGCCCCGCCAAGGGGCGGGTTCTCTATTTTCGTCTCTCTCCAACACGGACCCGAGTCTCTTTATCCTAACTCTCCACGCCGCCCAGTTGCCAGCCACGCTGCCTGGGGATGCTGCACTGAGTAGTGACGGATCTATCCCTTTGTCTTTTATGTCTGTCATCGAGAGTGTCTTCTGTGTTTGCCCTCTCATTCTCCTTGTTCATCCAGCAGCTAAGAGACGCCGCCTGGTTCCGACCTGGACTGAGAGCTTTGTCCTTATTGTTCTGTCTCTCATTCTCTCAGCCGGCCAGCAGCCAGAGGAGGCTGCCTGACCCGGTGAGACGTGAGAGTTCAGAGTGTTATATGTCGTTGTCTTGTCAGCTCTTCTCATCTCAAGCTTTCCAGCTTTATGTCTCTAATTCTGTGTTACACAAGCACCCCCGTTCCTCAAATTAAACCCCCCTTATTCTGCACTAATCAAGCCCTTGTAAGTGACCAGTGAACTTCTATTATGTTGCACCGAATCTGTGGGGATATTGAATGACTACATTCTGTGATTAAGGAGGCGGAACCATATACTGCTGCAGTAGCGAGGTTGTACACGGGAGGCTCTACTGAAGGAACCAAAGTTAGAGCAAAACTTTACTGCAGGAATGGAGGAGAATACTGAAAGAGCTGAACTTTGCTTCTCTTGCTCGATATTTGACCCATTTATCTAAATTGCTCAGTTTAGTACTAACTAAAGACAATGTGTTGGGATGGCTGCATGAATGCTTTTATTTCGTGAAATACCAGGGCGTGCTCTTGCTAGCTCTGGGGATGTCTTGGTCTGGTGCAGACTGCCTGCTGTCTGGTTGGAGCCGCTGAACCATCGGATGCGGCTGGGGAGCTTTCTTGGGTGGAACAACTGGTTCAGCCAAAATGGAATTACAATAAAGAAGATAAAGCCATTCTCGATTACTCCCTGCTGGGATCGTGCTGCTATTTTTTAGAAGGGACTTTATGAGCTTGTTGAGCGTCCAGTCCTTCCAGAACAGTCGCTCAGGAGATGCATCCTGTTAGCCAGATGTGGAGAAAATCAGTTTCATACATCTCACTGACAATTATCTGTCACTATTAAAATGAAAAAAACACTTACAATGCTGATAAACTGTTTTTGCTTCAGTGCTTTTTAAAATATATTCCAGAACTATTAAACTGTAGTTTACATGGTAAAATAAAAACCTCATAAGAAATTATATAGTTGCATATAAGGTACCTTAAGTTGTTATCTTTATTATTTAAATACCTTGCAAAATTTATACTGAAGCAAAAGCTTAATAGAGTAAATGCATAGCGTTTCACCTGCAAATTACAGAAGTAGTAATTCAATTTTAAACCTAGTGCACTAAAATTGGTATGACTAAGTTGGTGAAGTATTTGGCCCCCTGGCTTCAGTGTAGACTGGTAAATGGCCCACCAGGCATTAAAGTTTGTGCGTCCCTGCTGTAAACTATGCTGTATGTAAATATTAATTTTGCATTGTAACCCTGTACTAACACCTGTAAGTTGCCTTGGATAAAGGCATCTGCCAAGTAAATAAATACATAAATAAATAATAGTATTGTGTTGTAGTTCATCTGAGCCATGGATTTGGTTTTCATTGATGCCATGGCAGAAAACCTGTACATGGTGCTGAACAGGATCAACACTGAAGATGCAGTTTTATATTCATCTGAACAGTTGCACCAAAAGTTCTCTAGCAGCTCTTCTTGAAACTTTGCCTTGAGAGAGCTGTCTGATGAGATGTCAATAAGCTCTTCTAATAAAGGTGTTGGTACAGAGGATGATGTAATTTAATTTTCAGTATTCTCCAGGAAAGGATTCTGAACCTATTGGTGTGCAGCGCTTTAATGTGACAGGTATTTAGGGAATTCTTTGGGATAAGATTTCAAAATAGCCTTGCAAGTTCACAGACCTAGGCCAAAAATAAGCACGATATCTGTTTTAAAATAATCCTAATTACAGATCAAGCTGATCATTCAAGTGTAATTGAAACATGGATGAAGCCAGGAGCTGGAGGCTTTGGGCTGCAGAACATGTGGCAAAGCATTGTAAAGAGGGTCTGTACATTCTCTCAGAAGATGCAGATGTGTATGAATGTATTTTAGACAGGTGTAAAGCACGTAACCAATTAGAAAAACACAAGAAAACAAGGCAAGCAAATTGTGTGACGGCAATTAAATATTTAAAGGACAAAGTAGATCAAATACCTGAATTGAAATTGGAAGTGTCTACAGCAGAAAGGTTAGTTCATGCCACTACACAATTAGAATTTAGAGGAGAAAATAGTGAGTTGCGGGATAGATTAAATTCTGCCGCGTTAGAATTGGGTAAAACTCAGAAATGATTGAATGATATTCGGATAGCATATCAGGAACTATGGAATGTTTCAGGAGAAGGATAGAACTGTTGTGCCAGAATTGAGGCAAACAAAAGACAAAGCAAAAACCAAAAAAAAATGAGGTAATGGAGAGAAGAGTTGCAGCTTTGGGGTTATCGCAGCTTTCTGAGCAGAGGTAGTCTGAAGAATTGTCAGACACAGACAGAGCCATGGGAATTTACCACAACAGCCAGTGATGGATGCTGCAACAGATTATTCAGAAGAGAAAGAGAAAGATGAACAGCTGGTAGATACTGATCAGGAGTTGTATGCAGGAAGGCTTAAAAGTCATCCTAGTAATGTAGCTGAAAGAATAAAAAATAGACATGTTCAGCAACTGTTTTCTGGTTCACCTAATAGGAATAAACCGACAACAATAATACAAAAACAAGCTGCTCCCATAGTTACAAGAAGAGCAAGGACAGCAAGTACTGTAGAGATGGTCAGGGTCTAACCCCATACAATTATGCCGATCAGCCGATAGCTCGTGACTTGTCTTTATCTGAATTAAACATTTGCCAAAATGGGATGGTGTGGGGGATCCTACATCATTAGTTGATAAGGTTCGCTCCTTACAGTGATCAAGTACTTTGACTGATAAAGATTGTTGTAAATTGCTACAAGCAGCACTGCCGCATGATGTCCCTGTCCCAACAGATCTTGTTACACCCCGTCTACTGCTTAATGTTAATGATCCAATTGTATGGCCAGTGTATGAGAGTCCCATAGAATTAATGTGCCAAGCTGTAGGATATCGTGTCGTAGCAGACATGAGTAAAATTCAAGAATGTATGAATCTCAACACCGACTGAGTTCTTGAGCACTTTTGTAACAGTATATAACCGTAATCGGGCTGCTGCAAAATGTGCTGAATTAACGGGACGATGCTACATTCTGGGGCTTGGTTATTAATAAATACGAAGATTGTGTTACACCTGCCTGTCAGCATTCACTTCTGACATATGCTCAAGACTTACAGAGAGATCCTCTCCCCGCAAATTGAAGGAATCGGTAGCAGATACGCTCCCTCCTAATGCAGTTAAAACTAAAGTGTCTCCAGTAGTCACCAATGAAGGTCAAATTATGGGGAACTGTTTTAATTGTGGTAAACCAGGACATATGCAGAAAGATTGTAAATATGCTTGTATGTGTACTAATTGTAAGCATCTTGGACACACTAAACAGCAATGTTATTGGAGAAAAGGAAGTATGCAGGCTAGAGGACCGAAGCAGACAGATAAACAACAGTTTCAGTTATGACAAATGCAGCAGCAGAGTGTAAGCACTCCTACTGTGCCATCGTATAGAGCTAATTGCATTGCTTCAGAGGCTGCAAGCAATCTGCAGTCAGGATGCAGGCAAACAGTAGTCAGGGGACACAGGGAGGTTTGATTAATCCTTTTCACCATTCAGCCCCACAATGAAGGTATCAGGCCTCTACAGAAGATTGTTATGGTCGGCCTGTAGTCAATACTAGTTTAATAGGCCAGTCTAGTGTGTCGTTGATTGATACAGATTCAACTTTTGCTATTGTACATTCTGCAAACATTTTTGAATACATTTATGGGTACCTACCTAGTGGTTGTGGATGAATATGTTATAGTATGCCCACAAGCAAAAGGGGGGGGAGGTTCCCATGGCTTTCCATGGATTTAGTTTTTTTGTGGTAACTTTTAGAAACTTGAAGTTTCTTTTTCGATTCTGGGTGATGTGCTCAGAAATAGCTGTTTTGTGATAAGACAAAAATAAAAAGACTTTGCAGTTAAATACCAGTAGAGATCTTGTGAGTAAATAAGTCTATATATGTTTAAACAGATCATTGGATTAAGAAGCTAAATTACTTTAAAAAAAGAGTGAAGGGCTCCATTAAAGTCCAATATATAGATATTATCAAAATAATTAATACTGCACTTGTTTTTCTTCTAGGTTCTGAATTGAAGTGGTTACTGATTCTGATGGGAGATTCAATTATTGGGACATGGGTGGAGACAACAAAGAAACATTCAGCTGATCATACAGAACTTTTCACTCTCAGACCACGGGACCATCGAAACTGCTGTTATGTTGAAAAACAAATGCCTGACTACAAGATCACCTACCATGGACATTTTTTTTTTTTAAATAATGTGACATTTGAATGATTCACTGTAGTGTTGAATATGTTTAAAATGAATGAAAGGAAATTAATGTTCATGTTATTTGTAACAATGGGTTAGCAATAAAAGTGTCATGTAGGGTATTCTATAGAGAGTATCACAAGATATAATGGAGGTTTGTATATCTATATAAGGAGAAAAGGAACAGTTGCCTAGTAATGTGTTACAGATAGATAGTTAAACATTCACACACTATTTTAGTACTTGCTCAATGGTTTGTGATCATTTTCTTCAAGTTCTAGTTCTAGTTTTGAATCAATCTTACATGTATCATAAGGTTGAGATGTTCTAGAATATTGGATTCTAGAAAGATAGAATTTTACATACACAAATGCAAAAATGGAAAATAAATCATATGAAAAAGTGATGCTGTGACAGGGTGGTGAGTGGTGGGTAGTGAATGATGCACACAACATAAAACAGTTTTACTACCAAAAAATGTCTGTGTTTTTAAAATAAATATTTACAAAAACAAAACAGGTTGTTCCTATACCAGCAATGGTATAGGGGAATCCAGAACATAAGAACATAAGAAAGTTTACAAACGAGAGGAGGCCATTCAACCCATCTTGCTCGTTTGGTTGTAAGTACCTTATTGATCCCAGAATCTCATCAAGCAGTTTCTTGAAGGATTCCAGGGTGTCAGCTTCAATAACATTACTGGGGAGTTGGTTCCAGACCGTCACAATTCTCTGTGTAAAAAAGTGCCTCCTATTTTCTGTTCTGAATGCCCCTTTATCTAATCTCCATTTGTGACCCTTGGTCCTTGTTTCTTTTTTCAGGTCAAAAAAGTCCCCTGGGTCGACATTGTCTATACCTTTTAGGATTGTGAATGTTTGAATCAGATCGCCGCGTAGTCTTCTTTGTTCAAGACTGAATAGATTCAATTCTTTTAGCCTGTCTGTATACAACATGCCTTTTAAACCCGGGATAATTCTGGTTGCTCTTCTTTGCACTCTTTCTAGAGTAGCAATATCCTTTTTGTAACAAGGTGACCAGAACTGAACACAATATTCTAGGCGAGGTCTTACTAATGCATTGTAAAGTTTTAACATTACTTCCTTTGATTTAAATTCAACACTTCTCACAATATATCCGAGCATCTTGTTGGCCTTTTTTATAGCTTCCCCACATTGTCTAGACGAAGACATTTCTGAGTCAACATAAACTCCTAGGTCTTTTTCACAGTTCCCTTCTTCAATTTCAGTATCTCCCATATGATATTTATAATGCACATTTTTATTGCCTGCATGCAATACTTTACACTTTTCTCTATTAAATTTCATTTGCATGTGTCTGCCCAGTTCTGAATGCTGTCTAGATCATTTTGAATGACCTTTGCTGCTGCAACAGTGTTTGCCACTCCTCCTATTTTTGTGTCGTCTGCAAATTTAACAAGTTTGCTTACTATACCAGAATCTAAATCATTAATGTAGATTAGGAATAACAGAGGACCTAATACTGATCCCTGTGGTACACCACTGATTACCTCGCTCCATTTTGAGGTTTCTCCTCTAATCTGTTTTCTACATTATTATTTATTTCTTAGCAGACGCCCTAATCCATGTGCATGTATTTCCTTGAATCCGTACTGCGTTCAGAATTAATCTTTTATGCGGGACTTTGTCAAAAGCTTTCTGGAAATCTAAATAAACCATGTCGTATGCTTTGCAGTTATCCATTGTCAATGTTGCATCATCAGAAACGTCAAGCAGGTTAGTTAGACACGATCTCCCTTTCCTAAAACCATGCTGACTGTCTCCCATATAGGTAATTACCATATAGGTAATTTTCCATTTTAGATCTTATTATAGTTTCCGTAAGTTTACATATAATAGAAGTCAGGCTTATTGGTCTGTAGTTACCTGGTTCAGTTTGTCTCCCTTTTTGTTGATTGGTATTATGTTTGCTATTTTCCAGTCTGTCGGTACAACCCCTGTATCAAGAGACTGTTGCATGATCTTGTTTAGCAGTTTGTAAATAACTTCTTTCATCTGTTTGAGTACTATTGGGAGGATCTCATCCGGCCCAGGAGATTTGTTTATTTTAAGAGCTCCTAGTCCCTTTAACACTTCTGCCTCTGTTATGCTAAAGTTATTTAAAATTTCGTAACTTTTGTTACGGTGACAAAACACGTCATATCTCAGCCGTCCAAACAGCAGTTTTGTTTTTTTAAAGTGTGGGTTATAGCCGTGACTACGGGGCTTGTCATGATACCATTGGTTTAGGGCTAGGGTGGGCGGGACATATAATATTTTGATTACAAGGACGCGTCTCTGACGGCGCCATTGTGATTGAGGGCACAGCAGATTCTAAGCTCTGTATCTCCGGTTTTACAATCCCAAGAGTGCTAATCTACATACCATCTAAACGGTAAGTACTTGGGCTAATTAGTCATATTGTTGTTGTTTTTTTTTTAACTTTATATTGTTTTTTTTTTTGTGCTGAGTACATCTGCAGTGTTTTTTTTTCGCTGTGTCTTGTGTGTGTGTGTGCGCGCTTGCTTGCTGGGCAGGGCTTCCTTTCTGACTGCTATAGACAAGAGTAACTACTGTACCAGCATCACGTTTTTTTAAAAAAAGCATCTTTCTTATAGTTAGTTTCATATACGTTTTTATTTTAGACTTGTTTTTCAATTTTTTTAAACTTGTTTCTCAGGAGAGAAGGCAAAACTAATAGGTCTATCGCATGTGATGCAAAGTTAGGTGTTTGTGTACGTTGGTGTTTTACTTTTTCTAGTCGATTTATTATTTATCTGTAGTCGTTATTATTATTTAGCTATGCATCTATTATTTTCTTAACTTTTATTTTTTTATTCGATGTGTAAAAGAATGAGGAATACATTTTGTTGTTTTTTATTATTGGTTTAGTTTTTATTTTTACGTTGTGTATGTAGAATGTGTAAAGAACAAAGACATTTATTTAGCTGTAGTTATTATTATTATTTAGCCATGTATTTTATTACTAGTTTACTGTGTGTAAAGAACAGAACACATTATTTAGCTGTAGTCACTATTATTATTTAGCCATGTATTTTATTATTAGATTACTTTTACTTTGTGTGTGTATGAAGAGTCATTATTATTAATTTACTTTATGTGTGTGAAAAAGGATGGAGGAGAATATTATTTATTATTATTATTATTATTATTATTATTATTATTATTATTATTATTATTATTATTAATTGGTATTTATTTTAATGTTTTATGTGGGTGTGTGTAAGCCAGAAAATGGATGGAGACAATCAGCTCTAGCATCTGGTTCAGTCACTGAAGAGGAGTGCCCTGACTGAGGAAGAGATCGAGGGCATGTACACCATGGAGGCTGACCTCCTTGATGAAGAGCTGCTGCAGGAGGATGAGGAGGAGGAGAGTGATCTGGAGGAGCCCCAGCCCAGCACTTCAACTGCAGGGTAGTTTTGAAAATAAATAAATACAGCACAATATGGAAGGTTTTTTTTTGTCTCCCTCCCTCCCAAATAAAATTCTTAATTTCAAAGTTTTATTTGTAATATACTTTCATAGTTTTATTTGTAATATATATATTTTTTCAAATAAAAAAACAACAAAACATATTACTTGATAACTTGTGTGATGGTTCTTTTTTTATACTGCAATATAATTGTATCTCAAACAGGGCAATAATGTTTCCAGTCTCACTTTTTGCCAAGCTTTAACCCTAGTCTGCCTTTGCCATTTCGGAGGTTGATTTTTGTAAAATACTATGCATTGCAAAACCTTATCTAGCTCCTTATCTGCAACTTTACAAGATATTAAAATTCTGATTTCAGATTTGAAATCCTTGGAAAATTGTGCAGCTACCATATGCTCTAAGTTTTTTTTTTTTTTATATATAACACTTGGAAAGAGGTTGAAATTGACAATTTTTAAAAATATTATTAATAATTTTTCATATTTCGATAATTTTTTGGGGGGTGTAGCTCATATGAAAAAAAAATATCACCCCACAACAAAATAAATTACATCAATTGAAAGATCTACTTAATGCCTTTCTGTAGGTGTATTGGGTTTTAATTTCTGATTTCTGTATTGGGTTTTAATTTAAGGTTCCAAAACTACAAGCGTTTAAACAGAAAGTGTTCATATTTATGACTGAATATGGTCATTCCCCGTAGGCAGCATAGGGTTAATATATTTGCCATTTTTTTTCTTCATCTATGATTTTGCCATTTGTGTCTTAGACATTTAACATCCTCTTTGAATGTTCTTTTGCTGTTATAATATTGGAAAAACATTTTGGAATTGGTTTTAGCCCCCTTAGCAATATTGATTTCTATCTCTCTCTTGGCCTTTCTAACTTCCTTTTTGACTTGTGTTTGCAGTTCCAAGTACTCTTTCTGTGTAGTTTGTTTTTGGTCCCTTTTAAACGCTCTGTAAAGTGCCTTTTTCACTGAATATTTTTTTAATTGATCTATTAAACCATTTTGGTCATTTTGTTTTAGATTTAGATTTGTCTACTTTTGGGATGTAATTGTTTTGCGCCTCTACTACTACATTTTTAAAAAAACAGCCATCCTTTTTCTGTTGGTGTTTTCTCTATTTTACTCCAATCTACTCCTGTTAGTCTCTGTTTCATACCTTCATAGTTTGCTTTTCTAAAATTGTAAACCTTAGCTTTAGTCATTACTTTTGGGGTTTTAAAAAATACTTCAAATGAGACCATGTTGTGGTCTGAGTTAGCCAATGGCGCTCTGACCTCTGTTTTAGTTATTCTGTCTTCATTATTTGAAAAGACTAAATCAAGGCATGCCTCCCATCTAGTCGGTGCCTTGACAAATTGCGTTAGGAAGCAGTCATTTGTCATTTCCACCATTTCAATTTCGTCCGTCGTGCTCCCCACTAGGTTCTCCCATTTTATACGGGGGAAGTTGAAATCCCCATTAGTATGGCTTCTCCTTTTCTACACGCATTTCTAATGTCATTGTATAACAATTATTTTGCTCAGCATCTATAGCATGCTCCTATTATTATGCCCTTTGAATTTGTGTCCATTATTCTGACCCATATTGATTCTGCATTGTTTTCTTTGTCGTGATTTAACACCTGGGCTTCAAGACTATTTCTTATGTATAGCGCTACCCCTCCGCCTCTTCTGTCCTGCCTGTCTTTCTTATACAGTGTGTACCCACTAATATTATATTCGTTCTCCATCACTCTCAGACAACCAAGTTTCTGTAACACCTATCACATCGTATAGGTGTTACAGAAACTTGGTTGTCTGAGAGTTTCTGTAACACCTAGAACACGTGGCAGGTTGCAGTCCCAAACAAAAACAAACACTCCAATAACCACAATTCCTCCGTGCATGAAACTGCTCTGTGTTGCTGTTGAAGGTGGTGCGAGTGTCCGTGTTCTGTGCTGTGGTGCTGTGCAGTGAAGCGTCGATTCGTATCTGTGAGCTGGCTCCGTGGCTGCAGCTCCCAATCGGCGACTTACTCCTCTGCAAAACAATTAAACAAATACAAAATACAGGCACTGGCTATTTGCACAATATCAGCGTAAGGGGCAGTACTCGCGTAGCAGCGTCCCCTTTGTACTACCCAACTCCTCCCTGCAATCAGCCTGGCACCAGCCTTTCTCCAATCGCTGTCTGCCCCGTAGCTGATCGCAAGGGATTTGTTTTGTGTAAATGCCGCTACGCACTTCCACCAAGATGGCCGACTTCTAATTTCCGCTCACCATCGAGTCTACGGGGAAGCATACCGTCCACCTTACACAGCGCCCTTTCTGGTTGGGAGGGAGATTTACAGCTTAGACTCTTTCTCTCTTTGTCACAGATGCTTGCATTTTTTAAAGGGGGGACATTGGCAGGACATATACAAGTTAAGAATAACAAAGGTGTGCCAGAAGATAAGTGGTTGAAAGAATTATTTGGATGGCAACGGATAGAGATCTGGTCCAACAACAATGAACCTAAATTGGTATGGTCAGAGCAACATGCAGGTACATATGAAAATTCAAACAGTTGGACAATGGAACAGACACACTGGTGAGTAACCTCACGCTCTGGAGTCACAATTGCACATATAAATCTATTCAGAACATAACTTTAACTTCATGCAAATTAGAACAACCAAAAAAATGTCTTCAACTGTACCTCATGCCCAGAGAGGGTATCATTTTTGGACCAGAGCATAAAATTGTTTTAAATTATATTAATTTGGTACTAACACACGTCATGTATAATTTTACTAACATTATTATATGTTTGATCAGCACAGCCAAAAGTACAGACAGATAAGGATATGGTTAAAACGACAGGTCAGTCATATCATTCAAGATTATAGAGAGTGGACAGCTGAGCAAACGAAAGAGAAAAAGAGGGTTAATAGATGATATTGCAGGATGGATTGGTGCAGGTAACTCAGTTATAAACAGCTGGGACGTGTATCAGATGAAAAGCTCAGGTGAAAATGGCACATGGAGCAGGGAAAGGAACAGAAGGGATCGGAAAGGAACAGATGTATGATAAGGAAAAAAAAATCAACGCTGTGTAGCAAACGTATTTAAAGAAAAAGTGTATTGATCTGTGTTTACTTTTCCAAAAATCTATTGAAAATGGTCTTTTGGACGAAACGTATATAGCCAGCTAAACACACTCGCTACCTTGACACTTTTATTAGTGAAGCTGCGTTTAGCCTCACTATTTAAACATGTGGGGCAGGTAATAACATGCAGGTGGCTGCTGCAAAAAAGCTTTGTTATTTGGGGATCTGGTGGGTTATTAGATTTGATCTAGTGAGAAGGAGGTTGTCACTATTTTTGTCACTTGAGTTTGGTCCATTTTATTTATTTGTATCACATTTAATTTTGTTTGTATTATTATTATTATTATTATTATTATTATTATTCAGGTAATAATTGCTGCACAGCATTGTCGCCAGTTTAAAGCAATGCAATCTTCCCAATAATGCTATTATCATACTGAATAAATCGGGACTTTTGGTATATGATTGTATTTAATAAATAAACTGTGTTTGTTTTTACAACTTGACCTTGCCTCAGTTACTGTTATTTTTCACTCACATAACTTTGGGTCACACGTCATTAAATACATAATTTTGTTTTGTAATTATTTAAACCATATTGTCATCAGATTGTTTTACCTGAGAAAACCGTTCAATGAAGTGTACAGTTCCACAGCGAGCTAGTAGTATGAGCGCCATGGTATGTCATAGAACAGGATCTGCGATGGAAATTGGTTTCTAGTGAAAATCTGCGACGTCACAGCCCTGTGAAAGTTTTATGAAACATAAATTGCAACCTGCGAGGAGTCTGAGACCAGCGATTCTTCGCAAATCGCTTTTATAAAATAGGCCACAGGTCTTTGCTTAATGGTACGGATTTTTCTGCTAAATGCTAAGCTATCAGTGTTCTGCGAGAAGAGAAAGGACAAGCACCATGTGCAGTATAATAAATGACTTGTAGCCAGTAGCTATCATGAAAAAAAAAAAAATCTACTGCTGGCATTTTCTTTAGAAGTCATTATACTTTTTGATTTTGGTATTTTTGGAACATACAGTACTGTGCAAAAGTTTTAGGCAGGTGTGAAAAAATGCTGTAAAGTAAGAATGCTTTCAAAAATAGACATGTTAATAGATTATATTTATCAATTAACTAAATGCAAAGTGAGTGAACAGAAGAAAAATCTAAATCAAATCCATATTTGGTGTGACCACCCTTTGCCTTCAAAACAGCATCAAGCATCAATTCTTCTAGGTACACTTGCACACAGTTTTGAAGGAACTCGGCAGGTAGGTTGGCCCAAACATCTTGGAGAACTAACCACAGTTCTTCTGTGGATTTAGGCAGCCTCAGTTGCTTCTCTCTCTCATGTAATCCCAGACAGACTCGATGATGTTGAGATCAGGGCTCTGTGGGGGCCATACCATCACTTCCAGGACTCCTTGTTCTTCTTTACACTGAAGATAGTTCTTAATGACTTTCGCTGTATGTTTGGGGTCATTGTCATGCTGCAGAATAAATTTGGGGCCAATTAGATGCCTCCCTGATGGTATTGCATGATGGATAAGTATCTGCCTGTACTTCTCAGCATTGAGGAGACCATTAATTCTGACCAAATCCCCAACTCCATTTGCAGAAATGCAGCCCCAAACTTGCAAGGAACCCCCACCATGCTTCTCTGTTGCCTGCAGACACTCATTCGTGTAAGCTCTCCAGCCCTTCGGCGAACAAACTGCCTTCTGCTACAGCCAAATATTTCAAATTTTGACTCATCAGTCCAGAGCACCTGCTGCCATTTTTCTGCACCCCAGTTCCTGTGTTTTCGCATAGTTGAGTCGCTTGGCCTTGTTTCCACATCGGAGGTATGGCTTTTTGGCCTAAGTCTTCCATGAAGGCCACTTCTGACCAGACATCTCGGACAGTAGATGGGTATACGAGGGTCCCACTGTTTTCTGCCAGTTCTGAGCTGATGGCACTGCTGGACATCTTCCGATTGTGAAGGGAAGTAAGCATGATGTGTCTTTCATCTGCTGCAGTAAGTTTCCTTGGCCGACCACTGCGTCTCACGGTCCTCAACGTTGCCCGTTTCTTTGTGCTTCTTCAAAAGAGCTTGGACAGCACATCTGGAAACCCCTGTCTGCCTTGAAATTTCTGCCTGGGAGAGACCTTGCTGATGCAGTATAACTACCTTGTGTCTTGTTGCTGTGCTCAGTCTTGCCATGGTGTCTGACTTTTGACAGTAAACTGTCTTCAGCAACCTCACCTTGTTAGCTGAGTTTACCTGTTCCTCACCCAGTTTTATTCCTCCTACACAGCTGTTTCTGTTTCAGTTAATTATTGTGTTTCAACCTACATATTGAATTGATGATCATTAGCACCTGTTTGGTATAATTGTTTAATCATACACCTGACTATATGCCTACAAAATCCCTGACTTTGTGCAAGTGTACCTAGAAGAATTGATGCAGTTTTGAAGGCAAAGGGTTGTCACACCAAATATGGATTTGATTTAGATTTTTCTTCTGTTCCCTTACTTTGCATTTAGTTAATTGATAAATATAATCTATTAACATGTCTATTTTTGAAAGCATTCTAACTTTACAGCATTTTTTCACACCTGCCTAAAACATTTGCACAGTACTGTATATTATGATGGAATTTGGTTGATCATTCATTGAAATGCACAACAATTAACACACATATTCAGTTAGGTCAAGCATGTGAATGGTGTGAGTAATTGTGGCAAAGTGGCTGAGTGGAAACAGGTGCAGGAGTGATGCAGTGCGGTAATGAAACAAACAGAGCCTTATAATCCGGTTTGAAAAGTGCTTTTTATTTTGTATCCAGGTGTGGTGACCAGTAGACAATAACAGGCTTGCAGGCCCAAACAATAAATAATAAACAGCATGTATCCATCACACAATAATACATACACGGTCACCAGTCCTGGGTGTGTGCAGTAGTGCTCGTGGTGGGTGATACATTTTATTTTTGTGACAGTAGTGCAGTGCTGTTCCGGCTTAGTGCTGACCCTCGGCGACAGCTCTGGAATCGTGTTAGCCGTCTAGTGATTTACAAAACAAGACAATTGCAGACAAACAGTCCTTCTCAGTTTCTAAATACAAAACCAAAAGCGAAGGAACAGATTACGATTCTCCATCCGCTTTTATGCCGACACACATGACCCCTTGGTAAATGCCTCTCCAATCTGCGGCTGCCACGTTGTTTCCGTTGCGTTATTGCAATGGACTCTCGCCCCCTTCCTAGTTGGCCGACTTCCCTTGAACCCTGGGAAAGAACTGTCAGGCCAGCCCGTCCAGGGAACTCTGTTCTCGCTGCTTAGCACCCTCACAGGTCGGGAGGGAGATTTACAACCTGTCACAGTAATAAACACTTAAGGACCATGTGGCGGAGTGTCCCGCCCCTATATATTGATTTATTATTATTTGTATTTTTGTTTGCCACGCAGTTAAAAGCGCTGCGTATTTATTGTTGATTTTATAATTTAAAAACCTTGTGAGGATGCGTGGCTGATCAGCTATTGATTATTTAACGAGCTGACAGTCACGCATCCTTACTAAACTCGTGCAGACTGTGGCCGAGGGGTAATAAGATAATTAACAGCTAGTTAACCCCTCGGCCAGAGTATAAGAACCTGCAGCTGTCCGTGCTGCGAGGAGGAGTGTACAGAGGAGAGTACTGGGAGCAGAGAGAGCGAGGAGAGAGAAAACAGTTAAGAACAATTGCTATATGTAAATATACTTGTTTCTGTTTATTTATTTGGCCAACGCGCCTTTTTGTTTTCTGTTTTGTTTGTTTAAATCTTTTGGTTTATTGATTTAATAAATTCAGCTGAACGCCGTTGCGTTCAGTTTCACCCGCCCATCCACTGTTTTGGTTCAGTTGTAGCAATTCCCATGCTACATAATGTGGGTGTAAGTCTCACCCACCTGTCCCTTTAATTAGGGTCAGTAGCCTGGCCAGGTTAAAACTTCATTTCCCATAGTTCCTTGCAACCACCCTCTGTTCATCCTCTCTCCCCATTGGCTCATTCAGATATCCTCTCCTCCAATCTCAGAGCTCCTTGTAAGCCAATACCTGTTTAAAGCTGGCTGGCTAGGCCAGGAGACTCTCTCCCATTTCTCTTGAGGAATCCATGTTACAAACAGCCCATTACTTAATTACAGTGTAACTTTAACTTTATTTTAGATAAATACAGGTGCATCCATTTACTCTTTTGTTAATCCTGTACTTTGTCTAAACCTTTCTTTTTTATTTACACTGTTACTTGTTTAACTTTAGTTGCTGTACAAGGTCTGTTTAGGGTTTGTTTTTTGTTAGCGTGTTCAGCCTCCATTTTGTTCCTGATTCTCCTGATAGTTTCTAAACAGCTGTTCACCAGTTCAACCCGGTACTACTCTACAGACTCACCATCTCCTACGATCGCTATTTTTTTCATCAACCTTCATCCATCATCATCAGTACAGGACTCTATTCGGGACTTCATTATTTTTTGGTGAGATTATTCCTTTTCTGTTTGCGGGGTTTTTTCTACTTTACTTTGATACTTTGGTTCCTGTAATTTTGGTTTTGTTCTTTTGTTACTTTGGATTACGTGTGCATTGCTTCACTGGACTTGTTAGGCCTAAATTCCATTTATCATCCATTGCCATCAAGACTGTCTTTGTAATTGTTTTCCCTGTATACTTATTCATTCGCCTCTGTCTTTTTTGCCGGTCGGTGTGTTGGTTTTGTATTGGTGTGGTGTTTGTGTGTGTGTGGGTTTATTGGAGGCCCACCGGACATCGCACTCATTTCGCTTTCGTATTAGTTTGTTTGGATGTTTGTTTAGTTCTCTTTTTCTTTCTGACTCACCTGTATCTTCCACTGAATGTTCTCTGCAATAAGTTGTTGTCCTTATATTTCATTTATTACATTATAGTTTACAACAATAAACCGTTTGTTCGTGAAATTGACACCTCTGACGTCCCTGCTTTTGCTGTCTGTCACTCTTGCTGACTTAGTTAGTTATAGATATTGGGCCAGTAGTATCTCCTTAGGGAAGACAGTACAACTGCTTCTCAGTTGTGCAGAGTGATCGTTACACAGTTACTTCCTGGTCCGTGACATCACCACTGCAAGCCATCCTGTCACAGACCAATAAACACTTAAGGGCCAATGCACACCGGATGCGAACTGTTTTAATATCAACCCTAACTGATGCATTAACAAAGTTTTTTTTTCCAAAGAATGTCCTTCCCTTTTGAGAAGAGAGAGAGTTGAGTTTTAAAATCCCTTTATTGAGCCAATAAAAAATGATTACATAAAACAAGATAGCCATAAAAGAAAACCATCACAGCAAAACAACAACAAAAAACTGTCAAAAATCAGCAAAAGTAAAATATAAATATTTGTTTAGAAAAACAATAAATGAGCAGCCCCTCCTCACTCACATCACACAGCCCATCGCGCTTACATCACCTCTGTCTAATTTTTTTTTTCTTTACCAAACGGTAATAAAACAACTCAACCTGAATCCTGCTAACAAACACTCCAGGCATTGGTAAAGCCACTGGTTAAAATCTTGGCTAACATCGCTTGATCAAGGATACAATTAATGAGTATATACGATATACGAAACCGAAACCTAAGCTACTGAAATGCAGGACCTCATAATAAAAGGTATCTTTATTGGCCTGGGGAATTTTGATTGGAGAGTCATCCCTGAAGTTTATCCTATAAATATTTCACAACAGTTAATGGTGTCTGTAGTGGCTAGCACAACTTAATCTCTGCCATCAACACTAAATTTCCATGCAACGTTTAACACAGTATCGGGGTTGTATAGCAACACAAACACTTGCAGCCTGAAAGACATTACATGTTGGATTTCAGCTGTTTTACAGCCCAGCAGAATCATCTTAATAGAGGACATGATCTTTCCATAGCGAGACCGTGCATTATCTAAGGAGGGACAAGAAATAACAACTTTAGTGAGGGGGGTCGACAAAGGCATCGCTGTAATCAGGGAATTACGAACTGAAAAACCTCCTCTACTATGTGATTTACCAATCGCTCTTGGCTCAAAAAAAGCAAGGGTCTTATTCATCCCAGAGCAGATTTAAAGTTATCAAAGCCAACCATTTCCCCCACCACTAACAGCACCTCTTCCACAGACAGATCTGCCAGGATCACACCTGAAGCCGTGTCTCCAGGTTAAACCCCTGCAAGTGGGTTCCACAAATTCACCAATCTGTCAATAGAAAAGAAAGAAATAAATACATAACTAAATGAATAATGTAGAAAAATAACAAAAAAGCTCAAAATAATACAGTGAACGTCAACTGGCAACAACTCACACACCCTTCCCACAATCCTGAGAGAGAGAGAGAGACTTTGACTTTCAAGATCCTTTATTAAACATTTCAAATTAAAATCCATTCGATAAAAAAAAAAAAAAAAAAATCAGTAACAAGGTAAAAACACAACAAAATTAAGATTCTTGCTGGCTCTGGGGATCAGCCAAAACCTCCCCAGCGCATCAGCATTAAAATCCTAAAAAAATGGGACTCATGTTTTCCTGAAAAAACAGATTTTAAACAAATAAAATTATCATAAACTATCAAGAAAATAAGCAAACTAGTTAAAAAATAAAACTATATAAAAACAAGATTTCCCTCCTGACTCACAGCACACAAGGCATCTCTCACAAACCACCTGTTCCGGAAAACTTCCACGTTACCCCAAAAATAAATAACGCTGGGGTCCACTCTGTGGAGAAACCTGCCTGTGGACACAATGCAGTGCAGGATCCTCCACTGCAGGTCCCCTGCTCTCTTGGAGAGGGGTAACTTGTACAGCACTTTCCAGACTGGCCTCTGCCCCTCCTCTATCAACATGCAAGCCCTCCAACTGGAGTTTACCAGCCCCGCAGCTGGCTGAACTGCTGCTTTCACACACAGCTGATACAGTTTCTTACACTCTGCTGTGTGAAGGGTGGTCTCTTTAACTATTAATTTGCAGCATTGTTTATGCATGTCCTACATCCTCCTCTCCTTCCTCACCTACTGCTGGAGACACTAGAAGCCCCCGGAAGATGGGGTCCTACCTCTGCCTATGCCCCTGGTCAGCTCCTCCCTCAAGGCCTCATTGAGCCTCAGGGAGAGAGAGATTGTCAGCTCCGCATCCTCTCTGCCAGCCTTTCTGAATGCCAACCCAGCTGCCCAGCCAGCTTGGCAGTGGTCAGCTAGCGGGAGAGCTCAAGGTCCATCAGATGGCCCAGCCTGATCACTCCTGCCTTTACAAAACTGGCACAGAGTGCCACTGACTGAAAAAGCTGCACATAGAACAGTGGATTGAAGAATAGAGGCTCCTCCAACAGGGACTGACCTGTCAGAGACTCCTCGTCTCTTTCTACCCTCTGCTCGCCAGGCGTTTAAAACACAGGTAAAATGGTGGGAGACCTGCCCTGCCCAACCTGGTACTTTCAATTAAAAACAGGTGGAGCATGGAGGCTACCAGGGACTCTGCCCTTGAAGAATAGCTGAGCCAGCAGTCCCTGCCACCTCTGTAGCCGCCTCCTCACCCTGTCCACCAGGCCCTCCCAAGTTTTCAATTCCAAAGAACATGCCCAGCTCTTTAATACCTGTCCCGTCCCATCTCAGTGCCTCGGGATGGACGGGGGTGCCCTCATGCCAAATGCCCGACAACAAGGTGCCGCACTTTGCCCAGTTGATGCGTGCAGAAGACACTCTCTGAAAGGTGTTCAGACTCTGCTTTAGCACCTGGGTATCACCGTCACTGCACACAAACACGTTTACATCGTCAGACACCTTCATTGTGACAGGAGAGGGTGAGGAGGGCACTGCCCAGCCAGCCAGCCTGGCCCTCAGCAGGTACAGCAGAGGCTCTATGGCCAGTGAGTAGAGCCTGTCAGATGGAGCAGGCCTGTCTAATACTTCTGTACACTGGGAAGGACTTACTCAGCCCATTGTTAATCTTTAAAACATTAAAAACATTTGAATATAAAAGTTGAATATAAGAAATAAAAACAGGGCCAAACACGAAGGCCTCCAGGGTTTTAAAGAGGTATGTGTGGTCAGCCCTATCGCATGCCTTTTCTTGGTCCATGGAAACCAGCCCTACATTAAATCACATTTGTTCCAGATAAAAAGGAACAAATTAATGACAAGTTATCAAATATGGAGCGTCCTGGTATGCAGTAGGTTTGGTCAGTGTGTATTACAGTTCTGATGTTCATTTTAAGTATGTTTACCAAATATTTTGAAATCAGAACATAAAAGCCTACGGCAGCTGAGGGGCAGTTCTTTATGTCTGAGGCTCTCTCTCACAAGCTGGAGCTCCTTGTAGGTCAGCGGCTCATCCAGGTGGTACTGTTCCTCCTGGGCAGACCCTGGAGAAGCTGGTCAGTGTCCTGTTGGTCACACAGCTCATTCTTATATAGCTGGCTGTAGAACTGCACCACCTCCCTGCTGATCTCCTCCCGGCGGTACAGCTCTCTTCCACAGGGTGTCCGGACGCAGTGCAGCTGCCGGCTGTCTGCTCTCCTCTTCTCCAGGCTGAAGAAGAAGCTGGTGAGGGCGTCCATGTCCCTCAGCTCCACAAAACGAGAGGGCACAAGCACCGCCACCCCCCCCACACCCTCTCCTCCAGCAGGCTTCCAAGTATGTGTTTCTGCTCTTTCAGAATCTGCAGGGTCAGTGTTCTCTCTGTGATCAGTGTCCAGACTGTTCTCTAGATGGAGCATTTTTGTCTCCAGCTCTCTCACGACTGCGTTCAGTGACTTGGTTGTATTAAGTGTGTACTGCTGGCAAAATATTTTAATTTGTATTTTGTCAATGTCCCACCACTGCCTCACATTGTTATAATGTTTTTTTCTCTTTTTTTCAAATATCCCAGAACTGATGGAATTGTTCATTACATGATGTGTCTTGTAATCATTTCATATTGAAATGTGCCAATAAGAGATGCTGTGTGGCTTTGAGGGAAGCAATGTTGTGACTAGTAGGCAGTGATGGTCAGAGAGACTGTTAGGGGTGATGCTGGCTTTTCAGAATTTATTAAGGTGAGTCTGTAAAGTGTGAAAACGGTCTGGCCTCACTCTATACATGCATTCTGAGTGAGAGTGAGATCAGGTGTACTGTCGTGTATTATAGCCTTTTCACACTTGCACACCTAAGCCAAACCGAGCCGGGCCCTCGTGGTACGGCTAGTTTCACGCTTGTCATTTTGTCAAGCCGAGCTGAGCCGGAACCGTGAAACTCTGGCCTCGCAAGATATCTGGTGCTGGCTCGGTGCTGAGCAAGGCTGGGGGAGGGGTTAACTCGTACTATTCGAAACAATAAAGTCTACCAAAAGATTTCACAGGAATTGATAAATACGGGTCTAAACCACAGCGCGAAAAAAATAAAAAAAATAAAACAGGATTACAAAAAGATAACAATAAAGCGGGTCAGACAGCAAAAAAGTAAATTTTATGATTTAATGGACGCAGTTCTTGGTCACAGACCGACAACGACTGGCGCCGATTTGTTGAATTCGGCGACTTGTCTTCTGGAATCGATGCGCAGTCCCACGTGGAATGAAGCTGAGTTTACATATTACAACATTCTTTAAGCTTTGCCACTTTTTTTTTTTAAAAGTATTTCTCCTTTAAATTGTTTAATGAGACAAAAAAACCTTACTGTATGTTAACTGCAAAATCTACTTCTGTTTGTATTCCATATATTTTTTCTAATGAATAAAGTGATCAGTAATTGCGCATGTTATTTTGTGGTTCCTTTATAAACCAGTCCTTAACAGAAAAAAAAATAGATACATATATTGGAAATGTGCCAAAGTATCTGAAAATCACATTCAATATGGTCATTTAAAAAAAAAAAATACCGTATATTAACATTGCATGTATAAAAACAAGTTGTAAAGAAATATCTTTAAATATTGTTACATTTAGATTTTGTTTTTAATAGGCCTACTTTAAATCTATTTTTCTGAAGTGTTTACTGACATTTTTCAATACTATCTGTAACATTTTAAAGTTATTATTAGTAATAGTAATTAATCTAACTTTAATAATATGAAATTAAATAATTTGGTTTGTATTTGCATTCATCAACATGTGAAAAACAAATACAAACAAGAAGTTTTAAAAAAAAAATTCACAACACTGTTTCGCGCTGCACAGTGCTTAATTTGTGCTGGGGCTAAGCCCCGGAACCTCTGGGCGTGCAGAGTCATATTCCCGGTACCTCTAGTTAAAAATCTCATAAAATGCTTTCTTTTTAAATTCTCAACACAGTTGCATCAAGTCTGCAAATTCTTGCGTGCGCGCTAAAGATTGACAGTCCACTGCCTCGTTTGCAGCCTACTTTAAATTACTTTACGATTTCAGCTTGAGTGTCTTTAAGATGACACTGGCTGCAACTCTATTGTCGTTTTTTATACACAAATAAACTTACTTGATTTGAAAAACGTCATGAACGATACAAGCAACTTCTTACACCGCTTGGTTTGTTAAATGAGTCGCACACAACAAAATATGAAAGCTGAACATTAATTTCAACAAAGAACAACGACAACTTTTTCATGAAAAAAAAAAAATATTGTAACCTACTTCAATAGGATCATTAGCCTGTTATGTTATATTAAACCAAAACAATAAAATTAATAACAATCTGGTTCTCTTGCCTTTTTCAATGAATATAATTTAATTAATAGAGAATAAAAACATACTAATTTGCATACACATCACTGATAATAGCGCAGACTGTGGGTCAAACCAGTGTTCATGTTGCCTGTCAGAATGCGCTTCTTGTAAAAACACCACTGCTCTAAAAACTCAGATAGCTGTGATTGTTGTAAAAATGCACTTCTAAATGGTGGATAAAAATTTAAATCAACAGAATAAAACAAGCAGTAACAAAAAAGCCCTACAGGAGTCTCTATTAGCAAACACCAGGAGCAATAAACACATAAATCACTCTGCAATTTCAGGACACTTATACGGAGTTGGGTTAAAAAAAAGCAGTATTGAGTAAAGGACTTAAGTTTATACTGACTAAAAAATCCATCGATAAAGATAAACTGGCCACCGAATTAAAGGAGTGGGAGAGACTAGCAGAATTTTTTTTCACTCTTTGTTTGAGTTTGTGTGTGTGTGAGCGTGTGCGAGTGTGTGGTGCCCTATTCTTCATTTTGCAATATAAAATAAAGTCTACAGCATGTATTGGTTTTTGTATATTTTAATGCCACTATCATTTAATGTGCTTTTTTTTAAAGCAATAGAAAGTGATAATAGTGTAATGATTAGCTATTAGGGGTGCCTGGCAAATACACAATTCACCATATTTAATTGCGACCAAACCGCTACTAGGGCATAACATGTAATTAATTAATTATAATGAATAATTAATTAATAATTAATTATTTGTTTATTTAGCAGACGACTTGCAGAGACTAGGGTGTGTGAACTATGCATCAGCTGCAGAGTCACTTACAATTACGTCTCACCCGAAAGACGGAGCACAAGGAGGTTAAGTGACTTGCTCAGGGTCACACAATGAGTCAGTGGCTGAGGTGGGATTTGAACCGGGGACCTCCTGGTTACAAGCCCTTTTCTTTAACCACTGGACCACACAGCCTCCTATGCCTCCTAACATCATATTGCACACTCGATAAACTCATTATAGTTTGCACATAAATAGTAATTATTGCACATCAATAGTAGCCCAGTTATATTGCACATTTTAACCATGTATATTACACATAAGTTATTTATATTGCACACCTTAGTTAATCATGTATATTGTGATAAGTGAAAAAAAGAACTTACGTTCTTTTAAATACACTGGCTGCTTCGTTGCCACCTATTGAGGATTTACGATTGTGGTTTTATCAGTTTAGTCTTAATTACTTGATTTGAAAAACGTCATGAACGATACAAGCAACTTCTTACACCGCTTGGTTTGTTAAATGAGTCGCACACAACAAAATATGAAAGCTGAACATTAATTTCAACAAAGAACAACGACAACTTTTTCATGAAAAAAAAAAATATTGTAACCTACTTCAATAGGATCATTAGCCTGTTATGTTATATTAAACCAAAACAATAAAATTAATAACAATCTGGTTCTCTTGCCTTTTTCAATGAATATAATTTAATTAATAGAGAATAAAAACATACTAATTTGCATACACATCACTGATAATAGCGCAGACTGTGGGTCAAACCAGTGTTCATGTTGCCTGTCAGAATGCGCTTCTTGTAAAAACACCACTGCTCTAAAAACTCAGATAGCTGTGATTGTTGTAAAAATGCACTTCTAAATGGTGGATAAAAATTTAAATCAACAGAATAAAACAAGCAGTAACAAAAAATGTCATATTAAAAGTAGCCATTTTAAAAATGATAATTATTTCTTTATCATTTGTATAATTTGTTGATCAAATTCTTCTAAAGTTGCTTTCTTTGTAACTTTGTGTGCAGAATGGAGAAATAAACATAGGTCAGGGAAGAAGTTTTCAATTTCGACCCCGTCTCCTTTTGTTTCTTCCATGAACTGCTTTATTTGCTCAAGGGAGTACACTTTTTTCTGCTGATGGGTTGACTATCTGGGATATCACAGATGAGCGAGGAGTCAGACAGTTCCCCTTCCATCTCCCCTGAATCCCTGCTCGGTCCTCCCTGGGTATCAGCTCTTCCGCGACTTTTGAGTCCAGAGCACCCATCCCTGCCCCTTCCTCCTCTCCTCTCACTACAGCCACAGCCTCCGGCAGTTGGGATTCACATAGAGGGGAGTCCTGCACAGCGCTGGGTTCAGACCCCGCTCTGGAGCCTGAGTCAGCGCTGGTTCCCTCTCCCTCGCAGGGAGGGACAGCCACCCCAGTTGGAAATAGGAGGTTCCCCTACAGTACCAGACTGGGGCTTTGCTCCGTCTCCCTTCCACCATCAGACAGTTCTGCAGCGTCTTTGTTTTTTTCTTCATTTTTTTCTTTTTTGCTACATTTTTAAATGGTTCTTCACAGTGCAGCTGCAGTCGACATCAATCACTAGTCCTGGGTTGTGACGCAGCAAGAATGCCTGTCCCAGAAAAGACAGGACGTGCTTAATACTGTCATGCTTACAACCCAGAGGAATGCTTTTAATGAGAGGCACTAGTTTCCCCTATCGGGCCATTTCTTTCGCCAGTGTTTAATTTTTCAAAAAAGAGGAACATTTGATATTATTACTTTTGTCACGGGGGTACACCTAAACAAATTCACCTTTTAATGAAAACCCTTCCTCTACAAATGTATTGGCAAGTGGCATCTCTTTCAAAAGATTACAAGGGCTTTGTTCATGCCAGATGCTGACTTGGATGTTTTCAAAGCGCACAACCTCTCCCATTGCCAGCAGGCACTCCTCCACCGACACTGGCATCATTAAAGTTAATTAATTCCCACTTGTAAAGAGACAGTTATATAAAAAAATGGAAGCCGAGTCTTCACTTATACAGTATAACAGAGTAATGCTGACCTTTTCTCTCAAGGAACACTGACCTTTACATTTAGTTTTATCTGTGAAGCTCATGAAAAGGTATATACTTGACATTCCTTAGTTAATGAAGACTGACAGAAAGCACGGTGCTGAAATAAAACACACTGCGCTCATTAGCTTTCCATAGATAACTCATCATCATCTAGCCCAGGCTTCGCATTGTGCATGGCTGCAGACTGACCCACTGAACCGAAAGCCCTACAGGAGTCTCTATTAGCAAACACCAGGAGCAATAAACACATAAATCACTCTGCAATTTCAGGACACTTATACGGAGTTGGGTTAAAAAAAAGCAGTATTGAGTAAAGGACTTAAGTTTATACTGACTAAAAAATCCATCGATAAAGATAAACTGGCCACCGAATTAAAGGAGTGGGAGAGACTAGCAGAATTTTTTTTCACTCTTTGTTTGAGTTTGTGTGTGTGTGAGCGTGTGCGAGTGTGTGGTGCCCTATTCTTCATTTTGCAATATAAAATAAAGTCTACAGCATGTATTGGTTTTGTATATTTTAATGCCACTATCATTTAATGTGCTTTTTTAAAGCAATAGAAAGTGATAATAGTGTAATGATTAGCTATTAGGGGTGCCTGGCAAATACACAATTCACCATATTTAATTGCGACCAAACCGCTACTAGGGCATAACATGTAATTAATTAATTATAATGAATAATTAATTAATAATTAATTATTTGTTTATTTAGCAGACGACTTGCAGAGACTAGGGTGTGTGAACTATGCATCAGCTGCAGAGTCACTTACAATTACGCCTCACCCGAAAGACGGAGCACAAGGAGGTTAAGTGACTTGCTCAGGGTCACACAATGAGTCAGTGGCTGAGGTGGGATTTGAACCGGGGACCTCCTGGTTACAAGCCCTTTTCTTTAACCACTGGACCACACAGCCTCCTATGCCTCCTAACATCATATTGCACACTCGATAAACTCATTATAGTTTGCACATAAATAGTAATTATTGCACATCAATAGTAGCCCAGTTATATTGCACATTTTAACCATGTATATTACACATAAGTTATTTATATTGCACACCTTAGTTAATCATGTATATTGTGATAAGTGAAAAAAAAGAACTTACGTTCTTTTAAATACACTGGCTGCTTCGTTGCCACCTATTGAGGATTTGCGATTGTGGTTTTATCAGTTTAGTCTTAATTACTTGATTTGAAAAACGTCATGAACGATACAAGCAACTTCTTACACCGCTTGGTTTGTTAAATGAGTCGCACACAACAAAATATGAAAGCTGAACATTAATTTCAACAAAGAACAACGACAACTTTTTCATGAAAAAAAAAAATATTGTAACCTACTTCAATAGGATCATTAGCCTGTTATGTTATATTAAACCAAAACAATAAAATTAATAACAATCTGGTTCTCTTGCCTTTTTCAATGAATATAATTTAATTAATAGAGAATAAAAACATACTAATTTGCATACACATCACTGATAATAGCGCAGACTGTGGGTCAAACCAGTGTTCATGTTGCCTGTCAGAATGCGCTTCTTGTAAAAACACCACTGCTCTAAAAACTCAGATAGCTGTGATTGTTGTAAAAATGCACTTCTAAATGGTGGATAAAAATTTAAATCAACAGAATAAAACAAGCAGTAACAAAAAATGTCATATTAAAAGTAGCCATTTTTAAAAATGATAATTATTTCTTTATCATTTGTATAATTTGTTGATCAAATTCTTCTAAAGTTGCTTTCTTTGTAACTTTGTGTGCAGAATGGAGAAATAAACATAGGTCAGGGAAGAAGTTTTCAATTTCGACCCCGTCTCCCTTTTGTTTCTTCCATGAACTGCTTTATTTGCTCAAGGGAGTACACTTTTTTTCTGCTGATGGGTTGACTATCTGGGATATCACAGATGAGCGAGGAGTCAGACAGTTCCCCTTCCATCTCCCCTGAATCCCTGCTCGGTCCTCCCTGGGTATCAGCTCTTCCGCGACTTTTGAGTCCAGAGCACCCATCCCTGCCCCTTCCTCCTCTCCTCTCACTACAGCCACAGCCTCCGGCAGTTGGGATTCACATAGAGGGGAGTCCTGCACAGCGCTGGGTTCAGACCCCGCTCTGGAGCCTGAGTCAGCTGGTTCCCTCTCCTCGCAGGGAGGGACAGCCACCCCAGTTGGAAATAGGAGGTTCCCCTACAGTACCAGACTGGGGCTTTGCTCCGTCTCCCTTCCACCATCAGACAGTTCTGCAGCGTCTTTGTTTTTTCTTCATTTTTTCTTTTTGCTACATTTTTAAATGGTTCTTCACAGTGCAGCTGCAGTCGACATCAATCACTAGTCCTGGGTTGTGACGCAGCAAGAATGCCTGTCCCAGAAAAGACAGGACGTGCTTAATACTGTCATGCTTACAACCCAGAGGAATGCTTTTAATGAGAGGCACTAGTTTCCCCTATCGGGCCATTTCTTTCGCCAGTGTTTAATTTTTCAAAAAAGAGGAACATTTGATATTATTACTTTTGTCACGGGGGTACACCTAAACAAATTCACCTTTTAATGAAAACCCTTCCTCTACAAATGTATTGGCAAGTGGCATCTCTTTCAAAAAGATTACAAGGGCTTTGTTCATGCCAGATGCTGACTTGGATGTTTTCAAAGCGCACAACCTCTCCCATTGCCAGCAGGCACTCCTCCACCGACACTGGCATCATTAAAGTTAATTAATTCCCACTTGTAAAGAGACAGTTATATAAAAAAAAAATGGAAGCCGAGTCTTCACTTATACAGTATAACAGAGTAATGCTGACCTTTTCTCTCAAGGAACACTGACCTTTACATTTAGTTTTATCTGTGAAGCTCATGAAAAGGTATATACTTGACATTCCTTAGTTAATGAAGACTGACAGAAAGCACGGTGCTGAAATAAAACACACTGCGCTCATTAGCTTTCCATAGATAACTCATCATCATCTAGCCCAGGCTTCGCATTGTGCATGGCTGCAGACTGACCCACTGAACCGAAAGCCCTACAGGAGTCTCTATTAGCAAACACCAGGAGCAATAAACACATAAATCACTCTGCAATTTCAGGACACTTATAGGGAGTTGGGCTAAAAAAAAGCAGTATTGAGTAAAGGACTTAAGTTTATACTGACTAAAAAATACATCGATAAAGATAAACTGGCCACCGAATTAAAGGAGTGGGAGAGACTAGCAGAATTTTTTTTCACTCTTTGTTTGAGTTTGTGTGTGTGTGAGCGTGTGCGAGTGTGTGGTGCCCTATTCTTCATTTTGCAATATAAAATAAAGTCTACAGCATGTATTGGTTTTTGTATATTTTAATGCCACTATCATTTAATGTGCTTTTTTTTAAAGCAATAGAAAGTGATAATAGTGTAATGATTAGCTATTAGGGGTGCCTGGCAAATACACAATTCACCATATTTAATTGCGACCAAACCGCTACTAGGGCATAACATGTAATTAATTAATTATAATGAATAATTAATTAATAATTAATTATTTGTTTATTTAGCAGACGACTTGCAGAGACTAGGGTGTGTGAACTATGCATCAGCTGCAGAGTCACTTACAATTACGCCTCACCCGAAAGACGGAGCACAAGGAGGTTAAGTGACTTGCTCAGGGTCACACAATGAGTCAGTGGCTGAGGTGGGATTTGAACCGGGGACCTCCTGGTTACAAGCCCTTTCTTTAACCACTGGACCACACAGCCTCCTATGCCTCCTAACATCATATTGCACACTCGATAAACTCATTATAGTTTGCACATAAATAGTAATTATTGCACATCAATAGTAGCCCAGTTATATTGCACATTTTAACCATGTATATTACACATAAGTTATTTATATTGCACACCTTAGTTAATCATGTATATTGTGATAAGTGAAAAAAAAGAACTTACGTTCTTTTAAATACACTGGCTGCTTCGTTGCCACCTATTGAGGATTTGCGATTGTGGTTTTATCAGTTTAGTCTTAATTATAACTATGAATGTAGTTATGAAATAAAAAAATAATAACATAGACGCCGTATCAGTACAGTATACCCATTCACTTGAATTCCGTATGTAGATACTACTGAATCAGACGATTTATTTGTAAACACAGCCCAATAAATACAACTTAATATAATTAAAATAAAAGGTAGAACGTAACTGACGCCTGTTGCATGTTAACATTCTGCCGAAATTATACTCATGGTAGCTTTAATAAAACGAATTTGTTCATAAGTTTTACAAACTGTGTATAACTTTTATTTCGAGACTTTGAATTTTCCCATTGACTTGTCAACACATTGTGGTGGTAGGTTTATACTAGAAACACTTCAGGATCTGTGACTGTGTTTGACCACAGTTCAGTCGTAAAAATAATTATATAACAATTTTTAAGCAAACTGTATTCATGTGACTTGTAAAGCTCATGTAGTATGTATTTTTTGTTTGTTTCAATTGTCTTCTGGTTTAAAAAGCATAGTGCAGGTTATTTTTTTATTTCATTTTTTTTCGCGTGGATGCAGCTGCAACAGTAGTTACAGTATGTGTCTTTATATACTGTGTGTACGGGTGAATTAATAACATCCTTTCCACTGTAATTAAGTTACATGAGTTAGTTAAACACCAGCAAAAAAATGGCCGTTTTAAGAAAGATTTTTTTCTCTAGCTTGTTGACTGTACCATGTTAACAGCTGACCCCAGTGGTGGGAATGTGTCATTTCAGGGTAAAATTTGGGCAAAACTGGCATGTCACCCATATTGATTGGCTCATGGCTGTCATGTTTGTTGATCTAGGAACCTTTTCCTGACTAATTTTTTTTAGAGGATTGTACAAAGATAACGTATACCCAAGATTCATGTAAATCAGCCAAAGGGCTCATGAACAGTTGTTGTTTAAGTGTTTTACACAAAATCCAACATAGATTCCACACCATGTGACCATTCCATTTTTCCTTAAGTAGAATCAATCGTGGACATGAGCGCACTATGTACAACATTTTTCACAGCTGTACTATTTACCGTTCATGAGAAGACTTTTGAATATTGTCTAAACTTTTCATTAAATCCAAGATGGCCGCCACACCATGTGACCAAAAGCCGCCATATTGACCACGACACAACATCCCATAGTCCTCTACATCCGTGTCAAATTTTGTGCGTTTTGGTGCTGCCAATAAGAAGTTATAGGCAGTTTTATAGCCAGTTGCGTATGTTGATGATGTCATGCAGCGTGGACACCATGATTTTCACAGTTGCAACTTCCCTTTAACAAGCGTAACAGATGACCATACTGATATGTTTTATTCCAATTTTTGTTTCAATTGGATAAGCGGTTTCAGAGAAGAAGATGTTTGAATTTTGATGATTTTATATTTTTATGGTAATTTTATGTCCTTAATCAATGTGGTTGCCAAACCACATAACCAATCAGCTTCATAGTAACAACAGTTAATCATGGACTATCCCTCAACATGTATAGCAATTTTCAGAACTCTGCAGTAAGCGGTTTCCGATACATAGGCGTTTTAACAAATTCCGCAAAATCCAATATGGCTGCCGAACCATGTGACTTGCGCAAATTTGCTGAATATCACCGACTATCCCCCATAGGCATCTACCAGTGTACCGAATTTTGTGAGTTTTTGAACATGTTTTGGTAGAAAAAAAAAGAAAAAAAAACTAAAGTTGCGAGCAAATTTAAGCGCATTGGTTGTCATAGATGAAACGTTATCACAAATCATTTTGGACACAGCTGACTGTGTCAATTTTGGCCAAAATATTGGAATCACTGGTTAGATGATCAATGCTGAAATCTCATTGGCCCACAGCAGCCATGTTTTGTACTGTAGCAACTTCCCTTGAACAACCATAAAAGATAATCATACTTACATCATTTATGCTCATTTTGGCTTCAATCAGAACTCTGCATGTTATATAACAACTATCTGCAGTCAATAAGAAGTTTTACAGCCAGCTTTAAATCTGACCTTTAGCAGAACTTAACCATACTATATAAAACTATATATGCATTACACATTACAGTACTTGCATTACCTATAGTGCTCATATAAACACACCAGTTTTGTAAAACAACAAAAGTCACATCTAATAAATTACAAACATACTTTTTTCTATACCTTGCTATATTTTTTCTATACCTTGCAGACTTGTCCATGTTAACAGCTGTCCCCAGTAGTGGGAATGTGTCATTTCAGGGTGAAAAATTGACAAAACTGGCATGTCACCCATATTGATTGGCTCATGGCGGTCATGTTTGTTGATGTAGGAACTTTTTCTGACTAACTTTTTTAGAGGACAGTACAAAGATAACGTCTACCCAAGATTCATGTCAATCAGCCAAAGGGCTCATGAGGAGTTGTTATTTAAGTGTTTAAGCAAAATCCAACATAGCTGCCACCCCATGTAACCGATCCATTTTTCCTTAACCCTATGCTGCCTATGGGGAATTACCATATTCGGTCATAAATATGAACACTTTCTGTTTAAACGCTTGTAATTTTGGAACCTTAAATCAGAAATTAAAACCCAATACACCTACAGAAAGGCATTAAGTAGATCTTTCCATTGATGTAATTCATTTTGTTGTGGGTTATATAAAAAAAAAACTTAGAGCATATTGTAGCTGCACAATTTTCCAAGGATCTCAAATCTGAAATCAGAATTGAAATATCTTGAACAGTTGCAGAGCTAGATAAGCTTTTACAACGCATTGTATTTTGCAAAAAAATCAACCTCCGAATGGCAAATGTAAAATAATAAATAACATTTTTAAAAATTGCCAATTTCAACCTCTTTCCAAGTTTCATATAAAAAACTTACAGTATATTGTATCATCACAATTTGTCAAGGATTTCAAATCTGAAATCAGAATTGAAATATCTTGTACAGTTGCAGAGCTAGATAAGGTTTTGCAATGCATAGTATTTTACAAAAATCAACCTCCAAAATGGCAAAGGCAGACTAGGGTTAAAACATGGCAAAAAGTGAGACTGGAAACACTATTGCCCTGTTTGAGATACAATTATATTTCAGTATAAATATAAAGAAACAACACACAAGTTATCAAGTAAAATGTTTTTTTTTTATTTGAAAAAAATATATATTACAAATAAAACTTTGAAATTAAGAATTTTATTTGGGAGGGAGGGAGACAAAAAAAAACCTTCCGTATTGTGCTGTATTTATTTATTTTCAAAACTACCCTGCAGTTGAAGTGCTGGGCTGGAGCTCATCCAGATCACTCTCCTCCTCCTCATCCTCCTGCAGCAGCTCTTCATCAAGGAGGTCAGCCTCCATGGTGTACATGCCCTCGATCTCCTCCTCAGTCAGGACCCTCCTCCTCTTCAGTGACTGAACCAGATGCTAGAGCTGATTGTCTCCATCCATTTTCTGGTTTACACCCACCCACATAAAACATTAAAATAAATACCAATTAATAATAATAATAATAATAATAATAATAATAATAATAATATTCTCCTCCATCCTTTTTCACACACATAAAGTAAATTAATAATAATGACTCTTCATACACACACAAAGTAAAAGTAATCTAATAATAAAATACATGGCTAAATAATAATAGTGACTACAGCTAAATAATGTGTTCTGTTCTTTACACACAGTAAACTAGTAATAAAATACATGGCTAAATAATAATAATAACTACAGCTAAATAAATGTATTTGTTCTTTACATAGGCTACATACACAACGTAAAAATAAAAACTAAACCAATAATAAAAAAACAACAAAATTTATTCCTCATTCTTTTACACATCGAATAAAAAAAATAAAAGTTAAGAAAATAATAGATGCATAGCTAAATAATAATAACAACTACAGATAAATAATGAATCGACTAGAAAAAGTAAAACACCAACGTACACAAACACCTAACTTTGCATCACATGCGATAGACCTATTAGTTTTGCCTTCTCTCCTAAGAAACAAGTTAAAAAAATTGAAAAACAAGTCTAAAATAAAAACGTATATGAAACTAACTATAAGAAAGATGTTTTTAAAAAAAAAACGTGATGCTAGTACAGTAGTTACTCTTGTCTATAGCAGTCATAAAGTAAGCCCTGCCCAGCAAGCAAGCGTGCACACAAAAGACACAGCGAAAAAAAAACACTGCAGATGTACTCAGCGCAAAAAAAACAATATAAAGTTGAAAAAAAACAACAACAATATTACTAATTAGCCCAAGTACTTACCGTTTAGATGATATGTAGATTAGTATTCTTGGGATTGTAAAACCGGAGATCCACAACTTCGAATCTGCTGTGCACTCAGTCACAATGGCGCTGGCAGAGACTCGTCCTTGTAATCAAAATATTATATGTCCCGCCCACCCTAGCCCTAAACCAATGGTATCATGACAAGCCCCGTAGTCATGGCTATAACCCACACTTTAAAAAAACAAAATTGCTGGTTGGACGGCTGAGATATGACGTGTTTTGTCATCGTAACAAAAGTTACGAAATTGCAGCGCGTCGGCAGCTAAGGGTTAAGTAGAATCAATCGTGGACATGAGCGAACTATGTACAAAATTTTTCACAGATGTATTATTTACTGTTCATGAGAAGAAGACTTTGAATATTGTCCAAAATTTTCATTAAATCCAAGATGGCTGCCACACCATGTGACCAAAGTTCGCCATATTGACCATGACACAACATCCAATAGTCCTCTACATCTGTGTCAAATTTTGTGCATTTTGGTGCAGCCAATAAAAAGTTATAGGCAGTTATATAGCCAGTTGGCTGCCGAACCATGTGATTTGCGCAAATTTGCTGAATATCACCGACTATCCCCCATAGGCATCTACCAGTGTACCGAATTTTGTTAGTTTTTGAGCATGTTTTGGTAGAAAGAAAAAAAAATAATAACTAGAGTTGCGAGCAACTTTATGGCTTCCAACAGTTAGTGTGAAATTTAAGCGCATTGGTTGTTATAGATGAAACGTTATCACAAATCATTTCTGACTGTGTCAATTTTGGCAAAAATATTGGAATCACTGGTTAGATGATCAATGCTGAAATCTCATTGGCCCACAGCAGTCATGTTTTGTACTGTAGCAACTTCCCTTGAACAACCGCAAAAGACAATCATACTTACATCATTTATGCTCATTTTGGCTTCAATCAGAACTCTGCATGTTATATAACAACCATCTGCAGTCAATAAGAAATTATGGGAAGTTTTACAGCCAGCTTTAAATTTGACCTTTAGCAGAACTTAACCATACTATATCAAACTATTTATGCATTACACATTACACTACTTGCATTACCTATAGTGCTCATATAAACACACCAGTTTTGTAAAACAACAAAAGTCACATCTAATAAATTACAAACATACTTTTTTCTATACCTTGCTATATTTTTTCTATGCCTTGCAGACTTGTCCATGTTAACAGCTGTCCCCAGTGGTGGGAATGTGTCATTTCAGGATGAAAAATTGACAAAACTGGCATGTCACCCATATTGATTGGCTCATGGCGGTCATGTTTGTTGATGTAGGAACTTTTTCTGACTAACTTTTTTAGAGGACAGTACAAAGATAACGTCTACCCAAGATTCATGTCAATCAGCCAAAGGGCTCATGAGAAGTTGTTATTTAAGTGTTTAAGTAAAATCCAACATAGCTGCCACACCATGTGACCGATCCATTTTTCCTTAAGTAGAATCAATCATGGACATGAGCGCACTATGTACAAATTTTTTCACAGCTGTACTGTTTACCGTTCATGAGAAGAAGACTTGAATATTGTCCAAAATTTTCATTAAATCCAAGATGGCTGCCACACCATGTGACCAAAGGCCGACCATGACACAACATCCCATAGTCCTCTACATCCGTGTCAAATTTTGTGCATTTTGGTGCAGCCAATAAAAAGTTAGAGGCAGTTTTATAGCCAGTTTTGTATCTTGATGATGTCATGCACCGTGGACGTCATGATTTTCACAGTAGCAACTTCCTTGAACAACCGTAACAGATGACCATACTGAGATGTTTTATTCCAATTTTTGTTTCAATCGGATAAGCGGTTTATAGCAATGTATAGCAATTTTCAGAACTCTGCAGTAAGCGGTTTCCGATACATAGGCATTTTAACAAATTCCGCAAAATCCAATATGGCTGCCGAACCATGTGACGTGCGCAAATTTGCTGAATATCACCGACTATCCCCCATAGGCATCTACCAGTGTACCGAATTTCGTGAGTGTTTGAGCATGTTTTGGCAGAAAAAAAAAAAAAAAAACTAAAATTAATAATAATAATAATAATAATAATAATAATAATAATAATAATAATAATAATAATCCTAACAAAAACAATAGGCTTCCCCAGCCTACCGCTTGGAAGCCTAATAATAATAATCCTAACAAAAACAATAGGCTTCCCCAGCCTGTGGCTTGGAAGCCTAAAAAAGAGGATGCAGAGAAAGAACTATAGAGACTGAGTTAAGAAAAGTGGATAAACTAAAATAGATGATCTACTAGATTTATAAAAATAGAGATAAAAAGGTCAAGAGTCCCATTAGTAATTACTTACTCTAAACTTTTGCCTAATATGTCTAAGATAGTTTGGAAACACTTTCAGATTCTACATACCGGTAATTCAGAAAAATTGAAAAAAGTATTTCTCAAGGCCCCAGTTGTAGCATTCAAAAGAGAAGCTAATTTTGGTGATATTTTAGTTCACAGTAAACATAAAAGAATAATTGACAGAACAAATACTTGCAATAGTACATGTAAAGTGTGAAAACACATGGGCAAAGTATGAATATAATTAAATATAAGAACAACACATATCCACTAAAAACTAATACCTACTGTAAAAATAGCAATGTTGTTTATGGAATAGCCTGTGAAAAATGTGATGAAATGAAGAGACTGGAACAACTTTATATAAAATAATTAAGAACCACCTTTCATTAATTAGAAATAAAACAATTAATGAACAGCACTTCACCAGGCAAGGACATAACATAAATGATGTAAAGTTTGTAGTATTAGAACAGCTAAAATTAGACAATGCGACATATAGAAGAATAAAAGAAAGTACATAGATAAGTAGACTGCAACACGATTATGCCAGCAGGACTCAACAGAAAAGAATGAATTCATTAACTCCAATAAATATATAACATTTAAATAAATAAATAAATAAACGAAATTAATTCAAAAGTTGTGAATGCTGATGCGCTGGGGAGGCCAAATTAAGGCTGATCCTCAGAGGATCAGCCTTAATGTCACAATATATAGAACACCATTACATCATGTAAGAATAAATCATGGATTTGAATATAAACAATAACAAGTAGTTGTCATGCCGTCATAATATATAGAACACCATTACATCATGTAAGAATAAATCATGGATTTGAATATAAACAATAACAAGTAGTTGTCATGCCGTCAAAAACCTATACAAGTCCCATAGTTCCTGGAAGCCAGAGTTTCTGTAACGGCTGGAACTCTGGGTAATAAAAAGGGGATGTGATTATAGAAACGGGTGTGTGAGGTAATTGGGCTGTATTGCCAGAGTGTGGAATAATACGGAGAAGAAACAGTGTATTGAGACCGGTAAGCTAAACCTTTTAGCCTGGAACTGCTACAGCTGTGTAAAAGTGCGAGCGTCTGTTATGCGTGGCGCTTGAGAAACAAAAGGAAAGGAAAACAGATCTTTAGTTAGCCTTGAAGAAGTATAAGATAGGGGCCCGATGAGTGGGCTAGGTTTTCTTTTCTTTTTACAATGGGTTGTTTGAATCGGGACTGTGCCCCAACCTGCGGGCATCATTTAATTTGAAGTGGTTTTATTTTCTCTTTGATTTGTGGTCAATTAAAACACATTCCTGTTCTCATTCATCTGGCTTCCTGCTTGCTCTTTTATAAAACACCTAAACCGTGGCGTTAATGTTCAAAATATATATATATATATATATATATATATATATATATATATATATATATATATATATATATATATACACACAGTGCCGTGAAAAAGTATTTGCCCCCTGTCTGATTTTCTGCATTTTTGCATATTTTTGACACTGAATGTTATCGGATCTTCAACCAAAACCTAATATTAGATAAAAGAGACCCTGGGTGAACAAATAACACAAAACTTTGATACATATTTCATTTATTTATTAAAGTTATGCAACACCCAATGCCCCTGTGTGAAAAAGTAATCGCCCCCTTAGACTCAATAACTGGTTACGCCACCTTTAGCAGCAATAACTGCAACCAAACGTTTCCTGTAGTTATTGATTAGTCTCTCACAGCACCATGGAGGAATTTTGGCCCACTCCTCCATGCAGAACTGCTTCAACTCAGTGACATTTGTGGGTTTTCGAACATGAACTGCTCTTTTCAGGTCCTGCCACAACATCTCAATGGGGTTTAGGTCTGGACTTTGACCAGGCCATTCCAAAACTTTAAATTTCTTGTTCTTCAACCATTCTGATGTAGACTTGCTTGTGTGTTTCGGATCATTGTCTTGCTGCCTGACCTAGCTGTGCTTCAGCTTCAGCTCAAGGACGCATGGCCTGACATTCTCCTGTAGAATTCTCTGATACAGAGCAGAATTCATGGTTCCTTCAATGATGGCAAGGCGTCCAGGTCCTGATACAACAAAGCATCTCCAATCCATGACACTACTACCACCATGCTTGACCGTTGGTATGAGGTTCTTACTGTGGAATGCAGTGTTTGGTTTTCGCCAGACATAACGGGGCCCATGTTGGCCAAAAAGTTCCACTTTTAACTCATCTGTCCATAGAACATTGTTCCAGAACTCTTGAGGATCATCCAGGTGCTTTTTGGCAAACTTGAGACGAGCATTCATGTTCTTCTTAGTGAGCAATGGTTTCCGCCTTGCTACTCTGCCATGAATCCCATTTTTGCCCAGTGTCTTTCTGATGGTGGAGTCATGAACACTGACCTTAACCGAGGCGAGAGAGGCTTGCAGATCCCTGGATGTTGTTCTAGGGTTCTTTGTGACTTCCTGGACGATTTTACGCCTTGCTCTGGAGAGATTTTGGCAAGACGGCCACTCCTGGGAAGATTCACTACTGTCCCTAACTTTCTCCATTTGGACAACATGGCTCTGACTGTGGTTCGGTGGAGCCCCAGAGCCTTAGAAATGGCTTTGTAACCCTTTCTAGACTGATAGGCATCAACAACTTTTTCCGGAAGTCATCAGGAATTTCTTTTGTTTGTGACATGATGTGCCTCTAGAACCTGTGTGCTGACAACTTCACTCTGATGGTAAGGGCCAAAGTTAGTCAGATTTATATTGGACAGGGCTGACCCAAATCAGGCCTGGTTGTTAACCAAAGTACTCAAACAGCTGACCCTAATTATCCCTTTAATTGGGTTGAGTTAACTAGGGGGGGCAATAACTTTTTCACACCTGAAGTTTGCATGTTTGATTACCTTGCACACCAAACAAATGAAAGCAGCACCAAAATTTGGTGTCATTTTTTCTCTCAGACTCCCTCTATATACTACTACAACCCACAAAAAAATCTGACCAAATACAATGTGAAAAATGTGCAAAAATGCAGAAAATCAGACAGGGGGCAAATACTTTTTCACAAGACTGTATATATGTATATATATATATAGGTTTGAGTACACTTGCTGGAAACTAGGTTTTTTTCATAATTGACAATGTTTTACGTCGTATACGTTTCTGTAAATACTTGAAAATGAAAACACATGTTACAATATACAAAACAAAACATAAGGAGTATCAAAGCAGTGTTCAAGAAAATTGAAAATTGTCTCTAAATCTTGGATTCCTCAAAATAGCCACCCTTTGCCTTAATAACAGCCTCACAAACACGAGACATTCGGTTAACAAGTTTCAGCAGGAAATCACCCGACATGTCTTCCCAGCTCTTCTGCAGCAATTCCCAGAGATGTAGGGCACTTGTGGGTAGCTTTGCTTTGACTCTTCTGTCCAGTTCGTCCCATAGGTCAGTAGATTGAGTTGTCCTTCACTTTCCTTCTTCGCCAGATAGTTCTTGCACAACTTTGAGGTGTGTTTCGGGTCATTATCTTGCTGAAGAATGAAGGACTGCCCAACTAGTCGTAACCCTGATGGAATGGCATGCCTCTGAAGTATGCTATGATAGCCATGCTGGTTGAGCTTGCCATGGACTTGGTAAAGATCACCAACTCTGTCACCAGCAAAGCAACCCCAGACCACGACACTGCCTCCTCCATGCTTGATAGTGGGAACCACACATGCAGAACCCATGCGCTCACCCTCTCTGCGTCTTATCAATACTCGGCGGTTGGACCCAAATATTTCAGATTTTGACTCATCGGTCCATAAGACCGACTTCCACTCCTCAAACGTCCAGTTTCTGTGTTTTTTGGCCCAGGCAAGTCTTTTCCTCTTATTCTGCACTCTTAACAATGGTTTCTTTGCAGCAATTCTTCCAGTTAGGCCAGCTTCGTGCAATCTCCTCTGAACAGTTGATGTTGAAACATCTGTACTTCTAGTAGCATTTAGCTGAGCTTGTATTTCAGGGGCAGTTGCCGGTTTCGCAGACTTGTGACTCGAATGAACTTGTTCTCTGATTCTGAGGTCACCCTTGGCCTGCCTGACCTTGTTCGGTCCTCATGAGTGCCAGTTTCTTCAAATCGTTTGATGGTCTTGGCCACAGCAGTTACAGACACTTGCAAAGTTCTTGAGATTTGTCTTAAAGATTGACCTTCATTTCTTAAGGTAATTAGTCTTTTTTCTTTGCTTAACTGAGCGTATTTTGCCATTTTCTGCTCCCTTACATTCAGGAATGATAAATCTGTGCCTATGCTACCTATATTTATAGTAATCATGGACCCTCACCTGTTAACAATAATTGGTGACAAAAGGTTAATTAGGTAACATGCTAGTTAACTCGGAGAACATCTAACAAAGACACTTTTATACTTAGGCCAGTGTTCTAACACCGTGTTATACACATTTCTGACTTGGGCTTCAGACTGAAATCCCCTTGCTTTGGGTGACCATTTCATTGAAATTGACAACATTTACATTTTCATTTAAAAATAATTTTTTTGAATGCAGTTCACTGATTGGGTGCAGGTGATGCTTCTCACCCAATCACAAAAAAGTATCTACAAGGTGCACACTTTATTATTATAATATTAGTGCTTATGTCTTTGTAAACAACAGCTTGTATGACAGACATCAAAAATCAGCTTTGACAATGGAAATCATTTTTAGATAAATTTTATATGCTTTTAAAATAAAATAAAAAAAAATAGTAAAAATGTGTCCATTTGAAACCCTGGCACGAGAGAGAACAGATGTAATTCACACATTTTCTGTGTTGATAGACACTTTGAGGCCCAGAATTCCTGATTATACTTTCTCCCTTGGGAAGCGCATGAAAATCTCGTCATGAGTCAAACACCATTTTGCGTTAGAATATGTGTTCCATAGTAAACATGGCCCTTTCTGCACTAATGAGTAACAAGCCATCTGACCATTAGGAAAGGTCAGAGGTCACAGGCTAACATTATTTTATAGAGCAAACATGGGTTGCTATAAGTGTTCCATAGTAACTATGGCCCTATGTGCACTCTATAAGTAGTTATAACCAAGTTTTGCATTTGAACTTTAGGAGAGGTCAGAGGTCACTGGCATGGACATATTTTCATAGAGCATGTATGGCTTACTATATGTCTTACATAATAACCATGACCCTATCTGCACTCTCTACGGAGATATGAGCAACATTGATCCATGTTGGCCATCTTGGATTGACGAAAACTCACCATTTGAATAACTTTTAATGCTCTCATGTTTAATAAGATCCCTGGAAAATTTCAGCTCAGTCAGTCCAGCGGTTCTGGAGGAGTTGCATTTTAAAGCTAAAAATGTAGAATTCCAAAATGGCGGCTATGTGTCACGTCACGTGATATGTTGTAACAGGGCGAAGTGCCCTGTAAAATGTATTTATTTTTAGAACGGGGTTTCCCCCTCTGCCCCTGTCTAGTGTGTTATTTTGTATTTGTTTTGTATTATGATTTAGTTAGTGTATTGATATGACGGCGAAGCGCCGCGTATTTTGTTATTGTTTTGTTTATGTATTTAGTGATGGCGAAGTTCCGTGTGTTTTTGTTTTGTTTTCTGAAACCTTGTGGTAATGTGTGGCTGTCAGCTAGTGCATTGTTAATCTAGCCGGCAGTCACACTCGTGCAGATTGTGGCCGAGGGGTAATAGGATAATTACTAACTAGTTAAACCCCTCGGCCACGATATAAAAAGCCTGCAGCTCTCCATGTTCGGGTGGGTGTATGAGGAACGAGAGTGGAGAGAGCGAGGAGAGAAAAACGAGACTAAAAAGACACAGGATCAGTGAAGGCTACAGCTCAGCCTGACCTGTGTTGTTGTTGTGTTCATGATTTGTTTTGTTTACTGTTTTGTTTTGCTCTGTGAGCACAGTGTTTTTGTTTAAACCTTTTATTTATTTTTGCTTAATAAAACAGTGCACCGCGTCTTCATTTACTTTGAATCTGCAGTACTGGTGCGTTTCCTTCCTGCTTCTGTCTGACGTCACCACCCAGCCATTCCTGTCACATATGTGTAATTGCACACCCCTCTTCAACATATGTGAGAAGTTTGAGGGCAATAGCAGCAATGGTTTTTGCTGTTTTAGTGTCTTCAAAATGAGTTACCAAAAATACAAAATCCATTATGGCTGCCAAACCATGTGGCCTGTTCCCTCCATTTTTTTCAGGGTCAACTAGCCATAGTCATGTACCAACATAACAAACTGCGAGTGATTTTGTGCAACGGTTTTCGTTTTATGGGCTGTTAAAGTCCTTGGCAGACGATAAGAAATAACAATAGTGATAATCCTATCATAAGAGAGGTCAAAGGTCACGGGCAATGACTGTTTTTGATAGAACACATATAGATTCCTATATGTGTTCCATTGTAACAGTGGCCCTATCTACATTCTATAAGGAGATAAGGGCGGTCATAAGGAAACAAGCTGGGTGTTACTGTATCAGCGCACAGAGACTATCACGGAGATTTGCAGAGCTTTTTCGAGATGTTATAGCAATAAAATAATAACTTGGATTGCATTATTGAGGAGTTTGGTGATAAAACGAGTCATCAGGAGATTATTGATCGGTATGTACGACTATTATTATTATTATTATTATTATTTATTTGTTAGCATATGTGAAAGCAATAGCGAACGAAAGGGTGGGACGGGGCTGGAGATGCCTAGTGAGTGCTTTATTGATATGCAGGGCCATTTAAACCCGTTTGACTGTGGGAAAAAAAATACTTTTAAACAGCGCGTCTAAAATTAACTGTGCGTGTGAAAATAAATTAGACCTGGCGAGCCTGACGCACAATTAATAAATGGACTGCAAAGGGTTAATACTATTATCACGTCTAACAGTAAATCATATAATGGTAAAAAAAAAAAAAAAAATACTGTGCCCACTTTATTTTAAGTGTAAAATTGACGTTTTGTAAATTATTATTTGCCATTCATTCATAACATTACAGTGATCTCGGCCTGTACAGAAATTTGACAGCTGGATTATTTAAAATATGCAGCTGAAAGTTCCACAGCATACAATGCACTTTCAACGAATCACAAATAGTTATCTAAAAGAATACTAAATCAACCGTTATCCTACAAAAAATACACATGATAAAATGATGCTTTCCAATTAAGTCTCAAACCGTATCTTGTTCTGCTGTAAACGCCTGGAAGCCTTAAAGTTGCCTGCAACTTCTATTATTAATATTTTCTTTCCTTCCGCCACAATAGTAAATCTTTAACAGCCCATAAAATGAAAATTGTTGCACGTAGAGACTCGCCATTTGGAACGTTGGTAGATACCTATGGGAAGTTGACCCTGAAGCAAAATGGAGCACGTAGGTCACATGGTTTGGCAGCCATGTTGGATTTTTGCAAAATGTTGGTCTTTTTCAAAACTCTTCTCCTCCAAAACCGCTTAAGCTAGAGCTCTGAAACTTGCTGTACATGTTTATGAATGGTCAATCTTAAAAGTTATTCAAAGTTTTTTCAATGGCAGCCATGTTTATGACATCAGAGATCAAAAGTGAAAGTAGTCGATAACTGATACCAGAGGCAAGTATGACTATTCATGATACGCCTTTTTTTTAATTTTTTTTTTTTATCGGCTCCTTTGTCTCGGCTCCTTTCACTCCCACTCGGCCATTGAATGGTTTTCTCGGCTTTTTCCGGAGAAAAAACGACTTTTTTTGCGTTTTTGGATGATGTCGGACAGGGTCGGAAAGGACCTGATAGGAATAATTGCAATGTCGGACCCAGTCCGACAAATGACCGCAAAGGGTTAAGCAGTACATGCTGCAGGGTAAGGCAATATCATTTTTATATGGAATTACGAGTTTTCATGGTCATAAGCGGCCTCTTGTGGTGAGATTTTCCAAAGCAGTCTTTTTTCACACATCTACATTTTACCACATTTTACTACATTTTACTACATTTTAAGAGGGTAACCTTGTACCACACCCTTAGTTAAAGACCGGACATACTTTTTTTTCTTTCCTGCTGGTTAATGTTGTTTTGTGTTCTAATAGTGGGATACTACAGGTAAAAAGATAAGGTTCAATAGGTATAAGATTATGGCTGAAAAAGTGAGCTACTCAACAATTCAGAGAAAAGGGGAGGGACAACACCATAAAAAGTTCAAAGTTTTAATTTAAGTTATTAAAAATCATATTTACAATAAAAGAGGCATCTAACTACTATAAATAAAGCACTTAACTATCAGTCTCTATATTCTTCAATTATTCAGACCAGAACTTCTTAACCATACTATATAATCCTATTTATGCATTACATATTCCACTACTTGCATTACTTACAGTGCTCATATAAACACACCAGTTTTTTTAAAACTACAAAAGTCACATCTAATAAATTACAAACAGACAAAACTTGCAATTATATTCAATCCACAACAAATCAAAACCAATTTATATCAACACACATCCTACATTAAATAATAAAACATAAACACTTTATATAAATAGTGAGTATTTCAAAACTAATGTGTAAAAATCATACATGAACAACACACTGAGCCGAGATCACAGTCATTTCTTCTAATACTTAGTGTGTGTGTGTGTGTGTGTGAAAGAGTGAGAGTATGTGTACAGTTCTGTAAAGCCGGCATATCCACAAGGTTATTTTCAAATAACAAAGACAGAATAACTAAAACAGAGGTCAGAGAGCCATTGGCAAACTCAGACCACAACATGATCTCATTTGAAGTATTTTTTAAAACCCCAAAAGTAATGACTAAAGCTAAGGTTTACAATTTTAGAAAAGCAAACTATGAAGGTATGAAACAGAGACTAACAGAAGTAGATTGGAGTAAAATAGAGAAAACATCCACAGAAAAAGGATGGCTGTATTTAAAAATGTAGTACTAGAGGCGCAAAACAATTACATCCCAAAAGTAGACAAATCTAAATCTAAAACAAAATGGCCAAAATGGTTTAATAGATCAATTAAAAAAAATATTCAGCGAAAAAAGGCACTTTACAAAGCGTTTAAAAAAGACCAAAAACAAAAGTACACAGAAAGAGTACTTGGAACTGCAAACACAAGTCAAAAAGGAAGTTAGAAAGGCCAAGAGAGAGATAGAAATCAATATTGCTAAGGGGGCTAAAACCAATTCCAAAATGTTTTTTCAATATTATAACAGCAAGAGAACAGTCAAAGAGGAGGTTAAATGTCTAAGAGACACAAATGGCAAAATCATAGATGAAGAAAAAAATATATATATATTAAATGATTACTTTTCACAGGTTTTTACAAGGAGACAACAGACAACATGCCCCACATTTCGACCTGTTCCTATCCAATTTTAAATAACTTTAGCATAACAGAGGCAGAAGTGTTAAAGGGACTAGGAGCTCTTAAAATAAACAAATCCCCTGTACCGGATGAGATCCTCCCAATGGTACTCAAAGAAATGAAAGAAGCTATTTACAAACTGCAAACCAAGATCATGCAACAGTCTCTTGACACAGGGGTTGTACCGACAGACTGGAAAATTGCAAACGTAATACCGATCCACAAAAAGGGAGACAAAACCGAACCAGGTAACTACAGACCAATAAGCCTGACTTCTATTATATGTAAACTTATGGAAACTATAATAAGACCTAAAATGGAAAATTACCTATATGGTTACAGTATCCTGGGAGACAGTCAGCATGGTTTTAGGAAAGGGAGATCGTGTCTAACTAACCTGATTGACTTTTTTGAGGATGCAACATTGACAATGGATAATTGCAAAGCATACAACATGGTTTATTTAGATTTCCAGAAAGTTTTTGACAAAGTCCTGCATAAATTATTAATTCTCAAACTGAACGCAGTAGGGATTCAAGGAAATGCATGCACATGGATTAGGGAGTGGTTAACGTGTAGAAAACAGAATGTACTAATAAGAGGAGACACCTCAAAATGAAGCGAGGTAACCAGTGGTGTACCACAGGGATCAGTATTAGGTCTTCTGCTTTTCCTAATCTACATTAATGATTTAGATTCTGGTATAGTAAGCAAATGTCTGCTGTTTTGGGGACGGATTCTCTGTGAATAACCGTGCGATCTTCATCTTTACAATTGTATTTAATAGAGCAAGCGATTCTGAACAATTCTGTCTATACTTTTCATTACCTAAAATAATTAGTTAAATGAAAGATATGCTCACAAATTTGCGGCACCCGTCTCATGCATATTTTAAATAGGTTATCCACGCAGCTTAGTTACAACACATTCAGGATTTGTGATGTTTTATTACAACAGTTCAGTCGTAAAAATAATTATATAACGATTTTTAAGCAAACTGTATTCGTGTGACTTGTAAAGCTCATGTATTATACATTTTATTGTTTCAATTGTGTTCTGGGTTAAAGGATGCATTGTTTTTTTTTTCGAGTGCCTTCTGTTTAGCTACAATAGCGTTTCACAAAAAAAAGGGTTTACAGTACATTTCTGTACAACCCGAGATGACAGTCATGTTTTCTAATACTTAGTGTGTGTGTGAGTATGTGTACAGTTCTGTAAAGCCTGCATACCCCCAAGGTTATTTTAAGTAAACAAACAACATTAAGGCAGGAAAATCTGATCAGCTCCTATTATTCTAAAATGTCTGCTATTTTGGGGAGGGATTCTCTGTGAATAACCGTGCAATCTTCACCATTACAATTGTATTTCATAGAGCAAGCGATTCAGAAGAGCTCTGTCTATACTTTTCATTACCTAAAATAATTAGTTCAATGAATGATACGCTCCCAAATTCCCCACCCACCACATTTGTCTTTTAAATGGGTTACACGCTCATCTTTGTTGCAACACATTCAGGATTTGTGATTGTTGTTTTGCCACAGTAAAAATAACATTTTGCATTTTTTTTCCCCCGCGTGGATGCAGCTGCAACAGTTCTTCAGAAAAATGTTTTCTTAGTTTACAGTATTTGTCTTTGTATACTATACTGTGTGTATGTGTAACATAATATCAGCCTTTCCAGTGTAATTACTGTGTTTTAAGTTACACAAGTTAGTGAAACTGATCTTGCCAGACACCAGCAAAAAATGGCTGCTTCAAGAAATATTTTTTCCAAGACTGCTCAGTTTTACATAGCAATAGCTGTCCCCAGTGGTGGGAATGTGTCATTTCAGGGTGAAAAATTGGCAAAACTGGCATGTCACCCATATTGATTGGCTCATGGCGGCCATGTTTGTTCATGTAGGAACTTTTCCTGAATAACTTTTTTAGAGGACAGTACAAAGATAACATATACCCAAGATTCACATCAATCAGCCAAAGGGTTCTTGAGGAGTTGTCATATACCAAATTTTTCACAGCTGTACTATTTACCATTCATGAGAAGAAGACTTTTGAAAATTGTCCAAAATTGTCATTAAATCCAAGATGGCTGCCACACCATGTGACCAAAAGCCGCCATATTGACCTGGAAGCCTAATAATAATAATAATAATAATAATAATAATAATAATAATAATCCTTACAACAACAATAGGCTTCCCGGCCATTCTGCTTGGAAGCCTAATAATGCTTGCAATTAACATAATATATCAGTGATGTATGCCTTGTTATAAGGGGAGATAATTAAAGTTTTAATAGCTTATCTTAAGTTCATGCAATTTATAATTGAAAAATGCTGAGAACATTAAAAAACAGATAAACAAATTAATAATAATAAAATGAATTGATTACCTAGTTAGGGTTAGGGTTAGGGTTACAGATTTGTTGATAGACTACTGTATTTTTCATACAGCTGTCAAATAAATACTGATGTGAAATCTTGTGCTGGGTGTTGGATTTGGATGGTGTGATTATTCCTTCTCCCCTCCCTGCCCCCAGAAATGACATTCTACCCGGTATGGAGCACAGTGGAGCAGCTGAGACACTGCTTTGGAGCACGCCCACAAAATCCATCTATGAACGCTGCTTTCTCTCTCTGAGGATTGTGGGATTGGTGGGAGGAGCTTGCAGGGAGGCAGTAGTGCTTCTTAAATATTTGTGGTTGTTCGTTATTTTCTTGTGTTTGTAGACCCCATCATGGGGTTTCACTCTGGAGAGCTGTGGGCTCTGACCCGCCGACACAGTGACCGCTGCTTGCCGAGCGCTGGGGTGTTGGTAGAAGAGTGCCTGCTGGCAGTGGGAGAGGTTGTGGTGTTTGACAACATCAAGTCGACATCTTGTATGAACAAAGCCCTTGTCATCTTTTTGAGAGAGGTGTCAGAGAAATCAGAGTCCGAGGAGGAGACGGCTCTATTTTAGATTTTAGAGCAGAAGAGGGTGGGGGTGGTGTTTTTACAAGAAGCACATTCTGACAGGGAGAATGAGGCTGCGTGGTTGGCGGAGTGGAGGGGGCCGTGTGTGCTAAGCTACAGCTCCAGCACTAGCGCAGCGGTGGCAGTGCTATTCAAGCCCAGCCTAGGAACAGTTTTATTAGACATTCAAGAGATAGAAAAACTGAGGCTTTTAAAAGTGAGGGCTTGGCTGGGCGATGTAGTATATGTTTGTATTAATATGTATGCTCCTAATCAGGGGAGGGAACACATTTACATTTTTAATAAATTAAAGCAAGCTCTTTTTAGTATTAATAATGATTATGAAGTGGTGGTGGGAAGGGGATTTTAATTGCACAATTGATTTTAACATGGATAGGAATAATGAGGAACCCCATCCCCAATCCGCAAGAGGGCTGGCTGTTTCCAGTGACCTGGTTGAAATGTGGAGGTGTCTACACTCTAATACACGACAGTACACCTGGTCTCACTCTCACTCAGAATGCATGTATAAAGTGAGGCTAGACCGTTTTCACTTTACAGATTTCAACAAATTCTGAAAAGCCAGCATCACCCCTAACAGTCTCTCTCACCATCACTGCCTACTGTCACAACATTGCTTCTCTCAGAACCTCTTATTGGCATTGACAAAATACAAATGAAAATCTTTTGCCAGCAGTACACACTTAACCCTTTGCGGTCCATTGTCGGACTGGGTCCGACATTGCAATTATTCCTATCAGGTCCATTGTCGGACCCTGTCCGACATCATCCAAAAACGCAAAAAGTCGTTTTTCTCGGAAAAAGCCGAAAACCATTCAATGGCCGAGTGGGAGCGAAAGGAGCCGAGACAAGCCGATTAAAAAAAAAAATGCATATCTCATGAATAGTCATGCTTGCCCCTGGCATCAGATAGGGGCGGTCATAAGGAAACAAGCTGGGTGTTACTGTATCAGCGCACAGAGACTATCACGGACATTTGCAGAGCTTTTTCGAGATGTTATAGCAATAAAATAATGCATTTTTGAGGAGTTTGGTGATAAAACGAGTCATCAGGAGATGATTGATCGGTATGTACGACTATTATTATTATTATTATTTATTTGTTAGCATATGTGAAAGCGATAGCGAACGAAAGGGTGGGGCGGGGCTGGAGATGCCTAGTGAGTGCTTTGTTGATATGCAGGGCCATTTAAACCCGTTTGACTGAGGAAAAAAATACTTTTAAACAGCGCGTCTAAAATTAACTGCGCGTGTGAAAATAAATTAGACCTGGTGAGCCTGACGCACAATTAATAAATGGACCGCAAAGGGTTAATGTAGGGCTGGTCTCCCTGGACCAAGAAAAGGAATTTGATAGGGTTGACCACACATACCTCTTTAAAACCCCAGAGGCCTTTGGGTTTTAATTTTATTTCTTGTATTCAATTTTTATATTCAAATGTTTTTAATGTTTTAAAGATTAACAATGGGCTGAGTAAGCCCATCCCGGTGTACAGAGGTATTAGACTGGCCTGCTCCATCTGGCATGCTCTACTCACTGGCCATAGAGCCCCTGCTGTACCTGCTGAGGGCCAGGCTGGCTGGCTGGGCAGTGCCCTCCTCACCCTCTCCTGTCACAATGAAGGTGTCTGACGATGTAAACGTGTTTGTGTGCAGTGACGGTGATACCCAAGTGCTACAGCAGAGTCTGAACACATTTCAGACAGTGTCTTCTGCACACATCAACTGGGCAAAGTGCGGCACCTTGTTGTCGGGCATTTGGCAAGAGGGCACCCCCCTGTCCATCCCGGGGTACTGAGATGGGACAGGACAGGTATTAAAGTGCTGGGGATGTTCTTTGGAATTGAAAACTTACATGCAGAAGAAATGGGAGGGCCTGGTGGACAGGTTGAGGAGGCGGCTACAGAGGTGGCAGGGACTGCTGGCTCAGCTATTCTTCAAGGGCAGAGTCCCTGGTAGCCTCCATGCTCCACCTGTTTTTAATTGAAAGTACCAGGCTGGACAGGGCAGGTCTCCCACCATTTTACCTGTGTTTTAATACTAGAACCGCAGAGATTTCGGACTACATACAACCACCACACCCGCAAAATGTGTGGCTCCATTTTAAAACGTCTTCGATATGAAAATGAAAAACAAACAAACAATACAACTTAATATATTTAACATAATACATAATATTTTCAGAGTAGAAACACCATATTATTATTTTTTTTTTTTTCTAAAAGAGCACATATACATAAACATGAAAAACTGTAATAAAATAAACTTTATGCAATAAACTTCAGTGTAAACAGGTGTAGAAAGCTGTATGCACATATAAAATTATAAAACATAAATAACTAGTTATTAGGTGAGGATGGAGAGGAGGATGTAGCAAATGGATAAACACTACTGCAAATTAATAGTTAAAGAGACCACCCTTCACACAGCAGAGTGCAAGAAACTGTATCAGCTGTGTGTGAAAGCAGCAGTTCAGCCAGCTGCGGGGCTGGTAGACTCCAGGTGGAGGGCTTGCATGTCGGTAGAGGAGGGTCGGAGGCCAGTGTGGAAAGTGCTGTACAAGTTACCCCTCTCCAAGAGAGCAGGGGACCTGCAGTGGAGGATCCTGCACTTCATTGTGTCCACAGGCAGGTTTCTCCATAGAGTGGACCCCAGCATCAGCGTGGAGTGCTGTTTCTGTTCTACAGAGGAGTATTCCATGCGTGTAGTGAATGTGGGTTAGGGTAAGGCTGGGGCCACTCTTCTGTATCCTACAGGATTTCCTGCAAAGCCTAGGCGTGGATTTTAGTAAATAATTATTTATTATTGGGTTCCCCTACAGTTTTAAAATGAAAAACAGGTGTGTTTAATTAATTTTATAATGGGACATGCAAAACTTGAGCCAGGCTGATCGATGTTGTGGTGCAGTTTAGGGGGCTGGTGGTCAGCTGGATCAGAGTAGATTTTGAGTATTTGAAAATGGTTAGTAACATGGAAGGCTTCTCGTTTCTGTTTTTAAGAAAAACAATGTTGTGTTTATGATTGTAATGTTGGCGCGCTTGGGAGGTGTTGGCTAATCCCCAGAGCCAGCAAGAATCTTAATTCTGTTGTGTTTTTTTTTACTTTATTATTGAATCTAATTATTTTTAATTTAAAATTATTAATAACGGATCTTAAAAGTCAAACTCTTTCTCTCTCACCAACAAACATTTGCTCTCTTCCTTTTATACAATGTGGCCATGGGTTGATAGTCAATTAGTCATACAATCAATCACCACATTTAATCAATGGCCACATATACACCTCCAACCGCTGACCGGCTAGCACCTTCGATGAACCTGGAAAGGAGCAGTGCAAAGAAAATGGCCGTCAGGAAACATACACTCAGGTAAGTAGAATTACCACCTCTACCCAGGGGTTCTGGTTACTTCCCCTTAGTCTATTTTTAAACCCCGCGTGACTCCTTTCTCGCTGCCCTTCCTGGAACCCCGACGTGGCACGCTGGAGACCGGTGCTGGACCGTGACCCCCCGCTCTGACTGGCAAGTATCTCTGGACCCAGATGCTGGACCTCGAAATGATTAAAGTGCAAATAAAATAATGTTATCTCTTCTAACCTTCAGACCCATGGCTGTCTCCCGGGACAACAACCTTGACTCTACTGGGGAATGGATTGTCCAAGGAGTGTGTGACAGGGAGAAAATGAATCTGAGCTGCAAATCTCCCTCCCAACCTGAGAGAGCGCTAGGCAAGGCTAGAGGTATCCCCAACAGGAGATGCACCGGTTCAAAGGTCACCGTAGGGGCGGAAGTTAGACCAGAAGTCGGCCATCTTTCTGTGGGGCAAATCTGTGGAGAACCCGGATTTCTTTACTATGATCAGCTGTGTTGTTTGCAGCGATTGGACTGGAGGCTGTGACACGCTGATCACAGGGAGGAGTCTGGTAGTATTTAGGGAACACAGTTTTGCTGAATACTTCTCTTGTCCTTTGGGAGGTTGGTACGTAACGAGCCGGAAGCTGTTTTCTCTTGAACACAGATGGCAGCGGGAGCCCTTGGAGCTGGAGCTGAAACTCACAGACAACCACTGTAGCTGGAACCAAAAGGCACATCACCCAACCCTACCTCACCACCCCATCACGAACATCTGAACCCGCACTTATTCCTTTTGTGTACCTGTTGGTATGGACACTTTGTTTTGTAGCATTGTAACTTGGCTCAAATATTAAAACGGCCTGAAGGTTAAAAACGTATTTTGAGACATTTGTTTGTTTGGACTGCACCTATACAACATCACTCTCCACATCCTGACAGAGTGTCAACCAGACAGTTACCCAAAATAAAAATCTATTTGTTTATAAACCAAAATAAAAAATGTCTTCAGTGTCAATAATTCTCTACACCAACCTGTTACCACAGAAAAAGTGTAGCTCAAATACAGTCCAACAATGGCAGGTGATAATAAAACAAAATCACCCCAAAAAAACACAAAATCCAAAGAAACAAAAATACATACAAAAATATACCAACCAAGTCCTGCTGCAACAAAGTCCCAAATAGAAAAAGAAACTCCAAACCCGTTCCTTTGTTCCTGCAGTCAACCTCAGGTATATCTCAGATATCCGCAAACTCTTTAACACCTCTCCCTCCCCCACCCCTCCCGCTCCAAACCCTACACCCACTGCATCCCCTACTAACTCACCCTCCTTCTCCACCTTCTCTCCCCTCTCAGACTCTGACCTCTCCTCCCTGCTCCAGGGTCACAAACCCACCACGTGTGCCATGGACCCCCTCCTCACTCACCTCTTTCAAGCTGCTGCTCCTGCTCTACTTTCCTTCATCTCCTCCCTTCTCAACACCTCTCCTTTCTGGTCTCTTTCGCTCTGCCTTCAAACAAGCCTCTATCACTCCCCTCCTCAAAAAACCTACCCTCGACCCCACCTCCCTCCAGAGCTACCGTCCTGTCTCCCTCCTACCCTTCCTCTCCAAAACCAAAACTCGAACGGGCTGTACACCACCAGCTCTCTGCTTTCCTGTCCAACCACTCTCTGCTCGACCCTCTCCAATCTGGCTTCTGCTCACTCCACTGAAACCACCCTCCTGTCTGTCACTAACTCACTAAACTGCCTGAGCTGCCTTTCTCTCCTCTATCCTAATTCTCCTCGACCTCTCTGCTGCCTTTAACACTGTCGATCACTCTATTCTACTATCCTCTCTCGCTGACCTGGGAATCTCTGGCACTGCTCTGGCCTGGTTCTCCTCCTACCTCTCCAACCACACTTACCAGGTAACCTGGCGTGGAGCAACCTCCACACCTCGCCCTCTCTCAACAGGAGTCCCCCAAGGGTCAGTCTTGGGTCCTCTCCTGTTTTCTCTCTACACCCGCTCCCTGGGCCCCCTGATCGCATCCTATGGTTTCTCAAACCATTTCTATGCTGATGATGCTCAGATTTTCCTCTCCTTCCCCCCCTCTGACTCCACCATCCCCTCCCATATCTATACCTGTCTGTCTGCTATCTCCTCCTGGATGCACTAACATCACCTCAAACTCAACCTCTCTAAATCTGACCTCCTTTTCTTTCCCTCCTCCTCTTCCCCCTCCTCTGATCTCTCTATTTCTGTCCCTCTGGAATCTACCACACTCTCTCCCTCTTCCTCCGCTAAGAACCTCAGAGTCACCCTGTACCCCTGCCTCTCTTATTCCCAGCACATCTCCACTCTGGCTCGCACTTGCCGATTCTTCCTGAGCAACATACAAAGAATCCGACCCTTCCTCACCAACTACGCCACCCAGGTCCTGGTCCAGGCCCTGGTACTCTCCCGCCTAGAGTACTGCAACTCCCTCCTGGCTGGCCTCCCTGCGTCCGCCACCCGTCCGCTCCAGCTCATCCAGAACTCCGCTGCTCGCCTGGTGTTCTCTCTGCCTCGCTTCTCCCATGCAACTCCACTGCTCTGCTCACTCCACTGGCTCCCGATCACTGCTTGCATCCAGTTCAAGACTCTTGTACTTGCCTACAGATGCCTTGACCAGACTGCACCCAGCTACCTCCAGACCCTAATCACTCCCTACACCACCACTCGACCTCTCCGTTCCTCCTGCACTAGAAGACTGTCTCTACCTCCTGTACGCTCCCCTGCCTCCAGAGCCCGCTCCTTCTCCACCCTCGCCCCGCAGTGGTGGAATGACCTTCCTACAGATGTCAGGACTGCCCAGTCCCTGACCATCTTCCAGCGCCTCCTCAAGACTCACCTCTTCAGACAGCACCTGTAGAACTCCTCTTTTCCCTCTGGACACTTGCTCTCTTGCTCTCTGATCCCTGTTCCTCCATTTTTATATGGAGTTATTTTTTGCAACACAAAAACTAGTTTTTTTTTTCTTTCAATACGATTTATCATTTGCAAACTGTTTAATTCTTGTCAGTCAGTCAAAAAGGTACTGGAATTAAAAACAAATTAACCCTGGTATATATATATATATATATATATATATATATATATATATATATATATAGGTGGAAAACATTAGCTGCTCACTACAAAAACTACATTTAAACAAACTTACATCAGAAGAATATAATAACTGGGGATTGGAAAAGCGTTTAACGCTCTGAAAAAAACAATTGACATTTCTTCCTTTTGGCAGAAGAGATTACCAAGTTAAGGACATAAGAACATAAGAAAGTTTACAAACGAGAGGAGGCCCTTCGGCCCATCTTGCTCGTTTGGTTGTTAGTAGCTTATTGATCCCAGAATCTAATCAAGCAGCTTCTTGAAGGATCCCAGAGTGTCAGCTTCAACAACATTACTGGGGAGTTGGTTCCAGACCCTCACAATTCTCTGTGTAAAAAAGTGCCTCCTATTTTCTGTTCTGAATGCCCCTTTATCTAATCTCCATTTGTGACCCCTGGACCTTGTTTCTTTTTTCAGGTCGAAAAAGTCCCCTGGGTTGACATTGTCAATACCTTTTAGAATTTTGAATGCATGAATCAGATCATCACGTAGTCTTCTATGTTCAAGACTGAACAGATTCAATTCTTTGAGCCTGTCTGCATTCGACATGCCTTTTAAACCCGGGATAATTCTGGTTGCTCTTCTTTGCACTCTTTCTAGAGCAGCAATATCCTTTTTGTAACGAGGTGACCAGAACTGAACACAATATTCTAGGTGAGGTCTTACTAATGCATTATAAAGTTTTAAAATTCACAGTTTTACTTTCTTTGATTTAAATTCAATACTTTTCACAATATATCCACACATCTTGTTGGCCTTTTTTTATAGCTTTTCCACAATGTCTTGGTGCATGCTGTGCGCACAGTGCGCACAGTGCCTAGTACACTTGTTGCGCATGGCGCTCGGTGTGCATAGCGCCTCAGTGCACACAGTGCTCGGTGCACATAGGCATAGCGCCCGGTGCACTTGGTGCGCGCATAGTGCTCCAGTGCACATGCTACTTGATGCAAGTCACTCGGTGCGTTTTGCACGCACTGCGCCCAGTGCACGTGGTGCACATAGCGTTCTCTTATATATGGTGCTCAGTGCACACAGTGCAAGCGACACTCGGTGCTCAGTGCAATCGGTGCACACAGTGCTTGATGCACTTGTTGCACCTAACGACTCGGTGCACACGGCGCTCGGTGCACGCACCGCTTGAGATAGGTGGGGCGCATGGTATTCGGTCAACCAAATACTCAGTGCGCACAGTACCCCATACACTCGGTGCGTGTAGCGCTTATGACCAAGTGTGCACAGTACTACGGTACTCGGTGCATTAGGTGCTCACGGTACCCAGTGCGCATAGTGCCAGCATTATTACTGGAGACACGCCTCACACATGCTCCACGGCCCTGCGATGCTGGAGGATGCCCTCTCATCTGCACGAGGGTGTGCGGATGGGAGTTGGGTTAACTCACCAAGTGGTGACAATGGACACCTCCAACTTGGGTTGGGAGGCGGTCTGGGAAGGCAGAGGAGTCCGCGGCACCTGGTCGGGCTGTTAGATAGCCCTGTGCTTAAATATGCTGGAGCTACATGCTGTTTTCCTGGCTCTCCAGCACTTTCTTCCACTGTTGCAAGGAACACATGTGCTGGTCTAAACAGACAACACTTCATTGGTGGCGTATGTCAACCATCAGGATGGCCTCTGGTCCCTGGGGTTGCATCACATCGCCTTCCAGCTCTTGAATTGGTCACAATTGAACCTGCTGTCCCTACGGGTGAAGCATCTTCCTGGAGTGGTGAACTGGGCAGCGGACCTCCTGTCGAGGGAAGATGCGCATTCGTCAGCGTGGCAACTCCACCCACAGGTGGTGGAGTGCATTTGGGAACGGTTTGGGAAGGTGCCGGTCGATCGCTTCGCCTCGGCGGAGATGATGCATTGCCTGCTGTGGTATTCCCTCCACCACTAAGGCAGTCCACTCGGCACCAACGCCCTAGCCCACAAGTGGCTCAGGACGCTTCTTTATGCGTTCCCGCCAGTACCGTTGCTCCCAGCCAGGTTCGGTTAGAGAAAGCGGCAGTTCTCCTAGTGGCCCCTAGGTGGTCCAGGAGATTCTGGTTCTCGACCCAATGCCAGCTCATACAAGGCCAGCCCTGGGAGATCCCGCTTCGCCTGGATCTCCTCAGTCAGGCGAGAGGCACTCTCTGGCATCCGGAACCAGGCAGGTTCCAATTATGGGTCTGGCCCCTGAACAGGACCGCTGGACAGCCCTAGGGCTATCAGACGTGGTTGTGGGTACTTTGAAGAGCACTAGGGCAAGGTCGCTGTATGCCTGTAAGTGGAAGTATTTTCAGAATTGGTGTCTGACTAGAAGTCATGACCCAGTTTCTTGCCCCATGCCAGTTATCTTGCAGTTTCTGCAAGAGCTGCTTGATGGTGGTAGGTCACCTTCCACATTGAAGGTGTATTTAGCAGCTATCTCTGCTTGCCATGCCCCTGTAGATTCGGTATCTCCGGGTGCACATTTTTTGTCTACCCGGTTTCTTAAAGGCGCTTGGCGGTTACGCCCTGCAGGAGGGCTGTTCTCCCCGAATGGAGCCTTGATGTTGTACTGGAGGCTCTCATGAAGGCCCCGTTTGAGCCCATACACTCCATAGAGTTGAAGCATCTGTCTATGAAGACAGCCTTCCTCTTGGCTATCAAGGCCCCGTTTGAGCCCATACACTCCATAGAGTTGAAGCATCTGTCTATGAAGACAGCCTTCCTCTTGGCTATCACCTCCGCTAAGCGGGTCAGTGAGCTGCAGCCGCTGTCTGTGCACAGCTCCTGTATGTGTATTTCGGACGATGGCAGCAGGGTGTCACTGCGTACAAACCCTGCTTCCCTGCCCAAGTATATCACAGCATTCCCCATGAATCAGTCCGTGGAACTAGAGTCTTTCCATCCACCTCCATTTTCTTCGGAGGAGAATAGGAGATTGAACTTCCTCTGCCCGGTGCTGGCATTGAGGTGTTACATGGATAGGACAAGAGATCTGCGTCATACTGACCAGTGTCACGATTTATGGAACCTAGGACAGCCCCTCTCAAAAAAGTGACTGTCCCAATGGATTGTGGATACAGTCTCTGCGGCATATGACAGTGCTGGCTTATTCCCACCTGGGAGAGTAGCTGCGCACTCCACTAGAGGGTTGGCTGCATTTTGGGTCCTCTTCAGAGTTGCCTCACTGTCGATATATGTACAGCAGCTAGCTGGGCTATGCTGCATACATTCTCCATGTTCTACGTCTTGAATGTGGTAGAGCCTTCTTTGCCTTCAATAGGCACAAGGGTCCTTGAGGTTGCACGCTCGCACCGCTAACCTAGGGTTAAGTGGTTCTGATGTGTCCCTCGTAAAACTGCCGTTCCTTCTCTGGTATGCTCTGGTATACATTTCCCATACGTAATGTTTTGGTGGTCATCTTCGAGTTGAAAGGGAACGTTAGGTTACTTACCATAACCCTGGTTCCCTGAAAGAGAAGACGACCACCAACCAGTGAGGTCACATCGTTCGCCCTCACGGCTTCGATACAAAAAGAGAATGTGGCTTCTGTGGTTTGACTGTTTAATCCCTCTGTAGGCAGGACAGAGGGCGTCACCCCAGGAAGGGGCCTATCAGCAGCTCTGGTATAGAGAGCTCAGAAAATACCTACCAATGCGCAGGCATATCCCATACGTAATGTCTTTGGTGGTTGTCTTCTCTTTCAGGGAACCAGGGTTACGGTAAATAACTTGACGTTTTTCTCCTTTAAAAAAGGGAGTTTATTACAGACTGGATTAAACCATTAGAAGATATGCTGCTGCAAATCAATGTAAATACAACTTTGAATTTTGATCAGTATGATGACAATTCTTCCCCTCCTCGTCATTCAATGAAACATCTCTGGTGCCTATATTTATTTAAAATGTATCACTCATATCATAGTAATCATATGCAGTACCCTCCCTTATTTTTTCTATAAACTAAAGTATATATATATTACCAATTAAATATATTGTAGCAGTGAAAGTGGCTTAAAAAAATGCATAAATTGCGTAGCTCAGCCTGGTATTAGTAAGTGTTTGTGTTGTATTGTATCCTTGTTGTGTTTTTGTTTAAACTCTTTAATATTGGCCTTCGTGCCATGTTTATTTGTGTCAGTTAATAAACATGCGCATTAGCACTTCACTGCAGCTTCCCTGTTTCTGAGTCTCCTGTCCTGCTGGTAGCATCTTGGGCCACAGCGCTGTCCTACCACAAATATATATCTGAAAAATATTGACCAATGTAACATCAAAAAAGAAACCTACACTTGAATGTCATCCCCAAAGTTAAAAGAAAACTGGACCTATACAGAAAAGGAAACAGGAATTATTAAAACTATAAGTATATAAAAATAAGTATCCAATACTATTACATATACTTCATATTTAAACTGTTTAAAAGTAGTTTAACTTTAGTAAAATGCACACAGATGTCTGCAATTAGAGGACTGTATTTTACTTGTATACCATATTCTTACACTGACAACAAATCTGAACCTTATCTTGCTTAGTAAAGTTATGATCATCTATCCATGATTTCATGTGTCCACAGAAGTGAGAATAAAACTTAAGGAAAAAAAAAATGACCACATTATTGCAGCCTTTGAAATAGTATAAAGCAGATTATTCTAACAACCTGCGGTGGTGTGGAATCAGGTTGGAGTTTTTGATGCCTGCTCTTGAGGCTTGATCTTAATCAAAGAGAAGAAACCTTTGCTAGAAAATGCAGTTGGGTGCTTTATTGCAGTAAATGTAGCCTTCTGTCATAGACTTCTACATACCTTCAATCACTTCCTTAAACTGCCTCACAAAAAAGCAGTAATAAAAGCACTGCAATAACGACATGAAAATAAAGGTGACATTTTGTGAATAACCTGTTCCAAAGGTTGATGGATTTCTACTAGAAATTGCATCTCATCTACTGATCAGTAAAGTCATTATGGCAATTTAATGTTGACCAGGTAAGAAGAGAGAAGCATGTAGTCGCTGAAACATAGCTGAAGTTGAATACGGTTTTGTTTTATTCTTATTAGATTATTTATCAGTTTCTCTCTCGCAATTATAGAGGCTATTGCTAGTGTCTGTTACAACCGTTTTGTCAGTCAATTTACAGTCTTAATAAAATGGCAATTTGAAGTCTACATTTACAACAAAAATAGAGCTAGAATGCGATTTTAGCACTATTATTCCTGAAACTTAGAAGTTTGTTGAAGTTTAAAACAAACTTTTAAGTGCCATTCCAGTGGATGTCATTTTATGGTAATTAAGTAAATGTTACCATTTTATGGTAAAAATGGTAAATGTTTTGGATATCACGCATCATAAGAACGCACCATTAATTAAAGGGTGTTTACAAAGTCTTTGTAAGACTTTAGAATGATAAAATCTACAGAAACATTCTAATTTTACTTACCTAATTGTGGCCATCTGGGTTTACAGCAGATGTAACTGGAGAGTTCTTCTGGTTATCTCTGTTTTTTATATCTCCAAAGATAGTTACATTTAATTATTTGTCAAATGTTTTTAATAAGATTCCCTCATAGCACAAAATAGATTCCTTAATATGTTGGCTATCGCTACTACTAATTTAAAGACGGTAGCATGTTGATATGTTGCCAAATTCAAAACATTTCATAATTAGAATGAGTGTATGAGTTTAAAGATCATACTTTTTCATATCGCATAGTGATCTCATATCACATAGTAATCAAAACTTTATATCTCAGTGTGAGAGGGCAGAAGAGCCCTGGGTGTAATCAGTGTAAGAGGACAGAAGAGCCCTGGGTGTAATCAGTGTGAGAGGGCAGAAGAGCCCTGGGTGTAATCAGTGTGAGAGGGCAGAAGAGCCCTGGGTGTAATCAGTGTGAGAGGGCAGAAGAGCCCTGGGTGTAATCAGTGTGAGAGGGCAGAAGAGCCCTGGGTGTAATCAGTGTGAGAGGGTAGAAGAGCCCTGGGTGTAATCAGTGTGAGAGGGCAGAAGAGCCCTGGGTGTAATCAGTGTGAGAGGGCAGAAGAGCCCTGGGTATAATCAGTGGGGCAGGGCAAAGCCCTGCTGATAAATGAATTGTTGTATGTTTATGATTTGAAAAAGAATGGGTTGTTGTTATTATTAATGTATTATTTTGGGTTTATTTAAAATAATGTTTGTGGGGTTGTATTGGTATGATTTAAATGTTTTGTTAGTGTTTATTTAAGAATGGGTGAATGTCTTATTGTTACAGTTTAAATTTGGTCTGGCAGGGGCGATGTTAGCAGCGATGTTGGAGTAGTCATACCCATGGAATACTTTGATCCAGCGAGCCACTTGTCCATCTGGCTTACGGAAGCAGAGCAGCCAGTGCAGGGGGGCGTGGTCTTTGTGCAGGTGTAACCTCCGACCGTAGAGGTAGGGTCGGAAGGGACGCATGGCTTGTACAACAGCCAGGAACTCCCGACGTGTCACACAGTAGTTCCTCTCAGCTTTGCTTAGTGTCAGCTGTAGTATGCCACAATTACACAGTCCAAACTGTATGGCAGAGAACTGCCACAGACCATGGCCAAGGGAGAATGCGGTCTTTGGGCATGCCTTGGGGGCCAGCTTAACATGCCAGTAGCCGCTCTGCAGGTCGAGGGAGCTAAACTAATGAGAGCTTGTAATAACGTTCAGGGCCTCATCGATTCTGGACAGGGGGTACGAGTCTTTACAGGTCAATGAGCTTCCTGTAGTCCACACAAAAGCGAAGTGAAGCAGCTGGGGACTTGACACAGTCCTTCACCCCACCCGAGAGTCCACCTTCTGGCAGCGGAGGTACTTTGGGCCGTGGAGCAGGGGAGGTCAAGGCCGTCGCCGGCTCCAGCGATGACTTGGCTATCTTTGTCGCAGGTTCTGCGCTGTCATCTGTGGGGATCTCCAGGCACTGCTGTCCTAGCATGGGAGCGACCTACCCAGTGATGGTGCGGAGGCAGACCTTGGTGGATGCCCAGTTTTGATGGTGTCCTCCTTGGCTATCAGGAAGGAAGCCAGACCATGCGATGGAGATAGTGGAGCCAGTATGTACCAGGGCTTTGCACTGGACCCCATTGAGGGTGTGTGCAGGCCGTTGCCCTGGCCGATATGGCTCTCTATGGTGACCTGCTGTCATTTCCCGCTGGCTTGGGATGTTAAGTAGGCAGTCCTGGGCGGCAACATTGAGCTTGGAGGTGGCCAGGTCTACCGCATCTCCATCGGAAGATTATTATAAAATGATTATAAAATGTGTTAGTTCATTCTCATAATGCTGTCCAATATTATAACAGCAAGACAACATTCAAAGAGGAGGTTAAATGTCTAAGAGACACAAATGGCAAAATCATAGATGAAGAAAAAAAAATAGCAAATATATTAAATGATTACTTTTCACAGGTTTTTACAAAGGAGGACAGGACAACATGCCCCACATGTCGACCTGTTCCTATCCAATTTTAATTAACTTTAGCATAACAGAGGCAGAAGTGTTAATGGGCCTAGGAGCTCTTAAAATAAACAAACCCCCTGGGCCGGATGAGATCCTCCCAATAGTACTCAAAGAAATGAAAGAAGTTATTTACAAACCGCTAACCAAGATCATGCTACAGTCTCTTGACACAGGGGTTGTACCGACAGACTGGAAAATAGCAAACATAATACCGATCCACAAAAAGGGAGAGAAAACCGATCCAGGTAACTGCAGACCAATAAGCCTGACTTCTATTATATGTAAACTTATGGAAACTATAATAAGATCTAAAATGGAAAATTACCTATATGGTAACAATATCCTGGGGGACAGTCAGCATGGTTTTAGGAAAGGGAGATCGTGTCTAACTAACCTGCCTGACTTTTTTGAGGATGCAACATTGACAATGGATAATTGCAAAGCATACGACATGGTTTATTTAGATTTCCAGAAAGCTTTTGACAAAGTCCCACATAAAAGATTAATTCTCAAACAGCATGCATGCACATGGATTAGGGAGTGGTTAACATGTGGAAAACAGAAAGTACTGATTAGAGGAGAAACCTCAAAATGGAGCAAGGTAACCAGTGGTGTACCACAGGGATAAGTATTAGGTCCTCTGCTATTCCTAATCTACATTAATGATTTAGATTCTGGTATAGTAAGCAAACTTGTTGAATTTGCAGATGACACAAAAATAGGAGGAGTGGCAAACACTGTTGCAGCAGCAAAGGTCATTCAAAATGATCTAGACAGCATTCAGAACTGGGCAGACACATGGCAAATGACATTTAATAGAGAAAAGTGTAAAGTATTGCATGCAGGCAATAAAAATGTGCATTATAAATATCATATGGGAGATACTGAAATTGAAGAAGGGAAGTATGAAAAAGACTTAGGAGTTTATGTTGACTCAGAAATGTCTTCATCTAGACAATGTGGGGAAGCTATACAAAAGGCCAACAAGATGCTCGGATGTATTGTGAGAAGTGTTGAATTTAAATCAAGGGAAGTAATGCTAAAACTTTACAATGCATTAGTAAGACCTCACCTAGAATATTGTGTTCATTTCTGGTCACCTCGTTACAAAAAGGATATTGCTGCTCTAGAAAGAGTGCAAAGAAGAGCAACCAGAATTATCCTGGGTTTAAAAGGAATGTTGTATGCAGACAAGCTAAAATAATTGAATCTATTCAGTCTTGAACAAAGAAGACTACGCGGCGATCTGATTCAAACATTCAAAATCCTAAAAGGTATAGACAATGTTGACCCAGGGGACTTTTTTGGCCTGAAAAAGGGTGCTGCTTTTCCTCCCAGATCATATTGTTAATTAAGGAGTTGTTGATTGCCTGTGAAATGTACTTTTTACTCAGAATTGATAACCTCTCGTTCACGGTTAGGCGTCCTGATGTGTGGTGCAGATACTCAGTGCTGGTGTATCTGGGCAGTCTGAGTGCAGCTTGGATTGTAATGTTTTGAATGGTTTGAAATTTTTTTCAAGACACTGATGCTATGTTCTCTTGCTTCAATTAACATCTTACTGATCTTTTCAGCCATGCTATCAACACATTGAAAATCCACTGAAATCCACAGCTCGAGCTGCCAGGTCAGGTGTCCAGAATATCTGCAGAGCTGTTAGAGGAGCTGATGTGTGTACAGGGAAATACTTTGTGTTTTGCATTGAAATATCTCATGATTATTACATTTTCTAGTCCATCAGATAGGAACATGAGCAGCTTTTTTGATGGAATTATTCCAGGTGGGCAGTAAATGGAGGAAACCACCAGATGTACTGTTTTCGTAATGACAACTTTTGTAGCAAAACATTGGTTTTGTGCCAGTTCTTCCCAAGAACGCTTGATTTCCATCTTGTAAAACAGAAAGTTGTTTTTGATTAAGAGAGCCACACCACCTCTACTGTCTCGTCTCAGAATGTGGTAGCTTTGGATGCGAACTGTGATATTTGGAGACATTTACAGATGCAATTTTTACATCCTTCTCCTTCAGTGTTTGTATGAGCTCTTGTTTGTTTATTTGCAGACCTCTGCTGTTGATATGCAATATGTTTGTTGAATGTGTCATTAGTTTAGTTTAAGCAATATCTTACCATGATTTTGCAGATGTTCTTGGACAGCTCGTTGTCTGTGCATATCTCTTTGACTTCGTCATTTGCCATAACTTAGTGCAAAATGGTTGTAAGAAGTCTTCTGAATAATCTGCAGTTTCAGACATTGCTTCAATAAATGTATGGCATTGTAGCACTTGCTACACACTGCAGCATAGGGAGTTTGCTGCCTGCTGCACTTAACTGTGTGGCAGATGCCTAGCCAGGCAATCGTATTGTTCTCAGTAATTTGCTAAATAGAAAAGGGTGTTCTATGGAAATTAAGTCAAGTATTCTAAATTACACTGTCACTGTAAATCATTCCACTTACCAAACATTGGATTGTTTTCCTATATGCAAGTTATTGGTATCTCTGCATTGGTCCTCTGTGGTTGCTTCTTAAATATATCAATTGTCCCTAACGTTATAATTAAATGGAACATTAGATGTCAATCCATATCTTTAAAATGTTAAGTTTTAAAATTTGGATAATTAATCTTTGTATGCCATCTTGAATCTTCAGTTGTCCAGGGTTGAGAATTGCGTTCTAATGTCCTCCAATCTTTAGTATTATATAATACGTATTAAATCGTATCCGGACCCTACAGCACGTCTATTACCGCAAACTCACCACCGTGCAACCAAGTACAGCACAATCCCACCACCGCATGACCCAATACAGCGCAACCCCACCACTGCATGACCCAATACAGCGCAACCCCACCACCGCGTGACCAGTACAGCGCAACCCCACCACCGTGTGACCAGTACAGCGCAACCCCACCACCGTGTGACCAGTACAGCGCAACCTCACCACCGCGTGACCAGTACAGCGCAACCCCACCACCGCGTGACCAGTACAGCGCAACCCCACCACCGCGTGACCAGTACAGCGCAACCCCACCACCGTGTGACCAGTACAGCGCAACCTCACCACCGTGTGACCCAGTACAGCGCAACCCCACCACTGCATGACCCAGTACAGCGCAACCCCACCACCGTGTGACCCAGTACAGCGCAACTCCATCACTAAGGGACACCTTTACAGCGACAGACCACCACCGTGAGCCCTGTTACAGCTCATCACCGTGCACAACTTTGTAGCTATATTTGCTGCCTGTCTGAGATGGATATAGGGTCTTAAGTTATTGTTAAGTAACTGCATGGTTTGTTTCAAGTTATTGTTATTATTTATTATTTTTATTTTTTTACACATTACCTTAACAAGTTGCTCTTCTTCACTAAAGACGTATTTTCCATGCAGAGTTCCGATAAAGGACACTTCAGAAGCAATTCATGTTCAAAGCACTTTTTTATCATATTGGCATACAGTACCAAAATAAATAAATAAAACAAAGTGAAATGACATTTTGCTTCCCTCTCTAACAAAAATAGTTCCAGTGTCACACTTGTATCTGCTCGCTTGGAAAATAAAATGTAAAAAAAAATACATTAAATAAATAAATAAATAAATAAATAAATAAATAAATAAATAATAATAATAATCGTGGCTTCTTTTCAAATAAACATGGTTCCTCTTTTTTGTGCTACTTTACGATATGCTATGGTAAATTAAGTTTAGGCACTGAACAAACGAATAACAAAAACAATGTTAAAAAAAATATCTCAGAAGATTTCTATTTAACTGCTAACTTTAGCCTACCCTAGAAGTTCTGACAGTCAGTTATGCAGGATTTCTTTTCTTTTTTTAATTAAAAAAAAAAAATTAAGCTCGTTTTTTTTTTTTTTTAACCTTCCTGAGTTATTAAATTCAAACAGTTTAATCAACAAAATAAGTATACTTCTGGAAAAAAAAAGGTTTATTATTATGATATGGTCTTGCATCGGGTCCAAGGCTTGCAGTTAGCTGCAAATTATTATTATTGCCAATCCCTTAGTGATGGTGCTGATAGACAGTAAGTGTTCTCCCCAATTTAACATCTCCAGTTGCCCCCTCTCTCCTCTGTTGTTTGTCCTGTCTCTTGAGCCGCTTGCTCAGGCTGTTTGCCAGTCAGTTGATTACACTCCTATCACTGTTAATAATACTCAACATCACATCTTGCTTTATGCTGATGACATATTGCTGTTTGTCAAAAATGTGTCTCAGTCGCTTCCTCTCCTTTTGACTATTTTTGATAACTTCAGTTTGCTATTGGTATATAAAACCAATTTGACTAAATTTGCACTATTACCCCTGAACGAAGCAATGAGAAATATAGTTTTACCCTTGAATATATCTGTGGTTCAGCACTTGAAATATCTTGGTGTAGAGATCTACCCCTCTTTACACTCTAGCAGTAACTCATTTCAATAATATGTTTTAAAAACAGGAGACAGATTTAGATAGATGGTCTCAATTTCCTAATTTATTTCAAGTGTGTATCTCTGTAGTTAAAATGAATGTGCTCCCAAATATTAATTTTGTCAGCTCTATGCTCCCCCTTTCTCCTCCTATCGGATACTGGGACAAATTCCACTCTTTAATTTCCAAATTTATATGGAAGGGTAAAAATCTGCACATTAAATTCTCCACTTTACAGCGGGAGAAATGTACAGGAGGTTTATCCTTGCCAAACTTTAAATGTTATTTTTGGTCATTTGTTCTGCATCCGCTTACTATATGGTTTGACCCTAATGCTCCTGTCTCATGACCTTCCCCAGAAGAAAATGTGGTGTACCCATAACAGACTCCAAGATTTAATCTATTCAAGTATTTCTCTCAGACATTGTAAGCTACGGTTTGGCCCCATAATCACACAGTTAGTTACTGTTTGGCGCTCTGTGGAGAAGCATACAAAAACCCAACTTAAGTGGCACTCTTACTCTCCTATATTTCACAATTTTGCACTTCTTCTTGGGGGTCGACCCATCTCTTTTCCACGCTGGAGGAACAGGGGGATACATACCCTCACTGACATTTTTAAGGATGGCTCTCTGTGTCTCTCCACACATTCCAGGATTTACAACTTTGATACAATTTGCCGGGTGTTTCTTTCTTTTTTTACTGCTAACTTCGGTCAGCATGGGGTGCCTTGGGGGACAGCACTGCCAACACACCCACTTCAGAATATGTTGGACACGGGAGGTAAAACTAAGGGACTGGTTTCCATAATTTATGTTTTTCTCTTAAAGGCTTCTTATAAACCATTAACAATTAACACCGTTTGGAATAGGATTTACCACCATCAGATACTGAATTAATTGGGGTACTGGCTGGTCTAATATAGGTTTTGCCTCCAGGAACCCTAATCACCAGATGATTCATTATAATTTTCTTCACAGACTATATCAATTTCGAATGAAACTTGTCCCCAGCCCTGTTTGTTCGCTCTGCCCTCAGGGTACCCTTGGCACTTTCTTACATATGGTCTGGGAGTGCCCAGAAGTAGCTAATTTCTGGGAGCTGGTCTCTTCTACTTTATCCACTATCTCATCTAAAAATATTTCCTGATTGATTTACTTCTGTTGAATGATGACTCATCCCTTCATCTATAGTCACAGCAGAAACGGATCTGGTTGGCAGGCGTTACTGCAGCAAAAAAAGATGATTGCTTTGCGCTGGCAGCTATTGCATTCTCTCACTTGTCGCCAGTGGATCCTCTCTTATCTTGTTGTTGTTCATATGGAGCTCTCCATGGCTCGGATCCATGGCGCAAGGGGGAGAATGTTATAGCCTGGAGATCTGCTGCTGATATCATAAAATCTATGCTGGTTGTACCATTTGCTAAGAGGGAGTGATGTGGGTTCTCGAGATCCTCGGAGGGGTGGTTTGGGCGTGTGGTTATAGATGGGTGGGTGGAAAATTGGTATTTAGAGTCTTCTCCTGTTTTTGCTTTTGTAATGTGCTGTTTGTTCCAAAAAAAAAAATGATCACAAAAAAAGGGGAAAAGCACTTTGTGAGAGGGGAGGGATTTGGACTGACCGTCAGGTGCATGCGGGAGCCTGTAGGGGGGTTGTATTCTCCGTGTATTCCCACGCTGTCAAGCAATGTGTTATGACGGGACTCAGCTGTGAGGAAATCGGCTGACGTTCTGTCATTGTGGGGGGGTGGTGAATGAATTAATAAATAGGTGCTGTTTTGTATCCTCTCTGGCTCATGCAGGAAACATAGTGGAGCATGACTTCACGGCCGAATCCTGAACAGTCAGAGGCTCTGGAGCAGCGACTCGGAGAGACGGAGTGGCAATTCAGCGCGAGGCTATCAGACTCGGGGTGCAAGCAAGGCACACAGGTTTATTTACTGGGAGACTGTTTTAGTTAGCGAGTTTAGCGGGACTGAGCCGTCCCACAGTGTACGAGAGGGTGCAGAGCAGTTCCTGTTCCTCGGGGGCTCCCACCGCTAGAGGGAGCAACGAGCATGTAAAACCTGCACACTTTATTTTGTAGTTTTTCCTTAAAGTATTTTGTTTTCCTTTTTCCTTTCGCCTTTTTACTTATTGTTCTTTTGGATTACACACCTGTGTGTTGTATGAAGATGGGGCACAATACCATTGTTGGTAGAGTGTCCCGAACTGTAACAAAACACCTGCCAACTGAGCGCAAACTAATAAATCTGGGCGCCTGTGCCGGCGTTTCATATTTGAACTTTGTGTCTGTCTTGTGTCTTCCCACACCCTACTACACGCTTATAGGCAGGTTTCTTTCTATATCTGGCAGGGAGCAATTTGGACACCAACCATCATGAAATAACAATAACAGCCAACATGGTTGAAGGGTTACTATTTTTTTAAAACTATAAATTATCTATTGCTAAAAATACAAATATTTTATTTCTAAAAAAAATATTCAATACAAATAGTTATAATATACAATTATTTATAAAACAATAAATTACAAAAAAAAAAAACATTCTTCCTGTGAATTCCTCTTAGATATAGCAGTCTGTTCCCTTATAAAAATAAACCCACCTCCTACCTTACTGAGGGCTGGTATGGTAATAGCGCCAAACTTGGCTAACCTTGCCCGCAATTTAATTTGTTTAAGGTCCAATTTCTCTTTCCCACTAAGGGCACCACCACTCAAATCTCAGTGTGTAGCACTAACACCTGGAGGCGACCCAAACAATAACACTAGCAAGGGGACTACACTAACAAAGCAATACACAAACAACAATTCGGCTTTCAAATAAAATAGCAATAATGCAGGATTCAGAGAGGTCTTCTAATTAGCCGGATTGCTCTGGCTGACCTCACAGCTGGATGCCCAAGTTCAATTGTGTTACAGTCCTGCCCCTCTTTGCAGTCAGTATCTCAATTTCTCTAGAACAGGCAGAGACACAAACAAAAAAGCTGTTTAAATAGATGACTAAGCTATGGTATTAATATTCTAACAGTGCAGTGTAGAGGAATATACAGTTCAACAGGTATTTAAGCAGACAAAAAATATATGTGCTATACTAAAGCAGTAAGACAAATATGAAAGCACACATTATATATGTATATTTATATGTGTTCTAATAAAGCAGTAAAAAAAACTATGCAGTTCAATATTCAGACACACACACTCGACACACCGAGGGAAGATAAAATGGCAGAAGGCACGCCCCACTAAACAGTACACAGCCCACTAAACAAGTTACTAGAATGGGAATATACAAGCTCTTATACTTAACTCATATCTTCGCTCTGAGTACCTCTCCCTTCAGCGGCTGCAGTCAATTCACCCGCTGTTCTCGGGATGACATGCAGTGCTCCACTGATCCTGTGGCAGTAAGTGTCATTCTTTAAGAATATCCTGTATCGTATATAAGCATATATACTAAAGTGCGCCAATTAAATCAAATTAGTTATCATAACTGACCCCTGCAAAAATAGCTGCAAATCTAATCTCCCTTAACCACCCAATCCATCAAATCTATCCAAAGAAACTAGATTCTCTAAGATTGCAACATATTTTTTTTACAGGTCCATGATACTGCTCCCTAATTTTAAAATGTGTGATGGATTAATTTTACTTTCCACTGTAATTAGGGGTGTATGAGTATTTTTTAAATAATATTTGCATTCAGATTTTAATTACCATGCTTGCAAGATCTACATAAATCTTTCAAACAGAAATAATTTTAAATAATTACAAATCTACATACAGTATGTGATTGCATTTGTATTTAGGAGTGTCACAGGATGGCCGTCAAAAAAACAAGCAGAGTCACGTTTCTACTCCTCCGTGGAGATAGTCCCAGGTTTATTATAAAAAAATGATAACAAAACAAAACAGAAATTTAAACAAACATGCAATACGGGAAATATTAGCTAAATTAAACAGCCAGAGGTCTTCCGACTAACTCCTTCTTTAGACCCTCGTCTGGCTTCCGGATCCTTTTCCTCCGGGTCATTTCTGCCTCTCCAGATGAGCTACCCGGGCTTTAGTGGGTTAAAACCTGTACATTTTATTTAAAACACAGGTTAGCCCATTTTGAACTGTAATTTCTGCCACTCCAAATGACCTACTGTGGCAAAGTGCCCCCCCCTGTGTGTATTTTGTGTTACGTGTTGTGTGTAAATGTTGGTGTATAGGCATTGGTACACGGGATATAAGCGGGTCTGTGTTTCACATGTGTTTAAATTGTAGATTTGTATTTAGGCACGAGGAGGGCACAAATCACATCACGTGCAAGTAAAAAGTAATAATATGTGAGCACGGGGAATTGCACTTTAATTAATTCACGTGCAGTTGTACCGAGATTCCAATTGAATGATTGACTAGCAATCGAAGTCTCGGTACAACTGCATAAAAGCTGTATGTTTTCACTCACTCGGGTGGTGTGTTCGTTGAGTGGAGAACGGAGAGAGAGAAGGAGAGTAATATTTAACAATTGCTATCGCGTGCTGTAGGACCAGCACGATACTTGTTTATTTATTTACTCACCGTGTTTGTGTGTCTGTCCGTCCACCGTTTGTTTAATTGATAGTCCGCTTTTGTTCGTCTATTTATTTTGGCGCAAGTGCCGTGTCCTGTTTTTGTGTTCTGTTATTTTGTTTATTAAATGCTGAGCGATCACGCTCAGCTTCACCAAAACCCCAAGTCTCTGTCTGCTCTGTGTGTTTCTAGTTCTGGTCTGAGTTCCTCCCTGCAGCCAGCCTGTCACACGTGGTGTCAGAATCGGGAAAACAGCGCCTCCAGGACTCAGGCCAGAGCGGGAACCGCAGTTTTTTTTTGTTTGTTTGTTTTGTTTTTTTTTGAAAAATAAAAGGGGAAAAATGGAGGGCTGGAACTGGAGAGATGGCTGCCAGGATCTGGAGGTCCTCCTCGGTGGTCTAGAGGACCAAGGCTGGTGCCTTGCCTGTGGGGAGTTCGGGCACCCAGTGGTGCACTGCCCCTACCAAGAGGGAGAGGAGGAACTGGCCCAGGAGAGGAAGGTGAGGAGGAGGCAGAGAAGGGGAAAGGGGAAGAGGAAGGCGGAGTGTCCACCGCCCAAGTCTCCACCAGCAGAGGAAGAATGCCTGCTGGTTTTGCCTCCACAGCCTGAGTGGGAGGAGCTCGAACGTCCTACGCCTGAGTGGGAGGAGCTCGAACGTCCTACGCCTGAGTGGGAGGAGCTCGAACGTCCTATGCCTGAGTGGGAGGAGCCCGAACGTCCCTACGCCTGAGTGGGAGGAGCCCGAACGTCCCACGCCTGAGTGGGAGGAGCCCGAACGTCCTACGCCTGAGTGGGAGGAGCCCGAACGTCCCACGCCTGAGTGGGAGGAGCCCGAACGTCCCTACGCCTGAGTGGGAGGAGCCCGAACGTCCTACGCCTGAATGGGAGGAGTCGGTGCGTCCACAGCCCAAGAGGGAGGAGTCGGTGCGCCCACAGCCCAAGAGGGAGGAGTCGGTGCGTCCACAGCCCAAGAGGGAGGAGTCGGTGCGCCCACGGCCCAAAAGGGGAAGGTAGAGCGCCCACCGCCCCAGTCTCCACTAGCAGAGGGTGAATTCCTGCTGGTTCCACCTCCATTGCCATGGGAGGACTGCTTGCAGCTCCCACCTCCACCAGCAGAGGGTGAATTCCTGCTGGTCCCGCCTCCGCCACTTCCACCGCCAGGAGCAGAGCAGCAGGAGCTGCCTCTGCCTCCTCCACCAGCAGAGGGTGAATGCCTGCTGGGTCCCTGTCCACCAGCAGAGGGTGAATGCCTGCTGGGTCCCTGTCCCCCAGCAGAGGGTGAATGCCTGCTGGGTCCCTGTCCACCAGCAGAGGGTGAATGCCTGCTGGGTCCCTGTCCCCCAGCAGAGGGTGAATGCCTGCTGGGTCCCTGTCCCCCAGCAGAGGGTGAATCCCTGCTGGGTCCCTGTCCCCCAGCAGAGGGTGAATGCCTGCTGGGTCCCTGTCCCCCAGCAGAGGGTGAATGCCTGCTGGGTCCCTGTCCACCAGCAGAGGGTGAATGCCTGCTGGGTCCCTGTCCACCAGCAGAGGGTGAATGTCTGCTGGGTCCCTGTCCACCAGCAGAGGGTGAATGCCTGCTGGTCTCCCCTTCCGAGGCGGAGCCGCACCAGTCCCCTGCAAGAGGGGAGGGCCGCACCAGTCCCCTGAAACAAGGGTAGACTACACGCTGCTCCCACCTCCGCCGCCAGGAGACTACACGCCGCCCCACCTCCACTGGCAGGAGCAGAGCAGCAGGAGCTGCCTCTGCCTCCGCCACCTTCACTGGCAGGAGCAGAGCAGCAGGAGCTGCCTCTGCCTCCGCCACCTTCACTGGCAGGAGCAGAGCAGCAGGAGCTGCCTCTGCCTCCGCCACCTTCACTGGCAGGAGCAGAGCAGCAGGAGCTGCCTCTGCCTCCGCCACCTCCATCGGCAGGAGCAGAGCAGCAGGAGCTGCCTCTGCCTCCGCCAACCCCACCAGCAGAGGAGGAATGTCTGCTGGTATCACTTCCCCACCAGCAGAGGATGAATGCCTGCTGGTATCACTTCCCCACCAGCAGAGGATGAATGCCTGCTGGTATCACTTCCCCACCAGCAGAGGAGGAATGCCTGCTGGTATCACTTCCCCACCGTCCACGAGGAGAGGAGCAGGAGCTGCCTCTCCCGTCACCAGAAGGACCAGGACTAGATGCTGGCGGTCCTCAGCAGCCCTTGCATAGGCTGCTGAGGAAAGCATGGGAAGAACCGCCCGGCCGCAGTGGCCGAGAAGAGGGCCAAAACCCGCACCCCAGCTTGTCCTGACTGCCTGCCCGCTGCGCCCAAGGATGCCTGCCTCGCTCGCCCAAGGATGCCTGCCTCGCTTCGCCCAAGGATGCCTGCCTCGCTGCCCAAGGATGCCTGCCTCGCTCGCCCAAGGATGCCTGCCTCGCCGCCCAAGGATGCCTGCCTCGCCGCCAAGGATGCTTGCCTCGCCGCCCAAGGATGCTTGCCTCGCCGCCCAAGGATGCTTGCCTCGCCGCCCAAGGATGCTTGCCTCGCACGCCTGGGGTTGCCAGCCGCTCCGCATCGCCTGGGGTTGCCAGCCGCTCCGCGACGCTTGGTTGCCAGCCGCCCGCACGCCTGGGGTTGCCAGCCGCTCCGCGACGCCTGGGGCTGCCTGTCGCTCCGCACGCCTGGGGCTGCCTTTTGCTCCACACAGGGTGCAGGGTGCGAGGGAGAAGTGGAGCTCCCGCTGCCGCCTCTATGGCCAGGGGCTCCTCTCCCGAGTTCGCCTCCCGAGGGTCCGCTGCTGCTGCCGCCGCCTCCCGAGGGTCCGCTGCTGCTGCCGCCGCCTCCCGAGGGTCCGCTGCTGCTGCCGCCGCCTCCCGAGGGTCCGCTGCTGCTGCCGCCGCCTCCCGAGGGTCCGCTGCTGCTGCCGCCGCCTCCCGAGGGTCCGCTGCTGCTGCCGCCACCTGGGGTCGCCAGGGATCCTGCTTCGCCTGGGGTCGCCGGGCCTCTGCTTTGCCTCGGTCGCTACACTGTGGCCGGAGCTCCATGAAGGGAGCTGCCGCCATGAAGAAAGGGGAGGTCAGGAGACCAACTCCCCAGCCGCATTTCCGTGGCAGGAAACACGGTGGCCGGAGCCCCACGGAGGGGAGCTGGCGGCCACAAAGAAGGGGGAGGTCAGGAGACCAGCTCCCCTGCAGCAGTTTCGCTGCCGGAGATTGTGTGGTCGGAGCCCCACGGAGGGGAACTGCCGCCATGAAGAAGGGGGAGGTCAGGAGACCAGCTCCCCAGCTGCACTTTCGCTGCAGGAGATAGTGTGGCTGAAGCCCCGAAGAGGGAGCTGCCGCCACGAAGAATTGGGGGTGCCGGACATTCCACCATGGCCACCCCCAGAAACAACTTGCTTCCCCTCTTCCGGGACTTTGGGACTGAGGGGGGAGGTGGCCATTGAGGCCATGTGTGCTTTGCACAAGGGGGTATATGTGGCAAAGTGCCCCCTGTGTGTATTTTGTGTTACGTGTTGTGTGTAAATGTTGGTGTATAGGCATTGGTACACGGGATATAAGCGGGTCTGTGTTTCACATGTGTTTAAATTGTAGATTTGTATTTAGGCACGAGGAGGGCACAAATCACATCACGGCAAGTAAAAAGTAATAATATGTGAGCACGGGAATTGCACTTTAATTAATTCACGTGCAGTTGTACCGAGATTCCAATTGAATGATTGACTAGCAATCGAAGTCTCGGTACAACTGCATAAAAGCTGTATGTTTTCACTCACTCGGGTGGTGTGTTCGTTGAGTGGAGAACGGAGAGAGAGAAGGAGAGTAATATTTAACAATTGCTATCGCGTGCTGTAGGACCAGCACGATACTTGTTTATTTATTTACTCACCGTGTTTGTGTGTCTGTCCGTCCACCGTTTGTTTAATTGATAGTCCGTTTTGTTCGTCTATTTATTTTGGCGCAAGTGCCGTGTCCTGTTTTTTGTGTTCTGTTATTTTGTTTATTAAATGCTGAGCGCGATCACGCGCTCAGCTTCACCAAAACCCCAAGTCTCTGTCTGCTCTGTGTGTTTCTAGTTCTGGTCTGAGTTCCTCCCTGCAGCCAGCCTGTCACACCTACCTATTGTTCAATTGAGGTAGCTCATTTGGAGGGGAGGCGCTATTTTTCAGATTAGTCTCTTAATCTGTGCTACCGGTAGCCCATTTTTGGCACCGGCACAGCGCATTTAAGCATTTAAATGTGGCAGCTTATGCCATGCCTAATTCATTTTGGACCAGTTAATACATTCAGGATGGGGTCAAATTTGTGCCGCAGCAGAGCGCTGCTTTACACTCCGTCAATTTAGCAGTGCGTTGATCAATCTTAATACATGTCTCCCCATGATTTACATTGTACACGGTATAAAAGATTACAAAAGTAAAATACATCATGGTAAAAGCATAGCAACATGTAGTAAAGCACAGTGAGGCACAGGCAAGCACGGTAACATGGTAAATTGCAAGTTTACTATACAGATTTAACATTATAATATCATGTATATTTAAAATGGCTATGGGATATAACTTTTAGTGATCATTACTGTAGAATGATTGACAAAGGTTGGTGCCAGTCAGTCTTTGGCTTCAAATAATTGAGTAGGACTACTGAATTGATTTGTTGTGCAGCATTCTGCACCAGCCATAAGGCTATCAAAATGTAATATATTTAAACCCAAGTTGCATTCAAAAACAATATACCTTCATACAATATATACAGTCAGTCCAGATTATAGGAAAATAAGCTATAAAAACACATGGTACATGCCAGGTTTCTGGGCTCTGTGAAGAAAAGATTTCACCTCTGCTGGTATTATTATTAATTCCCTTTTTATGCAAGTCCTACGCGTTCCCATGAACCAACCCCGAGTGTTGCAACCAGAGCCCTTTTATGTGACTTGGAACACCCCCAATCAGCGGAACACCAATCAGCGATTGATATTTAAATTGCCTGCTGATTCTGGAGTTTTCCAGCACATTCTCCTATTGCTGCCCCCAACAAAGATGGCGACCGCTCTTTTGGAACTTCCGCATCACGCCCTCTCTGTTGAAAGCCTCAAGGTTGGCTCACAGCCGCCTGGTTGTTGGGAGGTTGAATTTTAGCATAAGATCGCTTTACCTCGTCACAAGGAGGTGTTCTTTTCTCAGCATGATAACTTTGCTTTGTTATAACCAAAATAAATAATGAAAACTAATAACTTGGACTACTGAGCAGTTGAAGGTTGCAGAGAAATATGTTATGTTTTTTGTTGTGCTATGAGCTGTGGCATACCTTTTGCCAGTGGTACTAGATGACCTTACCCTTTAATTTTTTTTGTGTGGCAACCGAGCCACAATGCATTTTGACTTTGGTCATCCCCTGGTGGTTTGTGCTTAGTTTCAAGTATGGAAACCTTCTAAATATGGAATTGTATTTTATATATATATATATATATATATATATATATATATATATTGTAAAAGATCCGCCCTCACCGCGGTTCGTTGCCCCTTTAAAATCACTGACCCAGCACACACAAATGGATTTTTGAAGTGCGGTTGCGCAATTTTTAATGAAAACACAAAATCAAAATAAACAAACAAACACCTAGCTCGCTTTGAGCACTAACTAAACAAAACAGGAACCTAAACTAAAGACAGGACAGCTAAGCTGTTTACCTGTAACAAAAACAAACAGCACACACAAAAAAAGGACTCACTCTACCTTTTTTTCTTTTAAACTACGGCTGTACCCACACACCAGCACAGTCAGGCTTCTACCCTCTTCAGCAGCCGCCCAGAGCAGACTGACTGCTCTCCTTATAAACCCTGCACCTGGCTCTAATTTTCAATAATAGCCAGGTGCAGGTAATCATTAAACAATAAAACAATTAAACAAAACAATTAACACAAATTAAACAATTCACAAAACAAAACCAAACTGTGCCTTACGCACATGTTTTCCTATAGGGAGGAATTAACCCCCTCCCTGCTGTCTCACAATATATATAATAGTGTCATGGTAGCTTGTGAAAGCGTGGAGAGTTTCGTGATGCTACCTTGTGCGGTTAACAAGATCTGGATACCCGTTTCTTTGTAAAAGTTCCTGTTTTTCCCCATACTTAACATGTTTTTTTGTGTGTGTGTGTTTTGCTCTCATATACAGGCTACACAGTACTGAATTTCTGCACCAAACTGAGTAAGGTACATGTGGTCTGTGCTGAGGTAGGGCCTTTCGAAGGTTTGGTGAAAAAATATTAAATGGTTCCTGAGTTATAATAATAAAATAGATAACAGCCCAGCATCCGGGACTTTAACTATGAAGTCCTCTCAGCAAGGAATCCCAACCCTGAAGTAGTGTGCTTGTTACACGAGCCATTTGCTGATTCGGTCAGCAAAACTGTGTGTAAGTGACGTCAGGGCACTGGGATCTGTAGTTCTGGGGGAGCCTGTACATAAGAACATAAGAAAGTTTACAAACGAGAGGAGGCCATTCGGCCCAATTTACTCTTTTGGTTGTTAATAGCTTATTGATCCCAGAATCTCATCAAGCAGCTTCTTGAAGGATCCCAGGTTGTCAGCTTCAACAACATTACAGGGGAGTTGGTTCCAGACCCTTACAATTCTCTGTATAAAAAAGTGCCTCCTATTTTCTGTTCTGAATGCCCCTTTATCTAATCTCCATTTGTGACCCCTGGTCCTTGTTTTTTCGTTTTTTCGAAAAAGTCCATTGAGTCAACATTGTCAATACCTTTTAGAATTTTGAATGCTTGAATCAGATCGCTGTGTAGTCTTCTTTGTTCAAGACTGAATAGATTCAGTTATTTTAGCCTGTCTGCAATGACCTGCCTTTTAAACCCGGAATAATTCTGGTCGCTCTTCTTTGCACTCTTTCTAGAGCAGCAATATCCTGTAATTTGTCTTTGTCAAAAGCTTTCTGGAAATCTTAATAAACCATGTCATATGCTTTGCAATTATCCATTGTCGATGTTGCATCCTCAAAAAAATCAAGCAGGTTAGTTAGACACGATCTCCCTTTCCTAAAACTATGCTGACTGTCTCCCAGGATACTGTTACCATATAGGTAATTTTCCATTTTAGATCTTATTATAGTTTCCATACCATTTTGTTTTAGAATTTTATTTGTATACTTTTGGGATGTAATTATGTACTACATTTTTTTAAAATAGCCATCCTTTTTCTGTGGATGTTTTCTCTGTTTTACTCCAATCTACTTCTGTTAGTATCTGTTTCATTCCTTCATAGTTTGCCTTTTTAAAATTGTAAACCTTAGCTTTAGTTGTTACTCTTGGGGTTTTAAAAAACACTTCAAATGAGATCATGTTGTGATCTGAGTTTGCCAATGGTTTCTGACCTCTGTTTTAGTTATTCTGTCTTCGTTATTTGAAAAGACTAAATCAAGGCATGCCTCCCCTCTAGTCGGTGCCTTGACAAATTGCGTTAGGAAGCAGTCATTTGTCATTTCTAACATTTCACTTCGGCTGTCTGTTCCTACAGGTTTTCACATTTTATATTGGGGAAGTTGAAATTAGTATGGTATGGCTTCTCCTTTGCTACATGCATTTCTAATGTCATTGTATAACAGATTATTTTGCTTGGTATATCAATTTGGCAGTCTATAGCATGCCCCTGTTATTATGCCTTTTTAATTTGTGTCTATTATTGTGACCCATATTGATTCTGCATTATTTTTCTTCCAGATTTTACACCTGGACTTCAAGACTATTTCTTATGTATAGCGCTACCCCTCTGCCTCTTCTGTCCTGCCTGTCTTTCCTGTACAGTGTATACCCACTATTATTATGATCATCTCCATCACTCTCAAATAACCAAGTTTCTGTAACTCTTACAAGCAGAGTATTTTGGTTAGTATAGCAATGATTTTGTCCCAGTGGTTTTGATCGCTATATGCAGTTGATTCTTATATCAGTATTCTTATAAATATATATAGTATATATATATATATATATATATATATATATATATATATATATATATATATATATATATATATATATATATATATATATATATATATATATATATATATATATATATATATATATATATATATAATGATTTCCATTACACAAGAGTAGATGTTAAAACTTCATGCTGATTTGAACTCGGCTCTCACCAAGATAAATACCATAAGACGTAGCTTTACAGTAAACTAATGTGATCCATGTGTCTCCATCCTTGGTGTTTCGTCGACAAGCCCACAACACCTCAAGAGGGCTCGACGGTGATTCTGGCATCCCAGCATCACCCCCATCCGTCCCCCACTCAACTCAGCCCAGCTGACTTACCCCGTACATCAGCTTTCCTTTCTATTGTGCTTGAGATCCTCAGCCAGAATCTTTCCGTCTCAACCACAACCAGTTGCTGCTCCTTTCTGCTGCTTCAGATAAGTTCTTCACTGTGCAACGCAACTCTTGGCCACTGAATCCGACGTCTCTGAGAAACCGGGTTGTAGAGTGTGCCACAAATCCTCGACAACCCACCTCCACTGGGTAAACCCGGACTCTCCAGCCTCGCTGTTCCGCTTCCGTGGCTAGTTGAGCATACCACAGTTTCTTCCTCTCATATGTCTCATCTACAGCATCCTCCCATGGCACTGTTAACTCTACCAGGTGAACAAGGCATGCTGATCCAGACCACAAGACAATATCTGGTCGAAGGTTAGTGGTGGCAATCTCAGGTGGAAAAATAAGCTGTTGACCAACATCTGCCAGCATTTTCCAGTCTCTGGCAGCTTCCAATTGTCCTGGACGAGGATTGGTTTTAACACCTTTTCTTGGTGGTTGCTCTCCTGGGCGGAGGAATATTGTCTTTTGTGTGTAATGTTTTGATGAAACAGGTGGCAACTTATTGGTCATGTTACGCTTGTCTTCCAATGCTAAGGCCAAACATTGCAGCACCTGGTCATGGCGCCAAGTAAACCGCCCATGGCTAAAGAGCCACCTTTACATCCTGTCAAAATGTGCCTAAACGTTGCAGGTGATGAACACAAAGGACATGAGGGATCCTCTCCTACCCAGAGGTTTAGGTTCTGTGGTGATGGGAGAACATCATATGTTGACCTGATGAGGAAACTGATCCTGCTCTGTTCCATTGACCATAGGTCTTGCCAGCCAATCTTGCGTTGTTCCACACTCTCCCATCTCATCCATTCTCCTGCTTGGCCTGGGAAATGGCCTTATACACCTCATCCTCTCCTCCTGCTTTTGCACCTCGTTGACTACCAGCTTCCTCCGTTGAGCTGGGGCTGCCTTGTGCCATGTAGGAGGAGCTGAACTGAGACCAAGACCCCTCTTCCATGCTGAACTTGCCCCATGATATCACCAATTGAAGGGCAGCCTTTGCATCCTCCACAGCTTTCTTTGCCGCCCACTTTCTTCCAGTTTTCAAAACAGGTGCCGCCTCCCTTACGCATTTGTCGCGTGACTCTACTAATGTCATTTCCAGTCGGACCTTGGCGCACTTAAACTCCTCGGTTAGAGCGGAGACTGGAAGCTGCAGTATTCCTTTACCATAAAGTCCCACTCTGCTGAGGCAGCGTGGAACTCCCAACCATTTCCTGATGTATGAACTGATTAAAGCTTCCAGCTTCTCTACTGTTGTCAAAGAAACCTCGTACACAGTCAGTAGCCAAAGCAACCTCGGCTGTAGACCAAACTGAAAGCACCAGAGTTTTAGTTTTCCTGGTAAAGCGCTGCTGTCTATGCTCTTCAACCCTTCCACTGCTTGTTGTCTAACTTATATATACACTGAGTGTACAAAACATTAGGAACACCTTCCTAATATTGAGTTGCACCCCATTTTGCCCTCAGAATAGCCTCAATTCGTCAGGGAATGGACTCTACAAGGTGTCGAAAGCATTCCACGGGGATGCTGGCCCATGTTAACTCCAATGCTTCCCAAAGTTGTGTCAAGTTGGCCGGTAGTGGATCTCTACTCGAAATAGCTTGTTCCATCTCATCCCACAGATACTCAATTGGATTGAGATCTGGTGACTGGGCAGGCCACTGCAGTAAGCTGAAATCACTGTCATGTTCGTGGAACCATTCCTGGAAATTCCTAGCCTTGTGGCATGGGGCATTATCCTGCTAAAAAAAATCTATTAGCAGATGGATACACTGCTGCCATGAAGGGATGCACCTGATTGGCAATGATTTTCAGATATCCTGTGGCATTCAAACGTTGCTCCACTTTTATCAAGGGGCCCAATGTGTGCCATGAAAACACACCCCACACCATCACACCACCACCACCAGCCTGCAATGTTGACACGCAGCATGATGGGTGCATGTACTCATGTGGTTTTCTCCATACCCTAGTCCTCCCATCAGCGTGAAACAGCAGGAACCGGGATTCATCAGACCAGGCAATGTTTTTCCAATCCTCCAGTGTCCAGTGTTTTCGTTCCTTAGCCCACTGCAACCGCAGTTTCTTGTGTTTTGCTGAAAGAAGTGGAACTCTGTTAGGTCGTCAGCTACCATACCCCATTCATGTCAAGGTACGACGAGTTGTGCATTCTTTTATGGGTCTTTCGGCACCAATATTGAACTGGACTGTCAGTTGACTAACTGTAGCCCGTCTGTTGCTCTGCACAATTCGTGTCAGACTCCTTTGGCCTCTTTCATCAATGAGCCATTTTTGACCACTGGCCTGCCATTGGTTGGATGTCCTTTGGGTGGTGGCCCGTCCTTGATACACACGAGAAACTGTTGAGCGTGAAAATCCCAGCAGTGTTGCAGTTCTTGACACAGTCAAACCGCTGCTCCAGGCACCTACTACCATACCCCGTTCAAAGGCACTTAAATCTTTTGTCTTGCCCACTTACCCTCTGAATGGCACACATACACAGTCCATGCCTCGATTGTGTCAAGGCTTAAAAATTCTTCTTTAACCTGTCTCCCCTTCATCTACACTGATTGAAGTGGATCTAACAGGTTACATCAATAAGGGATCATAGCTTTCACCTGGATTCACCTCGTCAGTCTATTTCATGGAAAGAGCAGGTGTTCCAAATGTTTTGTACACTCAGTGTGTATATATATATATATATATATATATATATATATATATATATATATATATATATATATATATATATATATATATACATACACTACCGTTCAAAAGTTTGGGGTTACTTAGAAATTTCCTTGTTTTCCATGAAAACATACATGAAATGAGTTTGAATAGGAAATATAGCAAAATGAATAGGAAATATAGTCATTGACAAGGTTAGAAATAATGATTTTAATTGAAATAATAATTGTGTCCTTCAAACTTTGCTTTCGTCAAAGAATCCTCCATTTGCAGCAATTACAGCCTTGCAGACCTTTGGCATTCTAGTTGTCAATTTGTTGAGGTAATCTGAAAAGATTTCACCCCATGCTTCCTGAAGCACCTCCCACAAGTTGGATTGGCTTGATGGGCACTTCTTACGCACCATACGGTCAAGCTGCTCCCACAACAGCTCAATAGGGTTGAGATCCGTGACTGTGCTGGCCACTCCATTATAGACAGAATACCAGCTGACTGCTTCTTCCCTAAATAGTTCTTGCATAGTTTGAGCTGTGCTTTGGGTCATTGTCCTGTTGTAGGAGGAAATTGGCTCAATCAAGCGCCGTCCACAGGGGATGGCATGGCGTTGAAAAAGGAGTGATAGCCTTCCTTCTTCAAGATCCCTTTACCCGGTACAAATCTCCCACTTTACCACCACCAAAGCACCCCCAGACCATCACATTGCCTCCACCATGCTTGACAGATGGCGTCAAGCACTCCTCCAGCATCTTTTCATTTGGTCTGCGTCTCACGAATGTTCTTCTTTGTGATCCGAACACCTCAAACTTAGATTCGTCTGTCCATAACACTTTTTTCCAATCTTCCTCTGTCCAGTGTCTGTGTTCTTTTGCCCATCTTAATCTTTTCTTTTTATTGGCCAGTCTGAGATATGGCTTTTCTTTGCAACTCTGCCTAGAAGGCCAGCATCCCGAGTCGCCTCTTCACTGTTGGACGCTGAGACTGGTGTTTTGCGGGTACTATTTAATGAAGCTGCCAGTTGAGGACCTGTGAGGCGTCTGTTTCTCAAACTAGACACTCTAATGTATTTGTCCTCTTGCTCAGTTGTGCACCGGGGCCTCCCACTCCTCTTTCTATTCTGGTTAGAGCCAGTTTGCGCTGTTCTGTGGAGGGAGTAGTACACAGCGTTGTCCGAGATCTTCAGTTTCTTGGCAATTTCTCGCATGGAATAGCCTTCATTTCTCAGAACAAGAATAGACTGAATAGTTTCAGAAGAAAGTTCTTTGTTTCTGGCCATTTTGAGCCTGTAATCGAACCCACAATTGCTGATGCTCCAGATACTCAACTAGTCTGAAGAAGGCCAGTTTTATTGCTTCTTTAATCAGCACAACAGTTTTCAGCTGTGCTAACATAATTGCAAAAGGGTTTTCTAATGATCAATTAGCCTTTTAAAATGATAAACTTGGATTAGCAAACACAACGACAACGTGCCATTGGAACACAGGACTGATGGTTGCTGATAATGGGCCTCTGTACGCCTATGTAGATATTTCATTACAAATCAGCCGTTTCCAGCTACAATAGTCATTTACAACATTAATACTGTCTACACTGTATTTCTGATCAATTTGATGTTATTTTAAAGGACAAAAAATTTGCTTTTCTTTCGAAAACAAGGAAATTTCTAAGTGACCCCAAACTTTTGAACGGTAGTGTGTGTATATATATATATATATATATATATATATATATATATATATATATATATATATATATATATATTGTAACAAAACCGCACCCACTCGGGTTCTTTGCCCCTTTTAAAACACTGACCCAGGACACGAGAAATGGATTTTCACTGTGCTGACGCGCTATTTTTAATAAACAAATACACACAAAATAAAAGAAAAGCCAAAAATAAACACCTAACTCTCTTTGAGCGCTAACTAAACATAAATCAGGAACCTAAACTAAAACAGGACAGCTAAGCTGTTTACCTGTTGCAAAATAAACAAAAACAAAAGTACACAGCACACTCCAACAAAAAGGATTCACACTACCTTTTCTTGTACGCCTGCACACACTCGCAAGCAGGCTTTTCACACAGCAGCCTCGAGCAGACTGACTGCACGTGTGGCGTGTATCACTCGGTATTTGTAAATCCCCGGGTTTGACCCTCAACCAAAAAGTCCAGTCTTTCAACACAACTACACTAAACACAGAACACAAACACAGTTTTTAGTGACAGTGAAATTAGTGCTAGTGGTGCAAGACAGTCCTCCGTGAACGAAGGGGTAAAAGTGATGATGTGGGGGTTGTTGCTGGCTTACGCTACAGCTCCGGAGCATGTTAGGGGTAGTCTATAATCAAAAGACAAACAATTACTAACACAGACAAACACAAAACAAAGCAGGCAGTAAATGGAAACAATACTGAAGCATGTGTATTTGTTTAAAAGAGTAGAGGGTTACAGCTGGACAAATACATCTTAAATGCAATGGTCCCTTTTCATTGTAATTGGGGCTTTTCTTAATTTCTGATGCACTAATCAAAATCAGCAATCACAGGGGTCTCTTTTTAGGTCTATCTAACCATTTACAAAGGACCAGATTACTTACACTACGACCCCTATATACCCTCCCCCATGACCCCTAGATTAACGAGCACATCCGCTCCTCCAATCCGCAGATGCCACTTCTCTGTTCCCTTTACACAGCGCCCTCACAGGTTGGGAGGGAGATAAGACCAAGAATCATTTGATCTCTGTCACAGGTCCCCACTGGACAAAATGTTTATTCCTCAGAATTAGCTATATGCTGAAGGATAGCCTATATATTTGGTAAAAGTAAAAAGATAAATATATAAATACATTAATAAATATTGAAATAAATGAATACATAAATCAATACATAGACATTTATTTCTTTCTTTACCTAGCCTGATATTTATTTATTTATTTTTCACTATCAGATATAAATAAACACTGCCATTTAATACTGTATGAAACAAAAATAAATACTCAACAGTTATTGTTCAATTGTATATTAGTGGAGATTTTTGTACATAAGGGTCATCATGCTTTCATATATTTTTACTTTCAAATTCACTGGATGCCTACGAGGGCTTGAGAGTAAAGAAAGGCATTGAGGGGCAGCGAACTTGAAGCATGCGAGAGCTTGAATGACAATAGTGTTAGAACATAGGACAGGCTGGACAGATCCCTGTACTCAAAGGACCGGGTCAGGCAGCACCCTCTGGCTGCTTGAGACGAGTAAGGGCCAGGACAAGACATACAAACAAGACACTCTGAACTCTCACCGAGGATGATGAGAGACAGAACATACGAAAGACGAAGCTCTCAAGTCCAGGCCGGGTCAGGCAGCATCATCTGGCTGCTGGACGACAAGGAGAATGAAACATAGAGGACTGTGATGGGGTACACCTCATCCCTGTATTATTATTTGTATATTTTGTATTATTATTATTATTATTATTGTTGTATTGTGTTTTTATGCAGGCGGACAAAGCCGTCCGTCTTAGTTATTATTTGGGATGACGGCGAAAAGCCGTGGGTTTGTTTAGTTTATTTATTTAAAACCTCGTGCAGCGGTGACCATCTCCGAGTTAATTCATTGATTAATTGTTGCTAATCGGGAGATGGTCACCTGTATAAAACCTGCAGCTTTTCTGCGCTCGGGAGAGAGAGTTCAGGGAGTAAGGAACGAGAGAGTTAAGGAGAGAAAGAGGTGAAAAGAAACAACTGCTATTGTGCTGGAACAGCCAGCACAATATTTGTGAGTACAACTGTTTGTGGGTTTGTTTTGTTTGGCCAACGTGCCCTTTGTTTGCTGTAAAGTGTTTTGTTTATTATTTGATTTATTATTAAAACGCTGAAAGCAAACGCGTCTTGTTTCCCCTACCTACCTTTGCTGCCTTTGTTTTGTGTTGCTTCTTCCTGGTCCGTGACATCAGCCTGCAACCACTCTGCCACATATGGTGTCCTGCGTGGGACAAACGCCTCCAGGAGCCGGACCAGGAATACAAAGGGCGTTTTTATTTTTTCGAAAAGTGTTTTTTGTGTTTGAAAAAAAAAAATGGGAAGAAGCGGGCGGAGGAAGCAACAGCAGCGTGGGGCGGTCGCAGGTCCCACTGCATCTCGCCCACGCTGGACGTCTGCCTCACCTGCTTGAAAGGTGAGGAGTGGTGCTTCGCTATTGGCGAGGTTGGGCACATTGCACCTGACCAACCCTCCATGGCAGGAGAAGGAGGAGCCAGAGCGTCCAGCAAGGGTGAGGGAGGACCTGCATCCTCCAAAGAGGACGAGTGCACTCTCCTCCGAGGGAGTCTGGGACTGGCTGGTGGAGCCGGGAGGGATTATGAGGAAGCCCTCCTGCAGTGATCAACCTCCTGTGGGCCCGAGATGGGGAGCGCTGGGAGACCTGGGAACAGCAACACCACCCAGCGTCCCTCCCAGACATCGCAGCCATGGTGCTCAATTACCTGGCTGCTGATATGAGTGGGGTCCTGCCATCTCCAGGGAAAAGGGAGAAGCCCGCTGCCGTCTCCAGCCCGAAGGAGAGGAGCCACCACTGCCGTCTCCAGCCCCAAAGGGGAGGAGCCATCGCTGCCGCCTCCCGAGGAAGAAGCCTCGCCGAGGTATCCAGAGCCAGCGGAAGAGGGAAAAGGGAAGGTCTGGGATGATGGCTGGGAGGCAGTTGCAAGGCCTTGCGGCTGAGTTGTGCCCGGCTGTGGAGAGTATGGCCACACCGTGGCTATCTGCCCCTCCCAGTACCGGGAGGAGCCCGAACGTCCCACGCCTGAGTGGGAGGAGCCCAACGTCCCACGCCTGAGTGGGAGGAGCCCGAACGTCCCACGCCTGAGTGGGAGGAGCCCGAACGTCACACGCCTGAGTGGGAGGAGCCCAAACGTCCCACGCCTGAGTGGGAGGAGCCCGAACGTCCCACGCCTGAGTGGGAGGAGCCCGAACGTCCCACGCCTGAGTGGGGGAGCCCGAACGTCCCTAAGCCCAAGAGGGGGAGTCGGTGCGTCCACAGCCCAAAAGGGAGGAGTCTGTGCGTCCATAACCCAAAAGGGAGGAGTCGGTGCGTCCACAGCCCAAAGGGAGGAGTCGGTGCGTCCACAGCCCAAAAGGGAGGAGTCGGTGCGTCCACAGCCCAAAGAGGGGGGAGTCGGTGCCTCCACAGCCCAAGAGGGGGAAGTCGGTGCCTCCACAGCCCTAGGACCCAAGCTGCCAGCAGAGGGAGAATGCCTGCTGTCCCCATTTCCACCAGCAGAGGAAGAATGCCTGCTGTCCCCGTGCGCACCAGCAGAGGAAGAATGCCTGCTGTCCCCGTGTCCACCAGCAGAGGAAGAATTCCTGCTGTCCCCGTGTCCACCAGCAGAGGAAGAATTCCTGCTGTCCCCGTGTCCACCAGCAGAGGGTGAATGCCTGCTGGGTTCCCTTCCACCAGCAGAGTGTGAACGTCTGCTGGTACCACTTCCCCCACCGTCACCACCCGGAGGAGAGGAACAGGAGCTGCCTCTGCCTCCACCACCTCCACCGCTTCCGCCACTAGGAGCAGAGCAGCAGGAGCTGCCTCTGCCTCCGCCACCTCCACCGCTTCCTCCACTAGGAGCAGAGCAGCAGGAGCTGCCTCTGCCTCCGCCACCTCCAGGAGCAGAGCAGCAGGAGCTGTCTCTGCCTCCGCCACTGCCCAGAGCAGAGGAGCAGGAGCTGCCTCTGCCTCCACCACCGCCAGGAGGAGAGCCGCAGGAGCTGCCTCCGCCACCGCCCGGAGCAGAGGAGCAGGAGCTGTCTCTGCCTCCGCCACTTTCAGGAGCAGAGCAGCAGGAGTTGTCTCTGCCTCCACCACCACCAGGAGCAGAGCAGCAGGAGCTGCCTCTGCCTCCACCACCGCCAGGAGCAGAGCAGCAAGAGCTGCCTCTGTCTCCGCCACCTCCATCGCTTCCACCACCAGGAGCAGAGCAGCAGGAGCTGCCTCTGTCTCCACAGCTAGGAGCAGAGCAGCAGGAGCTGCCTCTGTCTCCACCACCACTAGGAGCAGAGCAGCAGGAGCTGCCTCTGTCTCCACCACCGCCAGGAGCAGAGCAGCAGGAGCTGCCTCTGTCTCCACCACCGTGGGAGGACTGCTTGCCGCTCCCAGCTCCACCAGCAGAGGGTGAATGCCTGCTGGTTCCGCCTCAGCCGCCGTGGGAGAATTGCTTGCCGCTCCCAGCTCCACCAGCAGAGGGTGAATGCCTGCTGGTTCCGCCTCAACCGCCGTGGGAGGACTGCTTGCCGCTCCCAGCTCCACCAGCAGAGGGTGAATACCTGCTGGTTCCACCTCCACCATCATGGGAAGGACTGCTCCTGCCCTGCCTCGCACCGCCCAAGGATGCCTGCTTCGCCCGCCCAAGGATGCCTGCCTCGCTTTGCCCAAGGATGCCTGTCTCGCATCGCCTGGGGCTGCCTATTGCTCTGCATCGCTGCCAGAAGTACGGTGGCGGAGCCCCAGCAAGGGAGCTGTCGGCTTTGAAGAAGGGGAGGAGGTCCGAGACCACCAACCCCAGCAGCACTTTCGCTGCCGGAGATCGTGGGGAGGTCAGGAGACCTGCTCCCACTGCAGCACTTTCGCTGCCGGAGATCGTGGGGAGGTCAGGAGACCTGCTCCCACTGCAGCACTTTCACTGCCGGAGATCGTGGGGGAGGTCAGGAGACCTGCTCCCACTGCAGCACTTTCGCTGCCGGAGATCGTGGGGAGGTCAGGAGACCTGCTCCCACTGCAGCACTTGGGCTGCAGGAGATACTGTGGCCGGAGCCCCGGAGAGAGAGCTACCGGCTACAAAGACAGGGGAGAGGTCAGGAGACCACTTTCCCCAGCAGCAGTTTCGCTGCAGGAGTTCTTGTGGCCGGAGCCCCACAGGAGGGAGCTACCGCTACGAAGAAAGGGGAGAGGTCAGGCGACCAGCATCCCCCGCAGCAATTTCGCTGCAGGAGTGGACCAGCATGCTGTCAGCCGTGCCACTACCGGCAGGGGTGCTGACAGCATTGCCAGCCATGGGCCCACTGAAGCCTCCCTTCCCAGCCCGAGACTTTGTCCTGGACTGCTGGGTTTTATGGGGAGGTGGCCGTTGAGGCCATGTGTGCTACGCACAAGGGGGCGTGTGTGATGGGGTACACCTCGTCCCTGTATTATTATTTGTATATTTTGTATTATTATTATTATTATTATTGTTGTATTGTGTTTTTATGCAGGCGGACAAAGCCGTCCGTCTTAGTTATTATTTGGGATGACGCTAAAAGCCGTGGGTTTGTTTAGTTTATTTATTTAAAACCTCGTGCAGCCGGTGACCATCTCCGAGTTAATTCATTGATTAATTGTTGCTAATCGGGAGATGGTCACCTGTATAAAACCTGCAGCTTTTCTGCGCCGGGAGAGAGAGTTCAGGAGTAAGGAACGAGAGAGTTAAGGAGAGAAAGAGGTGAAAAAGAAACAACTGCTATTGTGCTGGAACAGCCAGCACAATATTTGTGAGTACAACTGTTTGTGGGTTTGTTTTGTTTGGCCAACGTGCCCTTTTGTTTGCTGTAAAGTGTTTTGTTTATTATTTGATTTATTATTAAAACGCGAGCGCAAACGCGTCTTGTTTCCCCTACCTACCTTTGCTGCCTTTGTTTTGTGTTGCTTCTTCCTGGTCCGTGACATCAGCCTGCAACCACTCTGCCACAAGGACAAAAGGACAGATCCCGATCACTACTCAGGCAGCATCCTCAGGCAGCATTGGCTGGCAGCTGGGTGGCGTGGAGAGTTAGGGAAAGAAGTCTCGGGTCCGTATAGGAGAGACGAAGGAAGAGAGACTCGGCCTGCCTCAGAGGGGGCAGAAAGGTGCTCGGACCTAGAAAAGAAACTAGGGAGAGTGATAGCAGGTTGTGGCCTCCATGAGATGTGGCCGGGGGTCCCCTCTGACCGGCGAGGAACCACAGTGGACGGCAATGACGTCGCTAGGAGGCCGACCCAGTCGGTTGGGGGAGTGAGACTCACTTCCCCCCCCAAAAGAAGGACCCCCGGCTCCCCGCAGAACCACATTGTGTAGATAGGAGGAACTTGCCGCGGGTTGGGGTCTGCTTCTGGGATCGGGCTGTGAAACTTGTGGACCATCACACAACCTCCACCATGTTTAACCCTGGGCATGGTTAACTTTTTTTTGCAAGGTGTAGTATTCTGTAGTAAAATCATTATAACTGGCCAAAGTCCAGTATCTGGGTGCACGGAATGGTTCACAAGACCTCATGGTTGAAATGGCTTAACACTACAAATCTATCCATTGTATTCCCCTTGATGTCCTGGTAACTGTTGCTTGCTTCCCCCAACCGGTAAATCAACTGGTGTTGTCACGGTAAGTTCACAGGATGCACTCTGATCCTTCAGGAGTTCTGCAGAGGAAGTGCTTCACAAGAGCAATTAGACATAGTACTTCCATGGTCAGGTCATTGAATGGACAGAGCAGCCTTTTCTGAGGGTAGAGATTAAAGAGTGAAGGATGTCTATTGATATAGGGAGCCAGGAGAGGCTCTTGAGGATCTCTCTGAGTGTCAAGCAAACTGATGGGGTGGATAGGAGTGTTGGAGAAGGGACGAAGTTGAGGCGGCAGAAATACTGAATTCCAGAGATGTAGGCTTTAACGGTAGTGGGGCTAAGTGAAGATAATCCCTTGCATGGGCGATGGAGGCTAGAATCCGTTGCTCATTAAATCGGAATGGGATGTATTTTGTTTTTAGTGCAGAAATTTGTAAATGTTTTCCCTCCAGTGGTAAATGAAGATTTGGTCACTGGGGCTAAGGGTGTGGCCATGTAGTGATGAGCAGATTGCAGAAGGTTGGAGAGTGTTGTATTTAGCTGAACAGCAGATGTTGGTGTTGCAGAGTTTGATGAGGGCTGAGGTGGCAGCTGGAGCTGAACAAATATATGAAATCGACTGCCGAGTTTTTTTCTGGAAATGAAGGCAGAAAGATGAGATGCCGACCATCTTGTGCTAGTTAATACGGGATCGATCAGCAGTTTGCTACCATTTTTCTGTTTGGAATGGAAAAGGTGAACTCATAATCAGAGTCTCGTACCATGTATTAAAGCTTGTAGTATCTGAGAGGATGAGCGGACATATGACTAAATTGCTGAGGAAGTCAAGCGCGCCATATATATATATTTATTTATTTATTTATTTTTTAGATCCGGTATTGGAGGAAAGCTGGAGCGTTGGAAGCTCGAGGAGAGCAGTTGCAGATTTAAACAGTAAACTAAAGCAACTTTTGCATGCTGCAATCGTGAGCAGATTTGAAGAGGGAGCCGAGATTTGCTGTAATGAGGAGATATTAATAGTAGAGACAAAATCTGCTGAACAGGCAGAGATCTGAGGGAGTAAACAATGGAATGCTGTCAGAAGTGTGCAGTGGCCTGCTGTAGAGAGCTGCTGAATGCAGTGGAAATTGGCATTTGAGAGTTAAAACGTTTTTAGATGATGTTGGAGATGGGGCTGCCTTGGGGCAGAGATGAAGAATACATAGATCTGATGCCGCTGCAGAACCTGAGAGGATGAGAATGCGTTGCTCTGAGGCTGCTGCAAAACCTATTGATTTAATCAGGAGCAGTCTATGAGTGTATTGTCTGTTGTGGTGTAGGAGGATGCTTTGACTGAAATGATGATAATTGTAGGACATAGTTTGCGTATGTGGCTGGTAGCTCAAATTGAATGAAATGGACTTTGAAAGTTGTATTAAGTGCCTTGATGAAGTTGGGGAAAATGAGGAAGTGCAAATCTGGGAACAAGAAGGTTGCAGGAATGGCATGATGCAGGGAAGCTGGAAATTAATGTGATGGTGGATTCTTAGCATCTCAGAAAGCTGATAAGCTTGGCTTCATGACCAGGTTCTTGAGGGAAGGGGTTTGGATTTGAAAAATTCAAGTTAATATATCTAGCAAAAAAGGTCGAGGCAGGAGGGGAGTGAGAATCCCTCGGAGTGACAACAAACTGCAGGAATTGATAGAAAGTTTGGAGTGTGCGGGATTCGCAGCAATAGCAAACCAGCTTAAATTATGTTGAGCTTGTGGTGTTATGTTGCCATTTAGAGGTTGTGATTGGAATTGAAACTATTGGCTTCAGTGAAGCAGGGTAGCATATATTTGGTAAAAGTTTGGTGGAGTTGAGCAGATAGATTGAACAAATAAACAGATTGCTTGTTATTGCCCACCCACCGCTATTGTCTTTTCCAATGAAATGTAAAAAATGTAGTTGATATGAATGACACTTTCATTGAACATACATACTTTTGCACACATAACTTTAACATGCATATGCACATGTATATGTACTGTGCAAAAGTTTTAGGCAGGTGTGAAAAAATGCTGTAAAGTAAGAATGCTTTCAAAAATAGACATGTTAATAGATTATATTTATCAATTAACTAAATGCAAAGTGAGTGAACAGAAGAAAAATCTAAATCAAATCCATATTTTGTGTGACCACCCTTTGCCTTCAAAACAGCATCAATTCTTCTAGGTACACTTGCACAAAGTCAGGGATTTTGTAGGCATATAGTCAGGTGTATGATTAAACAATTATACCAAACAGGTGCTAATGATCATCAATTCAATATGTAGGTTGAAACACAATCATTAACTGAAACAGAAACAGCTGTGTAGGAGGAATAAAACTGGGTGAGGAACAGCCAAACTCAGCTAACAAGGTGAGGTTGCTGAAGACAGTTTACTGTCAAAGTCATACACCATGGCAAGACTGAGCACAGCAACAAGACACAAGGTAGTTATACTGCATCAGCAAGGTCTCTCCCAGGCAGAAATTTCAATGCAGACAGGGGTTTCCAGATGTGCTGTCAAGCTCTTTTGAAGAAGCACAAAGAAACGGGCAACGTTGAGGACCGTGAGCGAGTGGTCGGCCAAGGAAACTTACTGCAGCAGATGAAAGACACATCATGCTTACTTCCCTTCCAATCGGAAGATGTCCAGCGGTGCCATCAGCTCAGAATTGGCAGAAAACAGTGGGACCCTGGTACACCCATCTACTGTCCGGAGAAGTCTGGTCAGAAGTGGCCTTCATGGAAGACTTGCGGCCAAAAAGCCATACCTCCGACGTGGAAACAAGGCCAAGCGACTCAACTATGCACAAAAACACAGGAACTGGGGTGCAGAAAAATGGCAGCAGGTGCTCTGGACTGATGAGTCAAAATCTGAAATATTTGGCTGCAGCAGAAGGCAGTTTGTTCGCCGAAGGGCTGGAGAGCGTACATGAATGAGTGTCTGCAGGCAACAGTGAAGCATGGTGGAGGTTCCTTGCAAGTTTGGGGCTGCATTTCTGCAAATGGAGTTGGGGATTTGGTCAGAATTAATGGTCTCCTCAATGCTGAGAAGTACAGGCAGGTACTTATCCATCATGCAATACCATCAGGGAGGCATCTGATTGGCCCCAAATTTATTCTGCAGCATGACAATGACCCCAAACATACAGCGAAAGTCATTAAGAACTATCTTCAGCGTAAAGAAGAACAAGGAGTCCTGGAAGTGATGGTATGGCCCCACAGAGCCCTGATCTCAACATCATCGAGTCTGTCTGGGATTACATGAAGAGAGAGAAGCAACTGAGGCTGCCTAAATCCACAGAAGAACTGTGGTTAGTTCTCCAAGATGTTTGGGCCAACCTACCTGCCGAGTTCCTTCAAAAACTGTGTGCAAGTGTACCTAGAAGAATTGATGCTGTTTTGAAGGCAAAGGGTGGTCACACAAATATTGATTTGATGTAGATTTTTCTTCTGTTCACTCACTTTGCATTTTGTTAATTGATAAATATAAACTATTAACATGTCTATTTTTGAAAGCATTCTTACTTTACAGCATTTTTTCACACCTGCCTAAAACTTTTGCACAGTACTGTATATATATATATATATATATATATATATATATATATATATATATATGTGTGTGTGTGTAGGATTTGAACCCTAACTAGTCATACTTTCAATCCAACTACATAACCGCTACATTACACAGATTCAAATGTTAGCTTGCGTGGTTCAGGGGGCGTGGAGCTGGGTGGCTCCTAATCATCTAATCTTCTAATTTTCTAATTTCCTGCTAATTAGCATCTATTTTCTTTTTAAGCCTTGATCACCTGCAACTTTTATGTCGAGTGTTTCGTTTTTTGTAGCAAACGCTCAGACGCCATCGTTTCGTGCTCCACCGCTAATATCTAAACTTCGTTGCCTCGCTCACTGCAGGTCATTTCTCAGCACAGCGCTGCCAAGATATTATCAATCATTTTCCTACCTGCTCAGGTGATCCTTCTTTTCAGTTAGCTTCTCTTTTCGGCTTCAAGAGCGCCAACGTTTGTCTTTCCTGTTCCATCCAGTCTCTACCTCAGCAACAGCGCCGTTCAAAGCGCAGCTTCATTTCTCAACCTGTCTGCAACTTTATTAGAAAGACTGGTCCTCTGCTAAACTTTCAAGCTCCTTCGACAAGACATCGACATTCCCATTGTCAGCGATTGCCTTACTTTAGCTCTATTAAATCAACCACAAAGCTTTGTCTGCGGAATCTCTCTTTACTCCTCGCCTGCAATCAGATGCCCCTCCCCCGCTCCCACAGAGCCAGCACCCCCGATCCCACAGAGCCAGCACAATTACCGTTCCATCAGAAGATCCTGCCCTGGACCTCCATCAGCTACATTCAACCTTTTAAAAGACGTATCCTGCCCATTTCAACCAGTGGCGGCTCGTGGTTTGACTGGTCACAACATGCTCCAACGATAGTGTTGCACTGCAACTTTTCCACCAGCGCCTTACAGACCATGGTTACCACGGCAACGCCCTCATTGACTGACTGCGGGGAGTGGTAAGTTGCCATGGTGACCAGGCAGCTTCATCAGGCTCTGCGTGCTCTGTGCCTCAGTACTGCAGTCTTCTGGGTTCCTGTTGCTGCGCTTTCACAACTGGTGGAGACGAATTCAACGCGCCGAATCATGAAATCTAAGTACTGCGTTAACTTATTTATATACATGACTAACTGTCCTAACATGTCTAGAACATTTATTATTTAAATATAAGGGAATAAGCAAACGTTGTTCTACATAGACAAGGTTTCTTAATCGTAATAAGCTCATATTCTACCATGCTTAACTCAAGTCAATGGTTAATTCCAATCGTAACCGCTGGATGGCAGTATAATACCACAAGTTCTGGGTTTTTTTGTGTGTTTTTTTTTTTTTAAGCCGGTTTGCTATTGTTTATTTCTTGGCAGACGCCTTTATCCAGGGTGACTTACAGTCGTAAGCAAATACATTAAACACTTGACAGATTATAGTACTCTGAAGTACAGGATTAAATGCAGTAAAATACGGGGCAGATAAGAGCAAGTAAAGCGCATTTAAGGAAGGGCGATATGTCCAAGGGGGAAAAAAAACAAAAACAGAGGAGCTACAGGTGCTTTCTGAAGAGCTTGTTCTCACTCTGATGGATTCTCAGGAGTTCCCCTCCTGCCTCGACCTTTTTGTCTACCTATATAAACTGACATGCTTCAATTTCAACTCTACCTGCCCCTTTGAGGACCTGGTCATGAAGCCACGCACTTATCAGCTTTCTGAGATGCTCAGAATCTACAGTCACATTAACTTTCAGCTTCCCTGCATCAGGCATCCATTCCAGCGACCTCTTCCTGTTCCCGGATTCGTGCTTCCTCATCTGGCTCCTCTCCTCCAAACCGACAAATTTCACCAAGGCACTTTATTCAGCCTTCAAAGTTATCATTTCATCAACGTGAGCTGTAGGTCAGATACGGAAATCATGTCCTACAACTATCAACATTTCAGTCAAGTGCCCTCCTATCCTGCAATAGACAATACACTCATAGACTGCTCCCGACCAATAGGTTTTGCAGCAGCCTCAGTGCAACACCTTCTTCATCCTCTCGGGTTCTACAGCGGCCTCAGATCTATGCATTCTTCATCTCTGCCCCATCTCTGGCTTCATCTAAATCACCTTAATGCTCTAAGACCAATATCCACTGCATTCAGCAGATCTCTGCTCTCTGCAGCAGACCACCACAATCTACCGATGGCTGTCCACCGTTCACTATTACAGATCACTGCTTCAGCAGATCTCTGCACTGTTCAGCAGATCCCGTCCTCTTCTGTTAATTGCTCCTCACTACAGCAGATCTCTTCTCCCTCTTCAGATCTACTCACTATTATAGCATGCAAAGTTGCTTTAGTTTACAGTCTAAATCTGTACCTGCACTACTCCAGATCTTCCAACGCTTCCGCTTTCCTCCAATACGCAGATCGTGGAAGCATTCATGCAGTCAAGGCTAATGCTAATCTCCATCTAATCAAAAAATACGAGGTGCTTGACTTTCTCAGCAATCTATTCATATGTCCACACATCCTGTCAAATATTACAGCATTAATACATGGTGAGAGACGCGGTGTGAGACTGGAAATCTGTCTTGTTTATGAGTTAAGGAGTTCCACTACTAGGAGAATAACTGGAGTTGTGAAACCCAGTCTCTGAATGTGAGTTCACCTTTTCCATTTCAAGCAGACATGATAGTAGCAGACCGCAGATCGATCCCGTATTAACTGACATAGGATAGTCAACATCTCATCTCTGCCCTCCATTCCAGAAAATGGAGCACAAAGCATGCTGAACTTCCCCAGCAGTCGATTTACACACGTTCGTTCAGTTCCAGCTGCTACCTCAACTGTCAGTTCCAGCTCCCCTTCTGCCTCCACTTTTAGTATCCAAGTTCCGTCAGCTGGTCCCGTCTGCTGCGTGCCCCCCACCCCAGACTCCCCAGCTTCACCAGCTGCTATTTGACTGAATCCTACTCTCAGCAACCTCCTTCAATCTGCTCAGCATTTCATATCTGCAGCCCTCTCCCTCCATCGAAAGCTTCATATTCTACAGCTTGGTCAGTGTTTTAAACGTTCTGTGCCAGAATCGGATTCATCCTATTCCTTCAATCAAACCAGATCATGGCTTTCATCGTCCACGCTAGGGATTTTCTCTCTTCCCACCATTCTCTCCATACCAGTAGTTCGTCTGACTCTTCGCGGAATCTTCAAAAGTTCCCCCTGCTGCACCTTCCGCCTGTCCATATCAACAGACATTCTCCATTCACTCATCTCTACTCTTCGAAAGTTTGCTTGTCCCCTACGAAGATCTCCTCATGGAGACCATCTGCCTAACAGCTGATTCTTAAGAGCCTTCCCTTCTGCCTCACCTTCCCGCTGTCCGCATCAATGAACATTCTCTGTTTGCTCATTCTACTCTTCGGAAACGCCACTTCTACCCATACAAGGATCTACCTATGGAGATCATCTGCATCTGAGCCCTCTTCGGTCTCCTTAGGAGCTCAGAATCCACAGTTTATTCTACTTCTAATTTACTCAGTTGTGTACCTCCAGACGGATCCATTTCAGAGTGGTCAGTTAATTCAGCTGTCAAGCAGATTCCCCTATCTGCCTCTTATTTCCAACGTCAAGGTATCTCATCTGCATCTCGGCCTTCTTTGGTCTCTTCAGAACTCGCAGTTTCTTCTGCTTCTAATTTACTTCACCATTCGGTCGTACCTCCAAGAGGGATCAATTTCAACGTGGTTAGTTTATTCAGCTGTCAAGTAGAGTCCCCTATCTGCCTCTTCTTTCAACATCAAGGTATCTCCCCAGCAAGAACCCCCTCCTCTACTCTACCTCCCCCAGGCCCCTCAGTTCATTGATTCCTCTCGCTCCTATCATCACTCATCACTGGTTCTCAACCCACCTTTCCACCCTCCAGAGCAAGCCTCCCTCCTCTACTCTACCCCCTCATTGATTTCTCTCACTCCTAGGATCACTCGTCACTGGATCCCAACCTACCTCGCCTCCAGAGCGGGCCTCCCCCGCCCCAATCATTCTGTAGGCACAGCCCCTCTGCTGCGAGGGCCAACATCAATCACAGCCAGATCATGAATGTAGGGAGATGGCCCTCTTCTGCAGTGGATTCTTTCATTCATCCATCCTCCTCTCATATAGTTGCTGCCCACTTTTAAAAATCGCTAGTATGCCTGGAGTGGGGGCTTCCTGTCCACCGGGGCCACCAGAGGTTTTCCCCTAATCGGCCTCAAGGGGTTTTTTCCTCTCCACTGAGCGGCAGGTATACACATAGTCACATCCAACTAACAATTACTAATCTCCCTCTGTTTGTCCTGTTTGTCCTTCTGGTCTTTTGTTTATGTTATGCATTGGCATGTGCAGTCTTTTGTTTGTCTCATGGTGTGGGAGTTTTCGTGAGGTGCCGGGGGTCCATCCTTTGGGGGGCAAGTGAGTCTCACTTCCCTGACCTCAGGGCTAGGCATCCACCTCCCTTACCTTCAGGGGGGTTCTCACCATGTGAGTCAGAGCGGACCCCCGGCCAAACTCTGTCCTGTCGCAGCTCCTGCGCTTATCTTACCTCACTCGAGGCTCTGTTCTATTCTGCCTCTCAGGACGTGGTCACTCGTGCTGAGTCCTATACTAACCTCTATGCTTTGTCCTTATTTTCAGGTCCCAGGCAGCGTGGCGTCTCAGCCAATCAGGGGTTTCTGGCCCCTTACAGAAGTCTCAGATGCTGGGTACCTCTCTCATCTCCTCTTGAGGGGCGGCTCTCCGAGTCATAACCCTCATATGTGTTTTCGGTTGCTGGGTCTTCTGCCCCTGAGATGTGTCGGTATAATCGCCCTCAGTCAGCGACCATCTTTTCTATCCCATTTCGGTTGCTGGGTCCTCTGCCCCTGGGATGTGTCGGCATCGTCGCCCTCAGTCAGTGACCACCTTCTGTCCTACTAACTCTCCTTGCTGCTTCTTCTGCCTTATCTTTCACCCAGCTCACGCCCCGTGAACAGACTAATATGTACATTTACCCTATCCAAACGGCATTACATTGCCTCAATATAGGTTGAACAATTTTGTTATTCCCGTAATGTGTGTGTGTGTGTGTGTGTGTTATTATCAATAACATATTATAACAGCTAATTGCTTCTGCATTTCAAATCGTTTATCAAGTGACTTCTCCAGTTATGCTTGAGAATGCCATTTTATCAGACATAACATGAAAGTTATTTGTACTGTTGTTATGTTTTGTTTTGTTGGATTGTATGTAAACACCAACTGTTGTTTTTAAGAAAATACTTGTTTCATTCAGTCTATCACCAATCTATCCATTGGATTACATTACAATTGATCACTGATTCTTCTCTGGGATTAACCCTTTGCGGTCCTTTGTCGGACTGGGTCCGACATTGCAATTATTCCCGTCAGGTCCTTTGTCGGACCCTGTCCGACATCATTTTAAAAACGCAAAAAACGCAAAAAAGTCGGTTTTTCAACGGAAAAAGCCGAAAAAACCATTCAATGGCCGAGTGGGAACGAAAGGAGCCGAGACAAGCCGATAAAAAAAAAACAAAAAAAAAGGCGTATCTCATGAATAGTCATAGTACCCCATTGGCATCAGATGGGGCGGGCGTATGGAAACAAGCTGGGAGTACAGTATCAGCGCACAGAGACTATCACGGACATTTGCAGAGCTTTTTTGAGATGTTATAGCAATAAAATAATGACTTGGATTGCATTATTGAGGAGTTTGGTGATAAAACGAGTCATCAGGAGACGATTGATCGGTATGTACGACTATTATTATTATTATTTTTATTTGGTAGCATATGTGAAAGCGATAGCAAACGAAAGGGTGGGCGGGGCTGGAGATCCCTAGTGAGTGCTTTGTTGATATGCAGGGCCATTTAAACCCGTTTGACTGTGAAAAAAATACTTTTAAACAGCGTCTAAAATTAACTCTGGCGTGAAAAAATTAATTAGACCTGGCGAGCCTGGCCTTAGAATTAATAAATGGACCGCAAAGGGTTAATGCATGCTTCACAAAGTTCTGAATTGCACACAAATTTGACGAGGAACGGCCCTCCGAACCAGTTGGGCCAGTCGTACAGTTAGTACAAATAATTATACATTTTTACTTTGATGCATTCCAATCTGATATTGCAATGTTATACAAGTTGATCAAATCACAAGATTAGGAGGCAAAAAACAGAATAATTTCTACAATTAATATGTTTGTGTAAGTCACTTTAGCATTCATATGCATATATAAGTTTGAAACCAAGTACAAATGTATGTATTTATTTATTTATTTATTTATTTATTTATTTATTTATACAGGAAATTAACCCATTGAGACAGAGGCCATTTACAAGGGGGTCCTGTCATACACAAACAAAACCATATATAAACATCACAATTAATATTGGTGTGGTCCAGCCTCAGACAATAACAACACAGAAACAAAAGAGCAGTAATACAGCGTTTTTTTCTTTCTTTTCAATGTGGACTAAAAGAAAAGCAATGGCAAGGAGTTTTAAGCAAATCCCTAATACGATCTTTATAACCAAAAAATGAGAGGTTACCAAACTACCAGAATCACGAGATCGCAAACTGTAGCCAGTATTGAACTTTTTGACCAAAGTACTAAGATAACTGGGAACCATACCTTTAACAACTATAAAAAAGAAGCAATACCAGTGATAAAGCCTTCGATTTGTCATTGAGAACCATCCTAGTTTTTTATACACCTGGCAATGATGTGTCAAAAAGGACACGGCAGCATGAATTATATATTACATCCAATTTTTGCAGAGACTGCTTGGAAGCAAACCGATAGATAAAATCACCATAGTCCAAAACAGGTAGAATAGTAACAGTCACTAACTTTAATCTGCTAGCCTGAAAAAAACAACTTCTTATTCCTAAAAAGAAAACCTAGTTTAGGTCCTAATTTTGAAAGCAGTTTATCAATGTGATAATTAAATGTAAGATGCTCATCGATCCATATACCTAAATATTTATAGGAGGAAACTTTCTTAAGTAATTCACCATCCAAAGTAGTAATAGCCCAGGTCTGAATAATATTATTCTTCCTATTAGAACAAATTAACATGGTTTGAGTCTAGTAGCATTTAGCAGTAATCTATCTCGGAGTAGTTGTTTTTGCACAATATCAAATGCACTATATAGAATAGTGTCATCCGCATGTAGTTTGTAGTACCCAATTTACATCCCAAATCATTTATATACAAAGTAAACAGTAGTGGTCCAAGTACTGAACCCAGAGGAACCCTGAGGAACTCCTTTGCACAGAGCTAAAAAGGTTGAAATATTTCCATCAGCTTTTATTGCTTGTGTTCGATTTGTTAAGCAGTCCTTGACAGCCCTGTCACTAATTCCCAGGCCAGCTCATTTTCTACAGAGAACATTATGATCACCTGAATCAAAAGCCTTGGATACATTTAGTAATAAAGCACCAGCATATTTTCCATCATCCAACGCGATTGATATGTCATTGATAACTTTAAGAATAGCAGTATGGATACTATGTTTTGACTGAAATCCAGATTGATGTTTTACCAAGATATTATTCTGTGTTAAAAAAAAGAACTCTTTAATTGCTCACTTTCTAACCTCTCAAATATTTTAGCAATAACTGGTAGGACAGATATAGATCTATAATTGTTAAGATCTGAGTGTTCACCTCCCTTAAACATGCCAATTTCCACATTGATGGAAGTAGTAAAGGCACGACAGCGCCTGTCACTTTTCTAAGCCCCACCCCTTTGATTGATTTACAACCCCAAGACCCACCCATTTCACACATTCTGATTGATTTATGACCCTAACCACGCCCCTATTGGTTGATTTATGACCTTAAGCCCCACCCCTTTCCTCTCCTCTGAGTGATGTATGCCCCTTAAGCCCCCTTTCCCCACGCTTTGATTGATTTATGGCCCTTAAGCCCTTCCCCTTTTTTCCCATGCTTTGATTGATTTATGGCCCTTTAGCCCCTCCCCTTTTTTCCCCACACTTTGATTGATTTATGGCCCTTTAGCCCTTCCCCTTTTTCCACACTTTGATTGATTTATGGCCCTTTTTCCCACGCTTTGGGTGATTTATGGCCCTAAAGCCTCGCCCCTTTTCCCCACACTTTTGAGTGATTTATGACCCCTTATGATCCTTATGAACATATGAAAGAGTTTCATAATCAGTATACTATACACATATTACACTAAAAATTAACCCATAACAGTAGATGGTGAATGTGCCGGGCCCTACATTTCTGTTGGATTTCCAGGCCGTGGTAGGTAGCTGTGTACATTCCATAATACACATGTTTCTATCTAATGGTTGATTTTAATATTACAACATATTCTAAAAAAACGATTTAAAGTTGTTTTTGAATCCAGTAAAGGTTGAAATTTACGCAGTTTAATGTCTCAATGTACTCTGAAATTAAAGCATAGAACAAATAAACAATTGGAGATAAAAAAAGAAATCATGGAATCGTTTTGTTTAACAAAATTTAATCTAAATTTTTGACTCATCAAAGTAGCCACCTTTTGCAGATATAACAGCCGAACACACTCGTGGCATTCTTTCTACAATGGAAATCAAATATTGTTCGGAAAGTTCTTCCCAACGCTGTTGCAGAAGTTCCCACAAATGTGTTGCACTTGTAGGTTGCTTTGCTTTCACCCTTCTGTCCAGTTCATCCCAAACCAGCTCGATGGGGTTTAAGTCTGGAGACTGTGCCGGCTATTTCATGATTTGAAGCCTACCGTCTTGTTCTTTTCTTCTAAGGTAGTTCTGACATAGCCTGGAGGTATGTTTTGGGTCATTATCTTGCTGTAGGATGAACCCCTGACCAACTAGGTGTATACCAGAGGGTATTGCATGGCGCTGCAAAATGCTGTGGTAGACGTTTTGGTTCAGGGTGCCACTCACTCTGTGCAAGTCGCCGACTCTGGATCCAGCAAAAGAGCCCCAGACCATCACGCTTCCTCCTCCATGTTTGACAGTTGGTGTCACACACCGAGGAACCATCCTTTCGCCTACTCGACGGCGTACAAAACCCTGCGTGATGAACCGAAGATTTTAAATTTTGATTCATCGGTCCATAAGACCTTCTTCCAGTCTTCAGTAGTCCACTGGCGGTGCTTCATGGCCCAGGCAAGCCTCTTTTTCTTATTTTGCCATCTTAGCAATGGCTTTCTTACTGCCACTCGACCTGTCAAACCTGCAGCTTGAAGTCTTCTCTTCACAGTTGAAACTGAGACTTGCTTACTTCGACCAGTGTTAAGCTGTGCTTGAAGCTGTTGTCCTGTGAGCCGCCTATCACGCACGCTGTTAACTCTCAGAAACTTGTCTTCTGATTCTGTTGTGGCTTTGGGTCTGCCAGACCTCTTCCTGTCAGAGTTACCTCCAGTTTCCAAGTGCCTTTTGATGGTGCAGGAAACTGTACTCACTGACTCCTTGGCTTTCTTTGCAATTTCTCTAAAGGAAAGACCTACACTTTTAAGGGTTATAATGGTCTGTCTGTCTTCCTTTGTTAATTGCCTTTTTCTCGCCATTATGATAGCAATATACTACTTCCTGCAGTACAATACTGTCCAAATAATGCTTAAGAGGGTGTAGTAACACAGTCTGTTCCAACACTGCTTTTATACAGACAGAGGGTTTGCAAGTAATCAACAAAAGTTGGGACACCTGTAGGAATTGTTAGCATCAACTTTCAAGGCTTAATTTACTTCCATTGCTGCAGAACAGCTGTAAGTTGTTAACCCATTACTTGTTCCCTGAAAAAGGCCTTTTTGTATAACTCTGAAATGTACATTATTTTTCAGTTTTTGGTAACCTAAACTTTTTTTTTCACCTCTGGCAGTTTACCGCTTACCTTTGTACCATTTCAGGTTATTCACTGGACTTGAACTGCTTAAATTTCAATAAAAACTGGAAAAATTGGGTGTTCTAAAACTTTTGACCAGTAGTGTACATGCAAGGGGATCTTTGTTCTTTTTTAATAATAAAGATATTGAAGCTTGATAAAGTGTAGGGGGAGGATTGTGAGATAAATGATTCAGAGAACATAAACTTGCCATTTTGCATTGATTTAATCACCTCAGTTATTTCCTCAAGGGAGAAAGGCTCCTCCAAACCAACCTTTCATTAATGATTAATAGAAGGAATGTCGAGGTTTTCAAAGAAGGAGTCTTTTAATGAGTGACCTGTACCTGATTCAAAAGTATGTACATGTCAGTAGAAATTTTGAAATTGCACATTAATCTCTTTGATTTTAGTGACAGAGCCCGACGGTGTACGGATTCTGGTTAAAATGAGAGGGGTTAGAAAAAGTTTACTAGTTTTTTCATGGTGTTCAATAAGGTATAACGTGATCCGAGTAAATGTTTTTCTACTTGTTGAGTGGCCAGTAAATCAAATTAATCACTCCTTATAAAGATCAGGTGTGGGGTAAGTGGCATATTTTTGATCTAGTTAGAGAATGACAGTCTCTCCTTTCAATGTCTGTTCTTTTGGGCAGTAAAAGAGATGCTCTGTCCATGCAAATAAGCCTTCATCGTCTCCCACAAAGTTGTTATGTAAATCTCTGAGGATGTATTCATGTAAAAAAAAGTTACCTGTTCTGACATGAATTTTACAAAACTTTCATCAGAGAGGGAGCTAACGTCAAGGAGCTCGGGGTGTAACCTGATTAGGGGAAAAAATTCCAAAATCAAGGGGGCATGATCAGCTATAACTATTCAATGTTATGTGCAGGAGCGAACAGAAGAAAGGAGTTTATTATCCAGAGAAAAATATCGATGCGTGAGAGTATCGAACAGGGAAAAAAAAGAATACTGTCTACCTTTAAGAAATAGAAAGCACCAAGAATCAGAAATAGCAGTCAGAAATAAAGGACTGAATGGCTTATGAGTTTTTGAAGGGGTTTAGGGGAAGAGCGATCTAATGCAGGATTTAAACAACAATTAAAATCCCCAACAAGAAGCAGCTGATGAGTGTTTAAGTCAGGAAGAGAAGATAAAAATGTTAGTCGTAAAATGGCTGTCATCCCAGTTTGGAGCATACACATTGGCCAGAATCATAGGAGTATTAAAAAGTTTGCCTTTAACAGTGATATAGCGTCCATTCTTATCTGCAGTGATTTCAGAAGCAACAAAAGGTAGATCTTTATGTATTAGAATTGCAATTCCCCTGGCTTTGGCATGGGAACTAGAATAAAACAGCTGTCACACCCAACCCCTACATATACGGAAGTGATCTGACATTCGTAAATAGGTTTCCTGTAAAAATGCAAACCATTAGGGCAGAAGAGTACACAAATGAAACTGTGAATCAAGACTACCAGCATTATGGTAAAAGGATAGAACAACATAGTCTACCTTAGATCATGTGATCGCACAGACATTAGATAAGCATGAAACCCAAGATAAAAAAAGAAAAAACAAAGAGAAAAAGTATCAACCCCACCCACAGTGGGAGCATCTTCTCAAACGAGATGCAAGCCCACCCACATATCACAGAGTTCCTTTACAAAGATCTTGTGGGCTGTGTGCTGTAAATACCTAAACCCACAAATATACGCGACAAATGACAAAACATAAACAGCATTAAAAAACCAAGAAAAACATGAAAAAAAACAGAATATCAATGCAAAAAGCAGTTTTTTTTGTTTTGTTTTTTTAAACAATTAGTGATAACGCTCCTATCAACACCGCAATACCCGGGGGAAAAAATAAGATTAATTTGTTTTTTCTTTTTATGTGTGTACTATCAATGGGCTACTAATTATTTATTTGTCAACAACATTTTATAAAGAAAATGTCACCGTTGAAACATAAAACACTGAATCTCAGAGCAGGTGGCTTCTGTAAATGACTAAAAACAAACCAGTGAACAACCAATTTACTTTCACTAATGAATGTGAATTAACTGATTTTATGAAGAAATATATCAATACGCCTCTGTGGCAGGGTGGCTGGGCGGTGACGTCTCTGCAGAAGCAGGAAGGAAAAGACTGACACCAGGTACTGCAGTTTTCAAATAAAGAATCGGCTGGGTGCCGTTTTATTTTAATACAAAAATAAATCAAAGTTTTAAACAATAAACAAACTGTGCTCACAGAGCAAAAATAAAAAGGTTAAACAAAAATAATCACGAAACAAACCACGTGATCAGGCTGGGCAATAGCCTTCACTGATCCTTAATGTTATTCTCTTTCGTTTTAGCTCTTGCCTTGGCTCACTCGTTCCTCCTCTGAACTCCCCCCACGAGCGCAGAGAGCTGCAGGCTTATATACCATGGCCAAGGGGTTTAACTGGCTAGTAATTATCCTATTACCCCTCGGCCACAATCTGCACAAGTTTATTAAAGTGCTGTGGATGGGGCTACCCATCCACGCTAAACAAAACAAACAAATCGGCTACGCCATCCTAAATACATAAACAACAAAACACGCGGCGCTTTGCCGTCATAAATAATAATAATAATAATAATATACAAAATAACACGGGGCCGGAGGGGGAAAACCCTGTTCTAAAAATAAATAAACAAAACAATGTACAGGGCTTGCTACCGCCCTGCTACAGCCTCCCAAAACCCTGCAACTTAATTTTATGAATGGCTCACTATGGACATATTTACAGCAACAAATGTTTGCGCAAGTAAGCTATAAATATATTCCATATCAACCAAATTGATTAATTATGCCAATTTTGTGGCATGTATATCTTTCAGATTTCTAATAAAAGCGAAATTAGTGAATATTTCTTGCCAGCAAACATTTCACACTTCACAGTACGTATTCGGTTGTTTGTGAACCAAGTCTGAACCGAGTCCATGTAACCTCACTAAGCCAATCACAGCTAACTATGCAGAGGAAGGCACAGAGAGAAGGCGGTGCCCAAGACTGTAAAGACACACACACACTTCTTCCCTTACTTGAAATATTTATATTCAAATATTAAAAATGGTCAATCACCGGTGGCTGGCCTCCCACTGGCACACTCACCCCACATGAAGGACCTGTGATAAATCGGCAAACTAAAGTAGAGCATGCTACCAGCTACAGTTGGCTTAATGCATAGTTGTGTACTTAAGTTTTAGTATTCTGGGTCTGTAACACGTTAAAACACACATCCCAAAAAACCCCAGAGAGATCCTATTTAGCTTCCTCAAATTACAAGAGTGTGATAAAAAATAAATACTCTCATACTGCAAAAAATAATAAATTAAAAAAAACCACCATAAAAATAATAACAGTAGCTACAATTAACTACAATAATATTAGCAACGATAGCAAATTAAATTAAATGCAGACTTTTTTTCCCTTCTCTTTCTATAACAAATATTGAAATGGTTTCATAAACAATATATTCCAAATTATAATTATTATAGAAGTAGCTCTGTACTTGCAAGACATGCTGTTTTAAAAAATAAAGGAGCAACAAGCATTGCAAGGCCAAAAAGCTGTTAAATGAAGAAAAGATGACTTAGTTTGATCTCCGAACTGCCCCACATAACTCAGTATAGTTTGTAGTCCCTGAAGAAAAAAAAAAGCATCCAAACAAATTGTTATTCCCACTTAGCTGTAATTAAGTTGAGAGTGAAGTGTCGTTGACATACAAGGACTGGAGAACTTGATTTTTATAATAAACTTTGGCCTCCACCAGTGAAGTGACAATGAAGTTCTGTCTGTTAAATGTAACACAAAGCCTGGCTGGGTAAAGCAAACTGAACTTGATCCCATGTTTATACAACCTTGTCTTGATATCTTTAAATGCTGCACAGCTTGGAGCGACATCACTGGAAAAATAAAGATCCTATGGCCCTGAAAGACAATCGATTCCGTAGCAGCACAGAGGACAAGCTCCTTTGTTTGGTACCGATGAACACAGATAATTATGAGCCTGGGTCTAATTCGGGAGGCAAAACCAGCACCTCAGTGCTGAACAGTTCAACAAAGAAAATAACGAGGTAGGGTGCGATCCTTCTAAGTGTGTCAAAGAAGGAAAATGAAGGGTCATGTTACTGCACGAAGGGGATCGTGCTTTGGTGCAAAGTATTATGGGATATAATACGCTCAGGAGAAATGTTTCTGTTGAGTTAATGGAGCCATTTTATATTTTGCTGATTTTCACAATGTTTTTATTTTTATTTGATCAAATTTTATTTGTTTTTCAATGCATAAAAGAAGAAACACAACAAGAGAGAAAGAAAATTAATAAGAAAAGGAATGCAGAACAAAACCCCTTCCCACCCACCGCCCCCCCTTTTGGATCTCAAGATTAACTATAGCAGAATTGTGTTGTGTTAGCAAGACATTAGGTTTTTAATATTTACAGATTCACAGATGACGGAATCATTATTGAGCAAAAACAATACTGGGTCTAAAGGAAGTTCTACCCTAATCAGAGAAGATAGTCTGTCAGACACCCTGGTCCAGAATGCATACACTTCAGGACATTCCCATACCAGGTGGAGCAGGGTACCCGTCACACGCAGTGCGCAGATTTCACAATATGGATCGGAGGAGTTGTATATTCTATGGCATAATATGTAATGTATTAATTGATGTTTAGGATTCTTTGATGCAATGAACGTATTATTCCATACAATCACCCAATCAACAGGTCGGTCCCCAAGAGAAAGATCTTTTTATCACAATTTTGTAATAGTCAGAGATTTATAAGAGGTATTAGTAATTCTTAGCACCCGAGACGCATTCAATGATGGGATGTGTTGGTAACTTTGATCATCAGGGGAAGCCACACGTTTTCAAAAGAGCCCATAGTCTAAAATAAAAGAAAAAAGTAGTCCCAGGCAAATTAAAGTGTGTAACTAATTCTTGAAAAGTGTGATGGTTACTACTGTCAGAAATATTGGAAAGAGTGTTGATGCCCCTACTAGCCCATGAATTGAAAATTAGAGGTTGACCACCAGATAAAATAGCTTTGTTATGCCAAAGGGGAACATGTTTATGCCATTTCACTTCTAAAGCCATGAGTTTTTCTACCATACGGAAAATTGTAATTGTGTTTGTTACAACTTTTTTGTTAGTAACGCCAGCAAAAATTACATCTTGTAGCCAATAGGAAATACCAGAGTTTCTTCAACTGCTCTCCAAGGGATCGCTGACAGTGGATTAATCCAGATTCTTAGCGCTTGGCGTTGAAAGGCTAAATGAAGTTTGAAGTTGGTTTGGTTTGATGTATAAAAGCATATCACCTGCATAGAGAGAAACTGCCTGTGTGGAGTTACTAATTTGAATGGGAGTTATTATTTCATCTTGTCAGAGTAATTGGACTAAAGGTTCCAGTGGGAGAGCAAACATCAGCGGAGAGTGAGCAGGCCTGTTGTGAGCCCCGGAGAATTTGAAATAAATCAGGTTGCATGTTGCCCGCTATCACTTGCGCTGTGGGATTAGCATAAAGAACTTCAATCATGTTAATTAATTTACAACGAAAGGCACATTTTTCAAGGATGCACCACAGATACTCCCAAGTGTAAACGGTTGAAAGCTTTTTCAGCATCTAAAGTTGTTTTAAAGTATTGGCTTGTTCATTACATACAATAGTCTGCTGATATTATCTGCTGCCAGGCAGCCTTTAATGAAACTTGTTTGATCTGGGTGTATCAATTTATCTGTATAATTTTCCAGATGGAGGGCAAAAACACGCGCGAACAGTTTCATATCAGCATTGGTTAATGAAATTGGCCGATAATTAGCGCATTTCTTGGTATCCTTCCTCAAATCGCGATGAAAAGCACCCTTTTCAATTGCAGAGTTCATAGTATCTAGCTACAGTGGGCAGAGTACGTCCCACAGTGATAACAGCAGCTTAACTAGAATACCATCTAAACCTGGAGTTTTGCCCTTTTTTGAGTCTAGCAGTGCAGATTGTAATTCCTCGAGAGTAATAGGGGACTCCAAAGCAGCAGCTTCAGTTTGTGTCAGACTTGGAAGGTCCAACTTTTGTAGAAAAGCCTTACATTTTGTTGGGTTTGTGGCAATGTCAGGAGCATACAATTGAGAGTAAAAAGAGCAGAATGCAGTGGTCATTTCTTTCTGAATGTATACCAATCCCTTTGAGCGTGAATCTATGCATAATATATGCAAACAGTCTTCTTGTCGTTTATGCTGTAATGTCAGAAGCCAGCTGGGCTTACTACCTTATGAGTAATCTTTGCATTTAGTTCTGTGCATGATAATTTCAGCTCTATGCCTCAGTAGATCGTTAAGTTCCAATTTAATTAGATGGAGTCTGTCTTCTACCTCATGGGTAAAATTTTTGTTCCAATTCTAAACATTTGAGTTCTAAATCTTTCATTTGTTTGAGTCTGGATTTGTTCAAATATGACGTGAAAATAATACCCTCCGCATACAGCGTCTTGCCCTGCCCTCTAGATTGTTCATTTTATTTTGTATTGTATCAAGATGTGTACTGCCGTATGCGTGTCTCCGGAAGACTCTGATTTTCACTATGTTAAAAAAAATTGCATCAAACTTTTGAAGTGAATTTCACCTTTGCCCAAGGTTTCTTGAAGAAAACGACAACATTGACAAATTATGACAGTACGTAATTATGAAAAATTCTATTTTTTGAGCACAGTTATGCAGAAATGCAGAGTAACAGCATTTAAATATATAACATTTGGGTAGCATTGGTAACTTTGGGAATACATAACATTAAAGATATGAGCATTACACATAACAATATGTCTACTGGGACAAAACAAGTCATTGAATCAGGCATACCCATCTGTATGCTGTGTGGTTACAGTATCCACCACTTACATCGTCCAGGGTTATTGTGGGCAGCCGTTTATCTCAGGGAAATAGCGTTTGCCATTCCCATTGATTTCAATAACAAAAGGCATCGTTTATACCGTGTTAAGCACGCTGTATATTTCGGGCAAACTCTGTTTGGATCTCGTTATGTACCATTCACATAGATTTAAATAACAAACACACTGCTTATACTGTAGTAATTGCTCTTACTAATCCACAAATCAGCTGCTTTCACCTTGTTACTGGCTACTTAATCCCTGTACGCAGTGTCAGGTTTACAGTTTGAAAAAACAGCACTGACTGCAACAGCAAGCATGGCTGGAAAAGGAAAAGCGATGCGCATCAGCACGAGAATTCAGTGTGTAAATAAAATGTCTGTTAGATGCTGTGTGCTTGCTAAAGCATGCGCTTGGAACTCTCAGTCAGCAAACAATGGAGTGTTGCTTTAAAAAAACTGGGTTTTCTGTAGTTGAGGAGGAGAGTGCTGATGAAAATACAACTGAAACTGAAACTCTGACAACACCAGAGGGGATGCCAGAGGAAGAATTCTCAACTGTGTCACCTTGGAGGCCAGGCCGCTCTGCCTGAAACAGACACCGATGATGTAAGCGTGCATGCTACTCTTTTAACATGTGGCATGCTGTGGAGCAGCATCCAGATATAAAGCCGAATTGGGATTTTTTTAGAAAACGCTGATAAAGTTTGCCATCCATACTTGCAAAAACAGACCGTCCAGATTTGTATCACAGAGTTCTTCGCTGGAAACAGTTTGCAGTAATGTAGCTTACCTGTACTGTACATTTCTGCACTTGCATTACTTTTTTGCACTTAATTTTTATTACATAGGTTTTAATTACATTTTAGACATGTAATCAGTGTCTTAAAGATTTTTAGCCGCATACACACGTGTTTGTTTTGTTTACTGTACTGGTGATTAGGTGACATTTTTAATGTTAGGTTACTGTGTGAGAGTTTATACCGTCCATCGGTTACTGCGGGTGAATCAGTTTAACACAAACGCACCCTTTCTGAGTGGTGGCGACTGTATTGTATTCTTGAAAAACTCTAGAAAATATGTTTATTTTACAAACTAATAAATAACATAATCAAATATATTAGCATAATATTTTTGAAATATCTTAAAAAGTCTCCTCAGCTTTACCCTTCTGAATGCTGTGCTTATAGTAGAATATCTGTGTTGGCTGTGCTCTTACTCTGGATTTCTTCGCATGCGTCACAATACGGGACTGTACTCAGAAAATAGCATTTTCATAATAATTAAGTACTGTCAATGTTGCCGTTTTCTTCAAGAGACCTTGGGCAAATATGAAATTTATTTTAAAAGTTTGATGCATCTTTTTTTAGCATAGCAAAAATCAGCAAAATATGACACAGCTCCATTGACTCAATAGAAACATTTCTCCTGAGCATTATATATCACATAATCTTTTTTGCCGCGACCCATTAACCTGATCCCTCCCTTGCCAACCATGACCCATTGCACTGCATAAACTGATCCCTCCCTCGCCAACCATGACCCATTACGCCTCAATGTGATTCCTTGTGCACTGAAACATGACCTTTACTCGCCGTATTTGATACACCTTTATCTGAAACGGCGCCTCATACTGGTAGACCGATGATGTGAAGATCTGCTGTGATTCTCCAGATTTGACAGTTTCTCTTTGGTTGCCTTGTTGTCAGCAACCAGTGGAGCACATCTGGTCTCTAAATCGAGAACCTGGGCCCCGGTGTCATTTGCCGAAGGTTCGAGACTATCTATGCATTGTCCATGGGAGTTAACTGTAGTCTGGATGGCATCCAGAGAAGATTTAATGGTGGCAAATTCATTTTGGAATTTATCCATAAGATTAGCAGTGAGGGCTGCACAGTGCTTTTCCAACTCAGATACAACGGCAGCCATAGAAACTGCTACAGCAGGCCCAACAGATTCATGAGGTCCCTCGGTCAGGGCTGAAGGGGTATCTGAAATTTCAGAATCTAAACCTAGTTTTGCCTTGGACATTTTGTAATGAATATACAAAGATGTTAGAAAAAAAAGTGGAATGTAAACTTAGTAAAAAAAAAAGGTTTAGAATGTAAAAATATAAGATTTTGCAGGAGCGAGTGGCACACGCATCTACTCCATCTAGCATTCAACTGGCTGAGTGTCTTTTTTGACAGTATTTTAACTTATGGCAATAAATCATACATACCAGGCATATCCAGTTTCTTCCAAATTGACTGTCATATATTATCTTACATCTGTATCTTTATAATTGTGATGATCTTTGTCATAAAGCTCTGGGTATTTTTCTACTGCAAATATTATTTTTTTCAGATGTTACATTTTTTAACTAAAATATTTTTTTGTGTAATTCCCAATGGTGTAGTCAGACTATAAACTAATTAAACCTTGGTGTGCAACCCGATTTTCCTCCATAATTTAGTAGGCCCCCTGTACAGCTACATATTGTTAAATGAAATAACAATGTGGTTGTCTGTGCATCTTTATATAGTATTTATGTAATTTTTCTGCGCACAGTTAAGATTCAAGCACCATTTAGGTTTATTTATAGATTTATGTTGCATTTCCATTTTACTTTTTAATGCATATTGTTACAGCTGCAGTTTGTTAGAATGTGATTAACAATTTTATGTAAACAGAAGCATTCACCTAGTGTGCTTCTCAGTTTGTGTTCCTGTTTTTCACCGGATTGCCTTTATTAAGGGGTCAAGTGTGGAAGAAGAAGTACATTCCTGTAAATAGTTGTACATAGTTCAGAAAAACAACACTGTATATATGTTGTTTTACTTTTTGTAAGATGACACATTGAAATTAATATGTGTGTTGGGGGGGGTTAGTTAGTAGGCGACAGATACATAATAGTGACACCAACAACACCCAAGATGTTACGAAGTAATAAGGTCAACCTTATTACTTCATGTGAACCCCCTTTTTTCCTAAATAAATTTGCCCTTAGCGAGGGCTAAAAATTAGATTTCTGCCACTGCCAGTTTAGACGCCCGTCTCATTCTGTTACTAATTTGTGTTTCAGGATCGCTTTAATCAAAAAAAAAAATACATCGCCTATTGTTAAATTAGTACAATACTACAAAATTCTAAGTTGGTGTAGGGTCAGGTGACATTTGTATCCAATTGCGTGTCATGTAGCGATTCCAATCTACCTGTGGGCGTTTAGAAGACTGAGGTATATTGCGGGAAGCCATTCAACTTTTACAAGTATATATATATAGTGTTTTAAATTATTTTTTGTTTTTATTATTAGTTTTACTTGTTTAGTTGTAGTTTATATAGTTTTTAGCCAAAGCTAAACATGGCAAAGTATGTGGTCTTTCTATAATGAGCAACGGGAGTGAAGTTGGTTCGGAGGATTTCGATACCAGTGACAATGATTCTGACTTATCACTCAGTGATGATGATGAAGAGGATGTGGAGCCAAGAACAGTACAAACTGTACAAACAGAAGAGCATGCAGCTACTTTACAGTTAAGCCAGCTGCAAACGGGAAGCTGTTTGGTTTGAAATGGCAGTGCTGTGACGAAATACTATCAAAACACAGCACTGGGTACAGGCAATGCGGCAGCCAGATCCATCACAATGCCTGCGCAAAGTATCTGTGTACACGCATTTGTGACTATCCCTCCAACACAAGGGAAGCAGACACCATAAAAAAGGTGCAGGGTCTGCTACGAAAATGAAAAGAAAAGACACAAGAAAAATGTGCAGTGGTTGCAAAGGCAACCCCGGGTTCTGTTGTATTGAACATTTCAATAAATGGCACAGAGCAAGTTGATAATGGCACACATTTTGATGTTGTTTGATTTTTATTTGATAATTACTGTTTACTGATTATTAGTGTTATTATTGCTATTAGTAGCGTTTTTGTTTTCATTGTTAAAAAAAAAAAAGGGTATGTAGTACACAGGAGCATAAAGGGTTTATGAAAAACACAGTTTAGGTCATTTATTTGTGTTTTATATCATATGTTAACATTTTATAGCAATTACAGGTTTGAAAACATGCTAAATACGGTTAGCGTCTACACTGCACAGAGTTTAATACCATACTTGAGCACTTCTAAATTAGATCGCATCAGGTAGTGCGGTTTGTCAGAAGTGTGGATGCTGTAATACCGAACTACATTTTTTGTGTGTCCTCCAATATTCCAAAATGCTTTCTGATATGTTTTGGCGCGTGGACAAATACAGTACTCGGGAACAGGCGCCTGAAGGAGTTGAGAAAGACTATCAATACTGCTGTGCAGTGTACAATTTCTGAGGCTTGTTGTAAAATCATGGATCATGAAGCGATATGATCAGATGCCGAAATGAAGGCACACTGATGTTTGGAGCGATGTCATTTGTCAAGGAGAACTGCAGAGTTCAAAATGAAACACATATATTATGATAAAATGTACCTTGTGTTTTTAAGAAACAAAGCCAGAACATTCATGCTAAGAAGTGTCTTCCGTGAGGACAGGCTCCATATTTGCCGGGTTGTAAACATAAAATACTGTGCACGGTGGGATGTCATATTAAATCCCACAGTCCACTGCGCTGCTAAGAACTGTAACCGAACCAATAATAGTGTTTCTACGCATTAAGCCCGACTAAACTTGAAACAGTACTTTAGTGTGGACGCTTTGAGGTGGATTCATTAAAACGTTTTTGAGTATGTTTCTCGAGATCAGTTATGTAGTATGGACAGGGCCAAAGCCTGCTTTTGCTTAGTCTGCTTTTGCCTAGCGCCTCCACTGGACTTAACCTGTAAAGACTCACCAGAGAGTTTTTATTCTAGTCTTATGGCTGGACTCCTCCCTCTGGATTAAACTAAAATCTAAAATAAATATTTGAAAACAAAAAGTATTTAATATTAATTTCCTATGCATACTTAATTTAATAAAAAACTATCTAACGATTGTTTGTAAATTTCACAACCTATCAATCCCGGCTTTCAATATACTTTTTATGAGGAAAACATCCCCACAGCTTAACACTGTGTGAGCGCCCAGAAAACCTCCCCACAGCTTAACACTGTGCGAGCGCCCAGAAAACCTCCCCACAGCTTAACACTGTGCGAGCGCCCAGAAAACCTCCCCACAGCTTAACACTGTGCGAGCGCCCAGAAAAACTCCCCACAGCTTAACACTGCGAGCGCCCAGAAAACCTCCCCACAGCTTAACACTGTGCGAGCGCCCAGAAAACCTCCCCACAGCTTAACACTGCGAGCGCCCAGAAAACCTCCCCACAGCTTAACACTGTGCGAGCGCCCAGAAACCTCCCCACAGCTTAACACTGTGCAAGCGCCCAGAAAACCTCCCCACAGCTCAGCACTGTGCGAGCGTCCAGAAAACCTCCCCACAGCTTAACACTGTGCGAGCGCCCAGAAAACCTCCCCACAGCTTAACACTGCGGCGCCAGAAAACCTCCCCACAGCTTAACACTGTGCGGCCCAGAAACCTCCCCACAGCTTAACACTGTGCAAGCCCAGAAAACCTCCCCACAGCTCAGCACTGTGCGAGCGTCCAGAAAACCACACCACAGCTTAACACTGTGCGAGCGCCCAGAAAACTCCCCACAGCATAACACTGTGCGAGCCTAGAAACCTCCCCACAGCTTAACACTGTGCGAGCGCCCAGAAAACCTCCCCACAGCTTAACACTGTGCGAGCCAGAAAACCTCCCACAGCTTAACACTGTGCGACGCCAGAAAAACTCCCCACAGCTTAACACTGCGAAGCCCAGAAAACCTCCCCACAGCTTAACACTGTGCAAGCGCCATAAAACTCCCCACAGCTTAACACTGCGAAGCCAGAAAACCTCCCCACAGCTTAACACTGTGCGGCGCCAGAAAACCTCCCCACAGCTTAACACTGTGCGAGCCCAGAAAACCTCCCCACAGCTTAACACTGTGCGAGCGCCCAAAAAAAAACCCCACAGACTAACACTGTGCGAGCGCCCAGAAAACCTCCCCACAGCTTAACACTGTGCGAGCGTCCAGAAAACCTCCCCACACCTTAACACTGTGCGAGCACCCAGAAACACCCCCCCACAGCTTAACACTGCGAGCCCCCAGAAAACCTCCCCACAGCTTAACACTGTGCGAGCGCCCAGAAACCTCCCCACAGCTTAACACTGTGCAAGCGCCCAGAAAACCTCCCCACAGCTCAGCACTGTGCGAGCGCCCAGAAAACCTCCCCACAGCTTAACACTGTGCGCGCGCCCAGAAACCCCCCCACAACTTAACACTGTGCGAAGCGCCCAGAAAACCTCCCCACAGCTTAACACTGTGCGGCCCAGAAACCCCCACAGCTTAACACTGTGCGAAGCCCAGAAAACCTCCCCACAGCTTAACACTGTGCGGCCCAGAAACCCCCCACAGCTTAACACTGTGCGAGCGCCCAGAAAACCTCCCCACAGCTTAACACTGTGCGAGCGCCCAGAAACCACCCCCACAGCTTAACACTGCGAGCCAGAAACCCCCACAGCTTAACACTGTGAGCCCAGAAAACCCCCACAACTTAACACTGTGCGAGCCAGAAAACCTCCCCACAGCTTAACACTGTGCGCGCCAGAAAACCTCCCCACAGCTTAACACTGTGCGGCCAGAAAAACTCCCCACAGCTTAACACTGCGAAGCCAGAAAACCTCCCCACAGCTTAACACTGTGCGGCCCAGAAAACCTCCCCACAGCTTAACACTGCGAGCCCAGAAAACCTCCCCACAGCTTAACACTGTGCGAAGCGCCAGAAAACCCCCACAGCTTAACACTGTGCGAGCGCCCAGAAAACCTCCCCACACCTTAACACTGTGCGAGCACCCAGAAACCCCCCCCCACAGCTTAACACTGTGCGAGCACCCAGAACCCCCCACAGCTTAACACTGTGCGTGCCCAGAAAACCTCCCCACAGCTTAACACTGTGCGAGCCCAGAAAAACTCCCCACAGCTTAACACTGCGAGCGCCCAGAAAACCTCCCCACAGCTTAACACTGTGCGAGCGTCCAGAAAACCTCCCCACAGCTTAACACTGCGAGCGCCCAGAAAACCTCCCCACAGCTTAACACTGTGCGAGCGCCCAGAAACCTCCCCACAGCTTAACACTGTGCGATTGCCTTAAGCTTGTTACCTGCGGGTGCACACACACATCCAAGAGCTCCAGGCATGTAGACCTGTCCCGTGCACATGAACTCCGCAAACAAACAAACATGTTCATTCTCAATATGTTTTATTTTATTTAAAATGCAAACAGGAATATTCTTTTTAATATAAATACTGTGTAAGTTGATTCTTAGCGAAATTAGAGGTGTTTCTATTGTTTTCAGTAGACAGTGACTTATACTATCTATAATAAGCACCTTGATTTTCACAGAGTTTATTAAATACACTATTTACTTGAATAAAGCTCTGTCTACATATAGAATCAAAAGTCTCAAAATCTAGCAAACATGCATGGTTCATCATGCAGAGACTTTAAAGTACAACTGTTCCCTTTGAAGACAACACATGGGACAGCACGGCTGTTTAAAATGCACTTAACTTGCTCTGTGAAGGCTCTGAATTCTAATAACAAGGCTCACAGAATGCACATACTTGTCAGTTTGCAATACATAGCCCTGAGAGCTCAGTGTTCTCCCAAGGCCTTGCTAATTCTGGACTCCTAAGTGCAATCTCATAAAAAACAGGGTTTTTTTTTCTTTCTAGCATTACATATTGACATCTCCCACAGACATTATAACATTATGAGCTGCTTAATGAGTAAAGCTACCTCACAACTATTGGTCACAATGTAATGAATTCCTCTGGGATACTGAGAAATAAACATGCTTATGATTGTATAGCTTTTTTACATTCTTACAATAGTGGAAACTGGGTTTGAAATTACAACATTAATCAATTAATTGTGAGAGACTTATGGTACGACCTTGTGACAGAAATACAATGGTTCTTGGTTGTAAATCTCCCTCCCGACCTGTGAGGGTGTTAAGCAGCGAGAACAGAGTTCCTTGGATGGGCTGGTCTGACAGTTCTTTCCCAGGGTTCAAGGGAAGTCGGCCAGCCTGGAAGGGGGCGAGACTCCGTTGCAATAACACATTGACCCGGAAGGGAAATGACGTGGCAGCCACAGATTGGAGAGGCACACTCATTTACCAAGGGGTCACAGCATAAAAGAGGATGGAGAATCGTAATCATAATCTGTTCCTTCGTTTCTTTGTGAACCTGTAAGGACTGTGAGAGACCCCGTGAGAAATAACGTTTCGTGAGGGTTTTGTTTGTTTGTCTGTAATTGTCTTGTTTTGTAAATTACTAGACGGCTAACACAATTCCGGAGCTGTCGCCAAGGGCCAGCACAAAGCCGGAACAGCACTGCATGATTGTCACTAATAAACTGTATCACCCATCATGAGCACTGCTGCATGCCCCCAGGACTGGTGACCATGTTAGTATTATTGTGGGGCGGATATTTGTGTTTATTGTTTGGGATTGCAACCCAATGTTATTTACATTGTTGTGTATTGCTGGGGTTTTATTATTTGGTACCAGACCTGGATACAATAAAATCCCTTTCCAACTGGAAATATAACTGGATTATAACTCTCTGTGTCTGTTTTATCACGCACTGCATCACTCCTGCACCTGTACCCACTTAACCACTTTGCCACAGACCTATACAATAATTACTACTAACAACTCCCCAAAATAGTTGGTAACGCAAGGGAAAAATTAGAAATGTGCACTACAAGGGATTAATGTGTCTTATTCTGTGAAATGGAGAAAAAAATAGACACAATACTATTTCCATATATTATACAGTACATGTATTTTTTATAGTAATTGTGTTTAAGATTAACACAATATTCTGTAATGATGTAAGAGGTCAAAACCAAGGATAAAGTCCTTTAAATAAAATTGGTGTTTAATATTAAAATATCAACTGTATACTAAATTGTAAGACATAAAAACCACAATGATCACACTCAGTAAGACAGAGAAAAGAATTAAAATACTCAATAGAAGACAGCATCAGTAACAAATGTCATTGAACACTTGTTGAGAGAAAATGGCACTCTTTCAATGAAGAAACAGACCTTTACAGATAAATTATGTAAAAAAAAAAGCAAACAATTGTTTACAAAGACATTACATACTGGAAGCAGCTGCAGAATTACACAATTAATACATTGCTAGATTACCCCAAACAAAAGCAAATAAGGGAAAAAAAGCCAAATATGTATTTTGAGAAAGCTGTTGCTAGAGGCTATGATATTTGCATTGTCAGGAGTCATAGCTTCCCTATGACAGATGTGTTCAATTTCATAAGCATCATGTTTTTGTTATATAACCACAAATTACATTATGTAATACTTTTTCCTACAGGGTTCAGAGCGTCCTGCTTGTTTGGCATAACTTGATTGATATTTGATATGAGTGAGAATACAGCCAGGAATACACTCTTTCACCAGTTCTCCTATTAGAGTTGGTATTGAGAAATCAGATAGGTGATTGAGCAAAGATGAGCTTTAGTGCAAGAAAAGGCCTCAAACAAAAAATATGTTGCTATGATGCAACATTAATGTATTTAATTCCTTGTAGAAGTTCAGCCTGACTCTGTTAACACTGTAAACTAAAGGCTTACAATTTTATAATTGTGGTTTCTAAAATGAGACTGCTACTCAGTAGGTATAAATCCACTGAATTCCGTATGCATATCTGAAAATGATATCATGGGATTCTTCTTGTGAATGGATTCAATTTCAGCACTTCACTTGCCACTTGACTGCAGAAGCTACACTCTTCTGGTCTTTATGTATGGTAGGTTCTATACAGGGATCAGGGGTTAATATAATAATAATAATAATAATAACAATAATAATAATAATAATAATAATAATAATAATAATAATAATAATAATAATAATAATAATCTTTATATTATATAAAGTGCTTTAAAATTAAAATCACAACAGACACATACAACAGTCAGTATTAAAAAGTAGCAATTTAAATAAAATAAGTTACAATTTAAGTAGATACAAATTCCAGTTTAGAAAGGTATGTTGTTCCTTAAAAATACCAAATCCAAAAAGTTCTGTTGCATCCGTAATTTAATTTCAGCCAAGTAGTGTGAAAGTACAGAAACAGCCACTTTAGTGTCAGGTTTAGTCTATAAATAAGTCTGTGTATCGTCCGCATATGAGTGATGGATTATCTGGCCAACTGGCAGTGTATAGATGCTTAACAAGAGAGGCCCCAGTATAGAACCCTGTGGCACACCTGTGGATATGAGACTAGAGGCAGAAGAATAACCACCCACTGAAACAGATTGCTTTCTGTCAGACAGGCAAGACCGGAACCAGCAAAGAGCAGTGCCTGTAATCCCCACGTAGGTCTCCAAACGACTAAGAAGAATGGCATGATCAGCAGTGTCAAGTGAAGAATGGCATGATCAACAATGTCAAATGGAGAATGGCATGATCAACAATGTCAAATGGAGAATGGCATGATCAGCAGTGTCAAATGAAGAATGGCATGATCAACAATGTCAAATGAAGAATGGCATGATCAACAATGTCAAATGAAGAATGGCATGATCAACAGTGTCAAATGAAGAATGGCATGATCAACAATGTCAAATGAAGAATGGCATGATCAACAATGTCAAATGAAGAATGGCATGATCAACAGTGTCAAATGAAGAATGGCATGATCAACAGTGTCAAATGAAGAATGGCATGATCAACAGTGTCAGATGAAGAATGGCATGATCAACAGTATCAAATGCAGCACAAAGATCCAAGAGAACCAGGATGGATAAAGGACCAGAATCAGCAGCCAAAAACAGATCATTGACAACTTTAACAAGGGTTGTTACTGTGCTGTGTAATGGCCTAATGCCTGACTGAAAAGGTCATAGAGTTCACATTTCAATAAATGAGTTTCCAATTGATGAGCCACAACACGCTCCAACATTTTTGACAAAAATGTCAGGTTAGAATTTTTTTGTTTAGCAATGGTGTGACCGCAGCACATTTAAAGGCTGAAGGTACTGTTCCCAAGCTCAAGGACTCATTGATAATTTTGGTCACCACAAGACCTAGTGTTGGAAGACTTAAAATAATAAAAGAAGTAGGAACAGGGTTCAAGGAGCAAGTTGTAGGTTTCATTTTAGCAACCATTTCAGTCAGGCTTGATAGAGTTACTTTTACAAAATCAGTCAAAGGGGTCCATGTAAACTCAGATATAACAGTTGATAAAACAGTACTTGCAGTGAGAGATGAAAGTTGGTGTCTAATATTGTCAGTTTTTGCTTGAAAACATTCTAAGAATATACTACACTGATCTACAGAGCCAGATAGGGAGCTCTTCCAATTTGGCTGTAACATTCGATTTATTGTCAAAAAAGATGCCTAGGATTACCACAGCCATCCTTAATAAAATTAGGAAAAGGATGAACTGGCTGTGTTAATCGCATCCCTATAGGAGAATTGATGTTGCCTCCAAGCCTGAAAATGAACATTTAGGCCAGTGTCCTTTCACCTGCATTCAAACTTACGCCCTACTGCTTTCATAGAGCATAGCTGATCATTATACCATGGTGAACAACAAGTGTATGAAATTAGGCATGTCTTCTCTGGGGCTAAACAATCAAGGACATTTAGCAGACTTGTATTGTAAGACTTGACCATATCCTCTATATAATCTATATCAGGGGTGCCCAATCCTGGTCCTGGAGGGCCGATGTCCCTCCTGGCTTTTGTTGCAACTGTGCCCTAAATTACTTAATTGGACCAATCAAGCCCTTATTAGAATCTTAATTGGTCCAATTAATCAATTTAGTATACAGTTTGAACAAAAACCAGGAGGGCATCGGCACTCCAGGACCAGGATTGGGCACCCCTGATCTATATACTTTACTCGTGTTGTTTGAATATGAGTGAGAAGTATTCTGTACTTCTCTTAGTAAAGGTCTGGTCACACAGCAACAAGAGGAAGCCTTGTGTTATCGTATCTCAGTCCAGCTGGTTTTTAGGTCACACATATACCTACTAATGTGCTGGCCATGCTAGATATTTTTATTAGCAGCACACCGAGGTAACAGACACAATTACAGTACATGGCATATTCAAGGAGTCGAGTTACTGTTTATGTTAAATGTATTTATTTGAAATCTCCAGGTGTTTCTGAAGTGTAAATGACACATTTCATAATTATGGCAAGTATTTTCTTGTAATTGTTCAGTCTTTTGCAACTAGGAATCAGTGACCTGAATGCCCAGCATGAAAATGTATATTGCATATGGTGAAATAACAAAATAAAGGGTGTTAAGCTTCTTCATAAATATTATTTTTCAAATACCCTCTCTTGCCCTATAGAGCTTACAAGCCTGGCGACATTTTTTGCTTGTCAGAGGGATATTCCTTCTACCCCAGAGGGAACCCGTCACTTGTAGGGGCTTGTAATTTGCAATTAGTGGGTGGGTCAAAGTTTTGATTTGGTCCGGGCCTGAGTTACATTTATTATTTATCATTTAAATTGTTAAAACTTTGGGGTAAAATTATATTTTAAATTTCATTTATGTTGTTAAATGTCCCCCATATGGAAAAAAACATATAATTTTAAAATATGGTAAAAAAAATAAAATAAATGATGATCCTTATAATTCTAAAATGTAAAAATTGGCCCCTTTTTATACCTATATGAAAATATGAGATATATGATAAATATATTGTTTTATGTATTTTAAATACATAAAGCAATATATTTATCATATCTCATATTTTTCATTTATAAAAGGGGCCAATTTTTAGATATTAAAAATATAAGGATAAAAATATGTTTTTCCTGTAGAAATGTAAAAGGCATATTATAAAAGTGTTCAGAAAACTTCAAAACTTGAACAAGTTTGTTTTGTATTAATTGAAAAGTACTGCTACACTCAATTTTAGAATCCTGACATTGTGCAAAGTACAATAACCATTTTGCAATTTGTTTTCAAATATGGTCATGGTCAAATTGCAAAATGGTTATTGTATTTTGCTCAATGACAAAATTCTAAGATTGAGTGTAACACTGTGTTAGTATTATTTTATTGTAAATTAATTCTAGAGAACTTAAAGTACACCATATACAAAAAGATATGCAAAAGAATACTTATGCTCTTAGATTGCTAGTAGTGTTGATGTATTTGAAATTATTATTACGGTAGTAAACTGTTAGTATTAATATAATTTAAGTACACTATAAATGGACTAACAACATAATTGTACCTGTATTTCAAGTACATAGCATTTATGCTTGAAGTACAGATACTAGCCCGTACTGTATTCTTACCCCTTAAGCACGGCTTCGCTGAGATCGGAGAGATGGACGACAGCAGCCGCGAGCACAAGAGACTCCTGAAGGGCTTTCAAAGTATACATGGATTATAGTAAAACAGTTTGGAAATCACATTACTATATACTTGAAATACAGCTCCAATTATATTGGCTATTATATATAGACACAAATACATGTTCATATAATTACTATCAAAAGTAACTAGTGCCCACATGAGACCCACAGTGACCCAACATGGGCCACAATAGCAGAAGCCCACACTGGGCCCTACAATGGCTGCCAGTTATGGGCCAATATCTTTGCCCATGTTGGGCCATTGCTGGGACCCTGGCCATCTTTAGGTTGGCCAGGATGTCCTCTGCTCACTGCACACCAGCGACCCCTGTAGACTGGCCGGGCGCTGTGCGTGCTGCTGCGCTCCTCACCTGTGACTAGGGTCACTATTCCCCCATTTTTAATGAAGGAGCTCCTGGAAAGAGTTCATGTATTATGGTAAAATCATGTCCCCAATTAGGGACCAGACCCATAGCAGGAACTTGCCTGATTTCAGGTGCCAAAGAGTGCCTCTCGCCTGACTGAGGAGATCCATGCGCAGTGGGATCTCCCAGGGCTGGTCATGTAACAGCTGGCACAGGGTCGAGAGCCAGATTCCCCTGGCCACCTGGGGGCCAATAGGAGAACTGACACCTCCTCTAACCGGACAGCGGTATAGGCGGGAAAGTGTACAAAAACACTTTGGGCCATTCGTGCGCTAGGGCGTCGACACCGAGTGGACTGCCTAAGTGGTAGAGGGAGTACCACAGGGGGCAGTGTGTCGTCTCCGCCGAAGCAAAGAGATCGACCTGCAACCTCCTGAATTGTTCCCAAATGCGCTTCACTACCTGAGGGTGGAGTCGCCAATCTGATGGAAGGGGACCCTCCCTCAAGAGGAGGTCCGCCGCCCAGTTCACTGCTCTGGGAATGTACGTCGCCCGCAGAGACAGCAAGTTCCTCTGAGCCCACATCAAAAGCCTGAAGACAATGCAATGCAACCCCGGGGACCGTAGGCCACCCTGGTGGTTGACATACGCCACCACCGTTGTGTTGTCCATCTGGACCAACACATGCGTACTTCTTAGCACTGGGAGTAAATGGCAGAGTGCAAGGGCTCCAGCATGTTTATATGCAGGGACGTCCAACGGTCCGAGCAGGATCTGCGGTAGAAAGCCCCTTTCTTTAAGCACTGTCCCTCAATGTTACAGTATGTTTAACAAAATGTTGTATAACATGAGATTGCAATATCAGATTGGAATTGGATGTATAATTATTTGTACTTACTGTACGATTGGCCCAACTGGTTCGGAGGGCCGATCATCGTCGAATTTGTGTGCAATTCACAACTTTGTGAAGTATGCATTAATCCCATAGAAGAATCAGTGATCAATTGTAATGTAATCCAATGGATAGGTTGGTATTTTCTTAAAACAACAGTTGGTATTTACATCAAATCCAACAAAACAAAACATAACAACAGTACAAAAAACTTTCATGTTATGTCTGGTAAAATGGCATTCTCAAGCACAACTGAGAAGTTCATCAATTAGCTGTCATAACATGTTACTGATAATAACACACACACACACACACACACACACACACACATTACGAGAATAGCAAAATTGTTCAACCTATATTGAGGCCATAAAGTTTGTCCTTCCATTTTACAACATTTGCATGTAGTATAGCAGTAAAGTTACAGCTTTTAACAAGTAACGAGATGAACAAGATTTTGTAAATAATGATTATGTATTATCCCGATTGTATTGAAAGCTTTCATCTGATTTTGCAAACTATCATAATAAGCTTGATCCGTTCATTTAGTATATCGTACAGTGCTCGAGTCCTGGTGGAACACACCGGAATGGAGTTCCGACACTTTTTTGGAACCTTTTTGAAAATAAATAGAAATCTTTTCCAGCAAACTGTTTGAATTTGACCACACACATGTGAAAATGTATCAAAGAATATCACCATCACCTCATTCCGAACGTTGAGACAGCAAACTTGCGCTGTCTGAGTGTGGTCATGGACTCACGTCAACCTCTCTGCGTGCTCATTGGAAAAGACAGTAACGGTGGGTGGGCAATAACAAGCAATCTGTTCATGTTTATTTGTTTATTTGTTCAATCTATCTGCTCAACTGCACCAAACTTTTACTTACCACTACACCACTGATAGTAATGTCTGATAAAAAGCGTAGTGGGATACTGTCCTACTTTTCTGTCATTAACAAGAAGCCTAAAAACAACTTTGACAGGTAAGTCAAATTTCCATATTTACACATTAGTGCACAATACTTATTTATTAATAATAAATATATAAAAACAGCATGTGTGTAACTGTTATAGTATGTAGACTTTAGCGCTGTACGGTATGTGCATGTTTGTTATATTCATGAAGACCTTTTATTTTTAGTTCATATATAGGAAGTCTTGGGAGATGGTACAACGGGGATCTAAAGGACACAGTTCGTGTGGGAGAAGTTAGACAACAAGCAGAAGAAGGGTTGAAGAGCATAGACGGCAGCACTTTACCAGGCAAACTGAAACTCTGGAGCTTTCAGTTTGGTGTACTGCCAAGACTGCTGTGGCCACTGACTGTATACAAGGTTTCTTTGACAACAGTTGAGAAGCTGGATGCTTTAATCAGTTCATATATCAGGAAATGGTTGGGAATTCCACGCTGCCTCAGCAGAGTGGGACTTTATGGTAAAGGAATACTGCAGCTACCAGTCTCTGCTCTAACCGAGGAGTTTAAGTGCACCAAGGTCCAATTGGAAATGACATTAGTAGAGTCACGCGACAAATGTGTAAGGGAGGCAGCACCTGTGTTGAAAACTGGAAGAAAGTGGCCGGCAAAGAAAGTCGTGGAAGATGCAAAGGCTGCCCTTCGAATCGGTGATATTATGGGGCAAGTTCAGCATGGAAGAGGGGGTCTTGGTCTCAGTTCAGCTCCTCCTACATGGCACAAGGCAACCCCAGCTCAACGGAGGAAGCTGGTAGTCAATGAGGTGGGTGAGGATCCCTCATGTCCTTTGTGTTCATCACCTGCAACATTAAGGCACATTTTGACAGGATGTAATGTGGGTCTTAGCCAAGGATGGTTTACTTGGCGCCATGACCAGGTGCTGCGATGTTTGGCCTTAGCATTGGAAGACAAGCGTAACATGACCAATAAATTGCCACCAGTTCCATCAAAGCATTACACACAAAAGACAATATCCCTCCGTCCAGGAGAGCAACCATCAAGAAAAGGTGTTAAAACCAAGCCTCGCCCAGGACAACTGGAAGCTGCTAGAGACTGGAAAATGCTGGCAGATGTTGGTCAACGGCTTATTTTTCCACCTGAGATTGCCACCACTAACCTTCGACCAGGTATTGTCTTGTGGTCTGGATCAGCACGCCTTGTCCACCTGGTAGAGTTAACAGTGCCATGGGAGGATGCTGTAGATGAGGCGTATGAGAGGAAGAAACTGCGGTATGTTCAACTAGCCTCTGGAGCGGAACAGCGAGGATGGACAGTCCGAGTTTACCCAGTGGAGGTGGGTTGTCGAGGATTTGTGGCACACTCTACAACCCGGTTTCTCAGAGACGTCGGATTCAGTGGCCAAGAGTTGCGTGGCACAGTGAAGAACTTATCTGAAGCAGCAGAGAGGCGCAGCAACTGACTGTGGTTGAGACGGAAAGATTCTGGCTGGGGATCTCAAGGACAATAGAAAGAAAGAAACGCTGATGAACAGATAAGCAAGCTAGGCTGAGTTGAGTTGGGGACGGAGGGGGGTGATGCTGGTACACCAGAATCACCATTGAGCCCTCTTGAGGTGTCGTGGGCTAGTTAACAAAACACAGAGGACGGAAGGTGCTCATTTGAAGACCCCAGAGATGTACCTTACTTAGCTCAATCCAGACGGTTGTCATGCTGATGCACTGGTGAGACCGCACTGTGGTTGTTCCCCAGAGCCAGCATCACAGCCGTTGTGTGTGCTGATGCGCTGGGGAGGCAAAATAAGCTGATCCCTGGAGCCAGCATTTCACTTCAGCCATCAACACCAGGCAGAAGGATATCTACATCATCAGATGGAAAGAAACGCAAATGGATGGAGACGCATATGGATCACATTAGTTTACTGTAAAGCTACGTTTTAGTTGGCGCTTATCTTGGTGAGAGCGGAGTTCATATCAGCATGAAGTTTTAACATCTATGCTCATGTAATGGAAATCATCATGTTTGAAACACTAGTCTTACCATAGATTAAAGTTAAGAAAAGTAACTTTTATTTTGGGTTCATGACCACTGATTTATATACACAATATTTAGAAATTATAAAAGCAAATCTAAAAAAAATATTAATTTATTTAACTTTTATTCATTATAGACTGTGTGAAGAGGGATATGATTTTTGTTTCTATCCTAGTATGTGCTGACCGTGATTTACACTTAGTCACTTCCACATATGCTTCAAGATATGCTTCTTAGTTATCTGCTTGTGCTGGGTCCGGGATTTCGTGCCTAGTAATTGTTGGTACGTGATACTGTATTATCGTTTATTTAATTTCAAACGTCATAAACTATGTTCATTGTTGTTTTGGGGGAAATACCCACACAAATGTATAAGTGTAAAACTGTAGGACCAACAGCACATGGAATACAGCCTGTTGTTTTGAGAATAGTATTGAAACTTGTTTTCAGTATTGTATTGTATTAGTTTTTCCTTTTTTAATGTTTTAATACAATTGTGAAAGCAATGAACTGATATTTATGTGCTTACAAATAAAAAACAGTGTTTCTCTTGTTTGAATCAGTTTTACATTTATTTAATGTGCTTGTATATAACGCTACAGTAGCGCTGTCAGATGTGCTTTGCAGAGTGACGTTATATACAGTGTAAAACTCAGGTTTGGGGCTATCAGAAAAATACTCATTTTTAAATAAGCCTTTAGAGTGCAATATATCTATCTATAACAAAATATTGTCAATGTAAAAAAACAAGTTAGAAAAACGCAACAGCCGTTTAAAGGGGTGATATCAAACACAAAAGCCCAAGTTAGGAGAAGCAATTAGGCCAATCTTGTCAAGCATCAAGCAAACAGGCACAATTGGAAAGGTGCTGGGGCCCAAGATTCACACAATTCTTGCTTCTAACTTGGTGCCTTTTTTTGATCACTTCGCTCCACTTTATCGCTCCACTTGAAATGCAGTGGCGCAGCGGGCTAAGGTCGTGTGCTCTTCATGAACATCATGTTGCAAGTTCAAACCACTTGAAATGCTCTTTGTATGACTTGAAGTGACTGAGACACACACTCACACACTGAGACACACTCACACACACTGAGACTGTGTGCGTTGTAGTGTGTGTGTTTCTCAGTGTATGTGTGTCTCGGTGTGTGTGTGTCAGTGTGTGTGTGTGTATGTCTCAGTGTGTCTGTGTGTGTCTCAGAGTGTTTGTGTCTCAGTGTGTGTGTGTCTCAGTGTATGTGTGTCTCAGTGTGTGTGTGTCAGTTTATGTGTGTGTGCCTCAGTGTGTGTGTGTGTGTATGTATCTCAGTGTGTGTGTGTGTGTGTATCTCAGTGTGTGTGTGTATCTCAGTGTGTGTGTGTGTGTGTGTGTGCCTCAATGTGTGTGTATGTGTGTCTCAGTGTGTGAGTGTGTCTCAGTGTGTGAGTGTGTGTCTCAGTCACTTCAAGTCATACAAAGAGCATTTCAAGTGGAGCGATAAAGTGGAGCGATAAAGTGGAGCGAAGCGATCAAGAGTCACCAATTGCTGAGCTTCTGATTCGCTCTTTATGTATGTATGTTGAATAAGTAGCTTTGCATTTAACGGGTTAAATCATGTTGGATCGCTTATATGCCATGATTGCCTGCTGTTCTGCCCTAGTAAACCACGTTGGGCCAGCCTAAATACAGGTGTAGCTTACAGAGGGGGTGCCCCTCATCAGGTACCTGCAGAGAAGTCAGCGGCCCGACATGATTTAACCTGTTAAATTCAAGGCTACTTATTCAACATAGATACATAAAGCGAATAAGAAGCTGAGCGATTGGCATATGTAGCAAGTGTACCCACTGTTCTGCCCCAGTAAACCACGTTGGGCCGGGCTAAATACAAGTGGGGCTTGCAGAGGGGGTGCCTCTTGCTGGGTACCTGCAGAGAAATCAGCAATCCAACATGATTTAACCTGTTAAATGCAAAGCTACTTATTCAACATAGATACAAAAAGAGTGAATAAGAAGCTGAGCGACTGGCATATGTAGCAAGTGTACCTGCTGTTCTGCCCCAGTAAACCACGTTGGGCCAGGCTACATACAGGTGTAGGTTGCAGAGGGGTTGCCCCTTGTCAGGTACCGGCAGAGAAATCGGCGGCCTAAAGTGATGCTTTTTCCAGTGAACAAGCAGTGCAATTGGCATATGTGGCATGCTTGCCCTCTGTTCTGCCCCAGTATACCACGTTGGGCCGGGCTAAATACAGGTGTAGCTTGCAGAGGGGGTGCCCCTCGCTGGGTACCTGCAGAGAAATCAGCGATCCAATGTGATTTAGCCTGTTAAATGCAAAGCTACTTATTCAACGTAGATACATAAAGAGTGAATCAGAAGCTGAGCAATTGGTCTATGTGGCATATTTACCCGCTGTTCTTCCCCAGTAAACCACGTTGGGCCGGGCTAAATACAAGTGGGGCTTGCAGAGGGGTTGCCCCTTGTCAGGTACCGGCAGAGAAATCGGCGGCCTAAAGTGATTTAACCCTTTAAATGCAAGGTTACTTCTTCAACGTAGACAAATACATTTATGCACATAAAAGCTTGCGAATAAGAAGATGGCGAATAAGCCAACTTCAGCCTCTTGTTTTACAGTGTAAATGTATGAAAAGAAGACGTAGCCATAATACAGTCAAATTTAATGTCACTTCTGTTAATGTCACACTCTGCTTATTCTCATCAAATTGAAATGTCCCGGCCCGAATATAATGCATGCTGTGACTTTGATGTTTTGTTTTTAAAATGTATTCATGTTCAATGCATTGCTGAGTTTGATGTTTTGTGTTTATAATGTATTCATGTTCAATGCATTGCTGAGTTTGATGTTTTGTGTTTATAATGTATTCATGTTCAATGCATTGCTGATGCGCTCACTTATCAGGTGGTATCTGGAATGATCCAAATGCAATTAAAACAGCGGGTGGAGGAATGAAATAAATATATTTATAACTTCTCTTATGCAATTATTTCAATAGCGATTAATACCCTTTGCGGTCCATTTCAATAAATTAAAAGTAAATCACCTCATTTTTGCTGTTTAATCTTTTATTATTATTATTATTATTATTTTAGCAGACACACTTATCCAGGCAAACTTACAATTGTAACATACAATTACCCATTTATACAGTCGGGTTTTTTACTGGACCAATCTTGATAAAGCAGCAATGTGTCCCCCACATGTGATTGAACCCAGTCAAGAACAAAGTGCTCTATCCGCTACTCCACAGATGCTGCAAGCGACGGATCACTAGTGTCTCGTTGTATAAGGCCACGGAAAATTCACGATTTCACGTATTTGACTGCCTACCGTGAAAAATGTAAATATTGGTGATTTCTGGCAGAGGTATGAAATCAGACTCCGAAACATGGCAAAAATTGCACGCTGTTTTTTGTCAATTCCACCAAACTCTGTGGATGCAGCACGAGCAGTTTCTGCATATGGACAGGTTTTTACACAACAAAGACAAAGCACGAGTGTTGAAACTGCAACAAGAAGCACGATTATTATTATTTATTTTAGTACAGCAGCAGTGTCCCCCACCTGGGATTGAACCCACAACCCTCCAGTTAAGAGTCCAGAGCCCTAACCACTACTCCGCACTGCTGCCCATTTGTGTGTGTGCGTGCGTGCGTGCGTCTGTCTGTCTGTCTGTGTCTGTGTCTGCGTGTGTGCGCGCGCGCGTGTGTGAGCATGCTTGCGTGCGTGTCATATATGATTTCGGGTGTGTAAAGAAAAACGGTTTTGTCACTTGCACTAAACGCTGTTTTTAACATTTTGTTTTTCAAAGTCAGCATAACGCTATACAACACAGTCCGTTTAATTACTGTATACAAGTTTTAAATGTTTACAAAACTCGACAATGTTGCCGAATTTGTCATTCAAACTTATTTTAATCAGTTTTGTCTGCTTGTTACTTTTTTCAGCCAACACATTTAAATGACCCTTGTTTGTTACATTTTAAAAGATTGTTTTAAACATTACAATGTAAATGTTGACTCAGTAGCTACCATTACATTTTTCAACCTCGGTGACTTTCTTTGATGCGCTATTAATTTTAGGCAATTTTTTTTTTTTTTTTTTACATGAAACTTGTACTTTTTATATAGGTATATAAATGTCAATTGCTGTGCATAAACGCATCAGCCAAATCAATTAATATGACATGTAGTTTTCTATCTTGCTATTTATTAATTTATTTATACATTTATAATATAAACGTATTCATTTCTACATTTATTTATTTATTTAAAAATATTTATTTCTAAATGTATTTATTCCTCTATGCATTTATTTAAATCATTTATTTATTTCTACCAAATAAATAATTCCTTTATTTATTTTTAATTAAACCAGGAACTACAATTTATCAGAGATCAGAGATTTAGACAAGGAAGCTACTTGCCACTCTTGTGTGCAATTCCATTCTATGGTATCTATCCTAACAAACAGGAAACTAGAAATTTTCACACAGGAAATCGAAGCTGGTCAGGCTGGATGTAAGCTTAAAAAAAGAATGCATTTTAACAACTGCGCAGTGGCGCAGCGGGCTAAGGTCGTGTGCGCTTCAAGAACGTCATGTTGAAATTTCAAACCATGTTTTTTTTCCTGCGATATGTGCTGTTTTAAAACATAAATACATTGTTTAATATAAATGATGTGGATATCAAACTGCTTGCATATCCTGGTATGTTTTGACGTTGACCAACATGTGGAATCACATGATTGGTAGATGTCCAGTTATTTAGCTTTTCTGTTTGAATAGTCGCTACACACCCTTAAAAAGTAGACGGAAGAGGAGGAAGAAGGAGGAGAATAACAATTTTACATTTGTTTAACGACTTATATCTCATTCTGTATAAGAGGTATGTATGTTTTTTCACATTTGAGGTAAGAAAGTTTCAGACTTTTGATACTGGTACAGATGGTAATTCTGAGTGATTTAGTTTTGCCGCTGCAACATGGTAAAAACAGCTAAACTCTTTGAGCTGTATAGAGACTCTCGGTAGTTTCAAACAAGTTTTTCTAACTTGTACGAGGAACTACCGTTCCTCTCAATGTGTTTTTTTTTCCCTATGGACACTCTTCCTTAAATGGACACTCTTTCTTAAATGCGCTTTACTTGCTCTTATCTGCCCCCTATTTTACTGCATTTAATCCTGTTCTTCAGAGTACTGTAATCTGTCAAGTGTTATTTAATCTGTAGTATTTTGTATTTAATTGTATCGTGATGTAACTATCACTGACACTGTTATCTGCTCCGTTACTGAATCATATTTTGTCATACTTGTACTTGCTAGAACCAAAGTCATTGTATTTATCTTGCTCTTACTTGTATTATTACTTGTACTGTGAGTTTGAAATGTATTTTTGTTTACGACTGTAAGTCGCCCTGGACAAGTGCGTCTGCTAAGAAATACATAATAATAATAATAATAATAATAATAATAATAATAATAATAATAATAATAATGTGTATTGCTGTTTTTGTAAACATCTGAATGCTCATTAATATGAACCATTGCTATGTTCCCAAGCTGTTCGGATGAGCGGGCTTTTACTGTATGTTATTCTTAGTTAATTGAGTTCCGGCACTTTTTTGGGGGGACTGGAGCACTGATACTGTAACGTTTTCATGTTTAGGAAGTAGTACTCATGTTTAGTAGTGTTGAATTCTCAAAATGTTTGTTTTATTTGAAACTACAGAGAATTCCTGTCAGGGCCGGAATTCACAGCACCAAAATAATAAACCAATGTTTTAGTCTTGGCACTTTCACTGCGTATTCTCTCTGGTCACAGCTCACACGCTCGCTCAGTCGCACCCACAGCCACAGTTTCTCATTCAAGTTCAACGCTGGACTGTCTCCAGTCCCCAGGCTCATGCACCTTATTATATAACCTCCCGTCGTTTCCCGTTGCATCAACCAGTCACATCCATGCTCTGCAACCTCTGAAAATAACAGCACACATTATCCACACTCATTCACTCAGTCCCCTTCCCTTGCTAATTAACAGTGTGACCCGTTCCCCTTACAATACATATTTCTTTTTTTTTATTTATTTCTTAGCAGACGCCCTTATCCAGGGTGACTTACAATTGTTACAAGATATCACATTATTTTTACATACAATTACATTATTTTGTACACATTATTTTTACATACAATTACCCATTTATACAATTGGGTTTTTACTGGCGCAATCTAGGTAAAGTACCTTGCTCAAGGGTACAGCAGCAGTGTCTTCCACCTGGGATTGAACCCATGACCCTCCGGTCAAGAATCCAGAGCCCTAACCACTACTCCACACTGCTGCTCCCACAGGCACCTTTATCCAAGGCGACTTACAGAGACTAGGGTGTGTGAACTATGCATCAGCTGCAGAGTCACTTACAATTATGTCTCACCCGAAAGACGGAGCACAAGGAGGTAAAGTGACTTGCTCAGGGTCACACAATGAGTCAGTGGCTAAGGTGGGATTTGAACCGGGGACCTCCTGGTTACAAGCCCTTTTCTTTAACCACTGGACCACACAAAACACAGACGAGATAAACTGAACAGACAACAAATCCTGCAACAATGCAATTGTCTGGGTCGTTACAATATATTTTAAAATATAAAAGTAAAAATATATGAAAGAATGACGATCTTTATGTACAACAATCTTCACTAATATTCAATTGAACAAGAACTGTTGAGTATTTTTTGTTTCATACAGTATTAACACTAGAAGCCCTGCAGTGGTCATTTTGGCAGTTTTTGGTTTTAAAATGTAATTTTCTCCAGTCGTGTAACACATATGGGGCTGTGCGTTCGTGTACTTTTCTGTCCATATGTATTAAATATTCTCACAAAGCATGAAACGCGGGAGTACAGAAATAAAGGAGATATATTACATTATACCTAAAAGCCCTGGGAGCAGTCACATTGACGGCTGCACTTAAAACAATTGTATTTTGAATAGTCAGAACGGTATTCTACTTTATTATTTTTATTTACCAGTGCGCAATGTGTTTACCTGTAATTCGATTAGTCTCGACTCTCTGCCTGAGTGACTATTGTTTTTCAAGCAGCCTTTTGAAAGGCTGGCGTCTGCTTGCCAGCTGCGCTGCTTTGTCGAAAAACAAGAAAAAAAGAAAAAGAAATTAGACTTTATTTCATAACTTCTTGTGCTGTGGGCTTCTGTAAAACATTTTTCAGTTGCGTTGTTCAGTTGCTTTTGTGCATCTGATAATAAACCGACTGCTGTTGAAAAGTTAAAAATGTATTGCTATTGCTATTGCTATAAATATTTATAAATATGTATGTTGTAAACCGATGTCTGTTCAGATGTTTATTTATTTACATTTTCTTGTTTTGATTTGTAAAATAAATGTTCATATGTGTGTGTGTGTGTGTATATATAGATATACTGTGTGTATATATATATATATATATATATATATATATATATATATATATATATATATATATATATAGTACTCAATAAAAAATAAAAAATAAACTAATTACATCTGACTGTTTCTCCGTTCGTTGTACTATTTACAGTGTCAGAAAGACTGCTGCGGGGCTTCTAGCTTTTGAGTATATCTCCGGTCCTTCTAGTGTTAAACGGCAGTGTTTATATCTGATAGTGAAAAATAAATAAATAAATATCAAGATAGACAAAGAAAGAAATAGATGTCTATGTATTGATTTCTGTATTCATTTATTTCAATATTTATTAATGTATTTATTTATGTGTTTTACTTTTCCCCAATATATAGGCTATCCTTCAGCATAGCTAATTCTCAGAAATTAACTTTCCTTTTTGTTTAGTGGGGACTTCAAATAGCATTACTCTCATCAACCAGTATATCAAGAGGAACCATACTTCCTGGCGCCAATACAGGCCTGTGACAGGCTGGACCAGTGGTCTGACGGCACGGCAGAAGCAGGAAGGGAAAATAAATTGACACCAGAGAGTACTGCAGGTAAAGTAAAGAATCGGCTGGCTGCTGTTTTTATTAATAACAAAAATAAATAAAATATTTAAACAAAAAACACACTGCTCACAGAGCAAAATAAAAGGGTTAAACAAAACAAATCTCGCACACCAAATAATAAATAAACCATACAGGTCAGGCTGGGCAGTCGCTGTCACTGTTCCTGTATTGTTTTATCGTCTACGTTTCTTTCTCTCCGTTCTCGTTCACTCTCTCCTTCCAACACCCACCCTCCTCGAGCTGGAGAGCTGCAGGCTTTTTATATTCAGGTGACCATCTCCCGATTAGCAACAAAATTAATCACTTAATTAATTCGGGAGATGGCCACCTTCTGCACGAGTTTAATTATGTTGTGGATGGGGCTACCCATCCACGCTAAACAAAACAAACAATCGGCCATGCCGTCCTAATACAAAACAATAACATACGGTGCTTCGCCAACATAAAAATAAACAAACACAAAACAATCTGCACAGGGGCGGAGGGGGAGACCCCGATCTAAAAGTAAACAAACAAAACAATGTACAGGGCACCTCGCCCTGTTACAGGGCCACAATTAGTGTTACACTGACAGGAAACCAATTTTTTTAAGAGATCAAGATCATAATCTCAAATGAATCATAACTTGAAAAATCTCCAAAATATAACAAAGTCCCGAGAATTCTCAGCTGGTTGACTTCATCTTTCAAAATACTGCTTGTCTCAACTAATCATGAAGCACTGGCAGTACAACACAACACGCTTGCAAACTGAAGGTTATAGTTTCATCAATTATAAAAAAAATATTTATTTTTTGCAGGCAAATGTTCCATTTTAAAATATAAATAAATCATTTAATATAAATGATTTAGATTTCACAATATGTGTTCCCTAGTATATTTCCATGTTGACAAAACAAGTTAATTGTCATTAAACTCAGATGTCCTGTAATATACATATACGTGGATGAAAGTGCCTGGGGTCCGCAAAAATCTGTAAAAAAACAAGAGAAAAAGAAGGACATTTTTACGTTACTTTGGCGACTTATTTCTCTTACTGTATGACAGGTGGTGATAAATCTCTCCCCCGACCTGTGAGAACTTGTGTTTGTGTTTTGTGTTATGTGTGGGTGTTTAGGAACGGGACTGTTATTATTTCCGGACCAACCCGTGGATTAAAACAGAGCAATACACACCGCTGTATTGCCTGTAGGCATTGTTATTGTTTGCTGTATTTGTGTCATCAGACCATTGGATTTACAAATAAAATGTCACTGCACCTGGACTATCGTTGTCTGTCTGTTCATTGATCACTGCTGCATTCCTGCACCTGCACACTGTTAACCACTTTGCCACACAGATATTGACTTTTTTTTACATTTCACCTAAGACAATTGGGAATTACAAATTAAAAATGAAATGGTACTTTTGGATGATTTACTTTTGCTGCGCCAATACCCTGAAAACACTTAAACTATCCTTGCTCTATGGAGAGTCTGGCAGTTCTCACGCTTCGCTGATAACTTGGCACGAGGAACTACCGTTCCTCTCAATTACAAGTTGTCTAAAGGCATTATACTGTAAGCCAGTAAACGAACTATGCACTTTAGGGATTGAATCATCTATATATCTCCCTGTTAGCCTCCCCATGGTTTTCTGATCAAGAACCAAAGTAGTGCTCAAAGTGACAGTGTGACATCCAAAATGCTAACAGTGTATTAGATTTTATATATTAAATATTTAAATGGTTGAAGTAAAATTAAACGTCCTCGCTAGAAAACTGTTAAGGCTGATTAATGTTTAAAACTTAATTGAAACTTCTTACGTAAGAAGCGAGGCAAAAACTCTATAAAAACCAAGGTAAAATCTTAGTCAAGTGTCACCAACTTGCTAACTACAAGTTGTGTGATCCATGCTCTGAAGATCTCTGACGAGCTGATTGCTGTTGGTGTCGTGTTCAGAAGTCTTTGCCTTTGAAGTCAGTTCCTGACCTTACCTTATATTCTATACTTCCATATATAATTTGGTAGGTAAGAACTATTTGGAATCTATATCTCTCTTATATTGATGCATTGCTATAAGGTATATGACTTATGTTTTAGTCTATGAGATTGATATATTGGATGTTTTAGGACTTGCGGTGGGCGTCTTTAGTTTTATGCATACGTAGCCTTAGGGCAAAACATGTTGTAACCATAAATGTATTGAAGTATTAATGCTAACAACTGTTAAGGCACAGGACTGCCCAGATTGTCTGTCAGCTGGGATTCGACGTAGTCTTTAACTACTCAATCCATTTTTTAGCAGTTAATAAACCGAAGGGGTACTAATACTACTCTGATTCGTTAAAACTTCAAATCGAATGAGTCTGTGTGAATTTCTTGATTATTAAAAGTCACCAGGATAAGTTGCAAGCCCAGTGCATGAAGATCCACTTACAGAAGTCTGAAACATCTTTATGTCCTCCTAGACGTCTCCCCTGAGTTTAAGAGTGTGCTTAGAGTGTATGTGTGTATATATATATATATATATATACAGTACTGTGCAAAAGTTTTAGGCAGGTGTGAAAAAATGCTGTAAAGTAAGAATGCTTTCAAAAATAGACATGTTAATAGATTATATTTATCAATTAACTAAATGCAAAGTGAGTGAACAGAAGAAAAATCTAAATCAAATCCATATTTGGTGTGACCACCCTTTGCCTTCAAAACAGCATCAAGCATCAATTCTTCTAGGTACACTTGCACACAGTTTTGAAGGAACTCGGCAGGTAGGTTGGCCCAAACATCTTGGAGAACTAACCACAGTTCTTCTGTGGATTTAGGCAGCCTCACTTGCTTCTCTCTCTTCATGTAATCCCAGACAGACTCGATGATGTTGAGATCAGGGCTCTGTGGGGGCCATACCATCACTTCCAGGATTACTTGTTCTTCTTTACGCTGAAGATAGTTCTTAATGACTTTCGCTGTATGTTTGTGGTCGTTGTCATGCTGCAGAATAAATTTGGGGCCAATCAGATGCCTCCCTGATGGTATTGCATGATGGATAAGTATCTGCCTGTACTTCTCAGCATTGAGGAGACCATTAATTCTGACCAAATCACCAACTCCATTTGCAGAAATGCAGCCCCAAACTTGCAAGGAACCTCCATCATGCTTCACTGTTGCCTGCAGACACTCATTCGTTTACGCTCTCCAGCCCTTCGGCTGAACAAACTGCCTTCTGCTACAGCCAAATATTTCAAATTTTGACTCATCAGTCCAGAGCACCTGCTGCCATTTTTCTGCACCCCAGTTCCTGTGTATTCATGCATAGTTGAGTCGCTTGGCCTTGTTTCCACGTCGGAGGTATGGCTTTTTGGCCGCAAGTCTTCCATGAAGGCCACTTCTGACCAGACTTCTCCGGACAGTAGATGGGTGTACCAGGGTCCCACTGTTTTCTGCCAGTTCTGAGCTGATGGCACTGCTGGACATCTTCCGATTGCGAAGGGAATTAAGCATGATGTGTCTTTCATCTGCTGCAGTAAGTTTCCTTGGCCGACCACTGCGTCTACAGTCCTCAACGTTGCCCGTTTCTTTATGCTTCTTCAAAAGAGCTTGGACAGCACATCTGGAAACCCCTGTCTGCCTTGGAATTTCTGCCTGGGAGAGACCTTTGCTGATGCAGTATAACTACCTTGTGTCTTGTTGCTGTGCTCAGTCTTGCCATGGTGTATGACTTTTGACAGTAAACTGTCTTCAGCAACCTCACCTTGTTAGCTGAGTTTGGCTGTTCCTCACCCAGTTTTATTCCTCCTACACAGCTGTTTCTGTTTCAGTTAATGATTGTGTTTCAACCTACATATTGAATTGATGATCATTAGCACCTGTTTGGTATAATTGTTTAATCATACACCTGACTATATGCCTACAAAATCCCTGACTTTGTACAAGTGTACCTAGAAGAATTGATGCTGTTTTGAAGGCAAAGGGTTGTCACACCAAATATGGATTTGATTTAGATTTTTCTTCTGTTCACTCACTTTGCATTTAGTTAATTGATAAATATAATCCATTAACATGTCTATTTTTGAAAGCATTCTTACTTTACAGCATTTTTTCACATCTGCCTAAAACTTTTGCACAGTACTGTATATATATATATAAAAAGAGTATGTGCGAACCCGACACCTTCCATTAGTGTTAGTGTTAGTGTTAGTGTCTGTTCGTTTTGGTTATCTGTCTGTTTATTTTGGCGTCAAGTGCTGTGTGCTGTTTTTGTTTAAATCTTTTATTTATTTAATTAAAACACTGAGCGCAGCCATTGCGTCTCAGTCTCAACACCAGTACTGCCTGCTTGTGTGTTTCCTTCTGGCCTGAGGTCACCCCTACAGCCAGCCTGTTCACACGTGGTGTCAGAACTGGAACAACAGCGCCTCCAAGTCTCAGGCCAGAAAGAGTACTGTGGGAAAATATATATATATATATATATATATATATATATATATATATATATATATATATATATATATATATATATATATATATATATATATATTTTAGCTCAAAGAGCCAGCTGCCCAACGTTTCGATATGTTGCACATATCTTTCTCAAGGGAGCCTATGTTTGAATCAAAACATTGGAGGGATTTATATGTTTTTGACGGCATGACAACTACTTGTTATTGTTTACATTCAAATCCATGATTTATTCTTACATGATGTAATGCTGTTCTATATATTGTGACATCATTTTTACTTCTATCTTTGAATCTGTATTAATTCTAATTAACATTACTTTATATAAATTTATATTTTTATTATATAATGCAATGCTGGCTCTGAGGATCAGTCTAGATTTGGCCTCCCCAGCGCATCAGCATACACAACTTTTGAACAAACTTTGTTTATTTATTTAAATGTTATATATCTATTGAAGTTAATTAGTTCATTCTTTTCTGTTGAGTCCCGCTGGCATAATCGTGTTCAGTCTATTTATCCATTTACTTTCTTTTATTCTTCTATATGTCGCATTGTCTAATTTTAGCTGTTCTAAAACTACAAACTTTACATCATTTATGTCATGTCCTTGACTGGTGAAGTGCTGTACTATTGGTTCATTCATTTTTTATTTCTAATTAATGAAAGGTGGTTCTGAATTCGTTTATATAAAGTAGTTCCAGTCTCTCCAACATATTTGATTTCATCACATTTTTCACAGGCTATTCCATAAACAACATTGCTATTTTTACAGTAGGTATTAGTTTTAGTGGATATGTGGTGTTCTTATGTTTAATTATATTTTTACTTTTATCTATGTATTTACACACTTTACATCTACTGGTGCACATGTTCGTAGAACCTATTTTGTCAATTATTCTTTTATGTGTACTGTGAACTAAAATATCACCTAAATTAGCTTCTCTTTGAATGCTACAACTGGGGCCTTAAGAAATACTTTTTTAATTTTTCTGAATTATGTAGAATCCGCAAGTGTTTCCAAACTATCTTAGAAATATTGGGCAAAAGTTTAGAGTAAGTCATTATTAATGGGACTCTTTTGACCTTTTTATCTCTAGTTTTATAATCTAGTAGATCCTCTCTTTTAGTTTATCCACTTTTCTTAACTCCGTCTCTATAATTCTTTTTTGTATCCTCTTTTTTAAGATTTGTTTTAATACATTTCTTTGTCTCACATAGTCACTTTCTTTTGAGCATATTCTTCAGATTCTTATTCCTAGACCCTTTGGGATTGCCCTTTAGTGTGTATCGGATGTGCAGAGGACATGTGTAAATACTGGTGCATGTCAGTAGGTTTACAGAAGAGGTCAGTCTCAATTGAACCTTCTTCAAGTTTTACTATGGTATCTAAAAATTCTATTTCTTTCCTTGTCCATCGAAGGTCCACCTTAATATTACTGTGTATTTCATTTGCTATTTTATGAAACTGGAAGAGAGACTCTTCTCCATGTGTCCAAACCCCAAAAATATCATCTACAAACCGAATGTATTCTAAAGGTTCTCTTTCCGATTTTCTAAGTAATTGTTCTTCCCATTTTCCCATGTATGTACCTGCAAAATGCATTCCTAATTTAGATCCTATTGCTGTGCCATCGTTTTGTTTGTAATTCTTATCAACAAATGTAAAATAACTGTTTTCTAAAACTACGTTGATCATGTTCAGTACCTCTGCTGTTGGTATTGATTTATCTAGTCTATTATCTAGTGCTTTTTGACAAGCTTCTAAAGTTTCTTTACGAGGGACACTTGGGTACAAGGATTTTACATCCATGCAAAATAAAATTGTATTCTCTGGAAGGTTGTGTTTTATTGATTCAAGTCTTTTAAAAATTGTGTTGTATCCTTAACATAGCTTGGTAATTTCTCAACGTGCGACCTAAGTTGTTTTTCTGCTATTTCAGCTATTATGTGTGTTGGATAATCAATTGTACTGACTATCATTCGCATCGGGTGATTTTCTTTGTGCATTTTAGGATTTCCTCTTGCTAGGCCTGTTCTTGCATTATGTGGCTGCATGTATTTTTTTAATTCTTTTGATATAATTCCTTTATTGTATAGTCTCTCCGCAATTTCCTTAACCTCTTTTGCCGATTTTATTGATCTTATTGCTTTTAACTTCTTCATATGTATCTGTATTATTTAATTCACATTCTACAGATTTCATATAGTCATCTGTGTTCATTATCACTATTCCTGAGCCTTTATCTGCTGGTCTTATCATTATATCATCATCATTTAACAACTCAGTCATAGCTTGTTCTTCAATATTGGTTAGATTAAGTTTACATCTTTTCTTTAGTCCGACTATTATTTCTTGTTTAACTACTTCAATATACATATCTAACCATTTGTCTCTTCCATCCGGAGGAGTCCATGTGCTTGTACTATTAACTTTAATCCCATGCTCATAATTACCCTCTGAATCTGAGATATTTCCATTGAAAAAATATTCCTCTAATCTCATGCCTCTCCCACTCCTTCAATTCAGTGGCCAGTTTATCTTTATCGATGTATCTTTTAGTCGGTATAAACTTAAGTCCTTTACTCAGTACTGCTTTTGGGATGTGGTTAAAGTTTTACTTGATAAATTAAATACTATGTCTTCTGTCTTATCTTTTGTGTATTTGGTACCATGTCTATTTTTGGGTCTCCTATCTTTATGTTTTGAATTCTCTGTCTTAGTCATGTTTAATTCCCTATTTCGCATTTTATTATTAACCTGGTTTATTTTTACTGTTTTAGATTTATTTTGATTATCTTTCTTAATTATGCCACAGTATTCAGATTTTCTTCCGGTTTCATTGTCTTTAAATACAATAACTGAGAAATGGTTATTGTTGTATAAAAGATTAATTGGATCGTTCTTATTTTTAATGGCTTCTATTGTGCCTTCAGTATTTAAAACAGTCCTTATTCTTTAAGTCTATGTATACATGTATGGGCCTATTTAGGAGATCTACAGCCGCCATAACTTCTGCCTCTGTAGCCCAAGAATCTATACTCCCGTCACTTAATTTCATTTTTTCAATATGGGCCACTGAGTCGATGTACATTTCATATTGTTTTATATTGCTTTCCATTAGTTCTATTATATTATGTCTAATTGTTCGATGGTCATTTTGTGAACCGTATAAAACTACACTTAAACATCTAAAGAAACAGTTCCTGTCCTTCTCTATTTGAACTATGTTGTAGTCGTCATAACTCTTATACTCGTATTGCTCAAGCATTCTATTCGATAGTTTTTCAAAAGCAGAGGCTGCGCTTATTGCGCCACAAATTTATGTATCTATGTTAAATAAGTAGCCTTGAATTTAACAGGTTAAATCATGTCTGGCCGCTGACTTCTCTGCAGGTACCTGACGAGGGGCACCCCCTCTGTAAGCTACACCTGTATTTAGGCTGGCCCAATGTGGTTTACTGGGGCAGAACAGCAGGCAATCATGCCATATAAGCGATCCAACATGATTTAACCCGTTAAATGCAAAGCTACTTATTCAACGTAGATACATAAAGAGCGAATCAGAAGCTCAGCAATTGGTGACTCTTGTTCTTCCCCAGTAAACCATGTTGGGCCGGGCTAAATACAAGTGGGGCTTGCAGAGGGGTTGCCCCTTGTCAGGTACCGGCAGAGAAATCGGTGGCCCAAAGTGATTTAACCAGTTAAATTCAAGGCTACTTCTTCAACATAGACAAATACATTTATGCACTAAAAGCTGAGCAAATGAGAAGCTGGCAAATAAGAAGCCAACTTCAGCCTCATCTGTAAAACCACAGACGTGTGAAACGTTTGTATATAAATGGAATGTGTGTATAGTAAAAAAGTGCTCTATTCCTAAACAGCAGTGTTTATACCTCATTATACCTGGACTCTTGACCGGAGGGTTGTGGGTTCAATCCCGGGTGAGTGACACTGCTGTTGTACCCTTGAGCAAGGTATTTTACCTAGATTCAGTATAAACAACTGGATAAATTGGTAATTGTATGTAAACATAATGTGATATAATTGTGACAATTGTAAGTTGCCCTGGATAAGGGTGTCTGCTAAAAAATAAATAATAATAATTTAAATGCAATCTGCTGAACTATTTGCATTTGGTATTTGTGTATTCTGAAATATAAGAATTTGCATTTGAATTTCAAATCATGGGAAAGCTTCAAAAATATTTCAATTTTAAACACTTTTCAATAATAATGCTCATAACAAAGTAGAGAGACTTTTCAGTATTGCTGGTAAAGTTAACCTGAAAGATGCAAACTAAAGGACACTTTTGAGAACTTCATGTTTATTAAACATAACAAACAAAACAAGTACAAATAATAATTGTGCAATGCACACATATATAAATATATACATACAGTACTGTGCAAAAGTTTTAGGCAGGTGTGAAAAAATGCTGTAAAGTAAGAATGCTTTCAAAAATAGACATGTTAATAGATTATATTTATCAATTAACTAAATGCAAAGTGAGTGAACAGAAGAAAAATCTAAATCAAATCCATATTTGGTGTGACAACCCTTTGCCTTCAAAACAGCATCAATTCTTCTAGGTACACTTGCACAAAGTCAGGGATTTTGTAGGCATATAGTCAGGTGTATGATTAAACAATTATACCAAACAGGTGCTAATGATCATCAATTCAGTATGTAGGTTGAAACACAATCATTAACTGAAACAGAAACAGCTGTGTAGGAGGAATAAAACTGAGTGAGGAACAGCCAAACTCAGCTAACAAGGTGAGGTTGCTGAAGACAGTTTACTGTCAAAAGTCATACACCATGGCAAGACTGAGCACAGCAACGAGACACAAGGTAGTTATACTGCATCAGCAAGGTCTCTCCCAGGCAGAAATTTCAAGGCAGACAGGGGTTTCCAGATGTGCTGTCCAAGTTCTTTGAAGAAGCACAAAGAAACGGGCAACGTTGAGGACCGTAGACGCAGTGGTCGGCCAAGGAAACTTACTGCAGCAGATGAAAGACACATCATGCTTACTTCCCTTCGCAATCGGAAGATGTCCAGCAGTGCCATCAGCTCAGAACTGGCAGAAAACAGTGGGACCCTGGTACACCCATCTACTGTCCGGAGAAGTCTGGTCAGAAGTGGCCTTCATGGAAGACTTGCGGCCAAAAAGCCATACCACCGACGTGGAAACAAGGCCAAGCGACTCAACTATGCACGAAAACACAGGAACTGGGGTGCAGAAAAATGGCAGCAGGTGCTCTGGACTGATGAGTCAAAATTTGAAATAATTGGCTGTAGCAGAATGCAGTTTGTTCGCCGAAGGGCTGGAGAGCGTACACGAATAAGTGTCTGCAGGCAACAGTGAAGCATGGTGGAGGTTCCTTGCAAGTTTGGGGCTGCATTTCTGCAAATGGAGTTGGGGATTTGGTCAGAATTAATGGTCTCCTCGATGCTGAGAAGTACAGGCAGATACTTATCCATCATGCAATACCATCAGGGAGGCATCTGATTGGCCCCAAATTTATTCTGCAGCATGACAACGACCCCAAACATACAGCGAAAGTCATTAAGAACTATCTTCAGCGTAAAGAAGAACAAGGAGTCCTGGAAGTGATGGTATGGCCCCACAGAGCCCTGATCTCAACATCATCGAAGTCTGTCTGGGATTACATGAAGAGAGAGAAGCAACTGAGGCTGCCTAAATCCACAGAAGAACTGTGGTTAGTTCTCCAAGATGTTTGGGCCAACCTACCTGCCGAGTTCCTTCAAAAACTGTGTGCAAGTGTACCTAGAAGAATTGATGCTTGATGCTGTTTTGAAGGCAAAGGGTGGTCACACCAAATATGGATTTGATTTAGATTTTTCTTCTGTTCACTCACTTTGCATTTAGTTAATTGATAAGTATAATCTATTAACATGTCTATTTTTGAAAGCATTCTTACTTTACAGCATTTTTTCACACCTGCCTAAAACTTTTGCACAGTACTGTATATCTCATCATTGATGTCAGTTTTTCACAAACCTGGTCCTGCGGGCCCACTGTGTCTGCTGTTTGTAACTGAGTTCTCAATTATTAAATTGATCCACCAATTGAACTAACAATTGGTGATGTAATGCAAATAACTTGAAATATCCAACTCTTTTGGCTGCTTTCACAAACCCTTATCAGCACTAATGTTGGACTACTTTACCTGAGTTAACATTAGGTAGTCCTAGATTAGTGTTAATTGAGGCCTGTGCAGCCAGCCATTTCTACAAATAATTCAAATGCTCTGATTAGACATTTTATTCATTCAATTGAGGGTTCAATTCGTAATTTAACCCTTTGCGGTCCATTGTCGGACTGGGTCCGACATTGCAATTATTCCTATCAGGTCCTTTGTCGGACCCTGTCCGACGTCATCCAAAAAACGCAAAAAAGTTGTTTTTTCTCCGGAAAAAGCCGAGAAAACCATTCAGTGGCCGAGTGGGAGCGAAAGGAGCCGAGACAAGCCGATTAAAAAAAAAAAAAAAGGCGTATCTCATGAATAGTCATACTTGCCCCTGCCATCAGATGGGGGCGGTCATAAGGAAACAAGCTGGGTGTTACTGTATCAGCGCACAGAGACTATCACGGACATTTGCAGAGCTTTTTCGAGATGTTATAGCAATAAAATAATGACTTGGATTGCATTATTGAGGAGTTTGGTGATAAAACGAGTGATCAGGAGATGATTGACCGGTATGTACGACTATTATTATTATTATTATTATTATTATTATTATTATTATTATTATTTATTTGTTAGCATATGTGAAAGCGATAGCGAACGAAAGGGTGGGGCGGGGCTGGAGATGCCTAGTGAGTGCTTTGTTGACATTCAGGGCCATTTAAACCCATTTGACTGTGGGGAAAAAAAAATACTTTTAAACAGCGCGTCTAAAATTAACTGTGCGTGTCAAAATAAATTAGACCTGGCGAGCCTGACGCACAATTAATAAATGGGCCGCAAAGGGTTAAAGCTCAGTTGGAACACAAATCAGCAAACACTGGGTCCTCAGGACCAAGATTGGGAAACACTGTTTTATGTAACTTGCTTCCTATATTGGTACATACCTGTTAATTATTATGAACTACGTGATTACTGTGTTTATGTTGTTATTATATAAACTGCTTTCCTTGTATGTCACCTTGGATAAAGGCCTCTGCCAAATTCATGTTAATAAATTAACATTGGTTGTATGGGAAAGTATTTGAAGTCCATTTAGCATCTGTCACATATTTGCATTTGTATTTAGTTTGGTAGTAAATGTATCACATTTGCATTTGTATTAAGCAAATTCGCAAGAACATTGACATTGCCACTGGTCTCATCAATTTCCTACTATCTGGAAAACACAAGTATGCTCAAAACCATAACCATCACATTTAACAATGGAGTCACCCATACCTTTCAACATTTATGCTCAAAGTTTGAAATCATGGATAGAGCCTACATTGTTCGAGAGCAGTTCCCAGTCATTGGTGCTCATGCAATCACCATTCACAAATGTCAGGGGATGACTCTAAAAACAGTTATGATGGATCGTGGTAACTCTATTTTCTCCTATGGATAAAGTTTCATTGCATTTTCCACAGTTACTTCCTTAAGCGGTATCCACCTTATCAACTTTGACCCCACCTGCATCTATGCATGTCAAACTGCAGTTGAAGAGTACCATCGGCTTAGAGGGATTTATTGTCCGAAGTTGAAAAGCTTGAAGGAGACTAACACGCACAAGGGATACAAGGTAAAAGATCATGCGCATTTCATTCACCGAGCCATCATTAATGTTCAGGAACAGCAAAAGCCTCAGTCTTCTAAGAGAACATTGCACTTACACATCCATTCAGAGGCTTGAGCAACCCCAATTTCACCTCATGCTATGCAAATGCAACATTGCAGTGCCGCCTTCACTTGCAACCTCTGAAGGATTCATTAAAACACAGTCAACAAGAGGCTATCAGGAGCTTTGCTCACAAATAGGATCACTTGCCATCCACTGCGTCTCTAACTACTGTGGATATTTGTCACTTCTTAGGAGAACCTTTCAATAGAGGTGAGCAGCAACATGTTGCAGAGTTTCTCACCAAATTGTCTGAAATTTGTCCTGAAGTATCTTGCATGGTTTCTGTAATACAATAAGTATTACAGAAAGTCATGGCATTCTATGTACTACATGTAACTACTGCTCATCAAACAGAGAGGTGTTGTATATTTATCCTCTACATGTACCTGCTGGTACAGATTCCATGTGTTTGGAAGAACTCGTTTATAGAAATGACAAATGGGCAATGATTCCTGGTAGCAAATGTAGGCAATGCAAAATTTCTCCAATCATGAAACGTGAACTTATTCAATCAGCAGGGAGACTGATTGCAGTCCAACTTATGCTTTGGGAAACCAAACCAGACGGGACTGTTACAAAGTGACACAATGCTAAGTTTACTGCTGTGCAGAAGAGCACAATTACTGTGGACAACAGGAATTACCAATTAGATTCCATTATCATACACCAAGGACAGGATGTTACTTCAGGACACTGTGTCTGTTCTTGCTGTGGGTGCTACTGGAAAATGGTGCATACAAATGATGCACTTATTGAAGTGAAACCATGGTCAAGAAATGCAAACAAAATGTATATGGCCTTTTATGAAGAGATCTTATGCTTTACAAATGCCTTAGCCTAAGTTCATAAGACCACTATATCAAGGAGAATAATGTTTTTTTCTAGCATTAAAATGTGTTGGTATACTACCCTTTAGCACGGATATGCACGTGTAGCTTTTGAACCATTTATAACACTGTAGTTTTGTACCTACGTAAATATCAATACCTACCAAAATAGACATATTGTTTTCAGCTCTCATGCAACTATAAGAATATAATGTTTACACTTTCAATACTGTCCAAAAGTCCCTTCTACCATTATTTTACTTTCAAATATTTTCTCATTTCTCTTATATTACTCTACTTATTATTCTCTTGCAATGTCTGTCTGTCTATTTACCATACACATTCTCGAATATCTTTCCCTCGCTTTATTCATTATTTGATGAAGTAAAAAAAGAAGTGATATCTATAACGAAAACATTGTCAATGTAAAAAAACAAGTTAGAAAAACGCAACAGCCGTTTAAAGGGGTGATATCAAACACAAAAGCCCAAGTTAGGAGAAGCAATTAGGCCAATCTTGTCAAGCATCAAGCAAATAGGCACAATTGGAAAGGTGCTGGGGCCCAACATTCACACAATTCTTGCTTCTAACTTGGCGCCTTTTTTTGATCGCTTCGCTCCACTTGAAATGCTCTTTGTATGACTTGAAGTGACTGAGACACACACACTGAGATACACACACACACACAATGACACATACACACACAGACAAACTGAGACATACACACACACACTGACACACACACACACCGAGACACACATACACTGAGAAACACACGCTACAACACACACAGCCTCAGTGTGTGAGTGTGTGTCTCAGTCACTTCAAGTCATACAAAGAGCATTTCAAGTGGTTTGAACTTGCAACATGACATTCTTGAAGAGCACACGACCTTAGCCCGCTGCGCATTTCAAGTGGAGCGAAGTGATCAAAAAAAGACACCAAGTTAGAAGCAAGAATTGTGTGAATGTTGGGCCCCAGCACCTTTCCAATTGTGCCTGTTTGCTTGATGCTTGACAAGATTGGCCTAATTGCTTCTCCTAACTTGGGCTTTTGTGTTTGGTATCACCCCTTTAAACGGATGTTGCGTTTTTCTAACTTGTTTTTTTTACATTGACAATGTTTTTGTTATAGATAATGACAGACCCTCCTACTTCTGATCTTGTCATGTCAACATTATTGAAACTTCTCACGTGTGTGGGGACGCACTTGAAACACGTGGCCAAACATTCTATTGTGTGGCTTCATTATTATTTTCTCTAGTGACGTTGAGGCCAGCGATCAGAGGCTCAAAGGAACCACGTGGTTTTCTTACAGTTCCTTTTAGCAACCTTCTACTGGTATCTCAAACTGTGTTGAGTTGGGTTGAGATGGTGTTGGAAGAAACGAGTTCAGCTCATTTTCGATTGATCCGGTTATGTAAAATCTAATTTTTTTACTATTTAAATTTTTTTATAATTTTATATTTGATCTAATATTATTTGTCTACCGTCTCCCGTTTGTATTTTTTTAATAATAATTAACATAACTGACAATATCTATCTCATCTCCCTTCAAAAAAAAAAATTATATTTGATCTAATTTTATTTGTCTACCGTTCCCTTGTCCCCATTTGTATTTAAAAAAAAAAAATCACATATAATTGACAATTTTATCAGGATATATATATTTTTTCTCCCTTCAAAAAAAATAAAATAAAATAAAACATTGATTGTGATTGTTGGTTTCATTGTATTTTTGTGTCCTCATCCATTTAAAAAAAAATACAACAAACACATGGGAGGCACGGATAGGTCAGACCAGATGCTGGAGCTGTACAATGCTGCAGGAAGACCATGGCATGGTATAAGAAGCTTGGCATGTACATGGTCCAGATCTTATTGTGCAATGCCTATGTAGTGTACCTAAGTACGGCACCAGAGCTTCAGCTCACATTCCTTGAATTTCAGACCTCTGTGATCTCCAGCCTTTTGTTCGATACACAAGGAGTACCAGAGACTGAAAGGTTAGAAACTGTGGCAAGACAGTGAATGGCATTTTATTTGAATACTGCCACAGTGCAGGAGAAAAGCCTATCCTCAAAAAAGGTGGTGAGTATGTTCCCACAAGGGCATAAGGAGGGATAGACAGTACTACTGTTCACGCTGTCCCTCTCAGCAAGGCCAATGTTTTGAAAAGTACCACACAGTACTGGAGGGACTAAATAAACCTTCAAAAAAAAAAAAACAGCGTAACCAAAGGTTGTAAAAAACATTGAAGGGAGATGTTATGTTACCTATTTCTAAAATCCTTATTT